>CM077093.1:91508181-92108181 GCA_039513925.1 Platanthera zijinensis | reverse complement strand
GTATAGACTATCGGGAACTCAACCGACTGACAGTAAGGAACACCTACCCGTTACCTCAGATCGATGAGTTGTTCGACCAACTGGTGGGAGCGCATTGGTTCTCCAAGCTAGACTTGTGCTCGTCGTACTACCAATTGAGAATACAGGAGGATGATATACAGAAAACGGCTTTCAGCTCAAGGTACGGCTTATATGAGTTCACAGTGATGCCGTTTGGACTCACCAATGCCCCATCAGCTTTCATGAGCTTCATGAATAAAGTGTTTGAGCCCTACTTAGATGTCTTCGTCATTGTGTTCATTGACGACATCCTGGTCTACTTGAAGACGGAGGAAGAACATGCCAGACATTTGGCCTTGGTACTGGAGAAGTTAAAGGAGCACGCCCTGTTCGCCAAGTTTAGCAAATGTGAATTCTGGCTTAGGGAATTTGCTTTCTTGGGTCACGTAATCAGTGGGGCTGGACTAGCTGTGGATCCGGCCAAGGTGCATGCCGTGAAGGAGTGGTCACCTTTGAAGTCAGCGGCCGATGTGAGGAGTTTTCTTGGACTTGCCGGATACTACCGCAAGTTCGTAAAAGGATTCTCCAAGATTGCCCTCCCGCTTACTTCCTTGACAAAGAAAGGAGTGCCATTTGAGTGGACACCCCAGTGTGAAGCGGCATTCCAGGAATTGAGGGATAGACTTACCTCCGCCCCCATCCTTGTCCTTCCGTCTGGGAAGGAAGGATTCCAAGTTTACACGGACGCGTCTTATCAGGGGTTGGGAGCGGTGTTGATGCAGCACGGGCACGTAATTGCTTATGCTTCAAGACAATTGAAGAAGCATGAAATCAATTATCCGGTGCATGATTTGGAGCTAGGAGTGGTGGTGTTCGCCTTGAAGGTATGGAGGCATTATCTATACGGCGTCCACTGCGAAATCTTCTCGGATCATAAAAATTTGAAGTACGTCCATACCCAGAAGGAATTGAACTTAAGACAACGGCGGTGGTTAGAGTTTCTATGCGACTATGAGTACACCTTGAACTACCACCCCGGAAAAGCAAACTCGGTAGCCGATGTGTTGAGTAGGAAAGTACCCGGCTCGAACCCAGAATCTCGATTGATGAGCATGGAGTTGGCACGGATGATCGAGGATATGGACATCACCTTAATATTTAAAGCTTCTTCGGAATATACGGAGTACCTGTCCAGCATGAGCATAGATTGTGATATCCGGTACCGGATCCGAGTGGAGCAAGGATTGGATGCGGCTTTGGCCCCGACAATAAAGTTAATCGAAGATGGGACTACCGACGAGTACACACTAAAGGATGGCCTCGTTTACTTTCGCGGCCTACTCTACATTCCCAAAGGTGGCAGAATCCGGGAGTATATTATGAGAGAAGCACATTGCTCTCAATATTCCGTGCACCCAGGAATTTCAAAGATGTACGTCGGCTTACGGAAGACGATGTGTTGGCCAGGGATGAAGAAAGTTGTCCGGTACTTTGTCACACATTATGAAGCCTGCCAAAGAGTGAAGACGGAATGTAGGAGCCCCGCTGGCCTGTTGTAGTCGTTGCCAATCCCCGAATGGAAGTTTGAGGATATATCCATGGACTTCGTACATGGGCTACCTCGCTCCCGCTCGGGGAATGATTCAGTGTGGGTGATCGTTGATCGCCTGACGAAGGTTGCCCGGTTCATTCCTATGAAGAAGGAGGCTCATGTGGATGTCTTGGTACGCCTGTTTGTGGAACAATTTGTACGGTATCACGGCGTACCCAAGACGATAGTTTCGGACCGTGATAGTCGCTTCACCTCCAAGGAGTGGAAGGCGGTACAGACGTATTTGGGCTCACGTCTTACCTTCAGTACCGCATTTCATCCTCAGACGGATAGACAGTCTGAGCGGACCATCCGAACATTGGAAGATCTGTTGAGGTTGTGTGTGATAGATAGGGGAGAGCCGTGGGAAAGACTCTTGCCCTTGGTGGAATTCTCCTTTAACAATAGCCATCAAGCTAGTATTGGCATGGCGCCCCATGAAGCCCTATATGGAAGGAGGTGTAGGACCCCCTTGTCTTGGGTGCAAGATGAAGACCCGAAGACTTTGGGAATTGAGTACATAGATGACACTGATGCGGTGGTTAGGCTGATAAGGGATCGCATGTTGGAGGCTCAAAGTCGGCAGGCGAAGCATTATAATGCAAGGCACCGTATGATGGAATTTCAAGTGGGTGATAAGGTGTTTCTAAAAATCCGGCCGATGCATGGAGTGTCACGAGTGCGAGGTGTGAAGAAGCTCAGTCCACGGTATGTTGGGCCCTATGTCATAATGGAAACGGTTGGCCCTTTGGCCTACCGGCTGGAGCTACCGCCCGAGCTAGAGAATCTCCACGATGTTTTCCATGTATCGTCGCTTCGGAAGGCGCTATTGCGACCCGAACAATACATCCCCACAACTGATGGTACTGTGGCGTCTGATAGATCTGTGCGACTGGAGCCGGTGCGGATCGTTGATAATGAGATAAGAACCTTACGCCGCAAAAGTGTCCCCTTGGTAAAAGTGCTATGGTCTAATCATGGGAAGGAGGAATTCACATGGGAGCCAATGGATTTGATGCAAAGACGCTACCCAGAGTTGTTTGCTTTAGGTAATTTTATCTAAAAGCATATTTGTTTTCTGTATGCTTTTCTCCCCACGACCTCAGCCTGATTTCGGGGACGAAATCTTTTTATTTTGTTTATAGTATTTGTAACGTCCAAATTCGCGCTAGGCCCCTCGCACGAGTTTTGAGTCAAGAGATTAGACTCGGGCTCGAGGTGCGCTGACGCGAAGTGTCAGGTGCATCGGATGGAGTGTAGGGTTGAGTGATGTCTAACGAATCGAAAGGAAATCAGCCAAGTGGAAATCGACGAGAATGGAGGTCGATGCACGTCGATCGACGGGTATCGGGAATGATACTCGCCGATTCGACGGGTATCGGGAATGATACTCGTTGATTCGACGGGTATCGGTGGTCGATACCCGCCGGACACAGAGCTGCAAGTAGACTAAGGGATATTCGGCGAGAATGCTTGGCGATTCTCGTCAAATGTCGAGAATCCCCTGTTATACCCGCCGATCGTCGAGTATCGCTGAGAATACTCAACGCAATCAACGCCAGATGACTGGTTAAATGGCTAAGGGAAAATCGTCGGGAATCATTGTTGATTCCCGACGAATTCGTCGAGAATGACCTGACGGTTCTCACCGATCGTCGAGAATTACCTGACGATTCTCACCGATCGGCGAGAATGACGACTGATTTCCGCCGAATTTTACTTAGGCGTTTTCTTCGCCCAGGCAGATTCGCTGGCTTGTACAGGCGGACTGAACCGGACTTCGAGATTCGTGCTGAATGATCCTTGGACCGGTCACTTCAAATGAAATCTAATTTGGGCGGTCCAATTAGAGAGTGACACGTGGCGGAAGGAACTTAACCTAACATGTAATATAAAAAGGAGTAAACCAAACCCTAGCCATCGCAACCGACCATTCTTGCCGAGCCGTCACCGTGCAAAACCGACGGGAGCGGGAGAGAAAGGAATATCGCAGATCATCGGAGGAAAAGTTCGGATCGTTGAAGGAAGGCTTGCTGGAGCTAGTTTTGGAGGAGGAGAAACGCCTTTGCCGTGAAGAACGTCTGCACCGAGAGATGCCGCGGAGAAGGGTAACGCAATCCATGGCCGACAACGGAGGAAACGCCGGAAATGAGGTGAGTTTCCTCCCCTCTCCCTTGGTGCTAGATCTGTAGCTATTCTTAGGCGAGACATCGACTCAAAGGAGTCTTGATGTGTAAGATGAAGCTTTCTAGGAAGGCCATGCTAGAACTTGTGTTCTAAAGCTTAGTCATCTTCAACCTCCCCTCGCTTCAAAGTGATGATAGGGGTGGTATCGTGAAGAGGAAATGGCCTCAAGAGGGAGAATAAGGGTGGAGGAACTTCTGGTTGCGGTTTGGGGAAAATCGCTTGAGGAGGAAGATGAACGGATGCCATTCACTTCGCTTCAAGATGCGTGCAGAATCTGTGTTCTGCACGCAGCGACCTTCTTGGCTACTTTTATGCAAGAGAGGGTCTGATCTGGGCTTTCTACTAAACATGAAAGTCGTAGCCCTCGAAATTACCTTTCCAACGAGTGGTTGTACGTTTCCAGGCGATACCTGTAGCCACGGGAAAGTCCGTTTGAATCCGCTGCAGCTGGGAGTTAATGCCCAGGAAATCTGTATCCTGTACGTAGCAGACTTCGAGTTGGATTTCTGGTATGATGTGACCAGATATGGGCTTTCGACTAAACACAAAAGTCGTAGCCCTTGCAATTACCTTTCCAACGAGTGGTTGTACGTTTTTAGGCGATACCTATAGCCACGGGAATCCCTAGTCAAAGTTGTCGACCAGATTACATATAATTCTAGGTGATTACAATATGAACTTGGATTCGATGGAATAGATGTTGCAATCCATCTTGAGGTTGGGTGAATTCTTTGGTGTTAATCACCGAGGTAATGTGAAGGTTGATGTTTGAGGACTTGAATTCCTATGCCGAGATGTGAATCAAGCCTAAATGAATGAAAGACTTTGTTATATTTGGTAGATCACCATTATGCGCATTATCTATAATATGTTGAATTCATGTGAAAGGATTAGTAAATGATTAAACTATGGCCCTGGTGTATAATGAATTGATGGAAGGGAATGGATAGTCCAACGCTTAGAGTGTCGTCTCCCTACGGGTAGCATTGTAGAAGTTAACAAGTGCGGTGTTAACCGTCACTAATGGGAATGAGGTTGAGTTGGACAAAATTGGATGGTTGGGCTTGGTCCTCGGTGTTCACGTCCCGAGGCTCCATCCGTATTTGTTGGATGGTTGGGCTTGGTGATCGTGCTTTCTCCGAGGCTCCTTCCATGCCATGAATGGTGGAATTGCATGCGGTGTGAGTCGACACGCGGTGTCGTAATCCCGGGTTAAAGATAGTGTGGCAGGTCTACGGGCTCGCCAATCGTCACACCGATGGGAGTTGACAGTTAGACCTTGGGCGGTTGGGCTTGGTCCTCGGTGTTCACGTCCCGAGGCTCCTTCCGTGCCAAGTGAACGGTTGGGCTTGGTCCTCATGCTCATTTCTGAGGCTCCTTCCGTGTAACACCATAGGCCAGTCGGGGCTAGGATCTTGATGCATATTTACCCAAGAGAACCCGTTGAGTCGTAGTACGCATGTGATCTCCGCTGTTGTGTTCTTAGCATTGAGGCGTACGGAGGCCTAGGCCAGGTAGTGTGGAGACCAGCCTAGTAGTGGAGATGCCTGCTCTACTGTCACCGTTTGGCCATGACGGTTGATGCCTGAGAGGTTAGCTACCTGCTCGAATAGTGGGAACTATAAGTCTGTGTCGATATAGCGATTGCATGTGCCTGATCATGGGTGTGTCATTGCATTGCATACATAGCATTGCACTTCATTACATACACAAGACCCTCATCGTATAAGTTTGTATGGGCACTCCTATACGATGAGTTACTTTCTGCTGAACGACCCTCAACTTATATGCTTGTATGGGCACTCATATAAGTTGAGTTACTTACTGTTCTAGATATATACTCTCTTGCTGTTGTAGATTGTAGATTTGTAAAATAAGACCTTGTTCATTTGTATACTGTTTCTATTGCTATTTATGATATGTACACATACTTCACCTGGTTGTACTACTGATATATATTTATTGCACTTGTTCCTTTCTCCGCCCGGTGCCGAGGAGTCGCCGGGGGAGCGGATGTGAAACCACTTAGTCTTTTTGACTAACAGTTGCTACGTCTTCCTTTTTAGGAGGAAACCCCGCCGGTGGAGCAGCAGGCTATGCAGACGGACAGCCAGGCCAGGGTGACAGGGCCTGAAGGGACGGTACCGTCGCTACCGTCGGTTACATATGTGAATGAGAGAGAGATTTTGTTGTAGCCCTTCGGGGCAATTTTGTTTACATACTCTGATTTTGTAGAAGCTTGTTTCATCTTCTCTTTTGATGTACTTATGGACTTATGCTTGGTGTGGATTTGACTTTCATATTATTATGGTTGGGTTGGCATTTATCTGTTGATATTGTTGGTAGCCGTCATAATAGGCGTCTTGGGGTACAGGCTAGCCTGAGTGCTAGTATTACCGCAAGATGGCTGTTCTGGGCATAAGACCCCTCTCGTGCCGTGTTTTGTGTTCCGGGAGGGGGGTCTTACAACTTCGGGGAGGGAAGGATTCCAGGTCTATACTAATGCTTCCTACTAGGGCATGGGAGCAGTGCTTATGCAGAAGGGCCACGTAATTGCTTATGCTTCCTGCCAGCTGAAGAAGCATGAGCAGAACTACGATGTTCATGACTTAGAGATGGGAGCGGTCGTGTTTGCTCTGAAAGTCTGGCGGCATTATCTATACGGTGTCCACTGCGACATATACTCCAATCACAAAAATCTTAAGTATGTGGACACACAGAAAGAGCTGAACATTTGGCAGAGGCGATGGGTGGAATTTCTAGCAGATTATCAGTACGAGATGAATTACAACCCAGGGAAGGCGAATGTGGTAGCCGATATGCTGGGTCGGAGAGCCGCCACCTCCAGAGCGGAGCCCCAGATTATGTCTATGGAGCTGGTGCAGAGATTAGAGGATATGCATATCACGTTTGTATAGTACGATGACCCCGAGCTTTATGAGGAGTATTTATCCGTGATGAGCGCTATTGATGATATTCGAGACCAAGTCAGAGATGGGTAGAGGAAGGATGTTAAGTTGGAGCAGATATTCCGGGTCCTGGAGGCAGGTAGTGCTGGGGATTACACATTGAGGAATGACCTAGTATGCTTCAGAGGACGGGCTTATATACTAGAGGGAGGCCAGGTCAGGGAGGATATTATGACGGAGGCCCACTGTAGCCGATATTCGATACACCCGGGAGTTACGAAGATGACTGCGGATCTGAAGAAGGCCATGTACTGGCCAGGCCTTAAGAAGGATATCACCTACTTCGTGACCCACTACGAGACATACCGGCTGGTGAAGGCGGAGTGCAGAAACCCCGTAAGATTTTTGCAACCACTCCCAGTGCCGGAGTGGAAGTTCGAGGACATCGCGATGGACTTCATACATGGGCTTCCCCGATCACGGATAGGGAATGATTCGATCTAGGTAGCCAGATTTATCCCGATCAGGAAGGACGACTCGGTTGGTGTGCTGGTTCAAAAATTTGTGGAGCAGTTCGTCCGTTATCATGGCATAACCAGGACGATCATATCATATCGGGATGTACGGTTTACGTCCAGGGAGTGGAGATCAGTGCAGACTTACTTGAGCACTCGGCTGACATTCAGTACAACTTTTCATCCCCAGACCGGCGGGCAGAAGGAACACACCAATCGGACTTTTGAAGATCTACTACAACTATGCATTCTTGACTACGGAGAGTCTTGGGAGAAGCTGTTGCCACTGATCGAGTTCACATATAATAACAGCTAGCAGTCAAGCATAGGGATTGCTCTTTATGAGGCCCTATACGAATGAAGGTGTAGGACTCCGCTGTCATGGGTACAGGATGAGGATCCGAAGGTCTTGGGCTCAGAGTTTGTTGAGGATACCGAGGCTCAGGTGAGGCTGATATGGGATAGAATGTTAGAGACACAGAGCAGACAGGCTAAGTATTACGATGCTCGGCATCGTCAGGTGGAGTTTCAAGTGGTGGTCCGGGTATTCTTAAATATCCGACTAATGCATGGAGTTTCACGGGTGCGTGGTCGGAAGAAGAAGCTAAGCCCAAGATATATGGGGCCTTACAGGATCTTAGAGAAGATCGGTCCCTTAGCATATAGGCTGGAGCTGCCACCTGAGCTGGCGGGTCTGCACGACGTGTTTCACGTATCCAATCTTAGGAGGGCTCTACTATGCCCGAAGCAGCAAATTACGGCCACGGATGGGCTGGTAGCATCTGTTCGGTCAGTTCACTTGGAACCGGTCTGGATTGATGACAAGGGAATACGATTCTTGCGTCGCAAGAAGGTTCCATTGGTCAAGGTCCTGTGGAGGAATCATGGGAGAGAGGAGCACACATGGGAGCCACAAGACTTCATGTAACAAAGGTACCCAGAGCAATTAATTCAGGTATTACTCACAACCTCTCGGGATGTTACAATTTACATTTCATACATAAAACCCCGTAGGCCTAACTATAATTTCGAGGACGATATTTTTTGTTTTTATATTGGGATTTGTAACATCCCTCAAACAACTAGACCCCTAGGTCTTTGTTTTGTCATGACTAGGTCATAACAAAATTATCAGAAGCTCTAGATCAAGTAGGCAACGCCCAAGGTGAAAATCATCTTGGTCTGCTTATAGCACATCCTCCACATCAGACCTAAGGTCTAACTTTAGAGCGTCAACTTGACCCCATAACCCTACAACAACACCCTTAACACCTTGGGTAGTCCATAGGGTCACCAAGGACCCATTGGGGTCAACCCTAGTTACTATGTTGACCAAAGTCAACTCAAAGGTCAAAGCTCCCTAACTAAGGGGTAGGTGACCTCCAAGATTCCCAACCAACCTTACCTAAGTTTTCCTAAACCTTAAGTGAGGCCCATGGGTCACCAAGGACCCATTAGGGTCAACCTTTGTGGTTAAGTTGACCAAAGTCAACTCATGGGTCAAAGTGGTCAAACTTGCTTATATGGCTAGCTCAAGCCCAATCCAAGTTGGCTAAGCCCAAACTAGTGTAAGACCCCCCCCCCCTCACGGAACACAAAACACGGTACGAGAGGAGTCTAATGCCTAGAACAGCCGCCTAGTGGTAGCACTAGCACTCGGGCTAGCCTGTACCACAAGACGCCTATCTTGCCGGCTATAACCAATATCATAACAATAGAGAAGCTTCAACAAGCTTCTAATATCAGAGTACGTAAATATTTTTCCCAAAAAGGGAATAACAAAAACCTCTCACACTCACATCAGTAACCGATTATTGTGACGGTACCGTCACCTCAGGCCCTGTCGTCCTGGCCTGGCTGTCCGGCTGCATAACCTGCTGCGCCACCTGCAGGGTTTCCTCCTAAAAAAGGAAGACGTAGCAACTGTTAGTCATAAAGACTAAGTGGCTTAACATCCTCTCCCCCGGCGACTCCTCGGCACCGGGCGGAGAAAGTAACAGGGTACACTATATATGAAACATAAGTAAAAGCAGGTGGTATATCACTATGTATATAAAACAGTGTAATAAATGAGCAACAACTTATTCTAGCAATTCTATCATCTACAGCAGCATGAGAGTATAGTATTATAATAGAATGTAACTAAACTTATATGAATGCCCATACAAACATATAAGTTGAGAATCGTTCAGCAGTAAGTAACTTATCGTATAGGAGTGCCCATACAAACTTATACGATGAGGATCGTGTGTACGCAATGGAGTGTAATGAAATGTATGCAATGCAATGACTCACCCATGATCACGCACATGCAATCGCTATGTCGACAAAGACTTGCATTTCCCACTTTTCGAGAAGGTAGCTAACCTCTCAGGCGTCATCCGTCGTGGCCAAACGGTGACATTAGAGCGGGCATCTCCACTACTAGGCTGGTCTCCACATAACCTGGCCTAGGCTATTTTACGCCTCAACGCTAAGAAAACAATAACGGTGTTCACATGCGTACTACGGCTCAGCGGGTGTCTCGGGTAGATGTGCACCGAGATTCTAGCCCCGAACTAGCCTAAGGTGTGATACGGAAGGAGCCTCAGAAATAAGAACGAGGACCAATCCCAACCGTTCACTTTGCACGGAAGGAGCCTCGGGACGTGAACACCGAGGACCGAGACCAACCACCCAAGGTCTAGTTATCAACTCCCATTAGTGTGATGATTGGCGAGCCCGTAGACTGGCAACACTATCCTTAACTCGGTATTAGGACACCGCGTGTTGACTCACATCACATGCATTGCAACCACTTCGAGGTACGGAAAGAGCCTCGGAAACGAGCATGTGGACCAATCCCAACCGACCTCTTGGAACGGAATGAGCCTCGGGACACGAACACCGAGGACCAAGCCCAACCATCCATTTATGATTCTTCCCACCCGTACCAACCAGTGCGATCAGATATCAACACTCACACTTTTTACAATCCTATTCCCAAGTCACCTCAGGGGTTTACCACAAACACAGGTGGCGAACCACCACATACAATGGACCATTTTTGACTCCCTTATATGATAAGCCTCAAGACCATGATTTCGTCAATGCTATGGTCATATAACTTTAACATCACCAAGATCAACCATTAGTGTACACATCAGTTAACCATCTATTTAACACCTCACATGTTCATACAACCATCACCGAATAATTACCCAAGCTCTAGTAAATCTTATTATTAAACGACTAATTACCCTTCGTTCATTAACCCCCACCAAGTCGTTTCGTTCAACCACATACCATTTCACCATTTGTTTACGTGGGGTCTGTCCAGTAATTTCATCATGCATTGAATTATCACAATTAGGCATATTATGATTCGCCTACAACTTAACGTCGGATTGTTATAAAACCTCTTCTGAGTCCAAATCAAACTTTACACTTACCCAGAAATTTCAGGTGCAGAACACTTGTTGGGCAGCAACTTCGACCGGAGATTTCCGTGGCTACAGGAATCTGGTAAGTGCGCGTAACCCCTCGATGTAAAGGTATTTCCATGGTCTACAACTTTCATCTTCAGTCTGCAACCTAGATCAGAATATATCATACAAGAAAATGGCTCCAAAGCCTACTGCGTACAGGATACAATTTCTGCACGCTTGTTCTGACAGCCCTCAACTTCGATCAGACATTCCTGTGGCTACAGACTTCACCTAAAGGCGTGTAACCACTTCTTGGAAAGGTACTCCCAAGGGCTACGACTTTTGTGTTTAGTCGGAAGCACATATCTGAATATATCTTGCCTGAATATAGCCAACAAGATCGCTGCGTGCAGAACACAGATTTCTGCACGCATCTTGAGGCGAAATGAACGGCATCGATTCATCTTCCTCCTCAAGCCAATTCTCCCCTATCACAACCAGAAGATCATCCACCCTTATTCACCCTCTTAAGGCCATTACTCTTCACGAAACCACCCCCATCATCACTTTGAAGGAAGGTGAGGTTGAAGATGACTAACCATTAGAACACAAGTTCTAGCATGGCTCTCCTAGAAACCTTCACCTCACACATCAAGACTCATTTGAGTCGATGTATTGCCTAAGAATAACTATGGATCTAGCACCAAGGGATAGGGGCAGGGAAGCTCACCTCATTTCCAGAGGTTCTACCATTTCCGGCCATGGGTCTCGTCATTCTTCTCGTCGGCATCCCTTTTTTTCCTTGGCGGCGGTGGCGATTCCTCTCGGAGTTTGGTTGTCTCCAGCAGTTCTTCCCTCCTAAAAAAGTTTATCCAGAAGATATAGCTTGGAATAGAATGAAAACGGCTAGGGTTTCATTTTGCCCTTTTTATTCAAAGGTGACACGGGTAGGGACACGCCCGTGTCCTTACCCGTGTCCTGCTCGGGCGAAATGGCTTCAGCGGTTCTACTGCCACTTCGTGCACATACACGGGTACTGACACGCCTGTGTCTATACCCATTTCAAGGTGACAAGGCCATGGTTCTGCCTGTTTCTATACTCGTGTCCTGCTCTGGACATATTTGGTTAATCTTGACTTGATGCACACGGGTAGGGACATGCCCGTGTCTCTACCCGTGTCCTTATCGGGGAAATGACTTCTTAACTCTCAACGCCATGCCACTCAATGCCATGCCACTCAATGCCATGACACACGGGTAAGGACACGCATGTGTTTCTACCCGTGTCATACCCAAAATAGACACGCAACGCCATGCCACTCAATGCCACGACACACGGGTACGAACACGCCCGTGTCTCTACCCGTGTCCTTCTCGGGACAAGCCACTTAACGCCATTTTCTTATCACTCAAAGCCATGGCACTCAAAGCCACGGAAAATGGGTAGGGACACGCCCGTGTCTCTACCCGTGTCATACACAGGGCCAACTTCATTTTTCCCCACGAGTGCGCGCCTGATCGCCTGCACTCTCTGAGCCTAAATAAGCTCCCTGACACAAAAGCGCGCGCAAGGGGCCTAGTGCAAATCGAGACGTTACAACTACTGTGGCCCATTGGTCTAGGAGGTGGAGAGACACATTTTGGGCCCACCAAATTAAGAGTTTGGTGACTTGGAGAGAGAGAGAGAGTGGAAGTTACCCTAATTTGGAAGAGAGATAAAGTTAGAGCTTAATGGCCATCATGGCCCTGGAGGCTCCATAACCCCTCCTTTTTATGGGGCTTTAACTCCTTGGAGGCTGGGGAGATGTTTTCAGAAGATGGCCGACCAGTAAGGTGGCTCAGCCCCTCAATTTGGGTGAAACAAAAATTTCACCCTTATGGCCATTAATGGTGCTTTGATGTATTGGGGAGTTACAAGCCACCTCTCCCCAATTCCTTCATTAGAAAACTTCACCAGGGCAAGGGCAAGGGCATGATTTTCCCCCGATTACATTTCAGTTCCAGTGGTGTTTGTGTAGAAGTTGTAGAGAAGCCCAAATTGACGGCTGGAGATGGCAAGGAGGCAAACCTCCCGCTCACAAGCCGCAAACAAGGTCCTCCCCTTCTTATTTTCCTGTGGGTTGATCATAGGAATGGTAAGGGCCAAGAATCGATCTCAATTGAGCCCGATCAGGAGAGGTTTTCTCTTGGTTTTTCCATAAAAGTTAGCTTGTCGGGATCGCCGGAATCCGCCCCTCCGACGGCTATGCCGCCGCCTGGCGATAGCCAACACCTCGACGGAGGTGGTGGTGGCGGTGGCCGGCCAGGGAAGTGGCCGGGAGGCCGGTTGCAGAGGTGTGAAGTTGGCCCAAGATAAATAAATCCTGTTCGTTTGCGCGCGGGGACGATGACGGGATGCCGTCCAAATGTGCGTCAAGATGTGTGCGGCTACTGTTCAAACTATAGGATTATATTCATTTCATTTTAATGAATCTGTCACACTATTTTAGTTACTTTGTAAATAAAGTTAAAAATAATTAGAGGCTGAATCATGAAAAGTGGTCAACATATAAATTGTAGTCCTATGGGTCTACTTTATTTTAAAATTAATTTGAGTCAATTTGGACAAATTTTTTGACCATGGCACCCATTTTGGTGCGGTCTATACCTAGGGTTGGACAGAAACAAAAATGAGTGCTCCCACTTGATCTCTTCTCCAAAAGGCCTTAAATTTGGACAGAGAGTCACCCTAACCTATATCTAGGTCCTGCCCAAAAATGAGAATTTTTGGGGATAATTTTCTAAAGTTTTTGAAATTATTTAAATAACCTCGGGTAAATTAATTAGGGGACCTAACGACCTCCAAACTCTCCAAATATTGGTGAGTGGTCCTTAGGGTCATCATAAGGCTCTGGATAACATTTCTTCTCATTTGGAGATTATTTGGATTGAATTTTTGCAAACCATAGCCTTTCCATAATAAGGGTATTTAGGTCAAAAGTGCACTTTGTGGTTTGAGTGGTCAAATCCCCTCACTAGAGTCTAATATTTGGACCACTGGTTTGTCATGACATATAATACCCCCATGTAGGTTAAGGTGTTGTTTGGGGTAGGATTGCCCTAGGACCCAAGTTCAAACCCAATGTTTGGACTTTGGGGGTTTGAGAAGGACATATGGTCAAATGCCCTTGTATGGACTTGATATTTGGTAGGGAGGATACTAGGGTAGCTAAAGTCCTCTGGTAAAAATCTTAGAGGATTTGGAGATGGATAATCCCCTCAAAAACCCTAACCCTAGTTTTGGGCACAACATTTATACAGGCAAGATAGGCTACCAAAACTTGATAAAAAGTCATGAAACTTGGGTAGTATGGTCTTAGGGTTAATTAGAGCCTTTAATGATTTTATTTTTAATTTTGGAACAATGAATTTAATACCTCCTTTATAGTACATGGAATTGCCCTTGATAATATTTTAATTATTATGATCCCACTGCTTAATAGGATGTTTTGAAAATTAGGAAGAGTGTGTTTTAGGTCAATATAGATTTCCTGATATTTTTATATAATTTTCAGATATGTATTCTCAGTACCTTGTTTACAAGCTTTTAAAAATACAAATATGTTCAATAATAAATTCAGAGCTCCACACTTGTTGAAAAATTGTAAAACTTGATCAGTAGTGATTCTACATCAACATTCTCTTGTGGAAATTTTATTACAATTTTTAGATGAATAATTTCTGTACTTAGTGCAATAAATTACCAATTTGAATTATTGTTCAAAATTAAGTGTAGAATTTTTTGTTCACTAAAAAATTATGAAACTTGACCTAGAGAGTTTATTGATCATTATGTTCATCCTTGAATTTTCTCAGAAATATTGGAAGTATATTGGTAGTACTTGTCTCTTTAAATTGGTTAATGTAGGTTATGTTCAAAAATTAAGTTTAGGGGTTTAATTCTTACTCAAAATTCTGAGACCTTGAATTTACTGATAAGTTATTGTCTTGTATTTACCATAATTTTGTGGAACACTTTGCATGCATGAAAATAGTACTTTATGTTCAAACTAAGGCTTTTGGTTCACTTAGGAAATTAAATAAATTATCAAGTAAATTAAGAAAATTATAAACTTCTGGATTTAGGCTAATCATGTCATGATAGGCCTCGAATAAATATTATAGGTAATTTGGCTGATAATTTGGAGTACCTTCCATTGTATACATCATATAGCTTAGAATGGTCTGCGTTTAGTAAAACTGCAAAAATCATGATATGGTGCAAAATGAACCCAGTGAGTTGGGATATTAGTGTATTGATTTGATAAGTGAAATAAGTTCATCATCGGGAGTCGTGATGAGGAGTGGGAGGTTTGACTAGTGTTAAGAGGTGCTCGGGGTCGACTAAACATCGTCATTCCCGTGGAGGGAGAGAAAGAGTCAAAATACACTTGGGTTTGATCCAGTAGAAGATTAAAGGGATTGGGAGTTGGGTAACAACCAAAAATAATAAGTGTCTTGCGAAAGGGAGCTTTGGGCTTCAGCCCATCGTAGTTCCGAGTGCCCTTTGAGAGCCCTTCACGGGGTATGTCGGGGGAAGTCCTGGGTAAACCTAAACTGTAGGAAAAAAAAACTTCAAGAGTAACTAGTATAACTAGGGATTCACTTTCACTCACCTCGATTCCTCGGGATTTTAGTTTAGGTAACTCAGGATGTAGGCTCGGTGGATTTGGTGATGGGCAGGTTGGCCCGGTGAGCTTTAACTCGGTTGTTGATTGTGACAGACGGGATGGTCTTGGGAGCTTTGGCTCGGTAGCTGATACATAAGTTGCATGTACTTAAAGTATAAGGTGGTGGGTCTTTGGTATTGGAGGTCGATGCACCGATGCCAATACGTTGATTCGGCAAGTGTGGTTTAGCACTTCGCAAGATAAAGTCTGGTGCGCCAGCCGATAAGAGTACGCAAGAGCTCCACTTAGCGCACCAGTGTTGAGGCGCACGATAGGTCTAACTAGTAGTGAAATTCCAGTTTAGAGGTGGGCGAAGCCCAACCCACCGCTTCCATTTGCTACTACGGAGGTATCCTGGGAGGTTTGGCTCCAGAAAGGGGGAACTAAAGGTCTGTGTGCACAGAGTCGAGTTTGTGAGTTCCACTTGCATGTTCACATCATGGCATAATTGCATGTCATAGCTTAACCATTGCATATAACCCTAACACCTATTGTATAAAGTGGTATGTGGCGCTTTATACAATAGGCCCTGCAAAACGACCCCTTGGTTTATAAGCTCGGGTGAGCGTGCCTATAAGTTAAGGTTATTACTCCATTGATATATATATATATATATATATGCTTGCTAGAACATTGACACCCTATCGTATAAATTGGTATAGGATTCTTTATACGATAAGAGTCTTGCAAAAGATCCCTTGGCTTATATGCTTTCATATAAGTTAAGGTTACTTATTTCTTGTTCAATCTTTCTTACTTTTATTACTATCGCACCTACTTATAGAACTGCTAGACAAGTTTCGCCGACACCTGATACTTTGTTATTCTCCACCTTCATTTCCTCTCCTTTCCTCCTCCCGGCTCGGTGCCTTGGATCCATGGGGGAAGGGGCGGGGGATGATAGAAATTTGTCTTTTTGACTAACGGTTTTTGAACCACATCATTTTAGAGGACCGTGGAACCCAGCATGGAGGAGCAGCCCCGTAGGTCGGCACTCTTTGAGATGGGACAGTCTAGTACCGGAGTTTAGATAGCTGGGACTGTGAGTCCTGATCGTTATTAGATGATTATTTTTGCTTCCGCACTGAGTGATATGTAGTGATGATATGGATGTACCGGGCATGAGCCCAATCTTTAGTACTTTTATTATCTCTGTGGACTCTCCCTTCGTTGAGATTATTTACTATATATGTGATGTTTGTGGACTTGCCTCATTTTATTTTTCTACTGTTGTGATTGATTCGGCCGACAGGATCGGCGTTTTGTAGTGGCGACCTTCCCGGGTGTGAAGGTGTCACCGCAAAGCGGCAGTTTTGGGACTTAAACCCCGGTAATTTAAAAAGGGAAAAAAGGGGGTCTTACAGTCCGCATGTGTGGTATCCTCTGGCATGCGTTCATAGAGATATAGCGATCACAAGAGGTAAAAATTGTCGTTTATGCAGCCGATCAGAAAGAAAAAATGGGTGAAACACGAGGACTTCCTAGGAGGTCACACATCCCTGTACTACTCTCGCCCAAGCACGCTTAATTACGGAGTTCTAATGGGATTTGGTGCTCTAGTGCTTGTATGGCCGCACACGTTGGAATACTCCGGCATATTTTATTTAAGCAAAGATCCCTAATGCCCGATTTTTTCGATTGCGGGCTCCGTTGCTATTCAGATTAAGCAATTTTTGGGGCTCAAATTTTTACATGCATCAATGACCGGGTCATCGTGCCACCGCCTCTACGCGGGATCCCCAAAATGGGAAGTTGTGGATATTTTGCCGCCTGAGCACACAGTTATGTCATGGTCTTTACTATATCCTTGGAAGTTTTTCCCAAAGCAAGCTTTTGATGGCATATCCATTAGGAAGAAATTTACAAAAAGAAAACACTTGGATAAATTTAAAACTGAGCTGAATATACTCAATCTGAGGGCACAAAATGAGCTCGAACGGTTTCAACCAGTTTTCTGGTGAATGGACAACTCTGAGAGCTTTTCGAAATGGTATTGTACGTGAAAATCAGATGGTCAGATCAAAAGTTAAGGCTATTTGAAGTGGCTTGCATTTGAAACTAAGTAACGTCTTTCTTTTGATTTCTTGCCCGTCGCCTACGCAGGATGTTAAGGCCACGTGTCCTTTCTGTTTATTCTGAAAATTCTGCCCAGTTCGCGTGGGTGGTACCCTCGGGCCCGCATTCGTAAAGAAAGCGCGTTCGTCGGAGATAAAAATGGGAATTCATGCTGCCGAGCGGCAAAAATTGGGTGCAACAAGAGGACTTCCCACGTGGTCACCCATCCCGGTACTACTCTCGCCCAAGCACGCTTAACTGCAGAGTTCTGATTGGATCTGGTGCTCTAGTGCTAGTATGGTAGCACACGTTTGAATGCCCCATCACATTTTATTAAAGACAAGATCCGCGATGCCAAATTTTCTGGATATCGGGATCCATTGCCATTCAGATTTAGCAATTTTGGCGGCGCAAATTTTTACGCGCGACAACGACCGGGTCGCCGCGCCGTTGCCTCTATGCGGGATCCTTGAAACGGGGAAGTGGTGGCGATTTTTCCGCATTAGCGCATAGTTATATCGCAGCCTTTACTGTTTCCTTGGAAGTTTTCCCGAAGCAAGCTTTCGCTGGCATATCCATTAGGATGAAATTGGCGAAATGAAAACACTGGGATAACTTTAAAACGGAGTTGAATCTACAAGATCTGAGGGTCAAAACAAGCTCGAACGAGTTCATCCCATTCGCTAGTGGATGGACAACTCCAAGAGCTTTCCGAAATGGTATTGTGCGCGAAAATTAGACGGTCTGATCAAAAGTTATGGTCGTTTGAAGAGTCTTGCATTTGGAAACCAAGTCAGGTCTTTCTTTTGATTTCTTGCCCGTCGCCTGTACAGGATGTTAATGCCACACATCCGTTCTGTTAATTCCGAAAATTCCACCGAGTCTGCATGTACGGTACCCTCGGGACCGCGTTCGTAGAGAGAGCGTGTTTGTCGGAGGTAAAAATGGGCATTCATGCAGTCGATCGGCAAAAATGGGCGCAACACGAGGACTTCCCTTGAGGTCACCCATCCCAGTACTACTCTCGCCCAAGCATGCTTAATTATGGAGTTCTGATTGGATCTGGTGCTCTATTGCTGGTATGGTTGCACACGTTGGAATACTCCCGCACATTTGATTTAAGCCAAGATTCCCGACGCCCGATTTTCTGGATTGCGGGCTTCGTTGCCATTCGGGTTAAGCAATTTTTGTGGCTCAATTTTTTACGCGCGACAATGACTGGGTCGCCACGTCGCCGCCTCTACACGAGATCCCCAAAATTGGGAAGTGGTGGCGATTTTGCCGCCTGAGCACGCAGTTATGTCGCGACCTGTACTGTATCCTTGGATGTTTTTCACGAAGCAAGCTTTCACTGGCATATCAATGAGGACGAAATTGACGAAATGAAAACACTGGTATAACTTTAAAATATAGCTGAATATACGCGATCTGAGGGCACAAAACGAGCTTGAATGGGTTCATCCCATTCGATAGTGGATGGACAACTCCAAGAGCATTCCAAAATGGTATTGTGCGCGAAAATAAGACGATCTGATCAAAAGTTATGGCCGTTTGAAGTGTCTTGCATTTGGAAACTAAGTAACGTCTTTCTTTTGATTTCCTGCTCGTCGCCTGCGCAGTATGTTAAGGCCACGCATCCGTTCTATTTATTCAAAAAATTCCGCCCTTTCCGCGTGGGGGGTACCCTCGGACCCACGTTCGTAGAGAGAGCGCGTTCGCTAGAGGTAAAAATGGGCGTTCATGCAGCTGAGCAGCAAAAATGGGTATAACACGATGACTTCCCAGAAGGCCATCCATCCTAGTACTACTCTCCCCCAAGCATGCTTAACTGCGGAGTTATGATGGGATCTGGTGCTCTAGTGCTGGTATGGTCGCACACGTTGGAATACTCCGGGACATTTTATTTAAGCCATGATCCCCGACGCCCGATTCTTTAAATTACGGTCTCCGTTTCCATTCAAATTAAGAAATTTTTGCTGCTCAAATTTTTACACGCGGCAACGAACGGGTCGCCGCACCGCCACCTCTACTCGGGATACCCGAAATGGGGAAGTGGTGGTGAATTTGCCGCCTGAGCGCGCAATTATGTCGCGGCCTTTACTGTATCCTTGGAAGTTTTTCTCGAAGTAAGCTTTCGCTTGCATATCCATTAGGACGAAATTAACGAAATGTAAATATTGGGATAGCTTTAAAACGGAGCTGAATATTAGCGATATGAGGGCACAAAATGAGCTCGAACGTGTTTGATGAAGCATAATTTAGCTTAGTTTATTAAGGCAAAAATACTTATATTCTCGTTTAAATCTTTTGCCTTTTGTATTTTTAGGTTCTTTTTAGTTTCTTTTCTTAATTATTGTTCTAACTTAGTTTATTTTGTGTTTTTTTCAGCTGTTTGGTTTTTTTTCTGTTACACACCCCAAGTTCACGCCTTCCCAGGGTGTGTACTTAGGGCATGTAACCAAGATGGAATGAAGCTATCAGTCCGAAGTCAGGTTCCAGCAAGGTTCAGCCCATACTCCCTCGGACACGCCCATGTACAACCGATACGGGCGTGTACCCGAGCCATGTCCCGCCAAGTTTCGAGAAATCACTACTGCGTGATTTTTACATGCTCCAAAGTCACGCCAAATCTAACACGCCCCTTGTACACTGGCATGTCATAGGGGAGTGTAACCCACCTACCGCGTCAGTCACTTCCGGACTTCAATTTCAGCCAGCCAAAAGTCAAACAAATATTACACGCCCCAGGTACACGCCCGACCCTGGCATTACCCAGCCAGAAAAATTAATATAAATTGAGAGCATCTCCAAGGGTTGAGCATGCCGATTTTATGATGGGAGGTGCTGCCATTTTATTTCTTTGAGTTTTTCATGTCTTAAGTTTTTTTTCTCTTTCCTTCTCTTTTCAAGTCTTTATATTCCTAGTTTTCATGCAAGTCCTCGAAGCATTCTTGTACTTGTTTTTTATCGCATTTGTAATCTTCATGCAAGCTTCCCTTACAGTATCTGTATGCCCTTGTTGTGACACCTTTTCATTAAGAAATAAAATAATTCATTATTCTCTTTCCCTTTTGCACGGTATTAGTTTTCATATTCTTAATATGATTTTCATTTTCTACACCATGAGTAACTAAATCCTCATAGTACTCTATCTTGATGATCCGAGGATGGGATGATAAGTTATGATTCTCTTGCTCTCTTTCTCTTATTAGAATTTAGGCCTTCGATTTACTCTTTATTTATTTTGAATGAAACTATATTATCGATATATATTCTTCATTCATGCTTTCATTCTAGGCTAGTGATGGGCAAAAACCCGAACAGGCAAGTGTACCTGTCGAATCGTAGTACCAAGGTCGTATTTAAAACTCGGGGTTGTCAAGTACTGCTACTCACGCTTTAACTATTATCCTACCGGAAAACTGTTGGGATTTGAGAATTTTTAAAAGTAAAATTAAAGAAGATTTTTTTTAGACAAAAATAAAACTTATAATAAAGAGATAGCATTCGATCAATGATTCACCATAAAATGAAATGAGAGGGATAAAAAGATATAACTTTGAATTTGTAAATCATACTCGACCGTGAAGGATCTGAAAATAAGGCAAAATCTCGCTAGAGCATTAGGTCTCCTAACTTATAGACGCTTTGATCGAAATCTCTTTACAAATCAAAGAAGCCTAAAGTTGCATTATCGAGATGATCCGCACTATTAGATTTGACTCCAATCCCGAAGATTTACGTAATCCTATCTCTAGGGTTGCGTGTAACTCCTTCCTTCTTTAAGTGATCTTTCACATTCACGAGCCTCTCGGCTACTTAAATATGATATCCAAAGCCTACTACCGTATACCGGAAATACGGAGTCGGCACAAAATAAATCAAAGAAGGATCGAGCATGAAATAACAAAAATAAAACTAAGAAAGAGAATAAACTCTCATCTCACTTCACGGATCCTCACGATCGAATGCTAAGGGAAATTAGCTACGCATGATTAAAAAGGAAGAAAAAATAAGATAAGAGAGGAACATTTTTTTCTTGATAAAAGAAAGAGTTCACAATAAGGGAATACAAGACAATATTATGCTACTAACAAAAGACTATTACAATAACAAGGAAAAAGCATGAAAGATGAAAACTTGCACTAAAGAAAAGCTATAACAATAATGAAATGAAAATTACAACTCACAAGCACTCTCCACTCTCCAACTCAACACTCAAATTTTACTTAAAAACTTCACTCCAAAATTTTTCATCCTTAAAAACTTCACTACAAAATTTTTCATCCATTGGCTTGAGGGATGGGGTGGCTTTTATAGGGGATGGAGAAGCTTCTGGATTTTTGGAAATATTAGGGGACAAAGGGGTGTGGCCGGCCATGCTAAGGGGGATGGTTAATGCATGAGTCTTAATGAGGGGAGAGAGAAAAAGGCTAAATGCATGCATTTCATTTAAGGGGAATAACATAAAAAATATAAAATAGAGAGGGGGAGATGAATGTGGCATAAAGAAATAAAAGAGAGGGGGAAAGAGAGTGGCCGGCTATGCTAAGGGGGATGTTCATGCATGGGGAAATTAATGAGGAGGGGGAGAGAGGTGGGGGCCAGCCTTATACATGAAGAGGGTGCATGTATATGGTCGGGTAGGCTAGGGGCTACATTAATAGGCATGAGGGCAGCTTGGGCTGCTCCATGGGCTTGAAAGGTTGAAGTGGGTTGTTGCACATGGAGGAGGGCTTGGCTTTCAAATGTGGGCTGCTTGTAATGAAGGGGCTACTCCAATGAAGAGCCGGGTAGCTTGGTGGGCTGCTCCAAGTTGTAGAGGCTCGGGTAGGGGGCTTGCTTGGGCTCAGGCTACACCAAATCTTTTGGGCTCGGGTTTTTCTTGAGGGTTGCTACAAGAGGTGATCCATGGGCTGCATGGAAGCTTGGGCATTATCCTACAATAAAACAAACATAGATTTGTTATATTATAAACAAAGTTAAAACACAAAACATCAAGAACATTAAAACATTATAATAAAAACAAAATATCAAGAACATTAAAACATTAAGATAAAAAAATTAAGATATAAACTAATATTAATTATAATTACTAAACATAACATAATATATAGTAACATAATACATATAATAAGATTATATAGATTTTTATATCAAAACATAGAATAACTATAATAACATCATAACAAGCATACAAAAACACAAACTTATAATAAAACTTAGGGATTTTGATTACTAAATTACCCCCAAAAAAGGATGACTAAAACTAGTCATCAAATTCCCCCATGCTTAGACATTTGCTTGCCCTCAAGCAAATAGAACTAAAGAACTTGGAAAAAGCAAAAGATATTTTTTTTATTTTAGGTTCCATTGTTAAGAAAACCAAAACATGAAAAATTAAACTATCCTAATTTCCATGTTATCAACTAGTGGGGTGAGAAGTGCACAATAGAAAACTTGAAAGTGGAGACCTAAAAATCTCATTAAAATATAAGAAAAGTTTACACATTTCTAAATCTTAAAATAAGGCATAAAAAATAAATGAAAATAAGGAAAACAAAAGTAGAGGTTCTAAATAAACGGCGCATTAACAAACTACTAGGTTGCTAGATAAAAATTAACCCTAATACACCTCAAGGTAACCTCCAAATAAATCCATCAATGATGGTGGCCATAGGCTTGTTCGTTCACACTTTCTCCACTATGAGAATTTACGTTCTAAAGATCAATAGGACTTAAAATCGGCGTTAAGACTTGGCTTAGGTAAATGATTAGGAAATCAAAACAAGGATAAACATGAGGGCTTAAACTCTAAACCAAGGTTGAGCTCAAAAATATAAAACATGAAGAGAAATGATAAGTACTTTAAACAACAAAAGGCCATAAATTTTTTACTTTAATAATTTGGCCACAAATAAACTTTTTCTCTCTTTTTTTTTCTTTTTCTTCTTTTTTTTTCATTTGATAACATCTTGATACTAACATTTTTTCATAAAGGAGAGCTCCAAAAATAGGCTTTAAATTTTACTTTTCATTTCAAAAATTATATCCCTTCACAAAAAAAAAGATTTTTAAGCTCAAAATTTAGTGTGAAAAATAGGGAAGGCATTTTGGCTTTGGTGAAATAATGAAATACAAGGTGGAGCTAAAACAAAGAAACATGAAAAAGGCCCAAAATTGTTTTGCAATGGTAATTTTTTTGGTGGGCAAGAAAAGCTCAAACTAGTCAAATGGTGGCCTAAATCATTTCTAAAGTACGTAAAAATGACGCAAATGTTTCGAGAGTAGCTTGGGGACAAGTTCTAGACACCAAGAAAGACTACCCCATAAATGAAAAAGAGCTAATATTACCTAGCAACCATTCATAAGCAACTTGACCGAATAAAAATACATAACTACAAATTGCTAACTTATAACGTAAAAACAGATGCCTATATTTAAGAAAGAGAAACTAGTAAAACTAAGCTATGTTAAAATTATAAGTTTAGAAAATCCATTTCAAAGAAATCTAAATAGAACTAAGGAACCGCACGGGCCTCCACATCACTAGAAGAAATATAAAAATAAAGATAGAAAATAATTTTAGATTTTGTTTTTCAAATAGATTTTAGCACATTTTTTTTATTTTTGTTTTTCTAATTTTTTTTTCGGTTTTGTATTTTATAATTTTTGGATTTTTGGTTTTTTTTGATGAAGTTAAAATAAAAAGCAATACTAAAAAAAACTTAAGAATAACTATACTAATTCTTTAGAAATTATAAAACATTGTTTTTTTGTTTTAAAAACATTTTTTTTAAAGAAAGGAAAGAAGAAAGAAAGAAACTAAACCCTCCCCCATCCTAAGATTTTTCATTGTCCTCAATGAAGGAAAAAAAAGGAGACTGAGAAGGAGAGAAAAAAGAAAATGCAGAAAGTAAAGTAAATAAAAAAAACAGGACTTCCCCAGGTTTGTGAGATGAAGGCAGATGTCGCTCCCCCATGCTTGCTTTTGGTACACTTGATCGTCAGCGGGTTTGACTGGATCCATCTTGATATCAGCAGCGTTGGAGCGGCGATCACAAACTTGCTTGGTTGGCCTCCGGAAGGAAGAGCAAAATAAAAGCAGAAACAAAATAGAGTCCATGGGCAGGTGCCCAAGATTGTTCTTTATTACAATAATTTATAGTCTAAATAAAAGTTTCAAAATAATAATAATAAGTCGAAAAATAAAATAAAAATGTTCCATAAAAATTTAAGAGTCCAGAATAAGATTCTCCTTTGCAGGAGACACATAATCATTAGAAAAATATAATTTAAGTCTATGCCCATGCACTTTAAAATCACCCTTATCCGGGTGCGAGAGTAACACAGTTCCATCAGAGAAGACTTCCTTGACCGTAAATGGTCCAGACCAACGAGATTTAGATTTTCCAAAAAAAATACGTAGACGTGAATTTGAAAGAAGAACTTGATCGCCTGGCTTAAAATTTTTATGGTGGCAAAAATTCTTATTGCGACAAACTTTTGTTTCAGGGTCGGGTGGTTTATCAAAATATTTTTTCAAATTTTTATCATTTTCAAAAATATAATTCTCAAGATTCTTTTGTCTAAAATCAGAGTCATCTTCAAATTTTTCTTGTACGGACATAATAGTGTTTTCAAAAACATTTGATGAGAGTTCAGAAAAGGAAGAAGAAAAATCCTTTGGAGAAATATAGGAGTCTTCTTTTAATTCTTCGATGAAAAAGCAAGAATCATCATTTTGTAAAGAGTTTTTCATAGATTTGTTAATATCAAATGTAACTTCCTCATCTCCCACATGCAGAAAAAGTTTTCCGTCACTCACATTTATGATTGCACGAGCGGTGGATAGGAAGGGACGACCAAGGATAAGAGGGACCTCGATGTCCTCTTCAATATCGAGAATGACAAAATCCACCGGTAAGATGAATTTGTCGACATTCACTAGAACATCCTTAACACCTAACGGATACTTAATTGATCGATCGGCTAATTGAATACTCATTCTTGTAGGGCTAAGAGTGCCCAATCCTAACTTCTTGAATAAAGAAAAAGGCATCAAATTGATGCTCGCTCCTAGATCCGCTAACGAATGTTTAATAAACAGATCGCCAAAAACACAAGGAATTGAAAAACTACCCGGGTCATTTATTTTTTTTGGAAGATTTAAGTTTTTAATGATCGCCGAGCACTCTTCGTTTAACTTCACGTGAGAAAGATTTTCTAATTTCTTCTTGTTTGTTAATAAATCTTTAAGGTATTTTGCATACTTCGGCATTTGACAAATCACTTCATGAAATGGCAAATTAATATGAATTTGTTTGAACATTTCAAGAAAGCATTGATATTGATTATCTAGTTTTTCTTTCCTAAGTCGAGCCGGATAAGGAGGTGGCGGAAATATGTTTATAACAACCGGAGCATCATTTTGAACGTCATCTTTTTCTTTTCCAAAATCAGATAAAACAGAAATATCTTTTTCTTTATCAAAAGTAGAGTTTTCATTTTCCAAAGGGATAATTGTTTCCGTAGTAGGAGAGATAGTCACCTTTGGCTCTTCCCTTGTGGTGGGCTCGTTAACAACCTTACCTCTCTGAAGGGAAATCGCATTTGCGTGCTCCCTTGGGTTAGGTTCAGTGTTCGATGGAAGAGTTCCAGGTGGTCTCTCGGAAAAAATCTTGGCAAGTTTCCTGACCTGATTTTCTAAATTTTTCATCGACCCTGTTAAGTTTCTAATAGTAGCATCGTTCGAGCTTATATATCTAGATAAAATTTCTTCCAAAGAGAGGGTTTTTTGAAGATTTTTGTTTTCTTGTGGTCGTGGTGGTGGAGTGAAATCGTGTGGTGGACGTGCGACATTTGCGGGATTACTCCAAGAAAAATTAGGATGGTTACGCCATCCAGGATGATATGAATTTGCAGAAGAATTAAAACCAGACGGAGAAGAAAAATTCGAAAAAGCAGAATAATTATTTGCATAATTATTTTGAGCAGGCCTGAGTATGTTCCCCAGATAATCCACCTGCTTGGCAGCAGCAGCAGTATTCACATTTTCAAATACCTTAGCAGCGGAGGCAGCAGTCATATCCGAAATCTTCTTATTCAGCATTTCCACTTGCAGCGCAAGTTGCGACACCGAATCCACTTCATAGATACCTGCAGGTTTAGATGGGCGAGACCTAGAAGAATTCCACTGATAAGTGTTCATCTCCATGTCATCGATAAGCTCAAGAGCGGCTTCCGGAGTTCTGCGGTCTAAAGAACCAGCGGAAGCAACATTTATCATTTTCTTAGTATCTTGATTTAGCCCATTGTAAAATGTCTGGACCTATAACCATACAAGCAGAGCATGATGTGGGCATCTTCTCAAAATTTCTTTGAACCTCTCCCAAGTGTCATAGAGGGTATCAGAAGCAATTTGAGAGTATGAAGTTATATCATTTCTTAGCTTAGCAATTTTGGCGGGGAGGAATATCTTGCAAGAAATTTTTCAACTAATATGTTTCAAGTAGTGATTGATCCTCTTGGAAGAGAACTCAACCACTATTTGGCTTTGGTTCTTAAGGAGAAAGGGAAAAATCTTAGCCTTATAGCATCGTCTGAGACACTATTTATTTTAAAGGTATCACAGATTTCAAGAAAACTAGCAATATGTATGTTCGGATCTTCATCTTGTAATCCGTCGAACTGTACATATTGCTGCACCATTTGTATGATGCTAGGCTTAAGCTCAAAGTTATTGTTCGCAATCGCAGGTCGAACAATACTTATTTCAGCCCCCTCCAGATTTGGTCGAGCATAATCGGGCATGGTCCTTTGCTGAGCCATTTCTTGGTTAGGGTCTCCCATTTCAGAATTAAAATTGCAATCGCCGGAGGAATCCTCAACTGCCGTTTGAGAAGTGGAAGCCCCGAATCATAGTTGTCTCTGAAAGGAGCGTTCGATTTCTGGGTCCAAATCAACAAGTAGAGACGGATTCGCTCGGGTCATGCACTAGAAAAGAAAACGAAGGAGAATGGAAATGAAAACTTGAAAAAAGAAAAGGAGAAGAAAGGATTTTTTTTTTGAAAATAAATTTTTATGGATTGGCTCTCGAACTTCCCAAGGGCTACCCGGTGAAGGGTTCGCAAGGTACAAGGTAAAATGGTGGCGCTTAAAGCCCCATACCCTTTTCGAGAGAATTTAGGTTGGGTAGAAATAAGATGATGTGTATTGATTATAAAAATAAAATAAATATATATATTTTTAATTTTTGCAGAAGTAATAGCGAAAGCGTTTTCAAAATATTGACGAAGAAAGTCCCCGACAACGACGCCAAAAACTTGATGGGCCAAAACCCGAACAGGCATGTGTACCTATCGAATCGTAGTATCAAGGTCGTATTTAAAACTCGGGATTGTCAAGTACTGCTACTCACGCTTTAACTATTATCCTACCGGAAAACTATTGGGATTTGAGAATTTTTAAAAGTAAAATAAAAGACGATTTTTTTAGACGAAAAAACAACTTATAATAAAGAGGTAGCATTAGATCAATGATTCACCATAAAATGAAATGAGAGGGATAAAAAGATAAAGCTTTGAATTTGTAAATCATACTCGACCGTGACGGATCTGAAAATAAGACAAAATCTCGCTAGAGCATTAGGTCTCCTAACTTATAGACGCTTTGATCGAAATCTCTTTACAAATCAAAGAAGCCTAAAGTTGCATTATCGAGATGATCCGCACTATTAGATTTGACTCTAATTCGGAAGATTTACGACATCCTATCTCTAGGGTTGCGTGCAACTCCTTCCTTCTTTGAGTGATCTTTCACATTCACGAGCCTCTCGGCTACATAAATATGAGATCCAAAGCCTACTACCGTATACCGGAAATACGGAGTCGGCACAAAATAAATCAAAGAAGGATCGAGCATGAAATAACAAAAATAAAACTAAGATAGAGAATAAACTCTCATCTCACTTCATGGATCCTCACGATCGAATGCTAAGGGAAATTAGCTATGCATGATTAAAAAGGAAGACAAAATAAGATAAGAGAGGAACATTTTTATTCTTGATAAAAAGAGAGAGTACACGATAAGGGAATACAAGATAATATTATGCTACTAACAAAAGACTATTACAATAACAAAGAAAAAGCATGAAAGATGAAAACTTGCACTAAAGAAAAGCTATAACAATAATGAAACGAAAATTACAACTCACAAGCACTCTCTACTCTCCAACTCAACACTAAAATTTTACTTAAAAACTTCACTCCAAAATTTTTCATCCTTAAAAACTTCACTCAAAAATTTTTCATCCTTTGGCTTGAGGGATGGGGTGGCTTTTATAGGGGATGGAGAAGCTTCTAGATTTTAGGCAATATGAGGGGACAAAGGGGGTGGTGGGCCATGCTAAGGGGGATGGTTCATGCATGAGTCTTAATGAGGGGAGAGATAAAAAAGCAAAATGCATGAATTTCATTTAAGGGGAATAACATAGAAAATATAAAATAGAGAGGGGGAGATGAATGTCGCATAAAGAAATAAAAGAGAGGGGAAAGGGGGTGGCCGACCATGCTAAGGGGGATGTTCATGCATGGGGAAATTAATGAGGAGGGAGAGAGAGGTGGGGGCCGGCCTTATATATGAAGAGGGTGCATGTATGTGGTCGGGTAGGCTAGGGGCTGCATTAATAAGCATGAGGGCTGCTTGGGCTACTCCATGGGCTTGAAAGGTTGAAGTGGGCTGCTGCACTTGGAGGTGGGCTCGGCTTTCAAATGTGGGCTGCTTGCAATGAAGGGGCTGCTCCAATGAAGAGCCTGGTAGCTTGGTGGGTTGCTCCAAGTTGTAGAGGCTCGGGTAGGGGGCTTGCTTGGGCTCGGGCTGCACCAAATCTTATGGGCTCGGGTTTGTCTTGAGGGTTGCTACAAGAGGTTATCCATGGGATTCATGGAAGCTTGGGCATTATCCTATAATAAAACAAACATAGATTAGTTATATTATAAACAAAGTTAAAACACAAAACATAAAGAACATTAAAACATTATAATAAAAACAAAATATCAAGAACATTAAAACATTAAGATAAAAACATTAAGATATAAACTAATATTAATTATAATTACTATACATAACATAATATATAGTAACATAATACATATAATAAGATTATATAGATTTTTTTATCAAAACATAGAATAACTATAATAACATCATAACAAGCATACAAAAACACAAACTTATAATAAAACTTAGGGATTTTGACTACTAAATTACCGCAAAAAAGGATGACTAAATCTAGTCATCAGCTAGCCGAGAGGCCGATAATGTTAAGTGAGCGCTCAAGAGTAAGGAGAGTTGCACGCACCTCTCTCGAGAGAATGACATAAATATCCCGAATTGGATTCGAACCCAATAGTGGGGCTCACTACTTAAAGCAAGTGTTAGGTATTCAGATACGTGATGAGAGTTCGGTCGGATCAACCTAACCTCAGTTGGACACTTCTTCAAGAGAAGCGTGTTCGAGCTTAAGTAACCCCCACGGTCAAGTTATCTTTATTCTATTAAGTTAAAGTTTGTTATTGCATTCTTGATTAATTTATGCTAAAGAAATTCAAGATCGAGTACTACTGCTTAATACTCGCTTAGCCTTTCTTTTATTTGCAAGCAATTTTCTCTCTTCTCTAATTTAGTAAGCAAGTCCAAAAGAACTTTAATTTGATAAGATAATAGAAACTCCTTGAAGTAAAAGTAATCAAATCGCCCTGGGTAATACGACCTTGATATTGAACTTAATATCTTATACTATATGCGATAAGGTAAACTTGCCTTCATCGAATATAAAATTGGAGAACATCTCACAACCACACTTTCACCTTCTCTTCCCTTAACTTTTTCTTCTCCACGCATAACCCCTTTTTCACACGAAATCCTATATCAAGTTTTTGGCGCCGTTGCCAGGGATTATTGTTTTGATATTTGGAAAAGAGGATAGCTATTAATTTTACGGTTTCTTTTCGCAGTTTTTCTCTTTATCTCTCTCCCACTTCTCTTTCTTTTTTAGTGTATGACCCGAGGAAGCTCTTCAAATATTCCTTTTGATCCTGAGATAGAGCGCATCGCTTTGCGTCGCCTCCATTCTCGTGATCATGAATCGCATTTAGGCATTGAAGAGTCGATCGGGGACAATGCCACAAAAACTATGGATCTTAATCCGCCCAACCAAGATGATGCCCATCAAAGGACTATGTCCTATTATACGCTGCAAAATCTGGAGGGTACATAATCAAGTAGTGTCCGCCCCACGGTGGCAAACAATAACTTTGAGATCAAGTCCAGCATTATACAAATGGTGCAGCAGTCGGTGATCTTCGATGGTCTCCCGGACAAGGATCCAAATTGCCACATTTCAAATTTTATCAAAATCTGTGATACTTTTAAAATCAATGGAGTCTCAGATTACGCTATTCGATTATGTCTCTTCCCTTTCTCTTTGCGGTAAAAGGCCAAACAGTGGCTGAGCTCTCTTCCTAGAGGGTCCATCACTATGTGGGCCGAGATGGCGGGGAAATTTCTTAGAAAGTACTTCCCGCCTGCGAAGACCACCAAATTGTGCACAGATATTGCATCCATCGTGCAAATAGACTCAGAGACTCTCTACGATACATGGGAGCGCTTCAAGGATCTATTGAGAAGGTGCCCACACCACGGGCTTCCCACTTGGCAACAAGTGAAAATATTTTATAACAGCTTAAATTCCTTAACAAGGCAAATGATCGACGCGGCTGCTGGGGGAACGCTAAATAACAAAACCCCCGAGGCCACTCAGGAACCTTTTGAGGAAATGACTATGAATTCATATAATGTAATGCGCCCCGCGTACGGGCCAACAAATCGGCGGGAATCTTTGAAATTGATGCTACCTCGAATCTTGCCCTCCTAGTTGAGTGTAAGACCCCATTTTTTTCTTTTTAAACACTGGGGTCTTAGGCCCAGAACCGCCGCTTTCCGGTGACACCTTCTTGCCCTGAAGGCCGTCACTAAAAAGCGCCAATCCTGTCGGCCAATTCTATCACAGAAAGGTAGCACAATAAAGTAAAAGCAAGTCCACAGAAATCACATATATAGTAATAAAAGTCTCCACGAAGGGAGTGTCCACAGAATAATATATCAGAGTACTAAAATACGGGTTTATGCCCGGTACATCATGTCCTAACTACAAATCACTCATGCAAAAGAAAAATGAAACACTACTAGAATAAGGGACTCACAGTCTCAGCTGTCTGAACTCCTGAGCTAGACTGCCCCATCTCCAAGCGCACCGGTCTCTGGGGCTGCTCCCCCGTGCTGGGCTCCACGATTACCTAAAATGATGCAGTTCGAAAACCGTTAGTCATAAAGACTAAACCCTATCATCCCCTACCCATTCCCCCATGGCTCCTAAGTACCGAGTGGAGAGGAAGAAAGGGAAGGACATGAAGGCTGAGATTAAATCAAAAGAATCAGGTGACAGCGGAACTAATCTAGCAATTCTATAATTAATAATGGCAATAAGACGAAATATGAAAAGTAACCTTCACTTATGTGAGAACACATAAGCCAAGGGGTCTTCTGCAAGGCTCCCATCGTATAAAAAGTCTCATACCAATTTATACATTGGGGTGTCAGTTATCAAACGGCAGTATATATATATCAGAATTGACCTTAATTTATAAACTTGCCCACACAAGTTTATAGACCAAGGGGTCATTTTGCAAGTCCTAATGTACAAGCGTCTCAATCCACTTATACTTTAGGTGTCATGGGTTAAATGAATCGATTATGCTATGATATGCTAGTGGGTATGATGGAACATGCAAGTGCAACACATACCCGACTCTGTGCACACAGACCTTTAGTTCCCCCTTTCGGAGCTGTTACCTCCCATGATACCTCTGTAGTGGCAGACGGAAACGGTGGGTTGGGCCTCGCTCACCTCTAAACCAGTAAAGCACTACAGGTCAGACCTATCGTATGCATCAATGCTTGGTGCACGAAGCGGACTCCTGCGTACTCTTGCCGGCTGGCGCATCAGACTTCTATTGGCGAAGTGCTAACCACACTTGCCGAGTCAGTGTATTTGCATCTGTGCATCGACCCTCCAATACCGAAGACCCACCACCTAAATTTTCTTTTCCTTTTATGCACATGCAAATTTAACGTATTCATAATAAAAACCGAGCCGAAGCTTTCCGGACTAAAACGTCCGTCTCAAACAATCGAGCCGAAATTCCCAGGACCAAAACGTCCGTCTCTTAACTGATCGAGCTGAAGCTCCCAATAATCTTCTTGTGCTAACAATGTTTATGAAATGTGAGACCCTTAATACTAGGTTACTCTTTTCAGTTTGTTAATACAATTTACGTTAACCAAGGACTGCCCCTGGTATACCCCGTGAAGGGCTCTAAAAGGGCACTAGGAACTATGATGGTAGCTGAAGCTCATCATTCTCTTTCGCAAGGAACTTATTGTTATTGGTTGATTCCCTTTTCCCATTCCCTTCTCATATTACGATAGACTAACCTAGTGTGATTTTTAACCTTCCTCTCTTCGGGAAAGACGATCTTTCGTCGAACCCAAGCACCTCTTAACTCTAGCCAACACCACTTCTCACTAACCTTCCCATCCTTATATGGTGAACACTTTCACATCCAACCAATTCAGTAGATTAACTAACTCCAATGCTGTGCCCCATCATATCCTATGACTATTAACTCAAATTGGTAATTGTAGACTATCCTATGCAATATGTCGAACCGGTTAGGAAATGATCCAATACTCATCCAAATGCCCTAACTTATTTACTGAAGGTATATCATGATATAATTAGCCTATAATCAGAAAACTATAATTATCCTAATTTATTTGGCATTTAATTAATTTCCTTAAAAATTCCAAGGGCTACTAGTTTGAACATGAACTACCCTAAGTACTCATGCAAGATGTCCAACAAAATTATTATAAATATTATGCTATCTCAATATGGTAAATCCAAAGTATTACAATTTTTCTATCCTCAAAAGAGCACTATAACTACTTTAGCAATATTTTCTATCTTTCGTTATTTATGAATCAAGTACAAAGAATATCCATTAAAATATTATAAATTAATTACACTATGCAGATATAACCTTAAAAATAGCATTGGCAAAGTTTCATAATTTTTCAGCAAGTATTAATCCCTGAATAAATTAATTATCAAAAATCTCCATAAAGTAGACTTGTAAAGAAAGTGTCGTATCTAAGATTCTAAAAATCATGAATAAATGTCTACAAGCATATAATGTCCTGAAAGTCACAATTCCTAAGTCTCATAATTTTTCAACAGCATTATCATCCATAATTAATTTTTAAACCAAAAAACCCCTTTTTAACATTTGTGAATGAAGTACTATATTTACTCCACAAAAAATTATACAAAAATTCAGGAGTAACCATTATGACTTAAAACATTTACTTCCAAGATTTCATGGGGTTTCAATTAACAGAAAGATCTAAATAATTAAAACGTCAATTAGGGCTATAGCAAACTTTACAAATAAAGTGCTAGAAATAAACATCATAAAATTCTAGTAAAATTGCTATAGGTTCTACCCATTCCAAAACTCACTCTACCCGAATTGCACAGCTTTTAGATAATGTTTAGTGACTGATTTGTCTTATTTGAGATTTTACCCTAAAACTAAGGTTAGGGTTTTGAGGTATCTACCTATCTTCAAATCCTCCTAGATTCCATCCAGATGATTTATATTATCCTCAAGTCGACTCTACTGAATTTCAAGGCAATACGAGCGCATTTGCCCCCATGTCCTTCACGACCCTGAAACCCTACCTTTATGGTTTGAGTTTGGATCCAAGGGTAAATCAACCCTAAACCACACCATTTTATCCAAGTGGGTTGTAATAACCCTTCTAATTCAGTGGTCAAAATATCAGCCTCTGTTGAGGTGATTTGACCATTCCAACCTCTTAGTGCACTTTTTACTCAAAAACGCCTCATTAATGCCTTGTTAAGGATAGGTGATTTCCTACCCAAAACTCATCCAAATGAGTTGGAATTTTGTACAGAGCTAGGTTTTATAGCCAGGGACCACTCACCAAAATTTGGGAGAGTTTGGAGGTCATTTGACTACTTAAATAAATTACTTTAACTTTATTAAATTAAAATAAAAACCATAGACAAAGTATCTCCATAAAATTCCCATTTTTGGACATCCTGTAGGTATGACTAAGGGTAACCCCCTGCCCAAATTTCAGGCCATTTGGATAAGGGACGAAGAGTGGGAATTCATTTTAGTTTCTGCCCAACTCTAGGTACAGCACCCACTAAAACGGGTGCTGCGGTCTAACCGCTAACCCAAAAGAGTTGAAATTAATTTTAATTAATCTAGACTCGAAGGACTATAACTTTTGTGACTGGTTATTTTTCCTAAATCGGTCTCTAAGTTCCTCGTTTGGCAGCATCTAAATGCGCCCATTTAATGTATCTTTTCCTTACATACTATATACATAATTTTTATATTATAAAAAATGTTTTACTGTTCATTTTCTACAGCACCCGAAAAAAATTGAACTCAAAAAAACTCATATTTCCTGTAGCTCTTCCGTGATCCGTCGCCGACAGTCCGGTCACTTCCCTGGCCAGCCACCACCACCACCACCTCCGTTGAGGCGATGGCTATTGTTCGGCAGGGGTTTGGCCACCGGAGGTGGCGGTTTCCAGCGTACCAAAAAATATATTTTTCATGATTTTTCCATGAAAATGCGAGATAGGTCCAGCTCCGTTGAGCACGAACTTCCTTTCTAAGATCCTAAGATCTACCCATAAAAGAAGAAGTAGAGGAGGACCTTGTTCGCAGTTTGTAGGCGAGATGAACGTCGGGTTGCCATGGCGTGGTGGTGGCATTGCCGAACTTCTCCTACAGCAAGAACAATAACTCTTATCTGTTTGGTCAAGAGTGTAAACTTCTCATCTTACTCTAAAGGGACTTTTATAGATCACCAAGTGGGGAGGGGAAAGGGTAAAGCATTTAAGGCCATGAAAGCTCTCCTCTTAATAGCATTTCGGTTATGGTAGAGGGAGACGAAGAGGTGGAATATGAAATGATGTGTCCAAGTGGCGATTTCCTATTGGACCAACTATTTCTCATTTTATTAAGTAATTAGAGAAGGAAACGACCCATAAATACTCCTTGTGTAACTTCCCATAATCAGAGTTAATTATGACATGTGTTACGAAAATTTCCAGCCTGGCTGACATTTCGGCCTTTGTCACGGGCGTGACACGTAGTTCACAGGCATGACACTAGTCCATTCGTCGTTCTCGAGTCGACGACAGATTTTCTGCGTCAGTTCATAGGTCACCCCCCCCCCCCCCATGTCACGCGCGTGACTTGTTTGTCACGGGAGTGACAGGTGTTCTTCGGTCGACGTTCATCGATATGAGGTCGACGGTCGGTGGGGGCTTCACGCACTAGGTCACGGGCATGACGGGTCGGTAACGGGCGTGACAGGCGTTCTTCGGTCGATGTTCATCGATTTGAGGTCGACGGTCGGTGGAGGCGTCACGCCCTAGTTCATGGGCGTGATGGGTCGGTCACGGGCGTGACGGGCCCATATCGAAAATTCTGAGTTCGCCGATCGTCTTCCTGAGGTCGACGATCGTTGAAGGGGGGGTCACATCCTAGGTCACGGGTGTGACGGGTCGGTCACGGGTGTGACTAACCCGTGACTCGAAATCTTGGTTGATGGACTTCAATTCTTGGGTTTTATAGAGTTCTGTCATGGCAAACCGACTCCTAGGGGTCTAGCCGGAAATGGGATGTTACAAATCCCAATAAACAAAACAAAAATTTCATCCCCGAAATTGAGGTTAATCCTACAAGGATTTCTACCTGAGTGAAATAAACTTGTAACATCCCATATGGTTTTTTCTATTGAGTCGAAGCGATTACTTGTTCAATAAACGAAGGCAATTCCCCAATAAACAAAAGATTAGCCCCTACTTTCCTGACTGAGTGCGCATGCCTAGGGTCTCAATTTCTCTTATCTAGTCCTACCGGTTCAATACAAGAAGGTAATTTATAGTATATAGAGAGGTGGTGAGGTATACTTGGCTGAACAACACCGGGTATTTTTGCCTCATCAGGTCCTGCGGTTCCCAGGTGTGATCATCCTGACCGTGGTTCCTCCACAGAACCTTGACTAAGGTGATCTTCTTGCGGCGCAAGATCCGTACTCCTTTGTCATCAATCCGAACCGGCTCCAAGTGAACAGATCGGTCTGAAGCTACCGGCCCTTCGGTGGTCAAAATCTTTTGCTCCGGGCATAGTAGAGCCCTCCTCAGCGAAGAAATGTATAAGAAGTCGTGCTGAGCTGCCAGCTCTGGTGGCAAATCTTGCCTGTAGGCTAGGGCCCCGATCCGCTCCAGGATCCTGTAAGGGCCCATATACCTAAGGCTGAGATTCTTCCTCCGACCGCGCAACCGTGAAACTCCATGCATGGGCCGGATCTTCAAAAACACTCGGTCCCCCACCTGAAACTCCACCTGACAATGTCGGGCATCATAGAACGTAGCCTGTCTGCTCTGCGCCTCTTACATCCTGTCTCTGATTAGTCTCACATGAGACTCGGTGTCTTTAACAAAATCCGATCCCAACGCCTTCGGATCCTTGTCCTTTATCCAAGAAAGTGGGGTCCTGCATTTCCTTCCATACAAGGCTTCGTAATGCGCCATCCTGATGCTGGACCGGTAGTTGTTGTTATAGGAGAACTCGACCAGGGGTAAGAGCTTCTCCCACGATTACCCGCGATCCAAAATGCATAGCCTCAAAAGATCTTCCAGCGTCCGATTAATGTGTTCTGTCTGCCCATCCGTCTGGGGATGGAATGCGGTGCTGAAGGTCAATCACGTGCCTAAGTAAGCCTGCACAGATCTCCACTCCCTGGAAGTGAACCGGCCATCCCGATCCGACACGATCGTCTTGGGCACCCCGTGATATCGAACGAACTACTCCACAAATCTCCGCACTAGTACTCCGACAGAGTCATCCTTCCTGATCGGAATGAATCTGGCCACCATCGTCAACCGATTGACGATGACCCAAATCGAATCGTTTCCCGTCCGTGATCGGGGGAGGCCATGAATGAAATCAATCGTGATGTCCTCAATTTTCCACTCCGGCACCGGAAGTGCCTGTAGCAATCCCGCGGTGTTCCTGCACTCCGCCTTCACCAGCTGGCATGCCTCGCAATGAGTCACGAAGTATGTAATGTCCTTCTTCATCCCTAGCCAAAATATCATCTTCTTCAAGTCTGCCGTCATCTTGGTGATCCCTGTGTGTATAGAATATCTGCTACCTTGTGCCTCCACCATGATGTCCTCCCGAATCTGGCCTCCTGCGGGTATATAGACCCTGTCTCTAAAATATAGCAATCCATCTCTCAGTGAATAATCTCCCGTCGAACCCTCCTCCACGGCTTGGAATATCGGCTCTGCCCATGCATCTGTCCTCTGTCCGTCCCGTACACGGTCCCGAATATCATCTATGGCAACCATCGATGCTAGATACTCTATATACAGCTCTGGATCATTCTCGGATACTAGGGATATCTGCATATCTCTGAAATACTGGGCCAGCTCCATGGACATCAGTTGTGGTCCCTTCCCTGAGGTATCTACTCTCCGGCTCAAAGCATCTGCCACCACATTTGCCTTCCCGGGGTTGTAGTGCATAGTGTACTGGTATTCCGACAGGAACTCCACCCAACGTCTTTATCTAATGTTGAGTTCCTTCTGTGTGTCCACGTATTTCAAATTCTTGTGATCTGAGAAAATGTCACAGTAAACCCCGTAGAGGTAGTGTCGCCAAATCTTCAGAGCAAAGATCACTGCACCCATCTCTAGATAATGCACCGGATAGTTCTTCTCATGTATCTTTAGCTGTCGGGAGGCGTAGGCTATTACGTGCCCGTTCTGCATCAGAACATGATGCAGGCCACCCCTACGCGATGCTAGCATTGAAAATAACAAAGGGGAAACCGAAGGTGCATTTACCCGAACACCTAAAGTGCTTTGACAATGTCCTAAGAGGCATTTCTAAGAACACGTAGTGCGCGTGCGGAATTGGAAATTTTGGCGGAGCTTTGTTTGTAACGGCGCGATCTCACAAGTGGGTTTCTCCCAAACAAACATACACGAATATCCACATACATATTGCATACCCTAACACAACACCTAAGCATTCGTTTCCAAGCATTTCTATATCAATACGGAGGGTGTTCCGGACTCAAGCCACGATCCAAAAATAGTCCGTAATCGGCCCTCAAAACAAATCAACGAGGATATACCAAACCCTCTTGAATCGTCCGAAATCAAAGGGCTAAACAAACCCCGATTTGCAAAACGCCCAAGGGGACCTATCCTTCAAAACCTTCGCGAAAATCGGATACAAAAATGCAATAACAAATTTCAGATTTTATACATGCCAAGTGAATCAATAATTAGGATAAAATATGCAATCACTAATCTCCACTAACTCACAAAAATCAAAAAGAAGATCTCAAGTTTAGGGGAAGACAATTGTTACCCAATAATCTGAAATGAGAGAGGAGGAGAGGAGAGGGGAGAGCAAGATAATGGTGGAAGAGTCGCACTTCCACGGGTCACCGGAGTCGCACGGGATGAGGAAGAACCGAGCCGCCTTCTTCGGAGTCACACCGGAGGAGATAGGAGTCGCCGGAGCAGCAAGAAGCAGCCCCAAGAGGGGGGGGCAGCAGCAGGGAGGCGGCTTCTGGGCGTCGGGTTCGGCCACGCCGAAAAGATCGAGAAGGGGGGGCTGAGGCCGAATACTTCTTAGGTTTCCTTTTTGTTTTCTTCTTCAATATCTATCTCTCCCTCACACATACATATATATAAAATGACACCTCACTCCTCCACCCTTCATCAAGATCAAACTAATCCTAGCCACTTAAAATGTTTTTTTTAACAAAATTAAAAAACCACATAATAAAAACTTATAATTTTAGGACCTAAAAATTATAAGCCTAATAACTTATAAAAATGAAAATTAAAAGATTATGAGTATAATATTATTTCAAAGATGAAATAACATTATATTCATAACGAAGAGACGAAAAGCCGCAGCAATGGCGGAGGCGGCGGCGGCTACGACGACGGTGGAGGCAACGACCATCAAAGTCCTTGAACATGTAGCGGCGGCGATCAAAATTGAGATCCATGTCGGCACGGGCAAATGGCGGGGCATCCTCGCCATCAATCCTCCCCCGCTCAAAATCACTCTTCACCGATGAGTGGCCAGGGAGAGAATAGCATGAGACAGCAACATCCACAGGTGGCATAGCGAGAACAGACATCCACGGGGCATCCGCAATAGAACTGAACCTGTCATGAGCAAGAACAACAGAAAACCTCGCAGATGTGTCAGCATAAAGAAAAACAGTGCAGTTCTTACCATCCAATGCGAGAACCAGAAAAGCCATGTGGAAGAGCGACATGGAGAGAATCTCACCTCTCAACCTAAGAGAATCTGACATGGAAGGAAGAAGTAACGTAGAAAACCACTCAGGTGGAAACCAGATATGCAAAATAAAATCCGAAAAATTGAGACACAGTGAAACACCGAATACACTGTAAAAATCCGAAAAAATTGCATTAAATCCGAAATCCGGGAAAATTATGTAAGGATCGGCGCTCCAACGTGTGAAATTCATTACAGGACCCGAAGGTATCCACTTGAGGGCCGACAAGACTAAACTCTGATCAATCACCCCGTAGTCAGAGGCTCTCCAATATGTATAGTCGTGCAAGTGAAGCAAAGCAAAGGCATAGGTATAAGGCGGTGCCCTGTATACATGAAGTTTTTGTCGGGGCGAATGAAAATAATGTGCAAGGTGACTTGATGGGTGACAATATCGTAAAGACACCAAATCAAAATGCACAAGCCTAGGGATATCAAGCATAGTCACCAACAAAACACTATCCATCGAGAGATATCTCGTGAAGTGATCCGTCTCATATGAAGCATGAGCAGGATAAAGTGGTGTAGTGACAAGATCAACGATTATTAAGATCAGCTTATGAACATCTAAATGAGGGGCCAACACTAGTATAGGGGGTATCCAAGTAGGTATATCATAAAAGTGTAGACTATGACTAGCGATCCACGTCCTAAAATGATATCAAATGTAGGCACACAAGCAGGAGGGAGGGTCGGTAAAATCAAGCCCGAGACTAAATCCAAATCCAAATGAATCTCACACAATGGTGACTCAATCAAGGGACACTCATCCGGGAAACTCACGTCCGGGCAAACATCAGAATAATCGTCCAAGGATACCCTACCCTCAGGAGGAAACTCATCCAAAATAATAATTGAGAAATCCTCAATCTCTGGCTCCACAGATAGCTCAGATTTAATTTCAGAAAAATCAGATCGAGGCTCACTCGACATAGGGATCATAGACTCGAGAGGGTACTCAATAGTAGGGTGAACTGAAATATCACTAACAAGACATGTAGTGGCTAAAGGGGTACTCTCACAAGTCAAAGACTCATCAACATCCCAAAAATCATCATCCAAGTCGCTAGGATATCCAGTCTCCTCATCGTCAAAAAAATTGGTAGAATCATCGGGCACTATCGAACATGCCAGGATACTCTCATCTAACTGGACATCCTCAACAAAATTAGGAGATACCAAACCAACGCCCAGATCAGGATCAGCAGCAATCTCAAAAGTAGTCTGGGGTGGCTCCGAAGTGGAGACTAACATAGCTGAAGCCCTATGTTTTGTGGGGCATGTCACGGCGTAGTGGCCAGTCACACCACAAGCATAACATAAAGCCTTCTCCTTGGCAACCTTAACTGGCTTCCTAGGCCTAACCTTCGACTGGATAACATCCCTAGTCGAGATAACAACAGATGGTGGAACAGGGGACCTAGCATACTCTGGTTCCCGCACTGCAGGTGTAGGTGTACTCGAAATGATAGGATCCTTTTGGGGAACGGATCTAATGCGAGGCCTATCATCACTCCTATAATCAAAAAGCGGTCTAGTGTCCCTGCGGGGAGAAATAAAATCATGAGACGTCCTCATACGAGATTAAGGGGGAACGTGCTTGTTCGGTATAGGCAAAATCTTAGGCGGCGCTACACTCGGATAACCAGAAGACTGAGAACGGTAGTATGAGGGATAATACTCATCCGTAAACAAATTCTTCATAAGTTGCCAACCTACAAGTGAGCCAACGAAGGACGGTCCAAAACATCTCTCCTCATTGACCCAGAAGGACAGGGCTCGACCAGTTAATTGCAATCTCACTTTGGGAATCCTGTGGGGGTCCACAAGACGATATTGCTCAAAATAAAATTCCATATCATCTACCCAACGTAAGAAAACCCGCGGTTCACCTAACCCATCGTAAGTCGGAGCAGGAATTCTAACAGGTCTAGAGGTGTGCAATGGTGGTGTCGTAATTGCTTGACTAACCGTACTGGAAGGAACATGGGTTCTAATCTATTGCCTAGGGGCACCAAGATGCGGTGTCGGAAGCCGACCTCCAAGTTGTGCTAACATATCTCTTATGTCATCAGATTGGCGGTTCATCTCCATGCGAAGGGCACCGACCGAGGAACATGGGGGAAGGGGTCTCCCAACGCGTGCCATGACAGACTAACGGGGGGAAAAAAGGATTCAAATTAGGAAAGCACTTAGAACTTTTTTTTTTTTTTTTTTTTATATAACTAAAATAAAAATTTTAAAACGAAAGAAACTTACCTAAGTGCAAGTGGGGGTAGCTCGGCTCGAGCGGATCGTTGTCAAGTTGAGAAATTGACAAACCTCCCTCTGATACCAAATTGATGCAGGCCACCCCTATGCGATGCTAGCATTGAAAATAACAAAGGGGAAACCGAAGGGGCCTTTACCCGAACACCTAAAGTGCTTTGACAACGTCCTAAGAGGCATTTCTACGAACACGTAGTGCGCGTGCGGAATTGGAAATTTTGGCGGAGCTTTGTTTGTAACTGCGCGATCTCACAAGTGGGTTTCTCCCAAACAAACATACACGAATATCCACATACATATTGCATACCCTAACACAACACCTATGCATTTGTTTCCAAGCATTTCTATATCAATACGGAGGGTGTTCCGGACTCAAGCCACGATCCAAAAATAGTCCGTAATCGGCCCTCAAAACAAATCAACGAGGATATACCAAACCCTCTTGAATCATCCGAAATAAAAGGGCTAAACAAACCCCGATTTGCAAAATGCCCAAGGGGACCTATCCTTCAAAACCTTCGCGAAAATCGGATACAAAAATGCAATAACAAATTTCAGATTTTATACATGCCAAGTGAATCAATAATTAGGATAAAATATGCAATCACTAATCTCCACTAACTCACAAAAATCAAGAAGAAGATCTCAAGTTTAGGGGAAGACAATCGTTACCCAATAATCTGAAATGAGAGAGGAGGAGAGGAGAGGGGAGAGCAAGATAGTGGTGGAAGAGTCGCACTTCCACGGGTCACCGGAGTCGCACCGGAAGAGGAAGAACCGAGCCGCCTTCTTCGGAGTCACACCGGAGGAGATAGGAGTCGCCGGAGCAGCAAGAAGCAGCCCCAAGAGGGGGGCGGCAGCAACACGGAGGCGGCTTCTGGGCGTCGGGTTCGTCCAGGCCGAAAAGATCGGGAAGGGGGGGGGGGGGCTGAGGCCGAATACTTCTTAGGTTTCCTTTTTGTTTTCTTCTTCAATATCTATCTCTCCCTCACACATACATATATATAAAATGACACGTCACTCCTCCACCCTTCATCAAGATCAAACTAATCCTAGCCACTTAAAATGTTTTTTTTAACAAAATTAAAAAACCACATAATAAAAACTTATAATTTTAGGACCTAAAAATTATAAGCCTAATAACTTATAAAAATGAAAATTAAAAGATTATGAGTATAATATTATTTCAAAGATGAAATAACATTATATTCATAACGAAGAGACGAAATGCCGCGGCGGTGGCGGCGGCGGCGGCTACGACGACGGTGGAGTCAACGACCATCAAAGTCCTTGAACATGTAGCGGCTGCGATCAAAATGGAGATCCATGTCGGCACGGGCAAATGGCGGGGCATCCTCGCCATCAGAACAACCCCATCCCCTGGTAGGAGGCGTCAGTGTACACCTAGAATTCCTCCCTTCCCGACGGAAGAGCAACGATGGGAGCCGAGGTAACCCGACCTTTCAACTCCACAAAGGCCGCCTCGCACTGTGGCGTCCAAACGAAAGAGGATTACTTCTTTGTCAGGAAGGTAAGAGGAAGTGCAATCCTGGAAAATCCTTCGACGAACTTCCGGTAATATCCAGCAAGTCCCAGGAAGCTTCGTACATCCATGGCTGTCTTCAATAGTGGTCAATCTTAAACTGCTCGAACCTTGGCCGGGTCTACTGCCAACCCAGCACCGCTGATAATATGACCTAAGAAGGCCACCTCCTTTAACCAAAACTGGCATTTGCTGAACTTCGCATACAGCTGGTGCTCCCGTAGACTCTCTAAATTCAACGTCAGGTGTCGTGTATGCTCCTCCTCCGTCCTTGAGTAGATGAGGATGTCGTCAATAAATACGATGACGAATACATCCAAATACTCCTCGAATACCCTGTTCATGAGGCTTGTAAATGCTGACGACGCATTTGTGAGACCGAAGGGCATCACTATAAACTCAAACAGTCTGTATCTACTACTGAAGGCGGTCTTCGGAATGTACTCCTCTCGAATCCGTAGCTGGTAATAACCTGACCTCAAGTCAAGTTTCGAGAAGAAATGCGCTCCCTCCAGTTGATCAATCAACTTGTCAATCCGTGGCAGCGGGTATGTATTCCGGACCATCTGTCTGTTCAGCGCTCAATAATCAATACACAAGCGGAGACTTCCGTCCTTTTTCTTAAAAAATAGTACCGGGGCTCCCCATGGTGAAGAGCTTGGCCGGACAAACCCTGCCTCTACTAGTTCATACAACTGGCTTCGGAACTCTGTCAACTCTTTCGGGGCCTTCCGGTAAGGGGCCCTAGATGCTAGCTTGGCCCCCGACACAAGCTGTATCTGGAAGTCTTGCTCTCGGTACGGAGGTAGTCCTAACAGTTTCTTTGGAAAGATGTAACTGAAATCTCGCACCACCGGGATGTCTATCACAGACTCCTTGACTTCCGCCATCTCAAATAGAATCTGATAAACCTCCTCTCCCTGCAGATGGGCCTTAACGGCCTATAGCGAAGATAAAAGTATACGAGAGGCAGGTCTTATACCTTCAACGACAATGAAAGAGTCCCCGTGCCTCACGGTGATCCTCTTCGCTTGGCAATCAATATGGGCATGGTTCAAGTGTAGCCATACCATGCCCAGGATCAAGTCGTAGTCCGTCAACTTCAAAAGCATCGCCGGAGCCTCAAACGCCTTTCAACCTATTTCTACCTCCATGTTGTAGTGGTCCAAGGTAAGGAGTTCAGATCCATCGGGTAGTCGCACCCTCATCATCGAGCCCGTGAATTGCTCCACGCCTTCCAATCCTTCTACGAATGTCTCCGACACGAAGGAGTGAGAAGCTCCGATATCGAAAAGCGTGCGGGTAGGCTTGCCGCTGATGAAGTCTATACCTGGGGTGGTTAAATGTCAAAGGATTCTTTAACGAGTTTTTCTTTCCTATTTTTTCTATTTAGTGCAGTTCTACAAAATTTGTAAACTGAGAAAAAGGAGAAGTCTTTATAAATAATTAAACATGTCGGCGTACCTACTATGACCTGCTCTGGGTTCCGAGGCTGCGCAAGGTCCAAAGCATACACCTGCTCACTTTCTTGTCTACGATCTCCCCCCTAGTATCCACGACCTCGGCCGCGTCCTCGACCTCCGAAATGCTGAGCAGGTGGGCCACCCTGTGGTGCTGGAGGTGGTGCCCCCCTCATGGGAAATTTTCTCTGGAGGTGCCCAATCTGCTGACAATGGAAGCACTCTAGTGGGGGATATGCCATACCCCCAGGTCTCGGCATCTCCTGCATCCGAAGAGGTTGAGGGGCCAATATCACTTGCTCCCTCGGCTCTTGCCTCACTTCCTAATGAGGCTGGTCCTCTATCCTTCTCCTATTTTGTATAGCACCTTGCCGCTAATCATTTCTGGCTCTCTGGCCTTGATCCTCTACTTGCCGCTTTCAGCCCCGAGTGGTGTTCCAATCAGCCTCAATCCTCTTTGCCATCTCCAAAATCCAAGAGATAGGCCCGTCGGATACAAACAACAAGGCCTCCCTCAACTCTTCTTTCAGGCCCTTATAGAACCTCTTGATGTACCCTGCTTCATCCAGCTGGTAAGAATCTGTATATCGAGCCAAATGGTCGAACTCCCGATGGTTCTCCACCACCGTCCTGGTGCCCTGCTTCAGCTATAAGAACCGCTCCTCCAACTCATCCCTGGCCGACTGCGGAACATAATGCTCCAGCAGCGTGGCCCTGAACTCTTCCTAGGTCATTTCCACAACATCCTTATCGGCAAATGTTGCGTCCAGCAGTGTCTTCCACCACCTCTTGGCGTGGGACTCTAGGCAAAAGACAATAAAAGCCACCCTCTCCTCCCAGGGGCACCGTATCCCGGTCAGCATTTCGTACATAATATCCAGCCACTCTTCCGTCCGAACTGCCGACTCTGTCCCCAAGTAGGACGGAGGTGAAAGTCCTCGGAAAATGCTCAACCAGTTGGCCCCCGGGTTTGGCTGTGGGACCGGAACCTGCTGGGCCCTAAAAGCCTCTAGAATGGCTGTCAGAGTCTGCCCCATATCTAACTGAAGGAAAGGAGTGAGGACCGGTGGAGGTGGTGCAACATACGGAGTCTGTTGAACTCCACCCTGTGGCGTAGACTGTGCTGGAGGTTGCATATCAAAAACCGTCTGTAAGAAATTTACTCAAGCCTAATTAACAGTGGACAATTACATGTGATCCCCACATGGGCACACAACTGCTTCCGCTGCTTAGTTTGTCCCCAAACTAAACTCAAGCGGGGGTGGCCCTGGGTTAGTGGACTGTTACTCTTCCGATCGAGGTTTCCCTCTGATACCACTTGTAAGACCCTTTTTTTTTTCTTTTTAAACACCGGGGTCTTAGGCCCAGAACCGCCGCTTTGTGGTGACACCTTCTCGCCCTGAAGGCCGTCACTACAAAGCGCCGATCCTGCCGGCCAATTCGATCACAGAAAGGTAGCACAATAAAGTAAAAGCAAGTCCACAGAAATCACATATATAGTAATAAAAGTCTCCACGAAGGGAGTGTCCACATAATAATATATCAGAGTACTAAAATACAGGCTTATGCCCGGTACATCATGTCCTCACTACAAATCACTCATGCGGAAGCAAAATAAAATAATACTAGAATAAGGGACTCACAGTCCAGTTGTCTGAACTCCTGAGGTAGACTGCCCCATCTCCAAGCACACCGGTCTCTGGGGCTGCTCCCCCGTGCTGGGCTCCACGATTCCCTAAAATGATGCAGTTCGAAAACCGTTAGTCATAAAGACTAAGCCCTATAATCGCCTACACCTTCCCTCATGGCTCTTAAGTACCGAGCGGAGAGGAAGAAAGGGAAGGACATGAAGGTGGAGATTAAATCAAAAGAATCAGGTGGCAGCGGAACTAATCTAGCAATTCAATAATAAATAATGGAAATAAGACGAAATATGAAAAGTAACCTTCACTTATGTGAGAACACATAAGCCAAGGGGTCTTCTGCAAGGCTCCCATCATATAAAAAGTCCCATACCAATTGATAAGTTGGGGCATCGGTTATCAAACATGAAAGTGAGGCTAAGATCTATCTCAACTCTAGAGGGGGGGGGGGGTGAATAGAGTATTTTAAAATAATTTTTCACAGTTAAAATAAACAGCACATATAAAATTCAATTTATGATATAGTGTAGAGTGCTAGTAAGAGGTTAAAAACTAAGAAGTAAAAAGCACAGCACACAGCAAACAAATCACACAAACAAACCAGAAGACACAAGGAATTATAGTGGTTCCCCAAAAACCTGGGTACATCCACTCTTCTACCACCCTTGGTAGGAATCCACTCAGGATGAGTTGATCAGGTGTCCTGACACCAATGAGCTTTTGATAAGGTGCTCAAAAACCAAAACTAGATTTTTGATAAGGTGTCTTGCCACCACTGAGTTTTGACAAGGCTCTCAGAACCAGACAGAACTTTTGAAGGGAGTTCAAGAACCCTTTTACAACAGGAAAAGAAAAATAAGAGTGAAGGGTGTCTTCTCTGTTCTCAATCAAATGAGAGAAGCACAAGTGGATTGATGATGTCAAAGCTCCCCCTGAGATGTAGAAAGGTTCAGGAAAAGAAGCTTTGCTCTAGGGTGATAGGTCTTCAAAACTTTGATCTCCAGCACAAGATGGTTTCAGCAAGAAGGCTGAAGGTAAGGTGTCTGGAGTGATGAGATTGTGAACACTTTTCAGTCAGCAAGAAGATTTTTGGAGTCACAGTTCTTCTGTTGTTCTTCTGCTATCAGTATTCTCTATTCAGTGTGTTCACTTCTTTTCTTTTTGTCAATCTCTGTGTCTCTTCTTCTTGTGTATTCTGTAAATCTTAATAACACAGAAGAAAAGAATAATAGATTTCTGACGTTTCCTTGTCCAAAATTAGCCGTTGGGAGTCATAAATGTCTTCCAAAAATAGTCTTGTCTTCTAGAGGAAAGTCCAGCAAACATTCTCTCAATAATTCCTTGAAACTTGCTCCAGAATTAAAGACAAACGGCTGGGAGATCTTCTGACATAAATGCTGATAATATTAAAAAACATTCCAATTATAAGCAGCATTTGAATTGCTGAAAGCGTCGATCTCTCCAAAGAAAACGTCGATCTGAGCTCTACGATCGTCGAACTGTGCTCAGAGATTAAATGGACAAGCAGACTGAAAATGTCGATCTGAGCTCTACGATCGTCGAACTGAGCTCAGTGATCTGAGAAATAACTTTAGGGAGGGATCGTCGAACTGAGCTAGAAGATAGTCGAGGGGAGTTCGACGACTCAGCAGAAGCTAGACGAAGGCAGATAGTCGATCTGAGCTCGACGATCGTCGACCGGAGTTCGACGTTTTATTAAAGATGAGCTCAGAGAGCGTCGAACGGAGTTCGACGATTCGTCGACCTTAGCTCGACGAAAATTGCCTTAGACTAAGCTCTTCAACCTTGATATAGGAATGGTCCTGGGGGCAGCTTCAAACCTAAGTTCTAAGCCCTAGACTCATTCTAATGTTGACCTTTTCAACTATACAACTAGGTCAACTGGGATTCCTAAGACAAGCATAGTGATCCTTACCCAAATTAGTAATAGGGTGTTCCAACAATCTCCCCCTATTTGGGTTAGGATTACTATTTACAGACAATCATAGGAAATGAAAAGCATACAACAATACATAAGCTAATACAAAATGCAGAGAAGATATATAGCAGTAAAGCAGATCACAGATAAATATCAGCAGATATCCAAAGGTGGATGAAATGTTTAGCTTACACAGTTCACTTCCTTTCAGATCCCTTTTTAAATAAAATTTCTCTATTTGGATTCTGACTTTCTTTCTTTGACCTTCTGTCATCCTCTGCACCTAGAGAAGTTTGAGATTTGGGCCTTAGAACAACAGCCTCTGGGTGCAGCTTCATATAATCTTCTGGATTGAAAAATTTCCTTGATGCATATCTTTCCAGTTCTTTCTTTCTCTGCTCTGATAAGGTAGTTATGTTTGAAGTATCCTTGCCTTGTTCTCTGGCCCTTTTTATTTGATCAAGGGCAGCCAATTCTTTCATTCTGGCTGTCCAGGATACAGGGTTGTTCTCAGGATCTTCAAAAGGAATAGGAGGTTCATATCTGTTGATGATTTCAGAAACAGTAGAAGGATTCCTGGAAACAATTGAGTCTTTCAGCTTGTAAGGGAAAGGACCTGAAGAAGGGTCAGGGTGACCTTGTCCTTCCCTTTGATAGGATCTTTGTTCTCTTTGATTTCCTCTGTAATTACCCCTTCTGGGTTGATAACCTCTTTGATGCTGTCCCCTTTGATATGATCTTTGATAATGCTGGGAAGAACTGTGTCTGGAGACTGGAGCTTGAGGGGCTGAACCTGAGCCAGAATCTGGAGGAGGAGGAGGAGGAGGCTGATATTGAGAAGATCCTTTTTCATATTTGTCAAGCTTCCTCTTCTTCTTCATAGCTTTCAGTTGATTTTTGGAATATTGCATCCAAGGCTCAGAGATGGGGCAGTCATGCAGGATGTAGTATGGAATATCATTTGAGTCTTTGGCTTTGGCAGGAGGAACTGACATCATTGCTTTACTTCTGGCTTTTCTCTTCTTGGCAATAGTTCTAGCAGAATCATCAGAATCAGTCCTGTATTGGTCACTCTCAGAACTTTGATGTTGATCATACAGATCATCAATTCTTCTGATAAGCTCTTCTTGAACTTTAAGTTTTGCAGAAACCTCAGGAGCAGGAGGAGAGAGAGCAACAGCAGAGTAGGCAGAAACAGGAGCAGACACTGGAGCAGGAGCAGCAATTTCATCAGCATCAGTTGCTGGAATCATTTCTATGTCAGCAGTAGCAGCAGCAGCAATTTCAACAGAAAGAGGCACAGTGGCCTTAGTACCAATTGAAAGAGGCACAGTGGCCTTAGTATCAGCATCAGAGATATCCACAGCCTTCCAGGATTTGATGTAGGAATCAATATGGCTTGGATCACAGGTAGCTATAGGCACAATGGCCTTAGACAAATCTTCAGCAGGAGTTGCAGGCAGACAACTGAAATGGACTGTATCAAATATAGATAGCAGCCTCTGCAGATTCAGTGCAAAAGCACATCCAAGAGCTGGAGCTGGAGCAGACATAATATCAGCAGCTGGCACATCCACTTCTTCATAAGGCATCTCCCCCTGCCTTGATTCAGAGAAAGATGAATCAAGGCACACAGAAGATGGGATAGCCAGGGAGGATGAAAGGAAGGCAATCTTGGTAGACAGCTCCTGTACTTGCTTTAGGAGTGGAGCCAGGGAAGACTCCAGTAGAGATGTCAGCTTGGGAGCTAGCAACTCATACAGCCTGTCTGCCAAAATAGGAAGATCTACATGCTCAAGTGGGGCTTGAGCAGAGGTAGAGGCAAAGGTAGATGGAAGGATGCTGGCTGAAACTGAAATTGTGGAGAAAGGTGGAGAGGGAATGGTTGGTTCAGAAGATAAAATAATGGAGATAGAGGAGGTTGAGGTGGAGATAGGGGAAGTAAGAGATGGTGTGAAGGAGGGTTGAGAGAGAATGTCATGGAGCAGTTGTTGAAAGGAGGAAGTGGAGGGTGGCTCAGGAGAAGTAGAGGGTGAATCATCCATGAAGGAATCATCTGTAAGTGAGAAAGATGGTAGGGTGAAGGTTGAATAGGAGAAGAGAGGATGGAATTCCTCTGAGGTGGATAGAGGAGGGGATGGCATAGGTGAGGAAATGGTAATTGGGGATGAGATGATTATGGTGGTGACTGGTGGTGAGGAGGTGACAACTTGGGTGGTTAGGGTGGTTATGGCTGGAAGAGGGGAGGAAGCAGGCAGCTCTTCTGCTGAAGGAGTGACTGAAATAGTCCTTGTGCCTGAATGAAGTGTTGCAGCAGCCCTGGAGGCGTTTATGATCTGCCTGTCCCATTTACTGAAGAGGGCACAGGAAAGCCTCTTGGATGCATTGATAAACATGCCGGAGGAGGTTAATAGGTCAGGGCACCTGTTGTGCAGAAAGACTCCTAAGATTCTCCCATAACTAACTGCATTCTTGTTGATCTTCTTCTTAATCAGAGTGAAGAAGATGGAGCCCCAGTCCAGGTGTTTCTTATCTAATAAAGCTCCCATCAGGCAGAGCTGATATCTGGAAATGGTGTCATGGGCTGAATGCTTGGCCAACAGCACCTTCCCAACTACATCAGCCAGGAATTGAAATTCTATAGCTAGATTTTTCTTCAGTAGCTTATTAGGGTTTGCTGCATTGTGACCCATCCTATCCAGCATGGAGTCAAACTCCTCTCCAGACAGTTCAATGGAGTCTTCTCCAGTACTGAGTTGAAAGACTTCTGTTAAAAGAGCCGGGGATAGAAATACCTGAGTCCCCTTAATGGTGCCGACAACAGAATTCTCAGACTCGTCTGTTGCGGTAAAACACCACTCTATTATTTCTTCTGAGGCGATCTTCATCCTTGTAGTCATTATTGGAGTCAGCTGTTGTTCTCGGAATAAGTTTAGGATGTCCTTGAAGCGCTGGTCGCTTCCGTCGAAGGAGTTTATGTCGATGTCAAAACCTGTGTCGAACTTCATCTTAGCAATAGCAGCACTCGATTCAGCCATATTCACCTGCAACAGAAAACCAAAAACGACCAAGCGTAGAGAATTTGGAGGGAAAAGAAAGAGAGTTGCAGAGTATGAAAGCGCAAAGGGAGAACGACGGCTGAAAGAAAGATTTTATATTAGGGTTTGACGCGAAAAAGGAAAATCGTTGAGCTCAGCTCGACGAAACGTCGAGCTTAGCTCGACGATTTGGGCTACAGAGGGAATCTAAAGAGTCTTCAACATCGGCGATCTTCGTTCGACGATGTTGAGAAACGTCGAGCTCAGCTCGACGGCCTCTGATCAGAAGGAGAGAAAGCCTAGCTCTAGCGAGGGCTCTGAACTCAGATCGACGACTGCAAAAGCGTCGATCTCTGGTCGACGATTTTTGGAAAATCGTCGATCTCTGTTCGACGATTTTTGGGAAAATGTCGAGCGCAGTTCAGAGTCTAAACTCATTCTACAGACACAAAAAGAAGGATTTTTGGCCTAGTCTTGATCTGTTTTAGCTTTTCAAAATCTTGTAATTTAATTAAGGCTTCCTCCATCTAACATACCTAACTGATTTAGGAAGAAACTGTGTTTCTTTTCATCCAAAGGTTTGGTGAAAATATCTCCCCTTTGCAAATCAGTAGGAATATATTGAAGTTCAATTTTATTTTTCTCTACATTATCTCTTAGAAAATGATGCCTAATTTCTATGTATTTTGTCCTACTATGGAGGACTGGATTTTGTGCTATAGAGATAGCACTAGTATTGTCACAGAAAATTTTAGACTTCTCTAAGTTGTAGCCATAGTCTAAGAGCTGATTCTATATCCACAATATTTGTGAACAGCAACTGCCTGCAGCCATATATTCAGCTTCAGCAGTTGAAGTTGACACAGATGTTTGTTTCTTACAGAACCAAGAGACAAGTCTATCACCAAGGAACTGACAGGTTCCACTAGTGCTTTTCCTGTCTATTCTGCATCCAGCATAATCAGCATCTGAGAATCCAGTTAAATCAAATGCTGAATCTTTTGGATACCAGAGACCTATATTTGGACAACTTTTAACATACCTAAGAATTCTCTTAACTAAGATTAAATGTTACTCTCTAGGGCTAACTTGGAATCTAGCACAAATACATGTGGTAAACATTATATCAGGCCTACTAGCTGTAAGGTACAATAAAGAGCCAATTATTGCTCTATATGTTGTCTGATCAACAGGTTTCCCATGTTCATCAGCATCTATTACAGCATTTGAGGGCATGGGTGTTTTCATACATGATGCATCAGACATACCAAATTTCTTAACCAGCTCTTTTGCATACTTGGTTTGAGAAATAAATATGCCTTCAGCATGTTGCTTGACTTGCAGTCCTAAGAAGAAGGACAGCTCACCCATGCTACTCATTTCAAATTTAGAGTGCATAAGCTTGGAGAACTTTTTGCACAATTTTGAATCAGTAGAACCAAAAATAATGTCATCTACATAAATTTGCACTAGTAGGGTATGGGACTTATGGGTTCTAATAAAAAGTGTTTGGTCTACTCTCCCCCTAACAAAATCATTTTCCAGAAGAAAGCATGCTAGGGTCTCATACCATGCTCTAGGGGCTTGCTTGAGACCATATAATGCTTTATGCAATTTGTAAACATAATCAGGGTGAGTTAGAGAGATAAAACCTGGAGGTTGTCTAACATAGACTTCCTCTTTGATGTCCCCATTGAGAAATGCACTTTTTACATCCATTTGATACACTTTGAAACCTTTGTGAGCAGCATAGGCTAGGAATATCCTGATGGCTTCCAGCCTTGCAACTGGTGCAAATGTCTGATCATAGTCTATTCCTTCTTGTTGAGAGTACCCTTGAGCAACTAGCCTTGCCTTGTTTCTGACTATAACTCCTTGATCATCCAGCTTGTTCCTGAATACCCACTTTGTTCCAACAATGGGATGATCCTTTGGCTTAGGCACTAGTTCCCAAACCTTGTTCCTTTCAAATTGATGCAACTCCTCTTGCATTGCAATGATCCAGTGTGGATCTTGATCTGCATCTTGAATGGATTGAGGCTCAATTTGAGATAGGAAGCAAGTGTGCATCAGGTTTTGGTTGACCTGACTTCTAGTTTGCACACCAGCTGAGATCTCTCCAATTACTTGGGTGATTGGATGATCTCTTGTTGTTACTAAGTCAACAGGGAGTGTTGATTGTTCACCAGCTTGTGTTGTTGTCTCCTCTAGTGGAGCAGCAACTGGCTCTTCAGGATGATTTTCTTCAAGATGTTGAACTTCTTCTTCATCATCACTGCTCTCATTCTTTTTAGCAACTTGCAGTTTGTTCAAGTCTTCAGCTAGAGAATGTACCTGCAGAGGTTCTATGGTAGAAGCATTCTTCTCCTTGAAAGACATGTTAGCTTCATCAAAAATAATATGAACAGATTCTTCAATTTTACAGGAAGATTTATTATAAACCCTATAGGCCTTGCTGATCATGGAGTATCCTAGAAACACTCCTTCATCAGCTTTAGCTTGGAATTTTGCTAGGTATTTCTTGTCATTATTATGAATAAAACAAATGCAACCAAAAACTTTGAAATAGCCTATTTTAGGTTTCTTCCCTTTGAGCAATTCATAAGGAGTCTTGCCCTTCAGCTTCTGTATCAGGCTTCTGTTCAACACATAGTTGGAGGTGTTCACTGCCTCAGCCCAAAAGGACAGAGGTAAGTGAGCATCTGCCAATAATGTAGTTGCAGATTCAATGAGTGTTCTATTTTTCCTTTAAACTACCCCATTTTGTTGAGGAGTTCTAGGAGCTGAGAAAGTGTGCCTGATCCCTTCACTCTGACAGAACTCTTGCATGAGAAGAGAATCAAACTCTGTCCCATGATCACTTCTGATCAGGGCAATGTGAGTGTTGAACTCAATCTGAATGCATTTGAGAAAATCTGTCAAACACTTGAAGTTATCAGACTTCTTCCTCAGAAAGAATACCCAAGTGAATCTTGAGAAGTCATCTACAACCACTAGAGTATAGGACTTCCCTCCTAGGCTTTGCACAGATATGGGTCCAAAAAGATCCATGTGCAACAGGTACAAAATCCTAGGTGAATCACTCTTATTAATTGATTTAAAACTACTTTTAGTTTGCTTGCCTAATTGACAAGCCTTGCAAAGTCCTTCCTTCTTGTAGGGACCAGAAGGTAGTCCTTTAACAAGGTTGTCTTTAGATAGCTTAGCAATGGTTCTAAGGTTAATATGTCCTAGTCGCTTATGCCATAAAACATTAGATTTTGAAATGGAATTAAACAGGCAAATATCTACCACTGGTGAATGAAAATCCACTAAGTAAATGTTACCTCTTCTGTTACCTGTCAACACAGTTGTGTTGTCCACTGACTTGACTTTGCATATGGCTTTGTTAAAGGTCACTTGATATCCTTCATCACACAGTTGACTGATACTTATCAAGTTGTGCTTGAGTCCTTCAACATATGCCACCTTCTTGAATGTGACTGGGCCAATTTTGACTGCACCATATCCTTTTGTAGTTCCAAAGCTTGAGTCTCCAAAAATTACTTTGGGTCCAAGCTTGGCTTTGAAGGAAGTGAAGTTGTCCTTGTCCCCTGTCATGTGCTTTGAGCACCCACTATCCAGATACCATTGATGGTTTGATGCTGGATAGGTCTTCACCTACACAAAAGCAACTTATTTGTTTTTGACCCAGTTAACCTTGGGCCTAGGTTGATATCCCTTGAATTCTGAAATAAAGGACATCCCAGGTTGATCCTTATAACCTTCAGGATGGTATCTCCTAGGAGGTACTATCCATTCAGTATAGGGATTAAAGCCTTGGGATGTGGAGCTTCTAGGATTGAATCTGAATGTGCCATTGAAGGTGTGTTCACAAGCCTGAACTCTGTTCGACGATCGTCGAACTGAGGTCGACGATCTTGGGTCAGATCGTCGATCTCCGTTCGAAGATCGATTATGCTGAGATTCAGAGTTTTGATATCGTCGAGCTGAGGTCGACGATCTGTAGTTAGATCGTCGAGCTCTGTTCGACTATCGTCGAGCTCTGCTCGACGCTATCTGTTGAACTGAGTTCTTCTCTGACAGATCTGCATTCTTCCTGGGTACCTCTATTACTCCCTTTCCTTTGTCAGAGACAAACTTGATTGGAGTTGTCAAAACTATAGGTTGGCTGGATGAAGCACCCAAGCCCAGTGTGCTATTAAATCTAGAGTTCACTATGCTTGTGATGTCCATCAGTCTGATACTTCTCCCATTTAGGGATTCTTCAAACTTTTTGGCCTTTGATAGTTCATTCTTCAGTGAAGCTATCTCCTCCCTACAGCATTCTAACTCCTCAGAGAGTTTGAGGTTCTTTGAGTTTAGGACACTATGCTCAGATAATTGATTCCTGAGAGAGATTATCTCCTTCTCAGATTTTAATAGATCTAGACACAGTGTCTTAAATTCATCTTTGAAGTCTTCAGAATTAAAATCAAAAGAGTTGATTACCTGATACTCATCTGGTTGACTTTCTGAATCTGAATCTGATTCTTCATCAGAGTTTTGCTGTGATGCATTGATAGCCATCATGCAAAATTCTTTTTCATCTGCATCATCCTCATCATCACTGGAGCTGGATGAGGCTTCAGATTCCTCTTCAGTCTCACTCCAAGTTTCAGCAACAAAGCCCTTCCTTGTATGTTTGTTCTTGCTGGAGGAGGCTTTGTCTGAGCTATTCTTCTTGTAATCCTTTTCTTTTCTTCTTTCTCTTCTTTCCCTTTTGTCCTTATTCTTGTTTTCTGGACAGTCAGGCACAATGTGGCCTGGTTTCCTGCAACCAAAGCATATGATTTCTTTATTGTTATTTGATTTATCATACCTTGGTTTATCATGACCCTTGTATGGTTTCTTTCTGAAGTCTCTTCTGGCCATCTTGTAGAATCTTTTGGCCAGTAGACTTATGAGTTCATCATTTCCTGTAGCTTTATCTTCAGGCTCCTCTTCTACAGCTTTGAAGGCTATGGTCTTTTCTTTCCTTGTAGCTGGAGAGATAGCCTTTTGTTCTTCTTCTCTATTTTTAATGAGCAGCTCGTAGGATTTGAGCTTGCCCAGGAGAGCTTCAGTAGTAATCTCATTCAAACTTCTGGCATCCTTAATTGGCCAGATTCTTGAATCCCAAGTGCTGGGGAAGCACATCAGGATTTTGTCATTTAGCTCAGTCAGTGAGATTTCTTTGTCTAGGGTTTTTAGCTCATTGACAATTAGACTTAGTCTATTGTACATGTCAGCCACTGATTCAGCTTCTCCCTTTTTGAAGTTCTCATATTGGCTTATCAGATGAGATCTTCTATCTTTCCTTTCATCAGCAGATCCTGAGACAATTTCAGAGAGTTTGTCCCAGATTTCTTTGGCTGAGTGGCATTCAGCTACCTTCTGAAAAATTTCATCAGACATTGTTTGGGCTAAGATGTTCATAGCCTTAGCATCTGCAGTCTTCCACTTCTTTATATCTGCATCTGTTCCAGAAGGAGGTGGGACATCATTTGAACTTGAGCTTGCTGGTGGAGTTGGACAAACTGTCAAGACAGAATTGAAAATGTCTTCATCAATAGAATTCATGTATAATCTAATCCTTGCCTTCCAGAGTGCAAACTTAGAAAGGTTGCACACTGGTGGTCTGGTGCTTGCATAATCTTTGTTCTATGCCATGTCTTTAAATAAAAAAAAAGATGTAGAGAAAATAATCCCCTTAAGAGATTGATCTTATCAAGGATCTTTTGGTTCAGGTGTTAGCCTGTATGAGCAACCAACCTCCCTCTGATACCAATTGAAAGTGAGGCTAAGATCTATCTCAACTCTAGAGGGGGGGGGGGTGAATAGAGTATTTTAAAATAATTTTTCACAGTTGAAATAAACAGCACATATAAAATTCAATTTATGATATAGTGTAGAGTGCTAGTAAGAGGTTAAAAACTAAGAAGTAAAAAGCACAGCACACAGCAAACAAATCACACAAACAAACCAGAAGACACAAGGAATTATAGTGGTTCCCCAAAAACCTGGGTACATCCACTCTTCTACCACCCTTGGTAGGAATCCACTCAGGATGAGTTGATCAGGTGTCCTGACACCAATGAGCTTTTGGTAAGGTGCCCAAAAACCAAAACTAGATTTTTGATAAGGTGTCTTGCCACCACTGAGTTTTGACAAGGCTCTCAGAACCAGACAGAACTTTTGAAGGGAGTTCAAGAACCCTTTTATAGCAGGAAAAGAAAAATAAGAGTGAAGGGTGTCTTCTCTGTTCTCAATCAAATGAGAGAAGCACAAGTGGATTGATGATGTCAAAGCTCCCCCTGAGATGTAAAAAGGTTCAGGAAAAGAAGCTTTGCTCTAGGGTGATAGGTCTTCAAAACTTTGATCTCCAGCACAAGATGGTTTCAGCAAGAAGGCTGAAGGTAAGGTGTCTGGAGTGATGAGATTGTGAACACTTTTCAGTCAGCAAGAAGATTTTTGGATTCACAGTTCTTCTGTTGTTCTTCTGCTATCAGTATTCTCTATTCAGTGTGTTCACTTCTTTTCTTTTTGTCAATCTCTGTGTCTCTTCTTCTTGTGTATTCTGTAAATCTTAATAACACAGAAGAAAAGAATAATAGATTTCTGACGTTTCCTTGTCCAAAATTAGCCGTTGGGAGTCATAAATGTCTTCCAAAAATAGTCTTGTCTTCTAGAGGAAAGTCCAGCAAACATTCTCTCAATAATTCCTTGAAACTTGCTCCAGAATTAAAGACAAACGGCTGGGAGATCTTCTGACATAAATGCTGATAATATTCAAAAACATTCCAATTATAAGCAGCATTTGAATTGCTGAAAGCGTCGATCTCTCCAAAGAAAACGTCGATCTGAGCTCTACGATCGTCGAACTGAGCTCAGAGATTAAATGGACAAGCAGACAGAAAACGTCGATCTGAGCTCTACGATCGTCGAACTGAGCTCAGAGATCTGAGAAATAACTTTAGGGAGGGATCGTCGAACTGAGCTAGAAGATAGTCGAGGGGAGTTCGACGACTCAGCAGAAGCTAGACGAAGGCAGATAGTCGATCTGAGCTCGACGATCGTCGACCGGAGTTCGACGTTTTATTGAAGATGAGCTCAGAGAGCGTCGAACGGAGTTCGACGATTCGTCGACCTTAGCTCGACGAAAATTGCCTTAGACTAAGCTCTTCAACCTTGATATAGGAATGGTCCTGGGGGCAGCTTCAAACCTAAGTTCTAAGCCCTAGACTCATTCTAATGTTGACCTTTTCAACTATACAACTAGGTCAACTGGGATTCCTAAGACAAGCATAGTGATCCTTACCCAAATTAGTAATAGGGTGTTCCAACAAAACAGCAGTATATATTTATCAGAATTTACCTTAATTTATAAACTTGTCCACACAAGCTTATAGACCAAGGGGTCGTTTTGCAAGTCCTAATGTATAAGCGTCCCATTCCACTTATACCTTAGGTATCAAGGGTTAAATGAATCGATTATGCTATGACATGCTAGTGGGTATGATTGAACATGCAAGTACAACACACACACCCGACTCTGTGCACACAGACCTTTAGTTCCCCCTTTCGGAGTCGTTTCCTCCCAGGATACCTCTGTAGTGGCAGACGGAAGTGGTGGGTTGGGCCTCGCCCACCTATAAAATAGTAAAGCACTACCGGTCAGACCTATCGTACGCCTCAACGCTTGGTGCATGAAGCGGACTCTTGTGTACTCTTGCTGGCTGGCGCACCGGACTCTTGTTGGCGAAGTGCTAACCGCACTTGCCGAGTCAGCGTATTGGTGACGGTGCATCGACCCTCAAATACCGAAGACCCACCACCTTAATTTTCTTTCCCTTTTATGCATATGCAAATTTAACGTATTCAGAATAAAAACCGAGCCGAAGCTCCCCGGACTAAAACGTCCGTCTCAAACAATCGAGCGGAAACTCCCCGGACCAAAACGTCCATTTCTTTACTGATCGAGCCGAAGCTCCCAACAATCTTCCTGTGCTAATAGTGTTTGTTGTTGAAATAGAAAAATTGGTCTCTGTTTAGTTCGACCCTTGGGGAAGGGGTGACCGCGCACCTACTTCCCTCAAGCGAACGATCTAGGCACAAGACTAGGAACATAAGGGACATACCCAAGGTCTCAGCGTGGAGGTACCGCCGCATACCCGGAAGACTAACGAACTCTTCCCCTCCCAAGCCAAGGGCTGAGCTAAGACACCTTTAGAGGCCTCTCTTGGCCGACCGGAATATCCAAGAAGGATCTCAAGATCCACTCCTTTACTAGAGGTGCCACCTAGGGTCTATGAAAAATGTTCCCCGCCCGCCTTTTTAATGGCGTAACACCGCCCAGCATCCCTACTCTACGCAGCCCCAATTGGGCTGCTAACATCATAACATAGGCCTTCTAGGGCCGGCACAGAGCATCACAGGCATTTATAATTACAGGAATATAAATTCCATACTCAGCATGCAGGCCGGAAATATAAACAAAAAATTCCTTAGAGGGCCGGCGCAAGCATGGGCTTAAGCCCACTATTCCCCGCTTGGTACTACAACACCTATACGTCAACGTCTCGATGAGCGGAGGCCTACTAGGCATCGGTCGGCTAACATAAGCGGGCCAAACATATTTCGCACACCCCCTTTTTTGGGACTATAGTGCGCATTCCCTGCAAATATATAATACACAACTTCCACGGAGACTTCTTCGAAAACCCCAGAACATCACCAATCTGATTCACATGTCCGGATGGGCTTCACACAGCATGCCTAAACCAGTAGTCTCGCTTACGGGTACTAATGCAATTAATAGCGGGTACGCACATGTCAACCCGTCGGAGATCTCCCTTCCCCCACCCATTGGTGAAGAGTGGCTTCCATGCAAATGCTTAAACTGAAGGCTTCACCTGCCCAAGTAGAAACATCGTTAACCATATCATGATCTTGGCGGAGGGGCCAGGAGAGGAGCTCCGGATTGATCTTACTGCATGCGGCCGCATCAGTGGTCGATCTCCACTCCAAGGCGAGCCTTACTCCAGGCCACGCTTTGCTCTAGGCCGAGCTTTCTACAGGTGGCGGTGGCCAATCTCCACTCCAAGACGCTGCGACGGTGGTAAAAAGCTAGGGCTCGGCCAGCCCCTGCTCCGGGCAAAGCCCCACTCCAAGCCGAGCCCTACTCCAGGCGGGAGAAATAGAGTTGGGGAAAGTGGGGGGGGGGTCTCAGGCTGCCCCTACTGGCCGAGAGAGAAGGAGGGAGAGGAAGGGGGCCGAGCTCGGCCTCGATGCAGGCGGCGACGAGGAAGGGGGTTGAGCTTGTCCTTGCTTGATCCTGGCGGCTGTGATAGTGAGGGAAGCTAGGGCTCGGGATCTTGCTCAATCCAGGCGGCGGCGACGGGAAGAAAAGCTCAGGTTGGCCTTGCTACCGGCAGCGACGGTAAGGGGGGCTAAGTTCAGGATCGGGCAGCCCTTAGTTGTCGGCGATGGGAGAGAAGCTCGGGGTCGGGCTTGCTTTAGGCGGCGCATGCAGCGGCGCTCGGGCCGCTCTTCCTAGCCGGCGATGGGAGAGAGAGAGCGAGAGAGGGCGGCAGGTTGCTGCTCCAGGCTAAGAGAGAGAGAGAGGGCGCCGGATTGCTCCTGGCGGAGAGAGAGAGAGGGGGCGGCGTCGGGGACAGTCTGCTCCGCTTAGCCAGCGACGGGAGAGAGGGGGGGGGGGGGGGGGGGGGGGAAGGGGCTCGACCTGCCCTACTTGCAGGCGATGGGAGAGAGAGAGGGGGGGGGGTGGAAGGTGGTCGTGCCCTAGCCCTGGGAAGAAATTTCGATCCCCCTTCTCCTCTTTTTATTTCTTTTTTTGTTTTCTTTTTGTCGTTGCCCTCCTCCTTAGCCTTGGCCCCTCCCCGCTCTTTATATGTATATATATATATATAATAAATATATATATATATATTAACATATATTATATCAAAAAAAAAATATGTATCCATATATACATATAAAGCCTTCCCACACACAATCTCCACACATAGGTACAAGTACCCGCACGCCCTCAAACTGAGTCGCACCAACTCGTCGCCCATAGCACGCCCCTAGGCTGACATTTCGGGTGGGTCCAACTCGCCCGACTACAGGGTTGTACACAATCCCTGCACTTTTTTTAGTTGGTACATGCTCGGAAAGAATCATCAAACCCTACGTATCTGGCGAGTGGGAGCCGACCCAAAGAAAAAATTTATGAGAATTCTTCATTTGGGTATACAGGGAGCTCCACCCCAGGGCTTACTTTTCACATAGTCCCATTAGAGGCTCTAGCACGAATATCACTAGCCCGTATTTTTCCTCCTATGCTCATCAACGATACACACAATATTTAATACACTGCAACATAACAAAAAATCAACTCTTTTCAAGCTCTCTCCTTTGCCCGCCGGGTGTGCCTACAACCCTGCCAGCTAGTGAGAGCCTAACAGCAAGTCTACCCAAGGCCGAGCTGCACTCGGGGTCCTACAAAATACCAAAAATCTTCCCAAACCTCAAACTGTCTCCCTTTCCCCCCAGGTGTGCCTACAGCCCTGCCAGCTAGTGAAAGCCTGACAGCGAGTCTACCCAAGGCCGAGCAGCACTCGGGATCCCTTACCCCCCAGGCGAGCCTACATACCTGCCAGCTAGTAGGAGCTAGGCAGCGAGTCTACCCGGGGTCGAGCATCACTCGGTGTCCTGCACAATACCCAAACACTTCCCAAACCTCAAACTGTCTCCCTTTCCCCCCAGGTGTGCCTACATCCCTGCCAGCTGGTGAAAGCCTGACAGCGAGTCTACCCGGGGCCGAGCAGCACTCGGGGTCCCTTACCCCCCCAGGCGAGCCTACGGACCTGCCAGCTAGTAGGAGCAAGGCAGCGGGTCTACCCGGGGCCGAGCATCACTCGGGGTCCTGCAAAATACCAAAACTCTTCCTAAATCTCAAACTGTCTCCCTTTCCCCCCAAGTGTGCCTACAGCCCTGCCAGCTAGTGAAAGCCTAACAGCGAGTCTACCCGTGGCCGAGCAGCACTCGGGGTCCCTTACCCCCCAGGCGAGCCTACGGACCTACCAGCTAGTAGGAGCAAGGCAGCGGGTCTACCCGGGGCCGAGCATAACTCGGGGTCCTGCAAAATACCCAAACTCTTCCCAAACCTCAAACTTTCTCCCTTTCCCCCCAAGTGTGCCTATAGCCCTACCAGCTTGTGAAAGCCTGACAGCGAGTCTACCTGGGGCCGAGAAGCACTCGGGGTTCCTTACCCCCCAGGCAATCCTACAGACCTGCCAGCTAGTAGGAGCCAGACAGCGGGTCTACCCGGGGCCGAACATCACTCGGGGTCCTGCATAATACCCAAACTCTTCCTAAACCTCAAACTGTCTCCCTTTCCCCCTAAGTGTGCCTACAACCCTTCCAGCTAGTGAAAGCCTGACAGCGAGTCTACCCGGGGCCGAGCAGCACTCGGGGTCCCTTACCCCCAGGAGAGCCTACGGACCTGCCAGCTAGTAGGAGCTAGGCAGCGGGTCTACCTGGGGCCGAGCATCACTCGGGTTCCTACACAATATCAAAATTCTTCCCAACCACCGAGTGACATCCAGCCCTGCCAGCTAGGTGAGAGCCTGACAGCGGGATCCGCTCGGGGTCTGGTAAACGAATACTTCGATCGTCCACATAGATTGCGGCGGGAGCATTATCACAATGAATTTCATAATGATGTTCAGGGTCATAACGATGTCTACAGAGAATTGCCCAGGCTCCCGGGTGATACTGTTGGTTCAGCCAGCTTGGTGAACGCCTGACGGCGGGAGCGTCGAGAGCAACCTCTGAGTGAGGAGGCTTGAGTAACCTTTTCTTAAGTATAACAAGAGGGTAGGCTCCCTCACTTCGAACTCCACATTAATCTGGTAGGCCACCACTAAGGAGTCAGTAAGAACCTCCACATCATGTACCCCAAGCTCTCAGGCCAGGCACAATCTCGCTATAATCGCCTCATACTCAGCCTGGTTATTGGTGATAGGGAAATGCAATACTACTCGAGGACTTGACTTTGCTCGAGGTGGATACATCCTGCTTACTTAAGAGGTGTTGTAGAGTTAATTGCACCGATGCTTTTACAAATGAAGAACGCATTCTTTTCATAAGAGAGACGATCTAGAAGTCGTCAAATTTGTAAGCTGACATCCGAGCCTGTTCCTAATAATTCCTCCAATCGGAAGAGATATGCAATCGGGGGTACATAGGCCGACGTTCAATGGGGGAGCTGATCTCGGACGTCAGTGCAGAGGCTCGGTCTTACAATAACGTTTAAAGTCCCGAGGCATCGTCCCATCATCCGAACTGGGCTATTTAGAAGGAACAGGTCGATGGCTTGTATCTTGATCTAATGACAAAGATCACTTTCCGCCATGTCACTCGATGATGAGAGCTAGTGCATGGGTGATAACTCTAATTATTTCTATCTTTTTATTCATTTATCTATATAAATAGTTGGATATTTTAAATTAATTTTATATTATTAAGTTTATTTTAACTTGTTAATATAATTTATGTCTAATTGTGTTAATAAAATCATTTTTTAATCTTGCAGGGCAGATCTACAGGTTATTTGGAGCAAAAAGAAGAATTTTCATTTTTTCTACCTAGACACGCCCTGTGACACGCCCTACCTGGGCGTGACACAGGGGCGTGACACGTGATAACCAAGCCTGCAGCCAGAGCCCGTCGACCACGCCAAAAGATCGTCGATCGACCTTGACACGCCCGTGTCGGATAAAGACACGCCCGTGTACTCCTTACACGGGGAGTGACGGCCCATGGAAGAATCGTTGACCGCTGCCACGTCGGATTAAAATGACACGCCTGGGTCACGGGCGTGACCCAGGGCGTGTCCCGTGCGTTTCCAGCCAATTATTCCTCCGTTCCAGCCGTTGCCGCCAGAGACCGTTCCTGCTTGACACGCCCCTAGTCACGGGCGTGACTAGGGGGCGTGACACCTTCTTGAAGACAACTTTTACTCCCGCCGTTTTCAGCTTCCCGCCGTTTCCAGAAACAGCCATGACACGCCCTAGGTCACGGGCGTGACCTAGGGGCATGACCCGTCAGTTAACCAATTTTGGCGGTTTTTCCTCCAACGTTCCCGGGCTTTCAAGACGACGGTTCCGAGCCTGACATGCCCTAGGTCACGGGCGTGACCTAGGGCGTGACCAAACAGAAATTTTTCTATAAATTCCAGACAGCTTCAGATGCTAAGGAGTCGAATTTTGGGAGTTGGAGTCTTGTAATTTTCTGTTTCTTTTGCTGTATTTTCTCATTTCTAAGTAGATTTACCTTTGTTGTAACTTTAATTTTAGTTATTTCCATTTCAAACATGTCTTTTCCTACTTCATTTTGTATTTCCCCAATCATGATGAGTAGCTAATCTTCTTTTAGCACTTGATCATGATGAACCTTAGAATAAAATAGATCTTTCTCCTTCTTATTAAATGTCTTGTTCTTAATTGTTCTCACTACGATTTATCTTTGATTTTTATTTCATCGAATTCATATTACGCGGATATGATCTTCGATCTAAGATCCGTATCCTAAATGACCGAGAGGTTGCGGATACGAGGAGATCACTCAAAGATAAAAGGAGTTGAATTCACTCCTCGAGAGAGGACGACGTAAATCTTCCGGATTGGAGTCAAATCCAATAGTGAGGTTCACAGCATAAAGCAAGCTTAGGGGTTTCGACTGGCCGAGAGGTCTTAATCGATCAACCTAAGGTTAGTTAGAAGCATGAGCTCGAGAGAGACGCTTCTATATTTTAGGAACCTCCACGGTCGAGTGAGTATAATTAAGAACTCGCATTTCATTATTTTCCAAGAAGATTTATTTTAGTCTAAGGGGATTCTAGATCAAGTTCTAGCTTCCTCATATTTGAATTTCTCTTTAGCTTTAGTCTTAGTTTTATTATCTAGTATAATCAAACCAACTTTTCCGTTTGATAAAATAATAGCTCTTCCTTGTGAGTACAAGTACTCAACAGGCCCCGAATCGCAGTACGACACTTCCTATACTGCATTTCGATAAGTACGCTTGCCTATTAGGGATTCTAGTTTGGTTGTAATTTAACTTCTAGAAAATCATCATCAAGTTTTTGGCGCCGTTGCCGGGGACTTTTCTTTGTTGATATTTTGAAAGCAAGGATCTATTAGTTTTATCATTTTTCTTTTTCTTTTATTTCAAAAAAAAAACCAAAAAAAAACTTTTTCTTTCAAAATGTTTTATCTTTAAATTTTTATATTTAAAATTTCTTGCGAAAGGGCCGTGTCGGGTTTTCATCCCGCAATACCGCCTAGTACCTTGCGAACCCGTCACTGGGTAACCCTTGGGAAGTCCGGGAAATTCTATTTTATAAATTTTTAAACCTTAAAACTTTTATCTTTTGTTTTGTTCTTGTGTATGACCCGAGGGAATCCGTCACCTCTTTTTGATTTGGATCCGGAAATCGAGCGAACCCTTCGGCACCGCTTACAATTTTGAGTTCCGAATTTTCAGGATACGGAATCCTTAGGAGACACTCCTAATCCTTCTTTAATTCTCTCTCCGTCACCATCTTCTTCTTCTCCTTCTTCATTTAGTTCTTCTTCTCATTCTCCTAGATCTCTTTCTTCTTCTTCTTCCAATATGGGTGAGCCAAATGCGGTCGAACAACGAACTATGTCCTATTATGCCCGTCCAAACTTGGATGAGGCTCAATCTAGTATTGTTCGCCCTGCTATTGCCCCCAATAATTTTGAGTTGAAGCCAAGCATCATCCAAATGGTACAACAATATGTACAATTTGATGGGCTTCAAGATGAAGATCCAAACGCACATATTTCTAATTTCTTAGAAATATGCGATACTTTTAAAATTAATGGTGTATCCGATGATGCCATCCGGCTAAGGTTATTTCCATTTACATTGCGCACTAAAGCCAAGCAATGGTTGAGTTCTCTTTCAAGAGGATCAATCACAACATGGGCTGAAATGACGGAAAGATTTCTTACAAAATACTTTCTGCCGGCTAAAACGGCTAAATTGCGCAATGATATTACTTATTTCTCCCAACTTGATTCGGAAACGTTATATGATACTTGGGAGCGTTTCAAGGAATTGCTTCGTCGATGTCCTCATCATGCAATTCCGGATTGGTTACAAATCCAAACCTTCTATAACGGCCTAAATTCTCAAACTAGGCAACTTATCGATGCCGCCGCTGGTGGAACGCTTAATAACAAAACACCAGCGGCCGCCCAAGAGCTTATAGAAGGTATGGCTTTGAATACCTATCAATGGAGTACACCTCGGTCTAAATCATCTAAACCAGCCGGGATGTACGAAATCGATACGGTTTCTAGTTTGTCTCTACAGGTTGAGAAACTACAAAAACAGATGAATGAGATGTCTGCTTCCTCGTTTACACCTACCTGTGAACCCCAATATTGGGACGCTTCCAGTATTACCGAGCATGTGGATTACTTGGGTAATCCGAATCAGCCACCCTTTAATCCGGGTAATACTAATTATGGTAATACCTATCACCCGGGTATAAGGAACCACCCCAACTTCTCTTGGAGTAATCCGGGGAACACGGCTCGCCCACCAAACACAATCCCACCAGGATATATTCCACCACAAGCTCCAAAAGCTCCCAATATATAGGAGATGTTCGCCAAATATACGAGTACAAATGATGCTAATATCCGGAATCTCACCGAATCTCTTCGCAATTTGGAGACACAAATTGGGCAAATCGCTAAGATGCTCTCCGATCGCCAACAAGGAGCGCTACCGAGCAATACGGAGCCCACCCCAAGGGAGCACGCCAATGCCATCACTCTACGGAGCGGGAAGGAGGTAACACCTTCTCCAAATCTGGTTGATACGGAGGTAACAATTTCTGCACCTTCCCCTCCTCCTAAGCCTTCTAACTATACTAAACCAAAGGCTTATCAACCACCACTTCCCTATCCGTCTAGAATGCACAAAGACCGGGTGGATGAGCATTATGGTAAATTTTTAGATATGTTTAAACAAATCCAAATAAATTTACCATTTTGCGAAGTTATCGCACAAATGCCAAAGTATGCCAAGTACCTCATGGATCTTTTATCCAATAAAAAGAAACTCGAGGATTTCTCCACGGTTCAATTGAACGCGGAGTGTTCGGCAGTATTACTTAATAAATTGCCTAGGAAATTACCTGATCCGGGTAGTTTCTCCATTCCTTGTCTATTTGGCGATTTATTAGTAACACGTGCGTTAGCCGATCTAGGCACCTCGATAAATTTAATGCCTTATTCTTTAGTTAAGAAATTGGGTTTAGGAGAGCCTAAACCCACAAGAATAAGCATTCAATTAGCGTATCGGTCTGTCAAGCTCGCTATGGGGATCATAGAGGATGTGCTTGTCAAAGTTGACAAATTTATCTTTCCGGTAGATTTCGTCATCTTTGACATCGAAGCGCACACCGAGGTACCACTTATTCTCGGTCGCCCTTTTCTTGCCATAGCGCGCGCCATTATAGACGTTAGTAACGGTAAACTTCTCCTTAGAGTCGGAGATGAAGAAGTTACCTTTACTATTGACACGTCCATGAAAAATTCGCTTTCGAATGACGACTCAAGTTACTATTTGGAGGCTTCTCCTAAAGGAGACTCCATCTTATTTTCTAAAAATTGTTATTCACCTGTTTTTCATGATGACAATTTTGAAACTTTAAATTTAATTTCTCATGAATTTAGTGATACTCATTTGGTCACACACACATCTATTTTAGAACCTCTTGAATTAGGTGGTGACCCCTTAAGAACTTCGTTTGACAAACCTCCATTTTTAGAACGTGAACGTATGTCCAATCATTTACAAAATTCAACTCTAGCGAATGGTTTCAAACGTCCTGTTAATGCGCCGGCTTACCCATCTGAAAATCCAATAACGTAGCGAGCGCGTCACTATGGTCGAGCTCACCGACCATAAACAAAGCGCTCGTGGGAGGCATCCCATGGTTATCTTGTCTTTTTATTTTAATTTTGTTGTTGAGTTTTTACAGGATTGAAGAATTGCGATGCATGATGATCGGTCGGGGACGAACATCAAGTCTACATTATTCTTCAAGTCGGTAAATTATTGTTTTTTTTAGTTTATTTAACTAAAAAAAAAAAGGAAAAAAAAATTTCTCGTACACGCGTCCGTCACGCCCGTGACCCAATGGTCACGGGCATGTCCCGGACGTGTTTTGCCAAGACTGCGGGAGGTTCCTCCTCCCTCGGTTTTCCCGCCCGTCATTCGGATATGACACGGGCGTGACATGTTTTGTCACGGGCGTGTTTAGCCCGTGTCGCGGGTATCCGAGGCGTTGACCAGTCACGCCTCGGATTCCTTCTTAGCAAGTCAGATTTGACTGACACGCCCAGAGTCACGGGCGTGACTCTGGGGCGTGACTAAAGAATCCGATGTCGTAGCATCGGATTCTCTTCGGATTCCCCCTACACGCCCGACGTCATGGGCGTGTCCCTCAGAGTCACGGGCGTGACTCTGAGGCGTGACCCCCGAATCCGAGGCAGTCCGCCTCGGATTCTTTTCTGCTTTGACCCGGGCTTGTCACGCCCCCTGTCACGGGCGTGACAGGGGGGCGTGACAGACCCGAAAAATCTATAAATAGACTTTTTTCTCCCCTCTTCTCTTCACACCTCCACCCTTCAACCCTTCTCTTCTCTCCTCCCCTTGGCCGAAATTTCCTCCACATTTCTCACCATGCCTCGCCACCACACTCGATCCACCGCTTCCTCCTCCGAGCACCCCGCTGATCCAGCCTCGGCGGAGGCCATGCTCCTTTTCGAGAATGCCACCCAACAAGATCGAAGCGAGAGACTGCGCGCCAAACCCTTTGGCGTGTTCCGGATCTTGGATTGGGCCATCCTCGCCCAATTCGGAGCAGCGGAGCTAGTTCGGGAGCTCATCTCTACCCAACGGTGGGATCCCCTCTTCTCCATTTCTGAGCCTGCTTTCCTCGAGCTCACCATTGAGTTCTTGGCCTCATTTGAGTTCCGTTGGGCGGCGCAAGATGATTTCATCGTCTTTCGCCTGGGCGGGATGATGCACCAGCTCACCATCCGCCAACTCAATGTTGCCATGGGCTTTTGCTCGGAGGCCTTTTCCACTTCCCCCGCCTACCCCGACCTAAAAACTGATTTCCCTCCCGACTTTAGTCTCCCCACTTTTTGGTCGGAAATTAGTAATGACGTCGCCCCCTACACTCCAAAGAAATCTAAGGGTAGCCACCTCATCTCCCCCGCCTTACGTATTCTACACAACCTTCTCTCTTTTACCATTTCCGGGCGCGGCGATAACCACGGCGTGGTGACTCGGGCGGACTTACTATACTTGTATAGTATGTTTTACCGGGTCCCACTAAACCTTGGTTACATGCTCGCCATTTTCTTTCGGCACCAGGCCGAAAATGTGAGATTGGGAGCGGTGCACGGCGGGAATTTCATCACTTTCCTCGCCAAGCAGACCGGCGTGTGGGCTGCTCTTCCGCGGCTCACTTGCATGCAAACGCCGCAGCCTCTTCAGTTCCCGACCCTTCAGGCGCTTGGTTTAGCTGGCCGACGCGACGGCGAGTTTGAGGCTGTTCCCCCGTTCGTTGGTGGCGGTGATCTTGATCTTGATCATGGTGCCGGTCCCAGCGGTACTCATCATTCCCCGCAGATTCCGCCACCACCGCTGCACTCTGCTCCAGCGCCCGATCCTGCAAATTATTGGGACCGACAATTTGGGTTGCTCCATACTCGTATAGACCAGATGCAAACCCATTTTGACGGTCGCTTCGCTTCTTTTGATGCGCGCTTCACCGTGCTCGAGAAAAACCATACTTCCTCCATAGCGCATATTACTCGCGAGTTCGCGAACATGCGGACTTTCTATCAGGAGCCCGAGGACGTTTCTGACCAGGAGTAGCTGCCTTTTTATTTCTTTGGATTTGTAGAGGGAAACCCCTTTGTATCTGTATTTTTTTTTCTTCTGTATCGGTTTTTCTTATTATGATGAAAAAAAAAATCAAAAAAAAATATCTATAAAATATTATGTTTTGCTTTCATCATCTTGTACAGGTCTCTTTTGATGCTGACTTGCATTTTCAGGGAAGTCTCCTCTCTTCACTTTTCTTTTTTATTTTTACATTGGGGACAATGTATTGCTTAAGTATGGGGGAGGGATATTTCTCAAGCAAAACTTATAAAAATTTTTTAAAAAAAAATATATTTTAAAACAAAAACCACAAAAAAAAAAAATTTTAAAACAAATTTAAAACTCAAAACATTTTATTTCGTCTTAAAATTTTGTTTTTCCAAAATTAAAAAAAAACAAAAAAAAAGAAAAATGAAAATATAGAAAATCAAAAAATTAAATTAGAGAAGTCTTTATTTTTATATTTATTCACATGCAAAATTACTAGTAATTCAACTTGTTTATAGTGTTTAGAGAATTTTGATGTTTTAATTGAATGTTGAATTTTGGAGTAGAACTGTTGGCCATGCCGTGTTTCTAGTTAAGTGCACGTGTAAGTAGAATTTTCAGTAGATCTAAATATTCAGCATATAATTAGATTTTCATTTTTCTAAATGCGTAGAAACAACTTATTTTACTTTAATTTTGAAAACCGGTAAAACTCTAAAATAATTTAGGTGAGTAAGTAGAAGTTTGCTAGAGAGATATTTCGCGGACCAAGAGAGAGTTATTCTTTTTCGATGTCTAGAACTTGCCCTCTAACTATTCTCAAGACTTTGCATAAGTTAAACTCATTAGCATAAATATGATTTAGGCACTTCTTTTGGCAAGTTTGAGCTTTTGTACCCGCACCTAAAATTTTAACTTTGCTTAGCCAATTTGAGCCATTACCTTTTCCTTTTGTTTTAGCTCCACCAAATGATTTATCAAAGCCTAAAAAGCATCCTAATTACACACCTAAACCCGAGCTTGAAAGAACAATTGTAGAAATATTTTGTGAGTGATTAGGAGCCTTTTCATTTTTGATGGCTCTTTTCTTATAAAAAAAAAGGTTGATTTATTTTTCTCTCCTCTTCAAAATAAAGAAAAAAATTATCATTAAAAAATGAAGAGGTAGAAAAAAAAATTCAATATGATGAGAAAGTTAAAAAAAATAAGAAAAGAAACAAAGGAATTTAGGAATTTGGCTACGTTCTTTAAAGCCATAGCAAATCTTTATGTACAAGCTTCTCTAGGTTTTGGTGTGACTAGCCATCGTGTTTATCTTTGATCACCCTCACCAAAAACCTAAGCCTACATTTTAACCTAATTAAGCCCTATTGATTTATGTTTATAAGTTAGACTAGTGCCGTGGCGAGAGTGTGAAAGGGCAAGCCTATGACCATCGACATTGATGGATTTCTTTGGAGGGTATCTTAATCTTTGTTTGTGCAATGTTATCTTAGTACGCACGCTACACTCTCCCTAAAGATAATTTCAAGATTTACCGGATTTTCAACTTAAAAGTAAAAATAATAGTGAAAACGCATTTTAAGAAAAATAAAAACCTAATTTGTATGCTGAGTAAGTCTTTCTACAAAAATATCTACAAACATAGGCATAAGACTTCGCATTTTACTCCTTAGGTTCAATTTTCGTTTCTAGCATTTAAAATTTTTCTACTCCCTATAGGAAGTTGTTTGCTCGGGACTAGCAAACGGATAAGTATGGGGGTATTTGATAACTCTAATTATTTCTATCTTTTTATTCATTTATCTATATTAATAGTTGGATATTTTAAATTAATTTTATATTATTAAGTTTATTTTAACTTGTTAATATAATTTATATCTAATTGTGTTAATAAAATCATTTTTTAATCTTGCAGGGCAGATCTATAGGTTATTTGGAGCAAAAAGAAGAATTTTCATTTTTTCTGCCTAGACACGCCCTGTGAAACGCCCTACCTGGGCGTGACACAGGGGCGTGACACGTGATAACCAAGCCTGCAGCCAGAGCCCGTCGACCGCACCAAAAGATCGTCGACCGACCTTGATACGCCCGTGTCGGATAAAGACACGCCCGTGTACTCCTTACACGGGGCGTGACGGCCCATGGAAGAATCGTTGACCGCTGCCACGTCGGATTAAAATGACACGCCTGGGTCACGGGCGTGACCCAGGGCGTGTCCCGTGCGTTTCCAGCCAATTATTCCTCTGTTCCAGCCGTTGCCGCCAGAGACCGTTCCTGTTTAACACGCCCCTAGTCACGGGCGTGACTAGGGGGCGTGACACCTTCTTGAAGACAACTTTTACTCCCGCCGTTTTCAGCTTCCCGCCGTTTCCAGAAACAGCCGTGACACGCCCTAGGTCACGGGCGTGACCTAGGGGCGTGACCCGTCAGTTAACCAATTTTGGCGGTTTTTCCTCCAACGTTCCCGGGCTTTCAAGATGACGGTTCCGAGCCTGACACGCCCTAGGTCACGGGCGTGACCTAGGGCGTGACCAAACAGAAATTTTTCTATAAATTGCAGACAGCTTCAGATGGTGAGGAGTCGAATTTTGGGAGTTGGAGTCTTGTAATTTTCTGTTTCTTTTGCTGTATTTTCTCATTTCTAAGTTAGATTTACCTTTGTTGTAACTTTAATTTTAGTTATTTCCATTTCAAACATGTCTTTTCCTACTTCATTTTGTATTTCCCCAATCATGATGAGTAGCTAATCTTCTTTTAGCACTTGATCATGATGAACCTTAGAATAAAATAGATCTTTCTCCTTCTTATTAAATGTCTTGTTCTTAATTGTTCTCACTACGATTTATCTTTGATTTTTATTTCATCGAATTCATATTACGCGGATATGATCTTCGATCTAAGATCCGTATCCTAAATGACCGAGAGGTTGCAGATACGAGGAGATCACTCAAAGATAAAAGGAGTTGAATGCACTCCTCGAGAGAGGACGACTTAAATCTTCCGGATTGGAGTCAAATCCAATAGTGAGGTTCACCGCATAAAGCAAGCTAGGGGTTTCGACTGGCCGAGACGTCTTAATCGATCAACCTAAGGTTAGTTAGAAGCATGAGCTCGAGAGAGACGCTTCTATATTTTAGGAAACTCCACGGTCGAGTGAGTATAATTAAGAACTCGCATTTCATTATTTTCCAAGAAGATTTATTTTAGTCTAAGGGGATTCTAGATCAAGTGCTAGCTTCCTCATATTTGAATTTCTCTTTAGCTTCAGTCTTAGTTTTATTATCTAGTATAATCAAACCAACTTTTCCGTTTGATAAAATAATAGCTCTTCCTTGTGAGTACAAGTACTCAACAGGCCCAGAATCGCAATACGACACTTCCTATACTGCATTTCGATAGGTACGCTTGCCTATTCGGGATTCTAGTTTGGTTGTAATTTAACTTCTAGAAAATCATCATCAATGGGCGACGGGTAATGTTCCTGCTAGGGTCCTCTAGGACGCACTCGAGGCCAACATCTTCCTTTAGGCCAAAACCTACCCCTTCTCAAGTTATCCTGCTTTCACAATAAAAAAGGCCTTCACTTGCGATTGCTTGGAGAGATCGGCCCTTTATCAAATCTGGGAGGTTAGCGTCTAGGCCCATTCCTGATAATTCCTCTAGTCGAAGGAGAGGTGCGATCGGGGGACATAGGTCGACATTCAAGGGGGGAGCTGATCTCGGCCATCAGTGCAGAGGCTCAGTCTTACAATAGCGCTTAAAGTCCCGCGGCACCGTCCCATCGTCCGAACTAGGCTATTTAAAAGGAACGGGTTGGACGTTTGGCTTCGGGAGTCGATCGCGAGGCTAACCCTTGAAGCCTTCAAAAGCTCGAGGCAAATTAGCAATAGAGAGAAAAGCTCGACTGCTACTGTATTACAAGGAAGAGATAACATGTTACCGTTAGGGAGGGAACCCTTTCAGGTCACCCCGGCTCCAATTACCTCTCAGCTTCTCTCTTACTTGATCTTAAAGATAACAACCTCAAGATTTCTTGTTGATGTAATAAGTGGGGATACATGTATTTTCACAGGTAGAAGTGCTTCAAATAGGTGCAAATCCTACTCCAAATGCTACGGGATTCCAACAACAGCTATGGGAGGGGACAACTCCGAGTATGAGGACCTTACATACAAAGTATCAACGCATAACCCTGGTCGCCACTTGGTTCCTCTTTTATATCCATGACATTCGCCAGAGATTTTTTGTGCTCGTCACTCTCCACGCTCACCGCACCAAAATGTTGAAATCGAAAAATCGGTCTCTATGGAGTTCGACCCTTGGGGAAGGCGTGACCGCGCACCTACTGCCCTTTAGAGAATGATCTAGGCACAAGACTAGGAACACAAGGGACAAACCCAAGGTCTAAGCGTGGAGGTCCCGCAGCATACCCAGAAGACTAACGAACTCTTCCCCTCCCAAGCCAAGGGCTGAGCTAAGGCACCTTCGGAGGGCTCTCTTGGCCGACCAGAACATCCAAGGAGGATGTCAAGATAAACTCCTTAACTAGAGGTGCCACCTCGGGTCTATGAAAAATGTTCCCCGCCCGCCTTTTTAATGGCGTAACATCGCCCAGCAGCTCTACTCTATGCAGCCCCAATTATGCTGCTAACATCATAACATAGGCCTTCTAGGGCCAGCACAGAGCATCACAGGAATTTATAATTACAGGAATATAAATTCCATACTAAGCACGCAGGCCAGAAATATAAACAAAAAATGCCTTAGAGGGCCGACGCAAGCTTGGGATTAAGCCCGCTATTCCCCCCTTGATACTGCAACACCTGTACGCTAACGTCTCGACGAGCGGCGGCCAACTAGGCATCGGTCGGCTAACATAAGCGGGCCAAACATATTGTGCACACCCCCTTTTTTTGGGTTATAGGGTGCATTCCATGCAAATATATATTACATAACTTCCACGGAGTCTTCTTCGGGAACCCCAGAACATCACCAATCCGGCTCACATGTTCGGATGGGCTTCACACAGCATGCCTAAACCCGTACTCTTGGTTCCGGGTACTAATGCAATTAATAGCGGAGACGCACATATCAACCCGTCGGAGAGCTCCCGTTCCCCACCTGTTGGTGGAGAGGGGCTTCCAAGCAAATATATTGTAAGACCCCTTTTTTTTCTTTTCTACACCGGGGTCTTAGCCCAGAACTGCCGCTTTGGGGTGGCACCGACTCACGGGAAGGCCGCCACTACATAACGCCAATTCTGTCGGCCCTTTTCGATCACAAGAGAGAGAAGCAATTATACATAAATGTAAACAAGTCCACAGAAATATGTAAATAAAAGTGAAATCACATCCAGTCCATCAGTAGATAATAACAGGAAGTAGATAATAGAAGTACTGCAAGATACGGTTCAGATGAAATATAGATAAACGGGCTCGAGCCCGGTACATCAGAGTCCTCACTACAAATCACTCATCGCAGAACTATAAAGGTACTAATCACTCACGAAGCTGGTCGCAGGTGCACCGGTGCTAGACTGACCCACCTCCATGCGCACTGTACTCCGCTGGTGCTGGTCCCTGGACTGCTAGTCCCTGTCTCCCATCCGGAGCTCATGTAATGTTGTGGTTCGAAAACCATTAGTCATAAAGACTAAGCCCTATCATCCCCTACCCCTCCCCCTACGGCTCCTAAGCACCGAGCGGAGAGGAGGAAAGGGAAGCTACAAAGATGGAGAATAATCAAGCAGGTGACAGGGGAGTTATTATAAAAACTATCTAGAACAAAGTACAACTAGCAATCCTATGGTAGTAAGTGGTAAAGAAGAGATGTAGTAAGTAGCAATTGTATAAAAAGACAGCTAGAGAACAGTAAGTAAACAAGTAAGTAAGTAGGTAACCTTAACTTATATGAATGCCCATACAAACTTATAAGTTAAGGGGTCTTCTGTAAGGCTCCCATCGTATAAAAAGTCCCATACCGATTTATACGTTGGGGTGTCGGTTGTATGCAAATATGAGTGTAGTGATATGCTATGCCATGATTCATGCAAGTGCAACACACGCACACCACTCTATGCACACAGACCTTTAGCTCCCCCAGTTCGGGCAGCTAGCTTCACTCCCAGGAACCTCCGTAGTGGCAAACAGAGACAGTTGGTCGGGCCCCCCACTCCTAGGCGGGTATCCACACTACCGGGCCTAGCCCTTCCGTAAGCCCCTAGAAGAACACAACCTAGAGTATTTGCGTACTACTGCTGGCTATACCGACCAGAATTTCTTTGGCTAAGTGTCCCACACCGCCGAGTCAACGTACCGATGCCGGTGTGAACGACAATCAGATATCGAAGACCCACCACCTTTATTCTGTACTCCAACCCTCGAGCCCTCGGCTCCCCAGACTATCCCATCCTTGCATCTACCTTCAGAGCTACCGTCTGAATGACAACCAAACCAATTATTCTACCTTCCTAGCTAACGGGGTGTATGTGTGAGTAACCCTAATCATACAAGTTGCTCTTTAGATTATTATTTCTACAGTTTACGTTAGCCCAGGACTGCCCCCGGTATTCCCCTTGAAGGGCTCTCAAAGGGCACTAGGAACTATGATGGTAGCTGAAACCCACCATTCCCTTTCGCAAGGCATTATTGTTATTGGTTAATACCCATTACCTGATCCCTTTTTATGTTACTTTAGATCTGGCCCTAGCGTATTAAGACTCTTCCACTACTACTCGGGGTGGACGATCTTTCGTCGTTCCCGTACGCCCTTATCCTTAACCAGTCTCACACTCTACTTATCCTGACCTCCAATAATGAACTTAACTTTGCTTTCCCTAACCAACCAGCAACTACCAAATTCCATCTCCTAAAGTTCATTATCCGCTCTAGTTGAGTTTCCGTGGTTTTACTATATGCAGACCATCCTAAGATACGTGGGGAGTATAAAGAGAGGTACTCCAAATTGTCTTCCGAATCTCCTATAATATTTACTAGAGGTCTATCTTGACATAATATAGCTAAGACCAAGATTTCTAAATTTTCCTATTTATCGGGCATTTAATTTATTTATTCTAAGATTCCAAATGCCCTAGTATGAACATGAAATGCACTAATGATCAAACAATAAATCATCATAAAATCAGTAAAAATCCTATGAGACATTTAAACAGCAATTCCAAGTTTTGATATATTCCAGAGGTGTTTAGGCCGATATTTCCTAATTTACTGTTTTAGGCCATTTCTACTATATTATGAAGGAAGTACTGTAGATATGTATCCAAAAATCCCAAGAAAATTATAGAAGCTTTATGGTGACCTAAAACCATCAGAATCCAAGTACCATAATTTTTATCAAACATTTGGGCTCTTAAACTATTTTAATGTAAAATACCGACTTTCCTAGCTTAGAGAAGGAGATGTTATTTTTAATCATCTAAAATTCCATATAAAATTACAGAGTTACTAGCATAATTTTAAACACCCACTGACCAAATTTCATAATTTTTCAGACAGTAATTGGACATTATTTGTATTTTTTGACTCCATGTCACAATTTGTACGTTAAAGAATAAAGTATCCAAAATAATCAGATAAACTTCCAAGAAAAATACAGAAGGTATAACATGCTAAAGATGCCCTAATCCAAGATTTCATAACATTCCAGTGCATAGAAATTCCAAAATCATCAAGATAAATATCTAGGGCACAATTAGAGTTATAAATGAAGTACTGTATAAATTAACCCAAAAATCTCAACAAAATTATGTCATGGCCATTTGGACCAGAAAATCACTTTGCCCAAACTTTACTTGATTTAAAGTTCAGTTGATAGCTTAATAATTCAAATTAAAGTTGGTGACCTAAACTAGGGTTAGAGTTTTAGGTGGCCTAACTGTCTCCAAAGACCCTAAACTTTTGTCTAGAGAACTATACTGGCCCTATGGTTCTCTCCACCAAATTTTAAGTCAGTCCAAGGTCATTTGACCCCTTGACCTTCACAAGCCCAAAAACCACCATTAAGGGATTTTCCCTAGGGTTCTAGGGCTACCCTACACCAAACCACCCCAAACTCCCTTGGAGGGTGTGTCATGCCCTAAATAGCATTTGGACAAAATATCAGCCTCTGTTGAGGTGATATGACCACCCAAATACTAAGGGGGTGTTTGATCATAAATTATCCTATAAAGACCAACCTAGGGTTGGATAAAAACTTAATCAAAATATCTCCAAATGAGATGAAATTTTTAGCAAAACCTTATGATAAACCCAGGGACCACTCACCAAAATTTGGGAGAGTTTGGAAGTCATTTAGCCATCTAATTAAATTATGCTAGGATTATTGAATTTTTCTAAAAACTATAGAAAAATATTTTCAAATCCAAATTTTTGGATAACACTTAGATATAGGTAAGATTAGGCCACACCCCAAATTTCAAGTCTTTTTGATGACTGGATTGGAGTGGGGAATTTTTCTAAGGTCAAGATAGCCCTATGGATAGACCTCACCAAAAAGTGTGCTGTGGTCTAAACAAAACTCCAAATCGAGTGAAATCAATTTTGCATTAAACTAGACTTCAAGGGCTACATTTTCTATGTTAACCACTTTTTATGTTTCAGCCCCTACGGGCAATAATTTTCAGTTTAAACCAAGTGCACAGTAAAGGCAATTAATTCCTAATTTTACAATATATAATATAATAAAATGTTATTGTTCATCTTCTTCTTTAGCCCGAACAAGCAACCAAAAAAAAAACGTGAAACCTGTAGCTTTTCTAAAGCCATTTCCTGGCCACCCAGCCATCTCCCTGGCCGGCCACCACCACCACCTCCTCTATTGAGGTGAGGGCTACCGTCGGGCGGCGGCACGGCCGCCGGAGAGGCGGTTTCCTGTGAACCCGCCACCATGAAATTTTGGAAAACTATGGAAACGCTCACCCGATTCGGCTCTTTTGAGCCCGATATCTCTCCTAATGATTTCTAAGATCTATCCGCAGAAGAAGAGGGAGGGGAGGACCTTGTTCGGGGGCTAGAGGCGTGCAGACCGTCGGGAAGCCATTTGCGCGGTGGTGGTGTCGCTAGAAATTCGTCAACAGCAAGGGGAGCAATCTGAATCCGTTTGATCGAGCGTGTAACCTTCTCCTCTTACTCTAAGGAGGCTGTTATAGATCTCCAAGTGGGGAGGGGAAAGGGTGAAACATTCATGGCCATGAATGTTTCTCTTAATAGCGTTTCGGTAATGATGTAGGGAAGAGGAAAAGGTGGAAGATGAAATGGCTGATCCAAGTGGCGATTTTTTATTGGACCTCACACTCTCCTTCTATTAAATATTTAGAGACGGAAACGGCCCATAAATATTCCTACTGTACATTCCCATTATCAGAATTGATTATGACGTCGGTTACCGAAATTTCCAGTCTGGCTGACATTTCGGCCTTGGTCACGGGCGTGACACATAGGTCATGGGCGTGACAGGCCCGGGTGGCCAATTCTGAGTTCAACGATCGTCGAACTGAGATCGATGATCGTAGAAGGGTGGTCACGCCCTAGGTCACGGGCATGACACAAGGGTCACGGGCGTGACAGGGTCATGAGGCAAATTTCGCGCTCGGCGATCGTCTCGCTGAGATCGACGATCGCCGAAGGGGGTCACGCCCTTGGTCACGGGCGTGACACCTAGGTCACGGGCATGACAAGGCCATGACGCAAATTCCGTGCTTCGACGATCATCCCGCTGAGATCGACGATCATCGAAGGGGTCATGCCCTAGGTCACGGGCGTGACACATAGGTCACAGGCGTGACAGGCCTGGGTTGAAAATTCTGCGACTGACGATCATCTCCCTGAGATCGACGATCGTCGAAGGAGTCACTCCCTAGGTCACGGGCGTGACGGGTCAGTCACGTGCGTGACCAACCCGTGACCCGAAATCTCAGTCGATGCATTTCAATTTTTAGGCTTTCTAGGGTTCTGTCATGACCAACCGACTCCTAGGGGTCTAGCCGGAAATGGGATGTTACAAATCCCAATAAACAAAACAAAGATTTCGTCCCCGAAATCAAGGTTAAGCATACGGGACTCTAATTGGGAAAAAGAATCTTGTAACATCCCATGAGAATTGAAAGATTACATCTCTACGTTATGTTTGCTTTATGCGGTTTCAAATCTAAGATTAATTCGCCCAATTAAATAGGTATATACACCCCAAAAAACAAAAGATTAGCCCCTATTCTTGAAATTTCAGTCTTATTGGTTTAAAGAAGGAAAGAAAATTGATTGTCCAGAGGGGTTGTGAGGTATACCTGACAAAAAAGTTCCGGGTATTTTTGTCGCATCAAGTCCCGTGGCTCCCATGTATGCTCCTCCATCCCATGATTGTTCCACAGAACCTTGACTAACGGAACCTTCTTCCGTCGCAAGACCCGCACTGCTGTATCGTCAATCCTGATAGGCTCCAAGTTGACTGACCGATCCGAGGCCACCGGGCCATCTGCCGAGGAAATCAGCTGCTCAAGGCGTAGCAGAGCCCTCCGAAGTGTGGAGACGTGGAAGACATCATGCAATCCCACTAACTCCGGTGGTAGCTCAAGTATATAGGCTAAGAGGCTGATCCGTTCCAGGATCCTATAAGGCCCCATATATCTCGGGATGAGCTTCTTCTGCCCGCGAACCCGCGAGACTCCGTGCATCGGCCGTATCTTCAAGAAAACCCGGTCTCCCACCTGGAACTCCACTTGACGGTGCATCACATCGTAGTATTTTGCCTATCTGCTCTGGGCTTCCAACATCCTATCCCGGATCAATCTAATCTGAGCATCTGTGTCTCCCACAAACTCCGAGCCTAGTGCCTGCATATCCTCATCCTGAACCCATGATATTGGGGTCCTACACCTCCTTCCGTACAACGCCTCGTATAGAGCCATGCCTATGCTGGACTGATGGGCGTTATTGTACGAAAACTCGACCAGTGGCAACAACCTCTCCCAAGGCTCGCCACGGTCCAAAATACACAGTCGCAATAGATCTTCCAGTGTACGGTTGGTGCGCTCTGTCTGCCCGTCGGTCTGAGGGAGAAAAGCTGTGCTGAATGTCAACCGAGACCCCAGATGGGCCTGGACTGACCTCCATTCCCTGGATATAAACCGCCCATCCCGATCTGAAACGATAGTCTTGGACACCCCATGATAACGCACAAACTGCTCAATGAACCTCCGTACTAGTACCCTAACCGGTGCGTCCTTCGCCACTGGAATGAATCTGGCCACCTTTGTTAGCCTGTCCACTATCACCCAGAATGAGTCATTCCCCGCACGGGACCGAGGTAGCCCATGTATGAAGTCCATGGCTATATCCTCAAATTTCCACTCCGGCACCGGAAGCGGCAGCAGCAAGCCTGCCGGGTTCCTACACTCCGCCTTCACGAGCTGGCAGGCCTCGCAATGCGTCACAAAGTACGTAATATCTTTGTTCATACCCGGCCAGTACATCATCCTCTTCAAATCCTTTACCATCTTGTTGATCCCCGGGTGTACCGAATACCGGCTGTAGTGAGCTTCCGTCAAAATGTCCTCCCGGATCTGTCCTCCTGCTGGTATGTAGACTCTGCCTCGGAAACACAGGAGACCATCCCTCAAAGAATAATCTCCTGTCGTGCCTTCCTCCAAGGCTCGAAATATCGGCTCAGCTCTCTCATCCAGCATCTGCCCATCTCTGATGCGGTCTCGAATATCATCAATAGTAACCATTGACCCCAGGTACTCCATGTATAGCTCCGGGTCATCCTCAGACACTAGTGAAATCTGCATCTCCTCAAACGATCTAACCAACTCCAAGGCCATCAGCTGCGGGCCTACTCCTGTTGTACTCGCTCTCCGGCTCAGAGCATCTGCGACCACGTTCGCCTTCCCCGGATGGTAATGCATGGTGTACTGGTAGTCCGACAGAAATTCTACCCAGCGTCTCTGCCTGATGTTTAACTCCTTCTGGGTGTCGACGTACTTCAGATTCTTGTGGTCGGAGAAGATATCGCAATGTACTCCGTAGAGATAGTGTCGCCAGATCTTAAGAGCAAAAATAACTTCCCCTATCTCCAAATCATGCACGGGATATTTCTGCTCGTGCTGCTTCAACTGATGGGAGGCATAGGCTATTACGTGCCCGTTCTGCATCAGGACGGAACCCATCCCCTGATATAAAGCATCTGTATACACTTGGAATCCCTCCTTCCCTGATGGAAGAGCAAGGATGGGAGCCGAGGTGAGACGATCCTTCAACTCCTGGAAGGCAGATTCGCATCGAGGCGTCCAGATAAAAGGGGACTCCTTCTTCGTCAGAGACGTAAGGGGGAGGGCAATCTGAGAGAACCCCTTTACGAACTTCCGGTAGTAACCGGCAAGTCCCAAGAAACTTCGAACATCCGAGGCCGACTTTAGTGGTGGCCATTCCCGTACTGCCTGGACCTTCGCCGGATCCACTGCTAGACCTGCTCCACTGATGACATGGCCATGAAAGGCCACCTCCTTTAGCCAGAACTTGCACTTGCTATACTTGGCATACATCTCATGCACCCGCAGCTTCCCCAAGGTCAAGGCCAGATGTCTCGCGTGCTCCTCCTCCGTCCTTGAATAGATAAGGATTTTGTCGATGAATACGATGACGAAGACGTCCAGATACTCCTCGAACACCCGATTCATCAAGGCCATGAATGCGGAGGGTGCATTCGTGAGCCCGAATGGCATCACGATAAACTCGTAAAACCCATATCTGCTGCTGAAGGCCGTCTTTGGGATATCCTTCTCCCGAATGCGAAGCTGGTAGTACCCTGACCTCAGATCCAGCTTTGAGAACCAATGGGCTCCCTCCAGCTGGTCAAATAGCTCGTCTATCCTTGGTAAGGGATAAGTATTCCGGACCGTCAACCTGTTCAGAGCCCGGTAATCTATGCAAAGTCGAAGGGTCCCGTCCTTCTTCTTAACGAACAACACCAGAGCTCCCCATGGTGAAGAGCTAGGCCGAACGAACCCGGCCTCCACTAACTCCTGAAGCTGGCTTCGAAATTCCACCAACTCCTTTGGGGCCATTCGATAGGTAGCTCTGGATACCGGCTTAGCCCCCGGTACGAGCTGAATCTGAAAGTCCTTCTCTCGGTGCGGGGGTAGCCCTGGTAGCTTCTCCGGAAACACGTCGGCGAAGTCCCGCACTACTGGAATATATGAAATGAAGTCCTTGGCCACGACTGCCTCAAAAAGGACCTGATAAACTTCTCCCCCTGCAGGTGAGCCTTAACGGCCTGCACAGACGATAATAAGGTACGGCGTGCTGGTATAATACCTTCTATGACAATGAAGGAGTCGTCGTGCCTCACGGTGATCCTCTTCGCCACGCAGTCGATCTGGGCATGGTTCCAGCATAGCCAAGTCATGCCCAGGATCAGATCATAATCTGGCATCTTCAGAATCGTCGCATGTGCCTCAAATGCCTTCCCGCCGATCCTCGCTTCCATATTGCAATGAGTAGAGGTCATTATCTCTGATCCATCGAGTAGGCGCACCCTCATCATCTTCCCGGTGAATGGCTCCACACCTTCCAGTCCTTTCACGAAATCCTCCGACACGAACGAGTGTGAAGCACCAGTGTCGAAGAGAGTGTGAGCGGGCTTGCCGCTAACGAAGACTATACCTTGGGTAATTAAGTGTCTTAGTATTTTTTTTGTAGTTGTCTTCTCTTAATTTCTGACTAGGTTATGTCTAGAATACTAGTTTATATGAAGAAAATTAAAAGTACTGCCATACCTGCGATAACCTGCTCCGGGTTTCGGGGCTGTGTTAGGTCTAGAGCATACACCTGCTCCATCTCTGGCCTGCGACCTCGATCCTGAAATCCTCGTCCTCAGTCCTTTCCTCGTCCGCTAAACTGTCGGGGAGGTTGAGCGCCCTGATGTGCTGGTGGGGGTGCTCGCCTCATAGGGCAGTTCCTCTTGATATTCCTCGGCTGGTTGCACTGATAGCATACCGGTGGCTGCTCAGCTGTCCTTGGCATTTCCAGCATCTGTATAGGCTGGGGAGCCAGTACCCCCTGACTCCTGTGCTCCTGCCCAAACTCCTGATGAAGCTGATCCCCGTTCCTTCTCTCCCCAATAACCTAGCCCCGAGGATGGTCTCTACGACCTCCAATCACTGTATCATCAGCCGGTCTCTTCCGGCTCTTCACTGTAAGCTGATCCGCCTCTCTCTTCTTAGCCATCTCCAGAATCCTGGCAAGACTCCCCTCTGAGATGAAAAGGAGGGCCTGTCTCATGTCATCTTGCAGCCCCTTATAAAACCTCTGGGAATAGCCAGCATCGTCTAACTGATAAGCGTCCGTATAACGGGCCAAGTGAGTGAACTCATGATAGTACTACACCACAGTCCTATTCCCCTGCCTCAATCGCAGGAACCTATCCTCCAGGTCATCCCTCGCCGACTGAGGTACAAAATGTCCCAAGAGAGCTTCTCTGAACTCCTCCCAAGTAATATCAGCGCAATCCATCCCCGCAAAGGTGGTGTCAAGCTGAGATTTCCACCACCTCTTTCCGTGAGACTCTAGGCAGGAGACCGCCAAAGCAACTGCCTCCTCAGTGGGGAATCGAATCCCTGCCAGCATCTCGTAAATGGTGTCCAACCATTCCTTCGTATGTACTGCAGACACCGTCCCCTGGTAAGATGGAGGGGAAAGTCCCCGGAAGACAGTCATCCAATTGGCCCCGGGGTTTGGCTGTGGAGCTGGGGCTTGCTGAGCTCTGAAGGCCTCCAGAATGGACGTCAGTGTTTGCCCCATCTCCGTCTACTGGAACGGAGCTGGAGCCGGCGGAGGCGGGACCACATTCGGAGCCTGGGGTGTCCCCTGCTGTGATGTAGGGTTCGTCTCAGGCTACAAGTAAAAATTCCATTTGTTAGAGAGCGAATGAATGGAATTTTATGAAGGGTTAGGATGGACTTTCACGTGTCATTTCCCTTATGGGCACACCACTGCTTCCGCTGCTAGTTTGTCCGCAAACTAAGCTCGCACGTGGGTGGCCCAAGATTGTGTGGACTACTTCTCTTTCGATCGAGGTCTCCTCTGATACCACTTCTAAGACCCCCTTTATTTTTTCTTTTCTACACCGGGGTCTTAGCCCAGAACTGCCGCTTTGTGGTGGCACCGACTCACGGGAAGGCCGCCACTACAAAACGCCAATTCTGCCGGCCCTTTTCGATCACAAGAAAGAGAAGCAATTATACATAAATGTAAATAAGTCCACAGAAACATGTAAATAAAAGTGAAATCACATCCAGTCCATCAGTAGATAATAACAGGAAGTAGATAATAGAAGTACTACAAGATATGGTTCAGATGAAATGTAGATAAACGGGCTCAAGACCGGTACATCAGAGTCCTCACTACAAATCACTCATTGCAGAACTATAAAAGTACTAGTCACTCACGGAGCTGGTCGCAGGTGCACCGGTGCTTGACTGACCAACCTCCATGCGCACCATACTCCGCTGGTGCTGGTCCCTGGACTGCTGGTCCCTGTCTCCCATCCAGAGCTCCTGTAATGTTGTGGTTCGAAAACCTTTAGTCATAAATACTAAGCCCTATCATCCCCTACCACTCCCGCTACCGCTCCTAAGCACCGAGCGGAGAGGAGGAAAGGGAAGCTATAAAGGTGGAGAATAATCAATCAGGTGACAGGGGAGTTATTCTAACAACTATCTAGAACAAAGTACAACTAGCAATCCTATGGTAGTAAGTGGTAAAGAAGAGATGTAGTAAGTAGCAATTGTATAAAAAGGCAGCTAGAGAACAGTAAGTAAACAAGTAAGTAAGTAGGTAACCTTAACTTATATGAATGCTCATACAAACTTATAAGTTAAGGGGTCTTCTACAAGGCTCCCATCGTATAAAAAGTCCCATACCGATTTATACGTTGGGGTGTCGGTTGTATGCAAATATGAGTGTAGTGATATGCTATGCCATGATTCATGCAAGTGCAACACACGCAAACAACTCTATGCGCACAGACCTTTAGTTCCCCCTGTTCGGGCAGCTAGATTCACTCCCAGGAACCTCCGTAGTGGCAAACGGAGACAGTGGGTCGGGCGCCCCACTCCTAGGTGGGTATCCACACTACCGGGACTAGCCCTTCCGTACGCCCCTAGAAGAACACAACCTAGAGTATCCGCGTACTACTGCTGGCTATACCCACCAGACTTTCTTTGGCTAAGTGTCCCACACCGCCGAGTCAACTTACTGATGCCGGTGTGAACAACAATCAGATATCGAAGACCCACCACCTTTATTCTATACTCCAACCCTCGAGCCCTCGGCTCCCCGGAATGTCCCGTCCATACATCTACCTTCAGAGCTACCGTCTGAATGGCAACCAAACAGATTATTCTACCTTCCTAGCTAACGGGGTGTATGTGTGAGTAACCCTAATCATACTAGTTGCTCTTTAGTTATTATTTCTATAGTTTACGTTAGCCCAGGACTGCCCCCGGTATTCCCCGTGAAGGGCTCTCAAAGGGCACTATGAACTATGATGGTAGCTGAAACCCACCGTTCCCTTTCGCAAGGCACTTATTGTTATTGGTTGATACCCATTACCCGATCCCTTTTTAAGTTACTTTAGATCTGGCCCTAGCGTTTTAAGACTCTTCCACTACTACTCGGGGTGGACGATCTTTCGTCGTTCCCATACGCCCTTATCCTTAACCAGTCTCACACTCTACTTATCCTGACCTCCAATAATGAACTTAACTTAGCTTGCCCTAACCAACCAGCAACTACCAAATTCCATCTCCCAAAGTTCATTATCCGCTCTAGTTGAGTTTCCGTGGTATTACTATATGCAGACCATCCTAAGATACGTGAGGAGTATAAAGGGAGGTACTCCAAATTGTCTTCCGAATCTCCTATAATATTTACTGGAGGTCTATCTTGACATAATATAGCTAAGACAAAGATTTCCAAATTTTCCTATTTATCAGGCATTTAATTTATTTATTCTAAGATTCCAAATGCCCTAGTATGAACATGAAGTGCACTAATGAGCCAACAATAAATCATCATAAAATCAGTAAAAATCCTATGATACATTTAAACAGCATTTCCAATTTTGAGAAATTCGAGAGGTGTTTAGGCCTATATTTCCTAATTCACCATTTTAGGTCATTTCTACTATATTATGAAGGAAGTACTGTAGATATGTATCCAAAAATCCCAAGAAAATTATAGAAGTTTTATGGTGACCTAAAACCATCAGAATCCAAGTACCATAATTTTTATCAAACATTTGTGTTCTGAAACTATTTTAATGTAAAATACCGACTTTCCTAGCTTAGAGAAGGAGATGCTATTTTTAATCATCTAAAATTCCATATAAAATTACAGGGTGACTATCATAACTTTAAACACCCACTGACCAAATTTCATAATTTTTCAGACAGTAATTGGACATTATTTGTATTTTTTGACTCCATGTCAAAATTTGTACGTTAAAGAATAAAGTACCCAAAATATTCAAATAAAACATGCTATAAGATGCCCTAATCCAAGATTTCATAACATTCCAGTACATAGAAATTCCAAAATCATCAAGATAAATATCTAGGGCATAATTAGAGTTGTAAATGAAGTACTGTATAAATTAACCCAAAAATCTCAACAAAATTATGTCATGCCCATTTGGACCAGAAAATCACTTTGCCCAAACTTTACTTGATTTAAAGTTCAGTTGATAGCTTAATAATTCAAATTAAAGTTGGTGACCAAAACTACTGTTAGAGTTTTAGGTGGCCTAACTGTCTCCAAAGACCATAAACGTTTGTCTAGAGAACTATACTTGCCCTATGGTTCTCTCCACCAAATTTTAAGTCAGTCCAAGGTCATTTGACCCCTTGACCTTCACAAGACCAAAAACCACCATTAAGGGATTTTCCCTAGGGTTCTAGGGCTACCCTACACCAAACCACCCCAAACTCCCTTGGAGGGTGTGTCATGCCCTAAACGGCCTTTGGACAAAATATCAGCCTCTGTTGAGGTGATATGACCACCCAAATACCAAGGGGGTGTTTGATCCTAAATTATCCTATAAGGACCAACCTACGGTTGGATAAAAACTTAATCAAAACATCTCCAAATGAGATGAAATTTTTACCAGAACCTTATGATAAACCCAGGGACCACTCACCAAAATTTGGGAGGGTTTGGAAGTCATTTAGCCATCTAATTAAATTATGCTAGGATTATTGAATATTTCTAAAAACTATAGAAAAATATTTTCAAATCCTAATTTTTGGATAACACTTAGATATAGGTAAGATTAGGCCACAACCCAAATTTCAAGTCATTTTGATGACTGGATTGGAGTGGGGAATTTTTCTAAGGTCAAGACAACCCTATGGATAGACCTCACCAAAAAGTGTGTTGTGGTCTAACTAGGACTCCAAATCGAGTGAAATCAATTTTGAATTAAACTAGACTTCAAGGGATACATTTTCTATGTTAACTTCTTTTTATGTTTCAGCCCCTACGGGCAATAATTTTCTGTTTAAACCTAGTGCACAGTAAAGGGAATTAATTCCTAATTTTACAATATATAATATAATAAAATGCTACTGTTCATCTTCTTCTTTAGCCCGAACCAGCAACCAAAAAAAAAACTTGAAACCTGTAGCTTTTCTAAAGCCATTTCCTGGCCACCCAGCCATCTCCCTGGTCGGCCACCACCACCACCTCCTCTGTTGAGGTGAGGGCTACCGTCGGGCGGTGGCACGGCCGCCGGAGAGGCGGTTTCCGGCGAACCCGCCACCATGAAATTTGGGAAAACCAAGGAAACACTCACCCGATCCGGCTCTTTTGAGCCCGATATCTCTCCTAATGGTTTCTAAGATCTATCCGCAGAAGAAGAGGGAGGGGAGGACCTTGTTCAGGGGCTGGAGGCGAGCAGGCCGTCGGGAAGCCATTTGTGCGGTGGTGGTGTCGCTGGAAATTCGTCAACAGCAAGGGGAGCAATCTGAATCCGTTTGATAGAGCGTGTAACCTTCTCCTCTTGCTCTAAGGAGGCTATTATAGATCTCCAAGTGGGGAGGGGAAAGGATGAAACATTCAAGGCTATGAATGTTTCTCTTAATAACGTTTCAGTTATGATGTAGGGAAGAGGAAAAGGTGGAAGATGAAATGGCTGATCCAAGTGGCAATTTTTTATTGGACCTCACTCTCTCCTTCTATTAAATAATTAGAGATGGAAACGGCCCATAAATATTCCTGCTGTACATTCCCATAATCAGAATTGATTATGACGTCGGTTACCGAAATTTCCTATCTGGCTGACATTTCGGCCTTGGTCACGGGCGTGACACATAGGTCACAGGCGTGATAGGCCCGGGTGGACAATTCTGAGTTCGACGATCGTCAAACTGAGATTGACGATCGTCGAAGGGTGGTCACGCCCTAGGTTACGGGCGTGACACATGGGTCACGGGCGTGACAGGGTCATGAGGCAAATTCCGCGCTCGGCGATCGTCTCGCTGAGATTGACGATCGCCGAAGGGGGTCACGCCCTTGGTCACAGGCGTGACACCTGGATCACTGGCATGACAGGACCATGACACAAATTATGCGCTTCGACGATCGTCCCGCTAAGATCGACGATCGTTGAAGGGGTCACGCCCTAGATCACGGGCGTGACACATAGGTCACGGGCGTGACAGGCCCGGGTTGAAAATTCTGCGCCCTAAGATCGTCTCCCTGAGATCGACGATCGTCGATCGAGTCACGCCTTAGGTCACGGGCGTGACGGGTCGGTCACGGGCGTGACCAACCCGTGACCCGAATTCTCGGTCGATGTATTTCTATATTTGGGCTTTCCAGGGTTCTGTCACCACCAACCGACTCCTAGGGGTCTACCCAAAAATGGGATGTTACATATGTAAACTGAAGGCTTCACCTGCCTAAGTAGAAACATCGTTACCCTTGTCGTGTGCTTGGAGGCGGGGCCGGGATAGGAGCTCTTGATTGATCTTACTGCATGCAGTCGCGTCGGTTGCCGATCTCCACCCTAAGGCGAGCCTTACTCCAGGCCGAGCCTTGCTCTAGTCCGAGCTTGCTACAGGTGGCGGTGGCCAATCTCCACTCCAAGACGCTGCGACGGTGGTAAAGAGCTAGGGCTCGGCCAGCCCCTACTCCGGGCCGATCCCCACTCCAAGTCAAGCCCTACTCCAGGCGGGAGAAATAGAGTTGGGGAAAGTGGGGGGGGCTCGAGCTTCCCCTACTGTCCGAGAGAGAAGGAGGGAGAGGAAGGGGGCCGAGCTCGACCTCGATGCAGGCTGTGACCAGGAAGGGGGCCGAGCTTGGCCTTGCTTGATCCCGATGGCTGTGATAGTGAGGGAAGCTAAGGCTCGGGATCTTGCTCGATCCAGGCGGCGACGACGGGAAGAAAAGATCGGGTTGGCCTTGCTACCGGCGGCAATAGGAAGGCGGCTGAGTTAGGGATCGGGCAACCCCTAGTGGCCTGCGACGGGAGAGAAGCTCGGGTTCGGGCCTGCTCTAGGCGGTGCATGCAGCGGAGCTAGGGCTACTCTTCCTAGCCGGCGATGGGAGAGAGAGAGCGAGAGAGGGCGGCGGGTTGCTGCTCTAGGCCGAGAGTGAGAGAGAGGGCGGTGGATTGCTCCAGATGGAGAGAGAGGGGGCGGTGTCGGGGTCGGTCTGCTGCGCTTAGGCGGCGACAGGAGAGGGGGGGGGGGTAATGGGTTCGCCCTGCCTTGCTTTGCCGACGATGGGAGAGAGCGGGGGGGGGGGGGGGGGGGTGGGGGGGTGGTGGGGGAAGGAGGCCGTGCCCTAGTTCTGGGATGAAATCCTGATCCCCCTTCTCCTCTTTTTATTTCTTTTTTTGTTTTCTTTTTGTTGTTTCCCTCCTCCTTAGCCTTGGCCCCTCCCCACTCTTTATATGTATATATATATATATATATATATATATAATAAATATATATATAATAAATATAAATATATATATATATATAAACATATATTTATATCTAATAATTATATGTATTCATATATACATATAATGCCTTCCCACACATAATCTCCACACGTAGGTACAAGTGCCCGCACGCCCTCAAACGGAGTCGCACCAACTCATCGCCCATAGCACGCCCCTAGGCTGACATTTGGGGAGGGTCCCACTCAACCGGATACGGGGTTGTACATTTGTGAAATGTGAGACCCTAATTACTAGGTTACTCTTTTCATTTTGTTATTATAATTTACGTTAACACAGGACTGCCCCCGGTATACCCCGTGAAGGGCTCTCAAAGGGCACTAGGACCTATAATGGTAGCTGAAGCCCATCGTTCCCTTTTGCAAGGCACTTATTGTTATTGGTTGATTCCCTTTACCCATTCCCTTCTCATATTACGATAGACTAACCTTGTGTTATTTTTAACCTTCCTCTCTTCGGGAAAGACGATCTTTCGCCGAACCCGAGCACCTCTTAACTCTAGCCAACACAACTTCTCACTAACCTTCCCATCCTTATATGGTGAACACTTTCACATCCAACCAATTAAGCAGATAAACTAACTCCAATGTTGTGCCCCATCATATCCTATGACTATTAACTCAAATTGCTAATTGCAGACTATCATATGCTATATGTCCAAACGGTTAGGAAATGTTCCAACACTCATCCAAATGCCCTAACTTATTTACTCGAGGTATATCATGATATAATTAGCCTATAATCAGAAAACTATAATTTTCCTAATTTATCTGGAATTTAATTAATTTCCTAAAAATTTTCAAAGGGCTACCAGTTTGAACATGAACTACCCTAAGTACTCATGCAAGATGTCCAACAAAATTATTATAAATATTATGTTATCTCAATATGGTAAATCCAAAGTATCACAATTTTTCTATCATCAAAAGGGCACTAAAACTATTTTAGCATTATTTTCTATCTTTCGTTATTTATGAATCAAGTACAGAGAATATCCATCCAAAAATTATAAATTAATTATACTATGCAGATACAACCTTAAAAATTGCATTGGCCAAGTTTCATAACTGTTCATCAAGTATTAATCTCTGAATAAATTAATTATCAAATATCTCCAAAAGGTGGACTTGTAAAGAAAGTGTCATAACTAAGATTTTAAAAATCATGTATAAATGGCTATAAGCATATAATGGCTTAAAAGTCTCTATTCCTAAGTCTCATAATTTTTCAACAGCAATATCATTCATAATTAATTTTTAAACCATAAAACCCCTTTTTAACATTTGTGAATGAAGTACAAGATTTACTCTACTAAAAATTATACAAAAATTCAGGAGCAACCATTCTAACCTAAAACATTTACTTCCAAGATTTCATGGGGTTTCAATGAACAAAAAGATCTAAATAATTAAAACGTCTATTAGGCCTATAACAAACTTTACAAATGAAGTGCTAGAAATAAACATCATAAAATTCCAGTAAAATTTCTATAGGTTCTACCTATTCCAAAACTCACTCTACCTGAGTTTCACAGCTTTTAGATAATGTTTAGTTACTGATTTTTCTTATTTGAGATTTTACCCTAAAACTAAGGTTAGGGTTTTGAGGTATCTACCTATCTCCAAATCCTCCGAGATTCTATCCAGATGATTTATATTATGCTAACATAGACTCTAATGAATTTCAAGGCAATACGAGGGCATTTGCCCCCATGTCCTTCAGGACCCTCAAACCCTCCCTTTAGGGTTTGAGTTTTGATCCTAGGGTAAATCAAACCTAAACAACACAATTTTCTCCAAGTGGGTTGTAATAACCCTTCTAATTCAGTGGTCAAAATATTAGCCTCCTTTGAGTTGATTTGACCATTCCAACCTCTTAGTGCACTTTTTACTCAAAAATGTCTCATTAATGCCTAGTTAAGGATAGGTGATTTCCTACCCAAAACTCATCCAAATGAGTTGGAATTTTGTACAGAGTTAGGTTTTATTGCCAGGGACCACTCACCAAAATTTGGGAGGGTTTGTAGGTCATTTGACTACTTAAATAAATTACTCTAACTTTATTATATTAAAACAAAAACCATTGGCAAAGTATCTACAAAAATTCCCATTTTTTGACAACCTCTAGGTTTGACTAAGGGTAACCCCCTGCCCACATTTTAGGCCATTTGAACAAGGGACGAAGTGTAACATCCCAATGTTACTTCTAGACCCCTTAACTTAGATTGGGTTAGGCATGTGGTGGGTGTTAGGGTAATAAGCTAGGTTTGACCCTAGGTAGTGGGTTGTAGCCATGTGGGGCCCACCATGGGACCAAAGTCAAACTAGGTCAAACTAGCCTAAACAGGAACCCTAGCCACACCATGACCCCACCATGATGCCCTAACCCTAAATACAATCTAAGTGGACCCCAAGGTAGGCCATGGGGTCAACCAGATGACCCATGATGGGTCAAGTCAACACCTTTGACCTAAATAGTGAAAATGGTGCCCTAGCCCAATTCACTGGGTTGGGTCCACCCAAATCAACCCAAATTCATCACGTGGGTCTAAAGTGACCATATAAACCCTAGGGGAGAGAAAAATAGGGGCAAGCAATAGTAAATTTGGGAAATTATCTAGGAGAGAGAAAAAAGGAGGAATAGGAGAGAGAAAGTGCCTAGGAGTTATTTTGGGCCATTTGGGCTCATCCCACCAACCCATGATGGGTTGGCTGACCATGCATGGGTATTAGGAGGTGTAGGACTCCCACCATGCAGCCTTGGGTCAAGCCTAAACCCAACCCAAGCCCAATATAGCCTATTCCACTTGTAGAACCAATTCCTCTCTCTCCACTCACCTAACTCAGCCCTAACCTGGGCAACCCGACCCATTAAGGCTTAGTCAGCCCACTTGGACCAGTGGGGCCCACTCCCAAGCAACCTAGCCAGCCAAACCCCCCAACTCGAGCCCTAGCCTTGGTGAATCCGCCCCCACCTTGGTGAAATCGCCCCCCCCCCCCATCCTTAACTCAGCCCAAACCGCCTACTCTCCCTTTCATTCCACTCACTCCTACCCCTGAGACAGAGAGAGAAGGCCAGAGACCACCAGCTGCCATGGCTAATAGAGGAGATCGCCGGAGAGTGCATGCAATGGAGAGCCGCCGCCACCCTCAGCCACAGCCGCCACTAAGAGTCCGTATCCCTTCTCCTCCAAGTGTACTAGTATCCTAGATCCACTAGGCTAGAGGTCGAGCTCAAACGAGCTCGACGTTAGGAATCAAAAGCTCAAAAATCGGTTTAAAAATGGCGGCCTGGGAGCTTTTCAGCTTGGTTGCGCCGCCGCTGTCCGCCGCTCTCCGCCGCCCAGTCGCCGGCCAGCTCTAGCCCCGACCACCGTGAGGCCGGGGAAGCACTTGGCCGGAGGTTCCGCCGCCGGTGATGGCCGGAAACGGCCCCGCAAAACCCGCCTGTGTCGGGTTGGCCTGCATGCATTGCATGGAGAAGAAGACCCAGCCGCCGTTAGATGTTCTTTAAGATTCGTGCAGCTATTTCAATTAAATCCTGTATTATTATCATATGAACAGTATATCAATCTGTCACACTTTTACTGTGAGTTTGCATGTTGTTTATGAGGTACTTAGAGGCCCCACCTTAGGATGGACCCTGAATGAAAAATTTAGGTAGATGGGTTAACTTTAAAATGCCACAGAAATCATAGGTTTTGGACCAGTAGGCTGCCCTGTAGGGCTGTTTTTCTAGGACTGCCCCCTAACTAGGGCAGAAACTAAAACTGATGCCCTGCTCAAACCCTAAGTCCAAATGGACTGAGATTTTGGGCATGTGGCTTATTTAGTCAAATCTAGGTCCTCCCCAAAAATCAGAATTTTTGGGGAACATTTTGCTATAGTTTTTACAAAAATACCCAAAAGTAAATAAATGTGATTTTTGGAGTTCTCCAACTCCAAATGACCCCAAATTTTGGTGTCACCCTCTCATGGGTATATTAGACCCATGGTTAAAATTTGGGCTAAATTGACTCACTGAATGATGAGGAATCTCACTTGCAAGTTTGTAAAAATAGGCTTTGGCTTGGGCTGCAAATAGCAATTTGGCAGAATTTTAAATGGCTGCCCAAGCCAAACCAGAAGTCCCCTTGACCTGAGATTTTGGTCAGAGGTATAATTAGGTTACATTTAGGCCCTGCCCAAAAATGGGCTTGACTGGAAAATGAAATATGAGGAAATTACCAAAATACCCCTAGGGCTTAACTAGGTGATTCTTGGAGTTAGCTAACTCCAAATGGCCCCAAATTATGGTGGCTCATCCTTAGGGGCATCATTGGTGCCTGGTAGAAATTTCAGAGCAATTGGACCCCTGCATGATGGGTTAATCCATGTACATGTGTTGGCTAATTTAGGCCTTGGTGTGCAATTAGCAAGAAATTGTATATTGTGTATTTAGCCTAGCTGAGGCACCCAAAAACCATGCAATAAATTCCAGTGATTCATTAGGGCATGTTTCACCCCTAGAATTATTTTTGGGACTTTTGGAATCAAAAATACCACTTATTGGAATTTTTCAAATTATAGGCTTTTTTGGAAAATAAATGGGAAAAATAGAATTTGGCTATAGAAAACTTTCAAATTCAGCCAAGTCAAAGAATGGTGTCTTATTTGACTTAGGAAAATTTTAGACCTCTGTTTGGAAATTATTGGAACAAAAACCTTGAAATTAATATTTTACCCCTTTTGTATTTATTTATGAATTGGTGGAATTACATGTGGGGAAATTGTAAAAATATTTCTATAGATGTATAATAGCAATATTAGTGCTGCATATTTATTTCAGAATTTCTTTGTACACACTGATAATTATTAAGGTAGGAAAATGGCATTTTGGTAAATAACTAGAAATGAATTTTGTTGGGCCATCACTGTACAGGAATGATCGAAACTCTGCCATCAGTCGTAAAATAGTAATATAAATGCTTAGTAATGTTCCTGGAATTTTGGTGAATATATTTCTTGTACTTCATTTGGAAAATGACACTTGTGTAGAAATTCTATTAATTATGGGATATATATTTATATTAAAAGGAAAATTATGAAATCTTGTAGACAGTAATATTTTACTCATATGCAACTCAGGAAAATTCCCATAGGTCAGAAGATTTTAATTGATGATACTTCATGTGTAAAATGACCTAGGGAATAATTTTAAAAGATTTAATTGAAGGCCTTAATAACCTAGGAAAATCATGAAAATCCACGTATTCATTTTAGTAGTCCATACCACCCTAGGCTAAATATTCGGAGTCAGTTGGACCAAGAATCTAGAAGTTCGGTTTCAGGGTGGTGTTAGGGTTTTGGGGTGCGCATAGGAAGAGTAGGCTGGACTACAGGCCGCCAGGAGATGAATCAACAACTGAGTTAGAGTTTAAGTTCGGAAGTATAATCCTGGGTGGCAGATGCATTCTAGAGACGAGAGTAATAGTGCAACATTAGTCATGCCTAGGTAGAGTTGACGGAAGACCGTCACTCCTTAACCCATACCTTAAATCACTAGGTCACTCTATGTAACAGGAAAGAGAAAAGGGAGTTCGGGGTAGGCAACAACTAAACTAAATACCCTTGAGAAAGGGAGCTTTGGGATTCAGCCCATCGTAGCTCCTAGTGCCCCTGAGAGCCCTTCACCGGGAATACCTTGGGCAGTCTTGGGATTAACCTTAAGATTCTAAGTATGATAAACTGTAGACAAGAGTAGTCTATTAGGTTAGGTGAACTGGACATGTGCTCACTCATGCCGGGTTGGAGGGACTTGGAGTCTTTGACTACTTGCTCACCCGTGCAGAGTTGGAGGATGAGATTGGTTTCATATATACTCACCCAAGCGGGTTGGAGAGTTTTGGGACTGGATAGTCCTTGGAGCTGGAGGCTCGATTTATATATAATACTTGCATGTGCATATTCTAGTGGCGGGCCATGCGGTACTGGCCGGTCGTCACACCGACGGCAGTACGATGGACCAGGCGGGTGCGAGGGTTAGATGGGCCAGTAGGTTGTTTTCACTGGAGTCTGGAGGACTTTTCCTAATAACGCGCACCCGGCCCAACAAGACTGACAGGTAGTCAGCAAAGTGGTACGCAGAGGCTCTAGAGTGCACTTGTCGGTGTACAGAGGCGTACAAGAGAGGTCTAGGCCTGGTAGTGTGATACCCGCCTAGAAGGCGGAGACGCCCGCTCCGCTGCTGCCGTAGCCACAACGGTGGTACCTGAGAGTGATGCTAGCTCTCGAAAAGTGGGAACTAAAGGTCTGTGATCACGGAGTCGTGTGTGTGTGTTGCACTGCATGTTCATATCATACCCACCATATAGTTGCATAACATTAATCTGCATAACAACCTAAGACACCTAATGTATAAGTGGTATGGGACGCTTATACATTAGGACCTGCTATACGAACCCTTAGCCTATAAGCCTGAGTGGGCATGTTTATAGGTTAAGGTTATTTTTCCTTTATATATATGCTTGTGACTCTGACCCCCCATTGTATAAATGGTATGGGACATTCTATACAATGGGAGCCTTGCAAAAGATCCCTTGCTTATGCGTACCCGCATAAGTGGAGGTTACATTTCATTATTTTCTTGATTATATACCCTGTTAGATTCCTGTCACCTGCTCTCTTTTGCCACCCCTTGTTTGTCCTCCGCTTCGTCCTCCCGCACGGTGCCTAGGAGTTGCAGGAGGAGGTGCTGAGGATACGACTTAGTCTTTTTGACTAAAGGTCGGTGACCATACTATTTTTAGGAGCTCGACGAGATGGACTAGCACGACGAGGAGGCAGGACTTGAGGAGCAGATGCCGACTACTACTACAACTACTACTACTACAGCGCGTTCTCAGAAGGGACGAGATGTCCGTGATAGTTTGGACTTTCGTTATTTGCTTTGTGAGGAGAGATTCAGTGATATAATGTAATGGGCATAAGCCCATATTTCTCTCTTTGTTGTACTCATTGTGGACTATATTTATGTACTCATCATTTCTTTTATATGATATGTACTCTGTGGCTGTGGATTTCCTGCGTTTACTCTGATTTATTATGCAATTATTCTCATATTGGCCGAACAGGTTATGATCGTACTAGCCGGCAGAATCGGCGTCTTGCAGTGTCGACTAACTCGTGCGTTAGTGTCACCGTAAGGCGGCGGTTCTGGGCATAAGATCCGGGTTAGCCTCGGGATGAGGAGACAGGATCTTACACGAAGAGTGGGCATTCATTTTAGTTTCTGCCCAACTCTAGGTACAGCCCCCACTAAAACGGGTGTTGCGGTCTAACCGCTTACCCAAACGAGTAAAAATTAATTTTAAATTAATCAAGACTCGAAGGACTACAATGTTTGTGATTGGAATTTTTTCCTAAATTGGTCTCTAAGTGCCTCGTTTTGCAGCATCAAAATGCGCCCATTTAATATATCTTTTCCTTACATACTATATACATAATTTTTTTATTTTAAAAAATGTTTTAATATTCATCTTCTACAGCACCCGAAAAAAACTGAACTCAGAAAAACTTATATTTCCTTTAGCTCTTCCGTGATCCATCGTTGGCCGTCCGGTCACTTCCCTGGCCAGCCACCACCACCACCACCTCCGTTGAGGCGATGACTATCGGTCGGCGGTGGTTTGGCCGTCGGAGGTGGCGGTTTCCGGCGGACCCAAAAATATATTTTTCATGGTTTTTCCATGAAAACGCGAGATAGATCTGGCTCCGTTGAGCACGAACTTACTTTCTAATATCATAAGATCTACCCATAAAAGAAGAAGTAGAGGAGGACCTTGTTCGCGGTTTAGAGGCGAGGTGAACGTCGGGTTGCCATGGCACGGTGGTGGCGTTGCCGAACTTCTCCTACAGCAAGAAATACAACTCTAATCCGTTTGGTCAAGAGTGTAAACTTCTCATCTTTCTCTAAGGGGGCTTTTGTAGATCAATAAGTAGGGAGGGTAAAGGGTAAAGAATTTAAGGCCATGAAAGCTCTCCTCTTAATAGCATTTCGGTTATGGTGGAGGGAGAGGAAAAGGTGGGAGATGAAATGATGTGTCCAAGTGGCGATTTCCTATTGGACAAACTCTTCCTCATTTTATTAAGTAATTAGAGAAGTAAACGATCCATAAATACTCCTGGTGTAACTTCCCATAATAAAAGTTAATTATGGCATGTGTTACAGAAATTTAAAGCCAGACTGACGTTTCGGCCTTTGTCACGGGCGTGATACGTAGGTCACGGGCGTGACACTAGTCCATTCGTCATTCTCGAGTCGACGACCGATTTTCTGGGTCGGTTCACGGGTAACCCCCCTATGTCACAGGCATAGCTTGTTTGTCACGGGAATGACAGGTGTTCTTTGGTTGACGTTCGTCGATCTGAGGTTGACGATCGGTGGGGGCGTCACGCTCTAGGTCACGGCTGTGACAGGTCGGTCACAGGCGTGACAGGCATTCTTCGGTCGACGTTCGTCGATCTGAGGTCGACGGTCGATGGAGGCGTCACGCCCTAGGTCACGGGCTTGACGGGTCAGTCACGGGCGTGACAGGCCCGTGTTGAAAATTCTGAGTTCGTCGATCGTCTTCCTGAGGTCAATGATCATCGAAGGGGGGTCACGTCCTCGGCCACGATTGTGACGGGTCGGTCACGGGCGTGACCAACCCGTGACTCGAAATCTTGGTCGACGGACTTCAATTCTTGGGTTTTCTAGGGTTCTGTCATGGCAGTCTGACTCCTAGAGGTCTAGCCGGAAATGGGATGTTACATTGAGCGCTTAACAAAGCAAGTGGCGGAGATGACTGCTTCCTCCTCCACTCCTCCTTGGAATAATAATTATAATAATTCCTCTATAATAGAAGAGCAGGTTGACTTCATGGGAAATGCTCCTCAGCCTTCCTATAACCCGAACAATGCACCATACAATAACACCTCTAATGCGGGTTATGGAACCATCCGAATTTCTCATGGAGCAACCAAGGAAATGCTCAACGCCCCCATAACCCTCCTCATAATCATAACCCAACATTCAATCTAGCTCCCCCCTAAATTTAAATCTACCTGGTTTCCAACAGCAACCGACAAAGCCCCCTTCACTTGAAGAGGTCTTTGCCAAATACGTTACTATGAATGAAACAAATATTAGGAATATTGTCGGGTCCATCAAAAACTTGGAGAACCAAGTGGGCCAGCAAGCAAAAATAATCACCGAGCAGCAACAAGGAGCTCTGTCGGGCAATATCGAGCAAAATCCAAGGGAATGTGCCAATGCCATTACCCTCTACAGTGGAGAAAAAGTGGTTTTGCCAGACAAACCAAATGTCTCTCTCTCTCCTCCTATTATTTTAGCTTCAAATTTGCCTACAACGCTTGCGCCGCACGCTTCTAGCTTGAATTTACCGTATTGTTCTAAGTTTAAAAATGAACGCGCCGAAGAAAGTTATAAAATTTTTTTAGAAATTCAAAAATAAATTCATATAAACATGTCGTTCTGCGAGGTTATCTCTTAAATGCTGAAATACGCAAAATATCTCAAAGAACTACTATCAAATAAAAAAAAAGCACGAGGATATTTCACTTATTTCCTTAAATGCAGAATGCTCCGCAGTTGTGCTCAACAAATTACCCCGCAAGGCGAATGACCCTGGGAGGTTCTCTATCCCGTGCCTATTCGGTAATTCGTTGGTCAAACATGCGTTGGCAGACTTTGGAGCAAGCATAAATCTCCTGCCTTTTTTATTGTTTAAGAAATTAGGTTTAGGATCCCCGAACCCAACTCGTATGAGCATTGAGCTAGACGATCATTTTGTTAAGTATTCGATAGGGATTGTGGAGGATGTCTTGGTCAAGGTGGACAAATTCATCTTCCCGGTGGATTTTGTCATCCTAGAAATCGAAGAGGATGCCGATGTACCCCTCATACTCGGCCGCCCCGTCCTTGCCACCTCTCGTGCAATTATTGATGTTAGTGATGGAAAGCTCCTCCTTCGGGTTGGGCATGATGAAATCACTTTCAGCATTAATCCCTCAATGCGTAACATCCTAGAGCATGATGATTCTTGCTTTTATCTAGAGGAATGCTTCGAAAATGAATTTTTTGCACCTTCTGAATTAGTTTCTTCAACAGTTGATGAATCTCTTATCACTAAGCTTTCTTGCTTAAGAATGAGTCTCCAGTACTTCCCTCCCCCCCCCCCCCCCGAATTGCTACCCATCGACAGCCTAAAATTCAAAACCTCTTACGAGGAACCACCCACCTTTGAGCTTAAGAAACTCCAGCCTCATCTGAAGTATCTCTTCCTTGAAAATGACTCTAAGCTACCAGTTATTTTCTCCTCGGATCTGAGCAACTCAGAAATTTCTTAGTTGACTCTAGTTTTACAAAATCACCGCCATGAAATTGCATGGCAGTTATCTGACATCAAGGGGATTAACCCATCATTCTGCACACACAAGATTTTACTACATGATAATTCCCGTAGTACTATCCAGCCCCAATGATGATTAAATCCAAACATGAAGGAGGTCGTGAAGGCTGAGCTTTTTAAACTTTTGGACGCGGGAATTATCTACCCCATCTCCGATAGTACTTGGGTGATCCCAGTACAAGTCGTGCTAAAGAAAGGTGGAGTCACGGTAGTGTCCAATGAAAACAATGAATTTATTCCAACTCGTACTTTTACGAGTTGGCGGATGTGCATTGATTATCGCAAACTCAATGATGCTACCCGAAAAGACCACTTCCCGCTCCCCTTTATCGACCAAATCTTAGAATGCCTTTCCGGTCACTCCTTCTACTGTTTTCTCGACGGTCTCTCGGGGTACTTTCAAATTCCTATTTAACCCGAGGACCAAGAGAATACTACCTTTACTTGTCCCTTTGGCACCTTCACTTACAGAAGGATGCCATTTGGTTTATGTAACGCGCCTGCTATATTTCTGCGATGTATGCTGGTGATATTCGACGAGTTGGTAGAAGAAGTGATGGAGGTATTCATGGACGACTTCTTGGTGTTTGGTAGTTTTTCTGAAAATTGTTTAAAAAATCTCGAGCGCGTGTTTATTCATTGTGAGGAAACTAACTTATCCCTCAACTGGGAGAAATGCCACTTTATGGTCCGAGAGGGATTGGTCCTTGGCCTTAAGATTTCAAGCAAGGGGATCGAGGTCGATCAGTCCAAGATCGAAGTTATTGAAAAACTCCCCCCTCCAATGAATATTAAAGCCATTCGGAGATTTCTAGGGAACGCGGGGTTTTATCGGCGTTTTATCCAAAACTTTTCCACAATTACGAAGCCGATAACCCATCTTCTTGAGAAAGAGTCACCTTTCATTTTTAACAACGATTGTCTTCTTGCTTTCAATTTAATAAAAGAAAAATTAGTAAACTCCCCGATTCTAGTTGCTCTGAATTGGTCTCTTCCTTTTGAAATTATGTGCGATGCGAGTGATATTATGGTAGGCACTATCTTTGGCCAATGGTTGAATAAATTCTTCCACCCGATTTATTATGCAAGCAAGACACGCATGTCTGCACAAGCCAACTACACCACCACCGAGAAAGAGCTCCTAGCTGTCATTTTTGCCTTCGATAAGTGTAGGTCTTATATCACCCTCTCTAAAGTAATTGTCTTCACGGATAACTCGGCCCTTCTTTTTTTATTAAGTAAAGAGGACGCCAAGCCCCGCCTTTTGCGATGCATCCTCCTCTTGCAGGAGTTTGATTTAGAGATCCGGGACAAAAGGGGTGTCAAAAATTTGGCGGCCGACCATTTATCGCATTTAGAAAACACCGCCAGTGAAACATTACTGGAAGCCGACATTAACGATAAATTCACTGAAGAGCACCTCCTCGCTCTCGAAAATTAAAAAAAGATTATCCCACGCCCTTGTTTGCCGACATGGCCAATTATTTAGTAGCTCGGGTCTTGCCAAAGGAGTTCTCAAGTCAAAAAAAGAAAAAATTTCTTTTCTGACTTAAAGAATTAATTTTGGGAAGACCCTTTCTTATTTCAAGTCTATGATGACCAGGTAGTGCAACGTTGCGTATCGAGTGAGGAAGGAGTGCAAATATTGCGGCATTGCCACAAGTGACCAATGGGTGTTGATTATCAAGCAAACCGCACCACAAGGAAGGCGCTGTAGGCAGGCTTTTATTGGCCCACGCAATTCCAAGATGCTCACACACTGGTGAGTACTTGCAATAGTTGCCAACGGGCGGGCAATATCCCACGAAGGGAAGAGATGCCTCAAAATATTTTCCTAGAATCTGGAATCTTCGATCTTTGGGGCATCGACTTCATTGGCCCCCTCCCTCCGACTTATCAAAGCAAATACATTTTCATAGCAATCGACTATGTATCAGGGTGGACGGAAGCGCAAGCCCTCCTCACAAACGATGCACGAGTGATAGTTAAATTTCTAAAAAAATTATTATCTCGATTTTGCACGCCATCCTCTATAGTTAGTGATAGGGGAACCCATTTCTGCAATAGCCAGTTCGCCAAAATTATGGCAAAATATGGTGTAATGCATAAAGTTTCCACCGCCTATCACCCCTAGACGAGTGATCAAGTCGAGGTTGTTAATCGTGAATTGAAACGTATTTTAGAGAAAACTGTATCTATAAATAGGAAGGATTGGGCACTAAAACTAGATGATGCCCTATGAGCCTATCGAATGGCGTATAAGACAGCCATCGGCTGCACGCCGTATCGATTGGTTTATAGCAAGGCTTGCCACCTTCCAGTTGAGTTAGAGCATCGTGCATTTTGGGCACTCAAAACATTAAATCCAGATCCTACCCTAACCGCTGAACAACGTAAATTTTAGCTAAATGAACTCGACGACTGGCGCGCAAATGCATACGAGAGTAATAGGCTTTATAAAGAGCGAACAAAGTTTTATCACGACAAAAATATTAAATTTCCTAAAACTTTTTCCCCGGGTGATCACGTCCTTCTTTATAACTCTCGACTTTGCCTCTTTCCGGGTAAATTAAAATCGCGATTGTCTGGCCCCTTTATTGTTAAAGAGGCTTGGCCATATGGGACGGTTCTCATTTCACACTCGGATAATGGTGAATTCAAAGTAAATGGTCACCGATTAAAGCTCTATTTGTCAAACGACTTAATTCCCACTGCGACAGAACAATTAGCGTTATCGAACTACTGAACTAATTTTTTTATTTGGACTGTAATAATAATTTAAGACTTCTTATTGGTTGACAATATTCTTTTGGGTCGAGCTCAAACAACCTTTAAACAAAGGGCGCTCTTGGGAGGCAACCCAAGGTTCTTTTTTTTCTGTTTTATTTATTTTTAACTTTTTGCCCCGGGCGGCTCCAACATGCTGAGGTTCTACAATCGTCAGCTCCAACGTTGTTGATTACACCAACAATCCAAATGATATCTAGAGAGGTTCCAAAGCAAAAGCATTGAGGAGCGGCATCACCCAGCTATTCGCAACTCGCAAATCCAGGGAAGTAACTGTTTTATTTTATTTAATTTCAGTTTTCTTTATTTTCTTCTCTCTCTCCTACCCCTCCTTTCTCCATTGAGGACAATGTTTAACTTTAAGTATGGGGGAGTGTATTTACAATCTTTTGAAAAAAAAATCCCAAATTAAATTAAGTTAATTTTTGCCAAATCAATTAGTACCGCACCACTTTGCATTTTATTGTTTTTAAGCTCATGTCTACTTGCTTAGTTAGAATAAATTAGATTAATTTTCTATTTAAATATGTTTAGCGAGTAATATGTTGACTCATGCAGTGTTCCTATTTAGGGTAGTATGTTGTTTTTGAAAAAAATTCTAGATTTTTTTTCACTTTTCCATAGCTATTTTTTTATTTTCTTTTACTTTTATAAAACCTATCATCCTGTATTTTTCCCTATTAAAATCTTCTTAAACGTTAATTAGTATTAAGTGTAGTAGACACAAACTGGTCTAGACACTTATTATCATTGCTTTCATGAAAGCAAATTCTCTATTTTCTATTTTTGTGCTTATTTTTTTAAATTTTCAAAGCTTTAGTTTGAGTAGATTTAGGAAGCATGAAAATGATTTAGGCAGTTATTTTGAAACGTTTGAGCCTTTGCACCCCGCCTAACAATAATCGTTGCTAGCCATTTTGTGCCTTTTCTTTTCCTTTTTGTAGCCCCACTTTTTATTTCACCACGGCCAAATAGCTTACCTTTATGCACACTTTAAATTTGTTTTTGAGCTTTAATTGCTAATGTGCATCTTTTTTTGAAAAATTTGTGAAAAATCCTTGTATTATCTTTTGCTACAAATGTGGAAATAATTAAGTATGAAAAATAAAAATTGAAAAATGAAGAAAAAAATAATAATATATATATATTTGATAAAAGAAAAGAGAAAAAAAGGTGAAAAGTATTTATTTTGGCCAGCATTATTTTAGCAAAGCTCACTTCTTTTTTATTTTAAGTGCGCAAATACCTCTCGTGTTTATCTTTTGAATATCACACCCTTAAAAACCTAAGCCTAACTGTACGTCTAATTAAAGCCCTAGTGATTCATGCTTCCTACATTTACTTCTTAATATAGTCGCGAGAAACAAGATTGAGTAAGTATTTTTTTGATTGAAATATTGATCTTTGTCTTGAATGACTATGGTTTTAATTTGTCTTTCAGACTTTAGTAATGACTCAAGGCCCTTTTTACTCATTACTTTAATAAGTTTTTTATTCTATAAAAATTTTGGATGATTTGTTTTTATATTTAGTGAAATTTATAAATTTTTGCGCTAAGTTAAAGTAGGGATTTTCAGTTCTTTTTCAAAATTTCTCTACCTCTAAATTCACGTCTTACTCGTTTATAACTTTTTAAACTTTTAAATTATTTATCTTTATTTTCTCTAACTCGTAGTCTTTTCTTGAGGACAAGCAAGATAATAAGTATGGGGGAATTTGATGAAGCATAATTTAGCTTAGTGTATTAGGGCAAAATACTTATATTCTCATTTTAATCTTTTGACTTTTGTATTTTTATGTCATTTTTAGTTTCTTTTCTCAATTATTGTTCTAACTTAGTTTATTTTATATTTTTTTCAAGTGTTTAGATTTTTTCTGTTACACGGCCCAATGTCATGCCCTCCCAGGGCGTGTACTTAGGGCGTGTAACCAAGATGGAATGAAGCCATCGGTCTAAAGTCAGGTTGCAGTAAGGTTCAGCCTACACGCCCTCGGACACGCCCATGTACAATCGATACGGGCATGTACCCGAGCCGTGCCTCGCCAAGTTTCGGGAAATCACTACTGTGCAATTTTTCCACGGTCAAAAGTCACACCGAATCCAACACGCCCCATGTTCACTGGCATGTCAGAGGGGTATGTAACCAGTCTACCGCGCCAGTCACTTCTGGACTTCAATTTCAGCCAGCCAAAAGTCAAACAAATATTACACGCCCTAAGTACACGCCCGACCCGGGCGTGTAAGCGGGCGTGACCCAGCCAGAAAAATTTATATAAATTGAGAGCATCTCCAAGTGTTGAGCAAGCAGAATTTGAGAGGGGAGGTGCTGCCATTTTATTTCTTAGAGTTTTTCATATCTTAAGTTTTTTTTCTCTTTCCTTCTCATTTCAAGTCTTTATATTCCTTGTTTTCATGCAAGTCCTCGAAGCATTCTTATACTTCTTTTTTATCCCACTTGTAATCTTCGTGCAAGCTTCCCTTATAGTATCGGTATGTCGTTGTTATGACACCTTTTCATTAAGAAATAAAATAACTCGTTATTCTCTTTCCCTTTTGCTCGATATTAGTTTTCGTATTCTTAATATGATTTTCATTTTCTACACCATGAGTTACTAAATCCTCATAGTACTCGATCTTGAAGATCCGAGGATGGGTTGATAAGTTATGAGGCTCTATCTCTTTTTCTATTATTGGAATTTAGGCCTTCGATTTACTCTTGATTTATTTTGAATGAAACTATATTATCGATATATAGTCTTCATTCAAACTTTCATTCTTGGCTAGACGAGAGGCTGATAGTTTGAAGTGAGTGCTCAAGAGTAAGGGGAGTTGGACGCACCTCTCGAGAGAGATAGATGTAAATCTCCCGAATTGGATTCGAACCCAATAGCGGGGCTCACTACTTAAAGCAAGCGTTAGGTATTCAGATACTGGACGATAGTTCGGTCGGATCTCCCTAACCTCAGTTGGACACTTCTTCGAGAGAAGCGTGTTCGAGCTTCGGGAACCCCCACGGTCAAGTTATCTTTATTCTATTAAGTTAAAGTTTGTTATTGCATTCTTGATTAATTTATGCCAAACAAATTCCAGATCGAGTACTACCGCTTTATCATCGCTTAGACATTCTTTTATTTGCAAGCAATTTTCTCTCTTCTTTAATTTAATAAGCAAGTCCAAAAGAACTTTAATTTGATAAGATAATAGTAACTCCTTGAAGTAAAAGTAATCAAATCTCCCCGGCTAATATGACCTTGATATTGAACTTAATATCTTATACTATATGTGATAAGGTACACTTGCCTTCATCGAATATAAAATCGGAGAACATCTCATAACCACACTTTCACCTTCTCTTTCCTTAACTTTTTCTTCTCCACGCATAACCCCTTTTACACACAAAATACTATAACAAGTTTTTGGCGCCGTTGTCGGGGATTATTGTTTTGATATTCTTAAAAGAGGATAGCTATTAATTTTATCGTTTCTTTTTGCAGTTTTTCTCTTTATCTCTCTCCCATTTCTCTTTCTTTTTTAGTGTATGACCCGAGGAAGCTCATCAAATATTCCTTTTGATCTTGACATAGAGCGCACCTCTTTGTGTCGCCTCCGTTCTCGTGATAAGGAATTGCATTTCGGCATCGAAGAGTCGATCGGGGACACTGCCACAGAAACTATAGATCTTAATCCGCCCAACCCAGATGAGGCCCAGCAAAGGACTATATCCTATTATATGCGGCCAAATCTGGAGGGTACACAATAAAATATTGTCCTCCCCATGGCGACAAACAATAACTTTGAGATCAAGTCTAGCATTATACAAATGGTGCAGCAGTCGGTGACCTTTGATGGTCTCCCGGACAAGGATCCAAATTGCCACATTTCAAATTTTCTCGAAATCTTTGATACTTTTAAAATCAATGGAGTCTCAGATGACGCCATTCGATGGTCTCCCGTACGAGGATCCAAATTGCCAGCTTAAATTCCTTAACAAGGCAAATGATCGATGCGGATGCTAATGGAACGCTAAATAACAAAACCCCTGAGGCTGCTCAGGAACTTTTTGATGAAATGGCTATGAATTCATATCAATGGAATGAGCCCCGCGTGCGGGCCAACAAACCAGTGGGAATATTTGAAATTGACGCTACCTCGAATCTTGCCCTCCAAGTTCAGCGCATAACAAAGCATGTGGCGGAGATGACTGCTTCCTCCGCCACTCTTCCTTTGAATAATATTTATAATAATTACTCTATAATAGAAGAGCAGGTTGACTTCATGGGAAATGCTCCTCGACCTTCCTATAACCCGAACAACGCACCGTACAATAACACCTACAATGCGTGTAATAGGTGTTGGAGTTACCATGGTGATCTAGAAGTGGAAAAACATGTAATCTCACTACCAACGCGATATGAGCCTGCAGGGTCGCACATAAGAGCATGTGGAGAAGTTGGAAGATTGACTGTGTTGGTAAGGGTTACCAATCACCATACGGAGTGGGAGTCCGGCAAATGTTGCCAAGGGAAAATCGTCGAGAGTCGACGGGAGTCGTCGAGTATGACTCGTCGACTAAGGCAAAATCGATGAGAGTTGACGGGAGTCGTCGTGTATGTCTCGCCGACTAAGGCATAATCGTCTAGAATCGAACTGTTTGATTCTCGCCGATTCTGCGATTGATTCTCGCCGATTCTGCGATTGATTCTCGCCGACTGATTCTCGCCGAATCTGGAGGTGATTGTCGCCGACTTATTCTCGCCGAATCTGGAGGTGATTCTCGCCGAACGGTCAAGAAACCCAAACTTGGGTGGTCTGCGGATAGCGATTCCTATGGGTTGTTTATACCTTTGGTATAAATAGGGGACTTAGGGTTTTGGGTAGATGATCGATCGATCATCGGGATTTTCCTGTAGACGTATCGAGCCGACGGAAGAGTTCAGCCGATCTCCCGATCCGCCAAATCCCGACCCCGCCGGATGATGCGCGTAAAATACGGCAAGCGTACCGGTCGCTCAAGTAATAAAGTTGGGAATGAATCCCCGGATGTCGGTCTCTTGAGGAATGCAATTGGCGTCGAACGATTTAGACTCTGAAACTATCGTTATGAGAGTTAATTGAAATAAACAGAAAAAGAAAGGGGCTTTGGTTGGTGGTCTTACGACCAATTACACTAACGAGAGCTTTGCGGGTCGCAATCACCGCTTCGCAAGGCGAGATGGATGTAGCGGCCGCGATGCCGTACTTCGGTGGGCGAGTGGGCGGTAAGCTAGTGAGTGAAGTGTGTGATGTGAAGTGAAATGAAGTGAAGCAAAGGCGTGGAGTGAACGAAAGAGAGCGGAGCGCATTAACAACGAATCTCACAAGCAAGATGAAAGCATAAACATTTCATTGCAAAAGAGATTAATCTGTTCATACATGCATACATAACCCATACAACAAGAAAGGTTGGAGAAAGCTAAACCACAAGAGTGAAGATCCTTCGCGGGTGTTGGCCGGAGGTGCGGGTTGTCAAACCGCTTCCAAGCGCAGTCCGTGGAGGGCTTCCGGTACCGCCGAACTGTCACTTCGGTGGCCTTTAAGTCCGTTCTTGAGGCAAGCTTCGTCGTCTTCCTCGGTGAAGAACTTGGAGAAGAGCTTTAATGGCCGGAGGATCGCCGGAGGATGAGGGATGCTTCGGAATCACGGGAGAAAGTCCTCCCGTTGGTAGGAATGGAGGTGGAGGTGAATGGGACTGCTGGAGGGCGAAAACGGCGGAATGGCGAAGGTTCCGTAACAATTGTCTTGCCCTAATTCGCGGAACAGCATATTTATAGCTTGCAGAATAAATAGCGCGCACGACCACTGGCGCACGACCAGTGGTCGTGCGCGACCAAGGTCAGCGCCCGTGCGTGAGCAACCTGCAGACCTGCATCAGAAAATTAGTAGTCGCGCACGATCAGCAGCGCACGATCGGTGATCGTGCGAGGCAAGGCTGATGATCGTGCGGAAATAGCCAGACAGACTTTTGCAAAATGGATATGACTGCGCACGATCGGTGGCGCACGAGCAGTGGTCGTGCGCGGTATGGCAGTGATCGTGCGGAAGGTTCAAGACAGAGTTTCACAAATGAGACCGGGCTGCGCACGATCAGTGATCGTGCGCCAGGAGGTCGATGGTCGTGCGTGGGCAAAAACGCACGACCACTGACTCCTTTGCCAAAAATAGTGAAACGCCTATCCCGAATGCCCTCACGATCCCCAAACCTGCAGGAAAACTGCACGGGGCATCGATCGCGGCAGCCAGAGCGAACAGTGATAAACACAGCAAGAAAGTAAATGCACACAAGCACGGAAATGGGCTAAAAAGGTGCACAGGGCGTGGAAAACCGTAGCGAACCAAAAGGAGTGCAAATGGCGCTAAACGGTGTGCAAAGACATGGAAATAGGCCTAGATGAGTCCAAAATATAGTATAAAATAGGGACTCATCACACCCCCAAACTTAACCATTTGCACGTCCCGGGCAAATAATCACGTTGTGGGCTCTAAAACGGCTAGCTGACGTAGTAATTACAACCTACAGTAGGACGAGAAATCGAGAAGCTCACATGCGTAAAAAAATATAATAGAAAGAGTTTCTAATCATGCAATGCAATTTATAATTTTCGAAAAACGTAAATAGATACTGTCACTACTCAAAGAATGAATTCCGGAGAATCGCACGGTCATGGGAAGGCAGAAAGTAGGCAAGTCGGATGGCGAGGTATTGCCAAAGACCGGGGCTCAAGATCACCTCCAAAGGAATCCACCAATGTCGGGGGCCATATGCTTGCCCGTTCGCACTTTCTCCACGATGCGGGTTTGACTCGAGCGTGAATCCGTAGGACTTGAGGTGAAGAGTGGGGCTTGGGTGTAGATGTAGGTATGGATGGACAAGATAAAGACGAAGGCTACGCACAACCCAACGGAGCTCGCACACATCAGAATTCTCGCTAACAACATGAATGCGAGTGCACCACACCCCCAAACTTAGCTTTTACAACATGAGTGGGTGCACCGCCTACCATAAAACAAATTTCTCAATTTCAGATTTTTTTATTTATACTTTTCCGTTTCTCTTTTCTTTTCTTGGTCACATTTTTCTTTTCTCTTTTCTTTTCTCAAAAATTCAGCATTTATAAACTTTGCGGCATATCCACACGTTCACAAAATCCGCCCATCACAACAACCCAACGAGAAATTAACGAAACAAGAGCTCAACGCGGGTGTGCGATTAGGAGTGGCTTGAGGCTCTGGTGACTTGCGTGTGGAGCTGATCAAAAGGGAAGGTAGGCTCAACGGGGCTAGCGAGGGCTATGTTAGGACGGGTGCAAGGATCAATCGGGCCAAAATGATGGCCTACGTCACGTTCACGCTCGACTAACCGGGCACCAATGCTTCGAAAGTCGCTTGGGGCAAGTTCTTAGCCACCGAGAAAAGTGATCCGTCCTCCCGACTCGAGCAAAACAAAGCCAGCGACGCTTACACACATGCCTACACTACCGCGAGATCACTCCGGATTCAGAAGTTGAGTAGGACAGACAGTATTTACGAATATAGAAAAAATATAAAATGCAAGCATGAGAAGAAACTAGCTCTATACAATTCCTACACAACGTGAGCACTCGATTAGGAGCACTGCACGAGTTTCGAACTACTGTACGACAAAATCCTACGTCAGCACCACAATCTTAAAACTTACACAACATAAGTACTCAACCCGAGCCGCGCGCGTGGTAAGAGTGCGCGCTCATGTGGGTGCAGATGTGTGCGCACAGCAGGAGTCTACAAACATGAAGCATAAATAAATCTACCGGTGTGCGAATGAAATGTGCTCGTGAGTGCATAGGCGGCTCTTCCCCCCAGACTTGAATGAAAACATAAGCAAGAAAAATAAACATTCAACCAGAAAATGAAATCTGAAGCGAGAGAGAGTACCAATGCTCCAAAGAGGGGAGCATGCCAGAAGATTGCATGATGATTCGCGGGAAGTGCTGCATCGCACAAAAGATAAGCTGAACCTGCGAATTAGGCCGAACAATAGAGAATACAAAAAAATAGAAAGCACAAAATAAAATCAAACATAAACAAGGGGACCAAAAGGTCCAAGCTTGGGTTGTCTCCCGAATAGCCCTTTTGTTTACCGTCCTTAAGGTGGACCAAATACCTGTATTAGCAATTGTATATAATGTTTATGCAGCAAAATAAAATAAAGCTCAAAATGTTCCAACACAAAATAAAATGCAGAGGCAGCAGCGGGGGAGAGGAATTGCACTCATTCCTCGTCGCTGCTGTCGATCTCAACGGGCGGCGGGCGGGGAGCGGGAGCGGAACGAACCGGCGGCGGAGGGATGTTTAGGCCACCACGCAAAGCCTGCTGATATACCAGGTTCTGCATCCACAACTGGGAGGCCTCAATATCCGCGAGCCGCTCATTCAAGAATGGAATGTTCTGACCCTGCGTAGCACTGAAATGAGGGTCGGGCTGCCTCTCCGGCTCAGCAGATGGTGGCCGAGAACGACGTGACTGAGTGCCTCCTGCAGCTCTCCGCCTACCCATGGCGGAAGATTCTGGAGCAACTTCATCCTCGTCCTCCTGCAAAGCTCCTCGGGCGTCACCGGGCATAACAATCTCAAAACGACGATCGGATCGCCTCCCAATAACACGCAGCAGATGAAAACTGACCATGTTGGCTCGGGTGATGACGGAAGGGGAGGTAACCTGCTCCATCGGCGGCAAACTATCCCAAACTCCCAAATTCTTGGCGATGCGCGTGATGTAGTAAGCACCACCGATCGCGCCGGCAAGGCGATAAGTAGCCACATGATGGAAGAATGTCGCCAGCATATAGCCAAGATGGATGGGTTCCCGACGGAGCATGCTATAAAGTGAAACTAGATCCTGCCACCCAACCACATTCTGACTAAGTGACCGCGCCGTGAGTGAGTGGCTAAGAAGATGCTGAAGATACCGCAAGGCAGGGGAAATGATCTTGGTCGACTTGGCCTTCCGAGCCACATACTCCTCGTCGAAACCGGTAATTTCGCACCAAGCAGACCCATGGGAGGACCCTTCAGGGAAGCCGGACCCTAAACCTTGTGGTTCCGAAGCATCTGAGTAGAATCCGGCTCGGACGCCAAGCTCATGGATGGTCATGGAAATGACCCGTCCCCGAATCCGGAAGGAGCAATCAACAGGGCGATAGCCGCGAGTGTCGCATTCCCACTCAAACGTGGAGAGGAACTCCAAAGTGAGCTCTCTGAAGCCGGGTTCGCGGCACTCGAAAACGTGGCTCCATTTGTCAAATGAGTAGAGGTGGAGGATGGAATCCGCAAGAACACCGCCGTCGCCAATGGACCTTAACTCCTCCCAGTCCACAAGACGTTGAGGGAGGAAGGGTTTGTCCTTCAAATCAGTAAACCGGCGCTGGTGAGAGTCCTTCTGAAATGTAGCCATCCTCTGCAGCACCTGAGCCGGAGTGGAGCGCTGGTAGGCGTTGACAGCCCTGCGGTTAGAAGTAGAAGCCATTGCAAGAGGAAGATCCGGCGGAGCGAGGAAGGAAGAAATCTCTCGGAGATTTGCCGGAGAAGAAGAGGGGGAAACGGAAGCTCAGGAGACCGACGCACGACGAAAGCTTGGGAGCGAGAGATTAGGGCGCACGCTCAGCGTCGCCCGAGGGGTCCTTTTATAAAAACTGGGCCGTCCGCACGACCAGTGATCGTGCGAAATCAAATAGCGCGCACGATCAGTGGTCGTGCGCGATATATTAAAATTACAGGCACCAAGTTTTATACCAAGATCGCTCGGATAACGCTGCGGGTGCGCACGGGAGATAAGGAAATGAGGCAGAGCTACCACAAACATTGAGATTGGAAAAGAAGAAACAAATTGCTAAAATTCTACTAGAAAAGAAAAGAACAAGCTACCTAGATAACTATTGGGTTTTCTGTCTCCCAACAGGACTTATTCAACTTCTAAACACGTATTAGCTGATTGGCGTATGAAAATAGAAATGCTCAGGCAATTGCTCAAGCACGCATTTTGGTAGCGGGTACCGGTATGGAGACAGAGCAAATGCCCCACTACCTGTATAAGTATACCTGTCATAAATGTCAGGCATGGGCAGGAAATAACTTGTGAAGCTCGTCGCTTCCAACACCACCTGCAAATGGTTTCTAGCAGTCGTAGGCCGCATTACAGGCCCTTGTACTGATCGAACCGGTTCCACGATGGGGTCCTGCAGGGATGTGGAAACAAGAACAGGGTCAAGAAATAAATCAGAAGAATAACATAAAAGATCCTCAATCTTGGAGATGGTCCCGGAATCATCCCCCATTGGTGGAATTATAGAAAACTGAACATCACTGTTCAGGATGGGACAAGAAGTTCCTAGCGCAGCCTCCACTTCGTCCGTGCATTGAACATCCTCACGTGGGGTAAAAGCAGCAACTTCGACCACGGAATTGTCCTCCGCAGCAGGATCTGACAGAAAACTGGAACTGCTAGGTTCCACCTGCGAACCAAGCTCAACAGAAATATCAGAAAAAGACAGAATATTGTGCAAAGAAGAAGGTGAAGGTACAGAACTCAACAGGAAGTCAAGAACTGGCTCTTCGCAACCGGACTCGATGCTAGGTGATGCATGTTCATCAGAAGTATACGTATCCATGCCGGGATGGGGATCAACATAAGCATCAGGGCATGTACCGGAAGTGCTTTCTCCAAAACATGGAGACGGCGTCGATGCATATCCCGAGGCTGAAGGGGTGCTGCTCACGGTGGAAGTGGGAATAATCCGGAAGTCCGGCTCATTATCCACTTCCAATTCAGCCAAATAAGCAGTGCAATCCTTCAATGCATGATCCCAGCTTCGACAAAAGATGCACTGCTTAGCCGGCTTCCGCGGTGAAGCGTTTGCTGAAGCCGAGAAAAAGTAGTGCGGTAATGGCTCCGCGGGTCGGTGGATGACCGGCTTATGTCTACGAGACGTAGAGTCGTGAATTTCCTGGGGACTATACTTCTGGGGACATCTATCACTTGCATGCGAGACATCTCCACAATGAGGGCAACGGATATTGAAATTGGCCCACATTGCGGAAATATCAAAGTCAAACATAAGCAACTACCTTGCAAATATTCATCGCGCAAAACTTACAATTCCGACAATGTACTACAGCAGATGAGAAAAGAAATGAACAGAGCAAAACAAATTAACTCATATACCAATATTTTCAGAAATCATAATCGTACAACAGTTGCATTCCCCGGCAACGGCGCCAAAAACTTGATGCGCGTAAAATACGGCAAGCGTACCGGTCGCTCAAGTAATAAAGTTGGGAATGAATCCCCGGATGTCGGTCTCTTGAGGAATGCAATTGTCGTCGAACGATTTAGACTCTGAAACTATCGTTATGAGAGTTAATTGAAATAAACAGAAAAAGAAAGGGGCTTTGGTTGGTGGTCTTACGACCAATTACACTAACGAGAGCTTTGCGGGTCGCAATCACCGCTTCGCAAGGCGAGATGGATGTAGCGGCCGCGATGCCGTACTTCGGTGGGCGAGTGGGCGGTAAGCTAGTGAGTGAAGTGTGTGATGTGAAGTGAAATGAAGTGAAGCAAAGGCGTGGAGTGAACGAAAGAGAGCGGAGCGCATTAACAACGAATCTCACAAGCAAGATGAAAGCATAAACATTTCATTGCAAAAGAGATTAATCTGTTCATACATGCATACATAACCCATACAACAAGAAAGGTTGGAGAAAGCTAAACCACAAGAGTGAAGATCCTTCGCGGGTGTTGGCCGGAGGTGCGGGTTGTCAAACCGCTTCCAAGCGCAGTCCGTGGAGGGCTTCCGGTACCGCCGAACTGTCACTTCGGTGGCCTTTAAGTCCGTTCTTGAGGCAAGCTTCGTCGTCTTCCTCGGTGAAGAACTTGGAGAAGAGCTTTAATGGCCGGAGGATCGCCGGAGGATGAGGGATGCTTCGGAATCACGGGAGAAAGTCCTCCCGTTGGTAGGAATGGAGGTGGAGGTGAATGGGACTGCTGGAGGGCGAAAACGGCGGAATGGCGAAGGTTCCGTAACAATTGTCTTGCCCTAATTCGCGGAACAGCATATTTATAGCTTGCAGAATAAATAGCGCGCACGACCACTGGCGCACGACCAGTGGTCGTGCGCGACCAAGGTCAGCGCCCGTGCGTGAGCAACCTGCAGACCTGCATCAGAAAATTAGTAGTCGCGCACGATCAGCAGCGCACGATCGGTGATCGTGCGAGGCAAGGCTGATGATCGTGCGGAAATAGCCAGACAGACTTTTGCAAAATGGATATGACTGCGCACGATCGGTGGCGCACGAGCAGTGGTCGTGCGCGGTATGGCAGTGATCGTGCGGAAGGTTCAAGACAGAGTTTCACAAATGAGACCGGGCTGCGCACGATCAGTGATCGTGCGCCAGGAGGTCGATGGTCGTGCGTGGGCAAAAACGCACGACCACTGACTCCTTTGCCAAAAATAGTGAAACGCCTATCCCGAATGCCCTCACGATCCCCAAACCTGCAGGAAAACTGCACGGGGCATCGATCGCGGCAGCCACAGCGAACAGTGATAAACACAGCAAGAAAGTAAATGCACACAAGCACGGAAATGGGCTAAAAAGGTGCACAGGGCGTGGAAAACCGTAGCGAACCAAAAGGAGTGCAAATGGCGCTAAACGGTGTGCAAAGACATGGAAATAGGCCTAGATGAGTCCAAAATATAGTATAAAATAGGGACTCATCACCGGACGGAAACGTTCCGCCGCCTCCTGTTCGCTCCGCCGACGACCTCATCTCCGGCGACCGTCGCCAGTCTTACTTTCCCTGGCGCGGACCTAGCAGTCTGTGGGAAGTGCAAAAGGTGCGGTTGATCTTCTTCCCGACCCTTCGTGCGACGAAGCTCGGGGTTATCCCGCTCGTGTGGATTTCTTCAGAGACGTGGACGTTATTCCACGTAGAACTCGCCACCGACAAGGACTCGAAGCTTGGAGCATCTCCGTTGAGTTGTGACTCAACGCCGCTAAGGTAATTTTTGCCTAGTTATGTATTAATTTCTTGATTCAATTTTCATGGCCCGATCCCATCTCTTTATGGTTGTCTTGATGTTTTATTTCTTCCGTTGCGTGCATAAGCATTGTGCCATCCTCATAGAGAAACCCAACAGTTGTATCAGAGGGAGGTTGCGGCCATGACTGTTGTATTGGAAGTTAGGTTATTCCAGTGTGTGTAAACCTAGGGATTTAGAAGTGTTTTTAATGTCTAGATTTAATTCTGGTACATCAATTGTTGATGGTTTTTCCAAGGGAGATCGCTGGGCCCATAACCCACAGGTAAGGGGCTCTGCCACTTGGAACCCCGCTAGGAACGTTTGGAATTTCATTGTAATTTCGAATTGTTAGAAATTGTTGTCTCCTTAGCAGTAACCGTCCCTCGAGTGGTTAATGAATCAGTGTATTGTTTTGGATTTTGCATCCAACAATGAGAGACGAGCTTGTCTACTGCTTTAAGTTGAGTTGTCTTTATTTTTGTCGAATGCATGTAAATCTGAAGATTTGGAAGAGTCTGGATGTTTAGATTTAGCCCTTCCTTTCTATCAAATGTTGATAATGTCAGGTTGTGCACATAAGGGATGCATGTGAATTTTAGAAATTGTTTTTCTATGGATGTGCACATTGATCAAATGTTGATCATGGTTAATTATTAAGCTATAATCAAAATCCCTTCATCAAATATTAAGCGTTCGGATGCCTTCCGATGGATGACACTCTTCTTGCCTCGATCGATGAAGTGTGAGCTTGCCAAACCGAGGTGCATTAATCTATCTTGGAAAGGGTGCGAGCGGATAATTGTGATATCCCACTATCGACATCGGGTCTAGCTAAACTAGGTGACCTTAAAGGTTGAGTTCCTATAGGCATAGGGTTGTCATGCACCATATGATAGATGCGAATAAGGAGTTATTCACCAACCATACGAGAATTGCATGAGGATGCAATTGGCAAGCGTTGCCTACCTAAATAACCGCATTGTGAGAGGAAAGCCAAAGCTGACTCATTGTGTTGGTGAAATACGGATCTTGCCCACTAAGAGAGTAGCTCGCATGAACTCTCCGAATTGATAGTGAGGGCTATAATTTCGAATAAAATAGTGGGAGTTTTAATTGAAGTCCAAATTAAAAATAAATTGTATTTGAAATTTTGGTACTGATATTATTCTGCATGAATTCTTGTAGAATTCCATGGCAAGTGGTTCACACTCCACTCTGTCTCTGAGAGCCATCCTTGAGAAGGATAAGCTTAGTGGGAATAACTACATGGACTGGTACAGGAACCTTAGAATTGTTCTCAGGCAAGAGCGAAAGCTCTATTTCTTGGAAGAAGAAGCCCCCGAGGTGCCGACCGGGAATTCTTCCCGTGCTAATAAAGATACTTATAAGAAGTATACTGATGACGCCTTAGACGTTGAATGCCTTATGCTTGCCACCATGAACTCTGAGCTTCATAGGCAACATGAGAACATGGGGTGCAAGGAGATTGACGAGCATCTCAAGAAAATGTTTCAAGGGCAAGCTCGTCAAGAGAGGTTCGACGTCACAAAAGCGCTGTTTCAGTGCAAGATGGGAGTTCGATACTCAGTAGGGACTCACGTACTCAAGAAGATTGGGTATATAGAGAACCTTGAAAGGCTGGGTTTTCGTCTGGGTCAAGAGTTTGCCACAGATCTGATCCTACAATCGTTGCCGGACAGTTACGAGCAGTTTGTCTTGAACTACAACATGAATGAAATAGACAAGACACTGCCCGAGCTCCTAGGCATGTTGAGAACTGTCGAGATAAATATGAAGAAGGCCAAGCCTGCCAGCCCAATACTGATGGTGCATAAGGGCAAGGGCAAGTCCAAGGGCTCTAAGAAGACAAAGGTGGGACCTAAGTCACATCTCGAGCCCAAGTCTTCTGCACTGATGAAAAAGAAAAGAACGGTGAAGGAAGGAAAATGCCACCACTATGGCAAGGCTGTTCATTGGAGGAGGAACTGTCCTTCTTATATTGAGGGTCTGCAGAAAATGAAGGGAGGTATGACTTCCGCTTAAAATATTTACGTTATAGAGATAAACCTTTCTGCTCTTTCATCTTGGGTATTGGATACCAGATATGGTTATCACATTTGTACAAATGTGCAGGAACTGGGAAGGAGAAGATTGCTGAGTAAAGGGGAGGTGGACCTGCGTGTTGGCAATGGAGCAAGAGTTGCTGCTGTAGCCGTAGGGGTTTACCGTCTTTCTTTGCCCAGTGGGCTTGTAATCGAACTAGATAACTGTTATTTTGTTTCGGCAATAACTAGAAACATTATATCCATTTCATGCTTGGACATGATTGGATTTTCTTTTATAATTAAGAACAACTGTTGTTCTATATTTAAGAATGATGTTTGTTATATTGTAGCCCAATTATTTAATTGTCTTTATGATTTGAACTTGGACCATCAGATCAATAATGTAGAAAATAATAAAAGACTAAGAACGAATGACTCAAACCCTACATATCTCTGGCATTGTCGTTTGGGCCATATAAATGAGAAGCGCATATCCAAGCTCCATAAAGATGGACTTTTTGACTCATTTGATTATGAATCATTTGAGCGATGCGAATCTTGTTTGTTAGGCAAAATGACTAAAGCTCCTTTCACTGGTTATACTGAGAGGGCTGAGGATCTCTTGGGTGTTGCACATAGTGATGTATGGGGACCCATGAGTTCCATGGCTAGAGGTGGGTATTTCTACTTCGTTACATTTACCTATGATTTAAGTAGATATGGATATGTGTATCTTATGAAGTACAAATCCGAGACCTTTGAAAAGTTCAAAGAGTTCAAGAATGAAGTAGAAAACTAGTTGGGTAAAACGGTTAAAGCACTCCGATCTGATCGAGGTGGCGAATACCTGAGTCATGAGTTCCGTGATCATCTGAAAGAGTGTGGTATTGTATCATAGCTCACTCCACCTAGAACACCAAAACATAATGGTGTGTTTGAGAGGAGAAATCGTACTCTGTTAGACATGGTACGTTCGATGATGAGTCAAGTAGACTTGCCTGTTTCCTTTTGGGGTTTTGCTTTAGAGACTGTTGTAATGACACTGAATCGCGCTCCAACAAAAATGGTTCTGAAGACACCATATAAGATATGGACTTGGAAGCATCCTAGTATGTCGTTCATTAAAATTTTGGGTTGTGAGGCATACGTGTGACGTTAAATGCCTGACAAGCTGGAACCCAAATCGGATAAATGTTATCTGGTGGGATATCCTAAGGAAACGAAAGGGTATTACTTTTACCTACTGTCCGAGGGCAAAGTGTTTGTCGCAAGGACTGGCGTCTTCTTGGAGAAAGAGTTCTTATCAAGAAATACTGAAAAGGTAGAACTTGAAGAAGTTCAAGAAACACAAGTAGTGAATGAACCGGAATTGGATTCTGAGACAGTACTACAAGATGTTGTAGCTAGAGAACCTTCTCAAGAAACACAACTCCTACGTAGATCTGGTAGACCTAGAATTGAGCCCTAGAGATATGGATTTCTCATGTCTAAAATAGGTAATGTGTTGCTTATGGATCATGATGATGAACTAGCAACCTACCAAGAGGCTATGAATGGACCGGACTCCGACAAATGTCTTGAGGCTATGAAATCCGAAATGGACTCCATGTATGCAAACCAAGTTTGGAACTTTGTGGAACCACCTGAAGGGGTACGACCCATAGGGTGCAAGTGGGTCTACAAGAAGAAGACCGACATGGATGGGAATGTACAGACATTCAAAGGGCGACTGGTGGCTAAGGGTTTCAAGCAAATTCATGGTATTGACTATGATGAGACTTTTTCCCCTGTTGCCATGGTAAAGTCCATAAGGATATTGTTTGCTATTGATGCATATTATGACTACGAGATCCGGCAGATGGATGTCAAAACGGCTTTCCTTAATGGAAACCTCCTTGAGGAAGTGTATATGACACAACCCGAGGGTTTTGTATCCCCAAATGAAGCCACTAAAATATGCAAGTTGAATAGGTCCATCTATGGACTGAAGCAGGCCTCTCAAAGTTGGAATTTTCATTTTGATGAGAAAATCAAAGAGTTTGGTTTCATCAAGAATGAAGATGAGCCTTGTGTTTACAAGCGAATCAGTTGGAGCATTGTTGTCTTCCTGATATTGTATGTAGATGACATATTGTTGATTGGGAATTACATTCCTACCCTGAAAGTTGTTAAGAACAACTTAGGGAATTGCTTTTTTATGAAGGATTTGGGTGAAGAGACTTATATACTCGGTATTAAGATCTATAGAGATAGATCGAAGAAGTTGCTGGGTTTGACCCAGAGTACATACATTGAGAAGGTGTTGAAGCGGTTCAACATGCTTGAGTCCAAGAAAGGATTTTTACCCATGTATCATGGTGTTAATCTCTCTAAGGACCAGTGTCCAAAATCTGGTGAAGATAAGGACCGCATGAAGTTGATTCCATATGCTTCCGCAATTGGATCAATCATGTATGCAATGTTATGTACTCGACCCGATGTCTCCTTTTCTTTGAGCAGGACTAGCAGGTGTTAGTCAGACCCCACTGAGTGTCACTGGATTGCAGTCAAGAATATCCTGAAGTACTTGAGAAGGACAAAGGATGTGTTCTTGGTGTATCGTGGAGAGGAAGAGCTCGTTATAAGTGGTTACACGGATGCTAGCTTCCAAACTGATAGGGTTGACTCAAAGTCTAAATTAGGTTTTGTGTTTTGCCTTAATGGAGGAGCTGTGAGCTAGAAGAGTTCCAAGCAAGAGACAGTTGCTGATTCTAAAACAGAGGCCGAGTATATCGCTGCAGCTAACGCAGCGAAGGAGGCTGTATGGATTAGGAAATTCATCAGCGAGGTTGATGTAGTTCCTAGCATTGTTGGTCCCGTAGTTCTCTACTGTGATAACAATGGTGAAATTGCACAATCTAAGGAACCTAGATCTCATCAGCGCTCCAATCACATACTTCGGCGGTTCCATCTTATTCGTGAGATTGTCGAACGAGGAGATGTGATTATTTGCAGAGTGCCGACTGAGGAGAATATTGCGGATCCATTGACAAACCCTCTCGTGCAGAGAAAGCATGATTGTCATAATAGATCAATGGGTATGCAAAATCTAAATGATCAACTCTATTGAGAATCTTGTGTATTACATGTAATCATATATTTTGTTGGTTTTTTATTTTTTTTTCATATGATGAAATATGTACCTAGTTTTCCTTTTACAATTAATGGCAAGTTCTTTTATTATGGTTTCTCTATGCGATAGTTAAATGTAAACATAATAAATACCCTTAGAATGTTCGCTTCCATAGGACATCGAGTACGTGACTTTAATGTGAGAGCCTATGATTTATTTGAAGCTTCATTCTTCAAAGGTCCCTGGTCATTGTATCATCATAGAAACTGAGGGTGATGATGATACATTAAGACTAGCACGTGCCTTGACTGATGACCAGTTCTCAAAGGTCATGAAATTGTGATATCAAGTCATCACGTGGGTACTTGTTAATGAACAAGTTGTACTGGACAGACCCATGATGCGTGGAAAATACGGCAAGCGCACCGGTCGCACAAGTAATAAAGTTTGGGAATAAATCCCCGAGTGTCGGTCTCTTGAGGAACACCGTAAGGGATGAGTTAATGTCGAGGAGGACTTGAGATTGAAGTCCTCGGGTCGGCTCAAAAAGGTGGGTTTTGATTGTTGCGGAAACAGGAAGTAAATGCTACAAGCTTCTCCTATGCAACGCCGCTATGCGATGCTTCGCCAGGCGGGATGGAAACTACACGGGCCGCTATGCACCGAATCGCTTAGCGGATGGACGAGTAGGCTAGCGGATGAGGTGGTTAGAATGGCGGAATGAGGGTCGTGAGCACCTCTTCGCAATGCACGCCACTGCCAATTACTAGTGCGGCAAGGGTGGATGGTGGAGGATGGAATATGGCGCACCTCAAGCAATAAATAACGAAAATACAAATCACATAGACATGATTTAGCAAAAGCGTTAATTACAAAAAGTGTACTTCATCAATACAAGGAAAATAACTAAGCTAACAATAACAAGAGGAAGAGGTGTGCGAATCGACCGAATCTGAAGCCTTGTTCAGGGTTCACGGTTGGAATCCCGGGTTGTCAATCCGAGTCCAAGCTCGGTCCTCAACTGCGTCCGGGGTAGAGGAGGCTGTCACTCACTCCCAATGGACCCGTCTTCTTCGTTGAAATGACCCGGTAGATTGCGGCTCCAGCTCCTCCTAACTTGATGGAGAAAGCTCGGTCAAAACTCCGCTTGAAGCTTGGGGATGAAGGAGGAGGCCGAGGGGATGCTCCGGCTATGATTTGGCATTGAAAGCTTGCCCGGAGCACCTCCCTAAGGTGGAGAATGAAGGAGGACGGCGGAAAAACTCGTCGGGGACGAAATACGGCGGAAAATGTCGAGCGATCTGGATTAGGGCGAGACCAGCGTATTTATAGATTGCAGAATAAACAGCGCGCACGACCACTAACGCACGACCAGTGGTCGTGCGCGAACAAAGTTAGCGCCCGTGCGGCCAGAACCTGTAGAGCCTGCTGTAAGAAATTAAAGCACGCGCACGATCACAGGCACACGACCATTGGTCATGCGCGATATGGTCCGTGATCGTGCGATATGGAGGCAGAAAAGTGGAAAAAGATGGCATGACTGCGCATGACCGACAGCGCACGAGCAGTGATCGTGTGCGGTATGGCTGGTGATCGTGCGATATGCCGGGACAGAACTTTCACTGGAGAGGTCATGACTGCGCACGACCGATGATGGTGCGCCAAAGAGTTCGATGGTTGTGCGTGGGTAAAAACGCACGACCATTGACTCCTTTGCCAAAAATGGTGAAAGTCCTACCCCGGACTCCCACAGGATCCCAGAACCTGCAGGAAAACTGGACGGGATGTCGACATGGCAGTCACAGACATAAATATTATGCACAGCAAAAGGGAAATACACACACGCACAGAAATAGGCTAATAAAGTGCACAAGACGTGGAAAACCATAGCGAACCAAAAGAAGTGCAAATGACACTAAACGGTGTGCAAAGACAAGAAAATAAGCCTAGATGAGTCCGAAAATAGGTATATAAAGAGGACTCATCAACCCAACCTGAGACTACCTTGTGGATTGTTATCTAATCGTGTAATGAGTAGGTCTCAATTGACAATGGTGTTGTGGTCCTTTGACCTGAAGTCACAACATTCATCAAGTGAGGAAGAGCGTGCTTTGATGCAATCTCAAGTCTTCCTTGAGAAAGGTTGATGATAAGGGTGGTTGTTGGGCACATTACGAATCATTTGGGTGTTTGTGTGTGAGCAGATATGGGATTTGTCCTCCAATATGATAGGAGTTGCATCCATGGGCCCCTTGATGGATCTGGACTGAGAAATGCATGGCCATGCTTGGTTGAGTCAATATGTGATATTGGACTCACCATTCTCTGTAAGTCCGTTCTAGATCAAGAAACTTAGATTGAGCTATTATGAGGGTGACACGGTCCATGCCTCTAATTATTTCCGGATGTAAGGGACAAAGGGACAAAGACAATGCTGGGACATTGTTCATAAAGGCTTATGAGTTATGAACTCTTATTGCTTGGGGAGCAATGATGCATTGCTTGATGCCGCTCATCATTTGTGAGGTTTTTGGTTTGATACTTTAAAGATCAAGTGGGAGACTGTTGGAATTACCATGGTGATCTAGAAGTGGTCAAACATGTAATCTCACTTCCAACGTGATATGAGCCTGCAGGGTCGCACATAAGAGCATGTGGAGAATTTGGAAGATTGACTGTTTTGGTAAGGGTTACCAATCACCATACTGAGTGCGGGTCCGGCAAATGTTGCCAAGGGAAAATCGTCGAGAGTCGACGGGAGTCGTCGATTATGACTCGTCGACTAACGCAAAATCAACGAGAGTCGACGGGAGTCGTCGTGTATGTCTCGCCAACTAAGGCATAATCGTCGAGAATCGAACTGTTTGATTCTCGCCGATTCTGCAATTGATTATCGCCGATTCTGCGATTAATTCTCGCCGACTGATTCTCGCCGACTGATTCTCGCCGAATCTGGAGGTGATTCTTGCCGAACGGTCCTGAAACCCTAACTTGGGTGGTGTACGGATAGCGATTCCTATGGGCTATTTATGCCTTTGGTATAAATGTTGGGTTTCTCTATGAGGATGGCACAACGCTTGTGCACGCAGCGGAAGGAATAAAACATCAAGACAACCCAAAAGAGATGGGATCGGGCCATGAAAATTGAATTAAGAAGTTAATACATAACTAGGAGAAAATTTCCTTAACAGCGTTGAGTCACAACTCAACGGAGATGCTCCAAGCTTCGTGTCCTCATCGGTGGCGAGTTCTATGTGAAATAACGTCCACATCTCTGCATAAATCCACACGAGCGGGAGAACCCCGAGCTTCGTAGCACGAAGGGTCGGGAAGAAGATCATCTGCACCTTTTGCACTTCCCACGGACTGCTAGGTCCGCGCCAGGGAAAGCAAGACCAGCGACAGTCACCGGATATGAGGTCGTCGGCGGAGCGAAAAGGCAGCAGCGGAATGTTTCCGTCTGGCGGGATCGGGATTCGGCGGATCGGGAGATCAGCAGAACTCTTTCCGACGGTTCCGTTCTGCTACAGAAATCCCGATGTTGGTCTATAATTTCCCCAAAAACCTTAGTGTCCTATTTATACCAAAGGCATATACAGTCCATAGGAATCGCTATCCGCAGACCACCGAAGTTAGGGTTTCTGGACCGTTCGGCGAGAATCACCTCCAGATTCGGCGAGAATCAGTCGGTGAGAATCACCTCCAGATTCGGCGAGAATCAGTCGGAGAGAATCAATTGTAGAATCGGTGAGAATCAGTCGGCGAGAATCAATCGTAGAATCGGCGAGAATCAGACACCGAATCGGCGAGAATCAGACGCAAAATCGGCGAGAATCGAACAGTTCGATTCTCGACGATTATGCCTTAGTCGGTGAGATATACACGATGACTCCCGTCGATTTTGCCATAGTTGACAAGTAATACTCGACGACTCCCGTCGACTCTCGACGATTCTCCCTTGGCAACATTTTGCCTGACTCCCCCATACCTTAGGGTGATTGGTAACCCTTACAAACACAGTTAATCTTCCAATTTCTCCACATGCTCTTATATGCGACCCTGCAGGCTCATAACGCGTTGGAAGTCAGATTACATGTTTGACCACTTCTAGATCACCATGGTAACTCCAATAGTCTCCCACTTGATCTTGAAAGTATCAAACCAAAAACCTCGCAAACAATGAGCGGCATCTAGCAATGCATCATTGCTCCCCAAGCAATAAGAGTTCATAACTCATAAGCCTTTATGAACAATGTCCCAGCGTTATCTTTTTCCCTTGTCCCTTACATCCGGAAAGAACTAGAGGCATAGACCGTCTCACCCTCATAATAGCTCAATCCCAGTTTCTTGATCTAGAACGGACTTCTAGAGAATGGTGAGTCCAATATCACATATTGACTCAATTAAGCATGGCCATGCATTTCTCAGTCCAGTTCCATAAGGGGCCCATGGATGCTACTCCTATCATATAGGAGGACAAATCCCATATCTGCTCATACACAAACACCCAAATGATTCGTAACGTGCCCAACAACCACCCTTATCATCAACCTTTCTAGAGGAAGACTTTAGATTGCATCAAAGCACGCTCTTCCTCACTTGATGAATGTTGTGACTTCAGGTCAAAGGACCACAACAACATTGTCAATTGAGACCTACTCATGACACGTTTAGATAATAATCCAAAAAGCAGTCTCAGGTTGGGTCTGTCCAGTACAACTTATTCATTAACAAGTACCCACGTGATGACTTGATATCACAATATCATGAACTGTGAGAACTGGTTATCAGTCAACACACGTGCTAGTCTTAATGCATCATAATCACCCTTAGATTTTATGATGATACTACGACCAGGGACCTTTTAAGAATGAAGCTTCAAATAAATCACAGGCTCTCACATTCAAGTCACATACTTGATGTCCCATGGAAGAGAAAATTCTAAGGGTATTTATTACGTTAACATTTAACTATCGCATAGAGAAACCATAATAAAAGAACATGCCATTAATTGTAAAAAGAAAAATCTAGGTACATGATTCATCATATGAATAAACAATAAACAACCAACAGAATATATGTTTACATGCAACCCACAAGACTCTCACTAGAGTTGATCATTTAGGTATCGTATACCCATCGATCTAGTATGACCATCATGCTTTCTCTGCGCGAGAGGCTTTGTCAGTGGATCTGCAATATTCTCCTCAGTCGGCACTCTGCAAATGTTCACATCTCCTCGTTCGACAATCTCACGAATAAGATGAAACCGCCAAAGTATGTGCTTGGAGTGCTGATGAGATCTAGGTTCCTTAGATTGTGCAATTGCAACATTATTATCACAGTAGAGAACTACGGGACCAACAATGCTAGGAACTACATCAAGCTCGCCGATGAATTTCCTAATACACACAGCCTCCTTCGCTGCGTTAGCTGCAGCGATATACTCGGCCTCTATTGTAGAATCAGTAACTGTCTCTTTCTTGGAACTCTTCCAGCTCGCAGCTCCTCCATTAAGGCAAAACACAAAACCTGACTGAGACTTTGAATCGTCCCTATCAGTTTGGAAGCTAGCATCCGTGTAACCACTTACAACGAGCTCTTCCTCTCCAACATACACCAAGAACACATCCTTTGTACTTCTCAAGTACTTCAGGATATTCTTGACTGCAATCCAGTGACACTCACCGGGGACTGACTGATACCTGCTAGTCATGCTCAAAGCGAAGTAGACATCGGGTAGAGTACAAAGCATTGCATACATAATTGATCCAATTGCCGAAGCATATGGAATCAACTACATGCTGTCCTTATCTTCACCAGATTTTGGACACTGGTCCTTAGAGAGATTCACACCATGAGACATGGGTAAAAATCCTTTCTTAGACTCAAGCATGTTGAACCGCTTCAACACCTTCTCAATGTATGTACTCTGGGTCAAACCCAGGAACTTTTTCGATCTATCTCTATAGATCTTAATACTGAGTATATAAGTTGCTTCACCCAAATCCTTCATAGAAAAGAAGTTCCCTAGGTTGTTCTTAACAACTTTCAGGGTAGGAATGTCATTCCCAATAAAAAGTATGTCATCTACATACAATATCAGGAAGACAACAATGCTCCCACTGATTCGCTTGTAAACACAAGGCTCATCTTCATTCTTGATGAAACCAAACTCTTTGATTTTCTCATCAAAACGAAGGTTCCAACTTTGAGAGGCCTGCTTCAGTCCATAAATGGACCTGTTCAGCTTGCATACTTTAGTGGCTTTATTTGGGGATACAAAACCCTCGGGTTGTGTCATGTACACTTCCTCAAGGAGGTTTCCATTAAGGAAAGCCATTTTGATATTTATCTGCCAGATCTCGTAGTCATAATACGCAGCAATAGCAAGTAGTATCCTTATGGACTTTACCATGGCAATAGGGGAAAAGGTCTCATCATTGTCAATACCATGAATTTGCTTGAAACCCTTAGCCACCAGTCGCCCTTTAAATGTCTGTACATTCCCATCCATGTCGATCTTCTTCTTGAAGACCCACTTGCACCCTATGGGTCTTACCCCTTCAGGGGGTTCCACCAAGTTCCAAACTTGGTTTGCATACATGGAGTCCATTTTGGATTTCATAGCCTCAAGCCATTTGTCGGAGTTCGGTCCATTCATAGCCTCTTCGTAGGTTGCTGGTTCATCATCATGATCCATAAGCAACATATTACCTATTTGAGACCTGAGAAATCCATATCTCTCAGGCTCAAATCTAGGTCTACCAGATCTACGTTGGACTTGTGTTTCTTGAGCAGGTTCTCTCACTAAATAATCTTTTAGTCCTATCTCAGAATCCAATTCCGGTTCATTCACTATTTGTGATTATTGAACTTCTTCAAGTTCTACCTTTTCAGTCTTTCTTGATAAGAACTCTTTCTCCAAGAAGACGCCAGTCCTTACGACAAACACTTTGCCCTCGGACGGTAGGTAAAAGTAATACCCTTTCGTTTCCTTAGGATATCCCACCAGATAACATTTATCCGATTTGGGTTCTAGCTTGTCAAACATTTGTCGTCGCACATATGCCTCACAGCCCCAAATTTTAATGAACGACATACTAGGACGCTTCCCAGTCCATATCTCATATGGTGTCTTCAGAACCGTTTTCGTTGGAGCACGATTCAGTGTCATTGCAGCAGTCTCTAAAGCAAAACCCCAAAATGAAACAGGAAAGTCTGCATGACTCATCATCGAACGTACCATGTCTAACAAAGTACGATTTCTCCTCTCAGACACACCATTATGCTGTGGTGTTCTAAGTGGAGTGAGATGTGATACAATACCACACTCTTTCAGATGATCACGGAACTCATGACTCAGGTATTCACAATCTCGATCAGATCAGAGTGCTTTAACCTTTTTACCCAACTGGTTTTCTACTTCATTCTTGAACTCTGAACTTTTCAAAGGTCTCGGATTTGCAGTTCATAAGATACACATATCCGTATCTACTGAAATCATCAGTAAATGTAACGAAGTAGAAATACCCACCTCTATCCATAGAACTCATGGGTCCCCATACATCACTATGTACAATACCCAAGAGATCCTCAGCCCTCTCAGTATAACCAGTGAAAGGGGCTTTAGTCATTTTGCCTAACAAACAAGATTCGCATCGCTCAAATGATTCATAATCAAATGAGTCCAAAAGTCCATCTTTATGGAGCTTGGATATGCGCTTCTCGTTTATATGGCCCAAACGATAATGCCAAGGATATGTAGGGTTTGAGTCATTCGTTCTTAGTCTTTTATTATTTTCTACATTATAGATCTGATGGTCCAAGTTCAAAACATAAAGACCATTAAACAATTGGGCTACAGCATAACAAACATCATTCTTAAATATAGAACAACAGTTGTTCTTAATTAGAAAAGAAAATCCAATCATGTCCAAGCATGAAATGGATATAATGTTTCTAGTTATGGCCGGAACAAAATAATAGTTATCTAGTTCTATTACAAGCCCACTGGGAAAAGAAAGACGATAAACCCCTACGGCTACAGCAGCAACTCTTGCCCCATTGCTGACGCACAGGTACACCTCCCCTTTACTCAACAATCTTCTCCTTTCCAGTTCCTGCACATTTGTACAAATGTGAGAACCACATCCGGTATCCAATACCCAAGATGAAGGAGCAGAAAGGTTTATCTTTATAATGTAAATATTTGAAGCGGAAGTCATACATCCCTTCATTTTCTGGAGACCCTCAATATAAGAAGGACAGTTCCTCCTCCATTGACCAGCCTTGCTACAGTGGTGGCATTTCCCTTCCTTCACCGTGCTCTTCTTTTTCATCAATGTAGAAGACTTGGGCTCGAGATGTGACTTAGGTCCCACCTTCATCTTATTAGAGCCCTTGACCTTGCCCTTGCCCTTATGCACCATTAGTATGGGGCTGGTAGGCTTGGCCTTCTTCATGTTGATCTCGGCAGTTCTTAACATGCCAAGGAGCTCGGGCAGTGTCTTGTCTATTTCATTCATGTTGTAGTTAAAGACAAACTGCTCGTAACTGTCCGGCAACGATTGCAGGATCAGATCTATTGCCAACTCTTGACCCAGAGGAAAACCCAGCCTTTCAAGGTTCTCTATACCCAATCATCTGTAGTACGTGAATCCCTACTAAGTCTCGAACTCCCATCTTGCACTAAAACAACGCTTTTGTGACGTCGAACCTCTCTTGACGTGCTTGCCCTTGAAACATTTTCTTGAGATGCTCGTCAATCTCCTTGCACCCCATGTTCTCATATTGCCTTTGAAGCTCAGAGTTCATGGTGGCAAGCATAAGGCATTCGACGTCTAATGCGTCATCAGTATACTTCTTATAAGTATCTTTATCAGCATGGGAAGAATTCCCGGTCAGTACCTCGGGGGATTCTTCTTCCAAGACATAGAGCTTTCGCTCTTGCCTGAGAACAATTCTCAGGTTCCTGTACCAGTCCATGTAGTTAGTCCCATTGAGCTTGTCCTTCTCAAGGATGGCTCTCAGAGATAGAGTGGAGTGTGAACCACTTGCCATGGAATTCTACAAAAATTCATGCAGAATAATATCAGTACCAAAATTTCAAATACAATTTATTTTAATTTTGACTTCAATTAAAAACTCCCACTATTTTATTCGTAATAATAGCCCTCACTATCAATTCAGAGAGTTCATGCGAGCTACTCTCTTAGTGGACAGGATCCGTATTTCACCAACACAATGAGTCAGCTTTGGCTTTCCTCTCACAATGCGGTTATTTAGGTAGGCAGTGCTTGCCAATTGCATCCTCATGCAATTATTATATGGTTGGTGAATAACTCCTTATTCGCATCCATCATATGGTGCATGCCAACCCTATGCCTCTAGGCACTCAACCTTTGAGGTCACCTAGTTAAGCTTGACCCGATGTCGACAGTGGGATATCACAATTATCCGCTCGCACCCTTACGAAGATAGATTAATGCACCTTGCTTTAGCAAGCCCACACTTCATCGATCGAGGCAGGAAGAGTGTCATCCATCTGAAGGAATCCGAAGTCTTAATATTTGATTAAGGAAGTTTTGATTATATGTTAACAATTAACCATGATCAACATTTGATCATTGTGCACATCCACAAAAAAACAATTTCTAACAGCCTAATGCATCCCTTATGTGCACAAACTTGCACTATCAACATTTGATAGAAGGAAGTGCTAAATCTAAACATCTTGACATTTCCAAATCTTCAGATTTACATGCAATTGACAAAGGCAAAGGCAACTCAACTTAAAGCAGTAGACAAGCTCGTCTCTCATTGTTGGATTCAAAATCCAAAATAATACACTGGTTCATTAACCATTCGAGGGACGGTTACTGCTAAGGAGACAATAATTTCTAACAATTAGAAATTACCACGAAATTCCAGACGTTCCTGGCGGGGTTCCAAGGGGCAGAGCCCCTAACCTGTGGGTTATGGGCCCACTGATTTCCCTTGGGAAAAAACCATCAATAATTGATGTATCAGGAATAAATCTAGACATTTAGAACACTTCTAAATCCCTAGGTTTACACGCAGTTGGATAACCTAACTTCCAATACAACAGTCATGTCCACAACCTCCCTCTGATACCACTGTTGGGTTTCTCTATGAGGATGGCACAACGCTTGTGCACGTAGCGGAAGGAATAAAACATCAAGACAACCCAAAAGACATGGGATCGGGCCATGAAAATTGAATCAAGAAGTTAATACATAACTAGGCAAAAATTACCTTAGCGGCGTTGAGTCACAACTCAACGGAGATGCTCCAAGCTTTGTATCCTCGTCGGTGGCGAGTTCTACGTGGAATAACGTCCACGTCTCTACAGAAATCCACACGGGAGGGAGAACCCCGAGCTTCGTCGCACGAAGGGTCGGGAAGAAGATCAGCCGCACCTTTTATACTTCCCACGGACTGCTAGGTCCGTGCCAGGGAAAGAAAGACCGGCGACGGTCGCCGGAGATGAGGTCGTCGGCGGAGCGAATAGGCGGTGGCGGAACGTTTCCGTTCGGCAGGATCGGGATTCGGCAGATCGGGAGATCGGCGGAACTCTTTGCGGCAATTCTTCCCGTGCTGGAATTGTTCTCAGGCAAGAGCGAAAGCTCTATGTCTTGGAAGAAGAAGCCCCCGAGGTGCCGACCGGGAATTCTTCCCGTGTTGATAAAGATACTTATAAAAAGTATACTGATGATGCCTTAGATGTCGAATGCCTTATGCTTGCCACCATGAACTCTGAGCTTCAAAGGCAACATGAGAACATGGGGTGCAAGGAGATTAACGAGCATCTCAAGAAAATGTTTCAAGGGCAAGCTCGTCAAGAGAGGTTCGACATCACAAAAGCACTGTTTTAGTGCAAGATGGGAGTTCGAGACTCAGTAGGGGCTCACGTACTCAAGATGATTGGGTATATAGAGAACCATGAAAGGCTGGGTTTTCGTCTGGGTCAAGAGTTTGCCACAGATCTGATCCTGATATCCTTGCCGGACAGTTACGAGCAGTTTGTCTTGTACTACATCATGAATGAAATAGACAAGACACTGCCCGAGCTCATAGGCATGTTGAGAACTGCCGAGATAAATATGAAGAAGGTCAAGCCTGTCAGCCCAATACTGATGGTGCATAAGGGCAAGGGCAAGGCCAAGGGCTCTAAGAAGATGAAGGTGGGACCTAAGCCACATCTCGAGCCCAAGTCTTCTGCACTGATGAAAAAGAAAAGAATGGTGAAGGGAGGAAAATGCCACCACTGTGGCAAGGCTGGTCATTGGAGGAGGAACTGTCCTTCTTATATTGAGGGTCTGTAGAAAATGAAGGGAGGTATGACTTCCGCTTAAAATATTTACGTTATAGAGATAAACCTTTGTGCTCTTTCATCTTGGGTATTGGATACCGGATGTGGTTCTCACATTTGTACAAATGTGCAGGAACTGGGAAGGAGAAGATTGCTGAGTAAAGGAGAGGTGGACCTGCGTGTTGGCAATGGAGCACGAGTTGCTGTTGTAGCCGTAGGGGTTTACCGTCTTTCTTTGCCCAGTGGGCTTGTAATCGAACTAGATAACTGTTATTTTGTTTCGGCAATAACTAGAAACTTTATATCCATTTCATGCTTGGACATGATTGGATTTTCTTTTATAATTAAGAACAACTGTTGTTCTATATTTAAGAATGATGTTTGTTATGTTGTAGCCCAATTATTTAATTGTCTTTATGATTTGAACTTGGACCATCAGATCAATAATGTAGAAAATAATAAAAGACTAAGAACGAATGACTCAAACCCTACATATCTCTAGCATTGTCGTTTGGGCCATATAAACGAGAAGCGCATATCCAAGCTCCATAAAGATGGACTTTTTGACTCATTTGATTATGAATCATTTGAGCGATGCAAATCTTATTTGTTAGGCAAAATGACTAAAGCCCCTTTCATTGGTTATACTGAGAGGGCTGAGGATCTCTTGGGTGTTGTACATAGTGATGTATGGGGACCCATGAGTTCCATGGCTAGAGGTGGGTATTTCTACTTCGTTACATTTACCTATGATTTAAGTAGATACGGATATGTGTATCTTATGAAGTGCAAATCCGAGACCTTTGAAAAGTTCAAAGAGTTCAAGAATGAAGTAGAAAACCAGTTGGGTAAAAGGGTTAAAGCACTCTGATCTGATCGAGGTGGCGAATACCTGAGTCATGAGTTCTGTGATCATTTGAAAGAGTGTGGTATTGTATCACAGCTCACTCCACCTAGAACACCACAACATAATGGTGTGTCTGAGAGGAGAAATCGTACTCTGTTAGACATGGTACGTTCGATGATGAGTCAAGCAGACTTGCCTATTTCCTTTTGGGGTTTTGCTTTAGAGACTGTTGTAATGACACTGAATCGCGTTCCAACAAAAATGGTTCTGAAGACACCATATAAGATATGGACTTGGAAGCGTCCTAGTATGTCGTTCATTAAAATTTTGGGCTGTGAGGCATACGTGTGATTCCCGAAATGGGGAAGTGGTGGTGATTTTGTCGCCTGAGCGCGCAGTTTTATCGCAGCCTTTACTGTATCCTTGGAAGTTTTTCCCAAAGCAAGCTATTGCTTGCATATCCATTAGGGCAAAATTGACGAAATAAAAACACTGGGATAACTTTAAAACATAGCTGAATATACGCGATCTGAGGGCACAAAATGAGCTCGAACGGGTTTACCCAGTTCTCTAGTGGATGGACACGTCAGAGCTTTCCAAAATGGTATTGTGCACGAAAATCAGACGGTCTGATCAAAAGTTAAGGCCGTTTGAAGTGCCTTGCATTTAGAAACTAAGTCACGTCTTTCTTTTGATTTCCTTCCCGTCTCCTGCGCAGGATGTTTAGGCCACGCGTTCGTTCTGTTTATTCAAAAAAATCCGCCCAGTCTGAGTGGGCAGTACCCTCGGGCCCGCGTTGGTAGAGAGAGCGTGTTCGCTGGAGATAAAAATGGGCGTTCATGCTGTCGATCAGCAAAAATGTGTGCCAGACGAGAACTTCCCAGGAGGTCACCCATCCCAGTACTACTATCACCCAAGCGCGCTTAACTGCAGAGTTCTGATGGGATCCGGTGCTCTAGTGCTGGTATGGTCGAACACGTTGGAATACTCCGACACATTTTATTTAAGACAAGATCCGCGACGCTAGATTTTCCTGATTGCGGGCTCCGTTGCCATTCGGATTAAGCAATTTTGGCGGCTCAAATATTTATGCGCGGCAACGGCCGGGTCGCCGCGCTGCTGCCTCTACGTGGGATCCCCGAAATGGGGAAGTGGTGGCGATTTTGTCTCCTGAGCGTGTAGTTATGTTGCGTCCTTTAATGTATCCTTGGAAGTTTTTCCCGAAGCAAGCTTTCGCTGGTATATCCATTAGGACAAAATTGACGAAATGAAAACACTGGGATAACTTTAAAATAGAGCTGAATATATGCGACCTGAGGGTGCAAAACGAGCTCGAACGGGTTCACCCGGTTCGCTAGTGGATGGACAGCTCTGAGAACTTTCCGATATGGTATTGTGCGTGAAAATTAGATGGTCTTATCAAAAGTTATGGCCGTTTGAAGTGCCTTGTATTTGGAAACTAAGTCACATCTTAATTTTTATTTCCTGCCCATCGCCTATGCAGGATGTTAAGGCCACGCATCCATTCTGTTGATTCCAAAAATTTCGCCCAGTCTGCGTGGGTGGTACCCTCGGGCCCGCGTTCGTAAGGAGAGCATGTTAGACGGAGGTAAAAATGGGCGTTCATGCAGCCGAGCGGCAAAAAATGGGTGCAACACGAGGACTTCCCAGGAGGTCACCCATCCCAGTACTACTCTCGCCCAAGCAAGCTTAACTACAGAGTTATGATGGGATCCAGTGCTCTTGTACTGGTATGGTCACACACATTGGAATACTCCGGGACATTTTATTAAAGCTAAGATCCCCGAGGCACGATTTTCTAGATTCCTGGCTCCATTGCCATTCAAATTAAGAAATATTTGCGGCTCAAATTTTCATGCACGACAACGACTGGGTCACCGCTCCGCTGCCTATACGTAGTATCCCCGAAATGGGGAAGTGGCGTCGATTTTGCCGCTTGAGCACGCAGTTATGTCGCGGCCTTTACTATATCCTTGGAAGTTTTTCCCGAAGCAAGCTTTTGTTGGCATATCCATTAGAACGAAATTGACGAAATGAAAACACTAGGATAACTTTAAAACATAGCTGAATATACGCGATCTGAGGGCACAAAATGAGCTCGAACGGGTTCACCCTGTTCGCTAGTGGATGGACACCTCTAAGAGATTTCCAAAATCATATTGTGCGTGAAAATCACATAGTCTGATCAAAAGTTATGGTCGTTTGAAGTGCGTTGCATTTAGAAACTATGTCATGTCTTTCTTTTGATTTCGTTCTCGTTGCTTGCGCAGGATGTTAAGGCAATGCATCCTTTCTGTTTATTCAGAAAATTCCGGCCAGTCCGTGTGGGAAGTACCCTCGGACCCGCGTTCGTAGAGAGAGAGCATTCACCAGAGACAAAAATGGGCATTCATGCTGTCGAGCTGCAAAAAATGGGTGCAACACGAGGACTTCCCAGGAGGTCACCCATCCCAGTACTACTATCGCACAAGCATGCTTAACTGCAGAGTTCTGATGGAATCCGTTGCTCTTGTGCTAGTATGGTCGCACACGTTGGAATACTCCGGCACATTTTATTTAAGACAAGATCTGCGACGTCCGATTTTCTAAATTGCTGTCTCTGTCGCCATTCGAATTAAGAAATTTTGGCTGCTCAAATATTTACGCGCGACAATGACTGGGTTGCCGCACCGCCGCCTCTACCCAGGATCCACGAAATGGAGAAGTGGTGGCAATCTTGTCGCCTGAGCACGCAGTTATGTCGCGGCCTTTTCTGTATCCTTGGAAGCTTTTTCCGAAGCAAGCGTTCGCTAGCATATCCATTAGGATGAAATTGAGGAAATGAAAACATTGGGAAAACTTTAAAATGGAGCTGAATATACGCGATCTGAGGGCACAAAATGAGCTCGAACGTGTTCATGCCAATTGCTAGTGGATGGAAAACTCCGAGAGCTTTCCGAAATTGTATTGTGCGTAAAAATCAGATTGTCTGATCAAAAGTTAAGGCCGTTTGAAGTGCCTTGCATTTGGAAACCAAGTCACGTATTTCTTTTGATTTCCTGCCCGTTGCCTGCGCAGGATGTTAATGACACGAGTGTGTTATGTTAATTCCAAAAATTCATCCCAGTCCATGTGTGGGGTACCCTCAGGCCCGCATTTGTAGAGAGAGCGTGTTCATCGAAGCTAAAAATGGGCGTACATGTAGTCGATCAGCAAAAAATGGGTGTTAAACGAGGACTTCCCTTGAGGTCACCCATCCATATACTACTCTCACCAAAGAAAGCTTAACTGCGGAGTTCTGTTGGGATCCTGTGCTCTAGTGCTGGTGTGGTCACACACGTTTGAATACTCTTGCACATTTTATTTAAGCCAAGATCCCCGACTGGGATTTTATGGATTGCGGGCTTCGTTGCCATTCAGATTAAGCAATTTTGGCAGCTCAAATTTTTATGCGCGGCAATAACCGAGTCACCGCCCACTCCGCCTCTACGTGGGATCCCCAAAATGGGGAATTGGTTTCGATTTTGCAGCCTGAGCGCGCATTTTTGTCGCGGCCTTTACTGTATCCTTGGAAGTTTTACCGAAGCAAGCTTTCGCTTGCATATCCATTAAGACAAAATTGACGAAATTAAAACATAGGGATAACTTTAAAACATAGCTTAATATACGTGATCTGAGAGCACAAAACGAGCTCGAACGGGTTCACCCCATTCGCTAGTGGATGGACAACCCCGAGAGCTTTCCAAAATGGTATTGTTCGGAAAAATCAGACAGTCTGATCAAAAGTTATGGTCGTTTTAAGTGTCTTGCATTTGGAAACTAAGTAACGTCTTTCTTTTGATTTTCTTCCCATCGTCTGCGCAGGATGTAAAGGCCACGCATCCGTTCTATTTATTTCAAAAATTCTGCCCAATTCGTGTGGGTAGTACCCTCGTGCCTGCGTTCGTAGACAGTGCGCATTCACCGGAGGTAAAAACGGGTGTTCATGCAGCCGAGCGACAAAAATGGGTGCAATACGAAGACTTCCTAGGAGGCCACCCATCCCAGTACTACTCTCGCCCAAGCATTCTTAACTGCGGAGTTATGATGGAATTCGATGCTCTAGTTGTAACACCCCAAATCCTGATTTGGAGTTTAGGTTGGATGACACGGCCTGGGACATGGGCGTATCCCAGGGCGTGTCAAGCTCTCAGTACTCGAGTGGGTCTCGAGTAGGACTCGAGTGGGCGTCGAGTGTGTCTCGAGTGAGGCACACGTCCTGGGACACGGGTGTGTCCCACGGCGTGTCATTCACTATGTGTGTCTTCGTTGAGTGAGGCGACATGGCTTGGGACACGGGCGTGTCCTACTCAGTTTCTGCGGCATTGAGTGCCGTATAGTGGCTTTGAGTGTTAAACACGACCTGTGACCAGGCGTGTCATAGGGGCATGTTCGGTACACGGCCAAGAACACGGGCGTGTGCCTTAGCCATGTGCTTCTCGGGAGAGTTGGTCCTTTGTCGAGTGAGGAACACTCCCCTTAATACAAGCATGTACTTACTGACACAGGCGTGTAAGGGCTTGACACGGGCGTGTCTTAGCCCGTGTTCTGGTCTGGATTAGGTCGGTTCCTTGCCTCTTAGGGGAACATGGCCTGTGACTTGGGCGTGTCACAAGGTGTGTCAGCCCAGGAAAAGTGATTCCAGGGCAAATCTTGGCCGTCCAATTCCTTCTATTTGGATCCTGTGGTCCAAGCCTATTCATGCAGTGATAAGACTGTGGAATGAGATGGCTTTCTCATTTGGACTAATATCACTCCTTTTCTAAGAAAGAGAGAAGGGATAGCTTGGAGGAGGAAGAAGGAGAGGATTCCAGCCACCGGTGGAGCTTCAGCGGTCCGACTCGATGTCTGAGGCCATCGTTGTGGAGGCAAGGCCGTCGTGGTGATTTCCAACCGGCTAGTTTTCCATGGCTCAGAAGCGATCGTCAAGGGTAACGATCTCCTTTTTGGACAAGTGAAGTCCGACTATATGCATGTGCATGGGATCCTCCACCAAAGAGGTGGAAAGCATAAGCGATTCTAGCGGTTGAGTCTGCATTTAGATCCGGAAGTGTGTAGTACGGAATAGGCATGCTGTATGAAGCCCATCTAGACGGTTAGTTTGGATTGGTGATGCTTATATTGCGAACAAGATAAGACTCTGTGTATATAACGAGTAGCTTGCGGAGATGGTGAAAACACTTATGAATTATGATAAGGAAGCTTTGCATAGCTCCTTTTGTTGTATGCTCTGCTCTTGCGGAGAGATGGATTGGGAGGAAAGCGGCACTATGTGCTGGTGTTATGAGAGATTGACTGGTAGAAATGCAGAAGTGTGGTTTCACGGGCTTGTTACCCTATGGTGGGAAGTTGATCTAGAGGTACTATGTAGTCATGGAAATTTTACCGTCATCTCGCCCAAGTAGTGATGGAGCCTCTTGGAAGAGAACTCAACCACTGCTTAGCCTTAGTGCGCAAAGAGAAAGGAAAAATTCTTAGCCAAATGGCATCATCGGAAACCCCAATGATTTTAAAAGTATCGCATATTTCTAAAAAGTTAGAAATATGCTCATTTGGGTCCTCATCTTGAAGCCCATCAAATTGTACTGATTGCTGTACCATTTGAATAATGCTTGGCTTCAATTAAAAATTATTGTTCGCAATAGCGGGTCGAACAATACTTGATTGCGCCTCATCCAAATTTGGTCGGGCATAGTAGGACATAGTCTGTTCTTCGGCCATATTTGGATTTTGATTACCCAAATAAAAAGAAAATTGAGCGGAAGAAGAAGAAGAAGAGGATTGTGATGAAGAAAAAGTGTTACCTACGGATACCTCAATCAAATCTGGAGAATTTAGGTCACGGAGTCTTAGGCGTCGCCGTAAGCTTTGTCGTTCTCCGGATCGAAATCAAGTAGATTTGACGGATTCCCTCGGGTCATACATAAAAACAAAACAAAAGATAAAAGTTTTAAGATTTAAAAATTTATAAAATAAAATTTCCCGTACTTCCCAAGGGCTACCCAATGATGGGTTCACAAGGTACTAGGCAATATTGCGGGATGAAAACCCGGTACGGCCCTTCCGCAAGAAATTTTAATTATAAAAATTTAAACATAAAAGTTTCGAATAAAACAGAATTTTTTTTTTGGAATAAGAAGAAAAATCATAAAACTAATAGATCCTTGTTTTCAAAATATCAACAAAGAAAAGTCCCCGGCAACGGCGCCAAAAACTTGATGGATATTTTATCCACGCTAGCGCGTGTTTCCAATTGATGAGGCAAGTATACCTATCGTTCGGAGTATAGAATCAAGTGTCGTATATCGACTCGGGGTTGTCGAATACTTGTACTCACAAGGAAAACTATTATCTTATTGGAAGAAAATTTGGTTTTTGTTGAACGGAAAAATAAGCGTTATACTACGGAATAGAAATTCAATTATGAGGAAGCTAGCACTTGATCTATAATCCCCTTGGACTAAAATAATCTTCTTTAAAAATAAAGTAATGCGAGTTCTTATCTACTCACTCGACCGTGGAGGTTCCTAGAGTACAAAAGTGTCTCGTTCGAGATCATGCTTCTGACTAACTTTAGGTTAATCGATTAAGACCTTTCGGCCAGTCGAAACCCCTAAGCTTGCTTTAGGCGTTGAACCCCTATATTGGATTTGACTCCAATCCGGAAGATTTACGTCGTCCTCTCTCGAGGAGTGCATTCAACTCCTTTTATCTTTGAGTGATCTCCTCGTATCGACAACCTCTCGGTCATTTAGGATACAGATCTTAGATCGAAACCCATATCCGCGTAATATGAATTTGATGAAATAAAAATCAAAGATAAATCATAGCGAGTAAAATTTAGAACAAGACATTTGATAAAAGAAGGAGAAGATTTTATTTTATTCCAAGGTTCATCATGATCAAGTGCTAAAAGGAAGTTAGCTACTCATCATGATTAAGGAATTACAAAAGAGGGTAGAGAGAAACATGCTTGAAATAAAAACAACTAGAATTAAGATTAATAACAATAGTAATATATACTAGAAAATGGAAAATACAGCAAAATAAAACATCAAACTACAAGACTCCAACTCTCCAAAAATCGACTCTAGAGCATCTGAAGCTGTCTGGAATTTATAGGAAAAATTTCTATTTGGTCACGCCCGTGATCTAGGCCGTGTCAGGCTCGGAACCGTCTCTTGAAACCTCGGGAACATTGGAGGACAAACCGCCAAAATCTGTTAACTGACGGGTCACGCCCCTAGGTCATGCCCGTGACCTAGGGCGTGTCAAGTATGTTTCTGGAAAACCGCGGGAAGATGAAAACGGCAGGAGTAAACTTGTCTTTATGGAGGTGCAACGCCCGTGACTAGGGGCGTGTCAAGCTGCAACAGCTTCTGGCGGCAACGGCTAGAATAGAGGAATAATTGGCTGGAAATGCCAGTGATACGCCCTGGGTCACGCCCATGACCAAGGCGTGTATTTTTAATCTTCCGTGGCTGCGGCTAACTGTCTTTCAGTGGCTAACACACCCCGTGTAAATAGGACACGGTCGTGTCATAGAATGGCACGGGCATATTTGGGTCGGTCGACGATCTTTAGGCACAGTTCGTCGGGCTACATCTGTAGACTTAACTCTTGTGTGTCACGCCCCTGTGTCACGCCCAGGTAGGGCGTGTCACAGGGCGTGTCTAGGCCAATAATGCAAAATTCCAATTTTTGCTCCAGATAATCTATAGAATTACCCTGCAAGATTAAAAATTATTTTATTAGAACAAATAAATCTAAAATTTAAAAACTAGTTAATTATAACTTAATATTATAAAAGTAATATATAATATCTAACTATTAATTAGAAAATAGCAAAATAAGAAATAGGAAATAATTAGAGTTATCAAATACCCCCATACTTATTCGTTTGCTAGTCCCGAGCAAACAACTTCCTATAGGGAGTAGAAAAATTTTAAATGCTAGACAAGAAAATTTAACCTAAGGGGTAAAATGCGAAGTCTTATGTCTATGCTTGTAGCTATTTTTGTAGAAAGAATTACTCAGCATAAAAATTAGGTTTTTATTTTTCTTAAAATGCGTTTTCACTATTATTTTTACTTTTAAACGGAAAAATTTGGTATATCTCAAAATTATCTTTAGGGAGAGTGTAGCGTGTGTACTAAGATAACATTGCACAAACGAAGATTAAGATACCCTCCAAAGAAGTCCAACAATGTCGATGGCCATAGGCTTGCCCTTTCACACTATCGCCACGACATTAGTCTAACTTATAAACATAAATCAATAGGACTTAATTAGGGTTAAATGTAGGCTTAGGTTTTTGGTGAGGGTGGTCAAAGATAAAAACGATGGCTAGTCACACCAAAACCTAGGGACAGCTTTTACACAAAAATTTGCTATGGCTTTAAGAACGCAACCAAATTCCTAATTCTTTTTTTTTCTTATTTTTTTCAACTCTTTCATCATGTTGAAATTTTTTCCTACCTCTTCATTTTTTAATAAATTTTTTCTATATTTTGAAGAGGAGAGAAGAATAAATCAACTCTTTTTTTATAAGAAACGAGCCACCAAAAATGAAAAAGGTTCCTAATTACTCACAGACCTTATTTGTATATTTATGTTCAAGCTTGTTTTTAGGTGTGCAATTAGGTTGCTTTTTAGGCTTTGGTAAAATACTTGGTGGAGCTAAAAAAAAGAATAGGGAAATAGGCTCAAAATGGCTTAACAAAGATTAAAATTTTAGGTACGGGTACAAAAACTCAAACTTGCCAAAAGAAGTGCCTAAATCATATTTATGTTAATTAGTCTAACTTATGCAAAGTCTTGAGAATAGTTAGAGGGCAAGTTCTAGACATCGAAAAAGAATATCTCTCTCTTTGTCCGTGAAATGTCTCTCTAGCAAAAATCTACTTACTCACCTAAATTATTTTAAAGTTTTACCGGTTTTCAAAGTGAAAGTAAAATAAAACATTTTCACGCACTTAGAAAAATGAAAATCTAATTATATACTGAATATTTAAATCTACATAAAATTCTACTTAAACGTGCATTTGACTAGAAACAAGGCATGGCCAACAGTTTTACTCCAGAATTCAAAATTCAATTACAACATTAAAACTCTCTAAACACTATAAAAAAGTTGAATTACTAGGAATTTTGCATGTGAATAAATATGAAAATAACGACTTCTCTAATTAAATTTTAGACCTAATTTTTTTATTATTTCTTAGACTTCCCGAGGTATACCCTGTGAAGGGTTCTCACCGGTACTAGGAGGTAAGATGGGGTGATATCCCAAACGTCCCTTTTTGAGAAATTTAATTTTCGATTTTCTAAATTTTTTTGTTTTGTTTTAAATTTTTGAATGACAAAATATTAAAGAAAAATAATATTAGTTTTTTTGTTTTTTTTTGTTTAGTTTTTTTGAAATATAAAAAGATTTTTTTATATATATATTTTGCTTGAGAAATATCCCTCCCCCATACTTAAGCATGATATTGTCCCCAATGTAAAATTTTAGAAAAGGCAAGAAAAGGAAACTTCCCTAAGAATATCAAACCAGCATCAAAAGAGACCTGTAAGAGAGTAGCAAAGCAAAACATAATATTTTATAGATTTTTTTTTTCATTATAAAAACAAGTACATGAAGAGAAATCAAAGATACAGATACAGAGAGGTGGCCCTCTATAAGTCCAAAGAAATCAAAAGGCAGCTACTCCTGGTCAGGAGCGTCCTCATGCTCCTGATAGAAAGTCTGCATGTTCGCAAACTCGCGTGTAATATGCGCCATGGAAGAAGTATGGTTTTGCTCGAGCACATCAAAATGCGCATCAAAAGAAGCGAAGCGACCGTCAAAATGGGTTTGCATCTGGTCTATGCGAGTATGTAGCAATCAAAATTGCTGATCCCAATAACTTTAAGGCTCGGGCGTTGGAGCAGAGTGCAGTGGTGGTGGCGGAATCTGGGGGAATGATGAGTATCGCTGGGACCGGCACCATGATCAAGATCAAGATCCCCGCCACCAACTAACGGGGGAATAGCCTCAAACTCGCCTTCGCGTCGTCTCGCTAGGCCGAGAGCCTGAAGGGTCGGGAACTGAAGAGGCTGCGGCGTTTGCATGCAAGTGAGCCGCAGAAGAGCATCCCAATTGCCGGTCTGCTTGGCGAGGAAAGTGATGAAATTCCCGTTGTTCACCGCCCCCAATCTCACATTTTGGGCCTGGTGCCGAAAGAAAATGACGAACATGTAACCAAGGTTGAGTGGGACCCGGTAAAACATACTATACAAGTATAGTAAGTCCGCCCGAGTCACCACGCCGTTGCTATCGGCGCGTCCGAAAAGAGTGAAAGTGAGAAGGTTGTGTAGAATGCGTAAAGCAGGGGAGATGAGGTGGCTACTCTTGGATTTCATTGGGGTGTAGGGGTGGCGTCATTACTAATTTCCGACCAAAAAGTGAGGAGGTTGAAGTCGGGAGGGAAATAAGTTTTTTGGTCGAGGAAGGCGGGGGAAGTGGAAAAGGCCTCCGAGCAAAAGCCCATGGCGACATTGAGTTGGCGGATGGTGAGTTGGAGCATCATCCCGCCCATGCGAAAGATGATGAAACCATCTTGCGCTGCCCAACGGAACTCAAAAGAGGCCAAGAACTCGATGGTGAGCTCGAGGAAAGCGGGCTCAGAAATGGAGAAGAGGGTAGCCCATCCCGGGGTGGATAGAAATCCCTGAACAATCTCCGCCGCTCCGAAGGTGGCAAGGATGGCCCAGTCCAAGATGCGGAAAACGCCAAATGGTTTGGTGCACAGTCGCTCGCTCCTGTCTTGTTGGGTGGCATTTGCAAAAAGGAGCATGGCCTCCGCCGAGGCAGGATCGGCGGGGTACTCGGAGGAAGAAGCGGAGGAACGGGGGTGGTGGCGAGGCATGGTGAGGAAGAGGGAAGAAACTCGGCCACAAGGAGAGGGGAAGAGAAGGTTTGAAGGCTGGAAAGTGTGGGGAGAAGAGAAGAGAAAAAATTCCTATTTATAAGGGTTCACGGGTCGTTCACGCCTGTGACAGGGGGCGTGACAAGCACGGGTCAAACACGGAAGGAATCTGAGGCAGACTGCCTCAGATTCGGGGGTCACGCCCCAGAGTCACGCCCATGACTCCCAGAGTAACGCCCGTGGCTCTGAGCATGTAACTGGAATTCTAGGGAAGTCCGCGGGAATCCTAGGCGCTGACCTCGTATTCTGTTGTCGCGCCCCAGAGTCACGCCCGTGACTATGAGGCATGTCAGTCAAATCGGACATGCGCAGAGAATCCGAGGCAGACCAGGTCAATGCCTCGGATACCTATGACACAGGCATGACACGGTCGTGACTATGATGGTCACACCCGTGTCTTGTCCGAATGACGTACGGGAAAATCGAGGGAGGAAGAACCTCCCGCTGGCAAGGGTAAACATGCCCTAGACATGCCCGTGACCATGAGGTCACGCTCGTGACCATGAGGTCACGCTCGTGACAGGGGCGTGTACGAGAAAACAGAAAAAAAAAATTTAATTTCTTGTTTTTTTATATATATGTTTTTGTTTTGCTATTTTTTTGGTTTGTTTTCTCTTTTTTTTTAAAATAGTTAAATAAAAATAAAGAAAAAATTACCGACTTGAAGAAATACATAAACTTGACATTCGTCCCCAACCGATCGTCATGCACCGATGTCCTTCAAACCTGTAAAAACTCAAAAAGAAAATAAAAAAAGTAAAAAAATAAATAAAAAGAAAAGATAACCATGGGATGCCTCCCACGAGCGCTTTGTTTATGGTCGGTGAGCTCGACCATAATGTTGCGCGCAATGTTATGGGTTTTTCGGAAATATAATCCGACACATGAACAGGAAGTTTGGGGCTCTCTCCTAGGTATAGATATTGTAAATGATCTAACACGTATTCATGTTCTAAAATAGGAGGTTCCTCAAACGACGTTCTTAAAGGGTCACTATCTAAGTCTAGAGTTGCGAATGTAGGTGCGCGTGTGACCAAATGGTTATCACTAATTTCATGAGAAATTAAATTTGAACTTTCAAAATTGTCATCATGAAAAATCGGTGAATTTTGTTTTTCAGAAAATAATATGGAGTCCTCTTCGAGAGAATTCTCCAAATAGTAGCATGAATCATCATCTGATAGCGAAAGTTTCATAGACGAGTCAATAGTAAAGGTCACTTCTTCATCTCCGACTCTAAGGAGAAGTTTATTGTTTCTAATGTCGATAATGGCGCGCGCGGGGGCTAGAAAAGGGCGACCGAGAATGAGTGGTACCTCAGTGTCCTCTTCGAAGTCAAAGATGACGAAATCTATCGGAAAGATAAATTTATCAACTTTGACAAGCACATCTTCTATGATCCCCATAGGGAGCTTGACAGACTGATCCGCCAGTTGAACGCTCATTCTTGTGGGTTTAGGCTCTCCTAATCCCAACTTTTTCACTAAATAATAAGGCATTAAATTGATAGAGGCATCTAGATCGGCTAACGTACATTTTATCAATAAATTTGCAAATAAACAAGGAATGGAGAAACTACCCGGATCGGGTAATTTCTTAGGTAATTTATTGAATAAAACCGTCGATCACTTTGCATTCAATTGAACCGTAGAGATATCTTCAAGTTTCTCTTTTTTGGATAAAAGATCCTTGAGGTACTTGGCATACTTCAGCATTTGTGCAATGATTTCGCAAAATGGTAAATTAATATGAATTTGTTTAAGCATATCTAAAAATTTTCTGTGATGCTCATCCACCCAGTCTTTTTGCATTCTAGACGGGTAGGGAAGAGGCGGTTGATAAGCTTTTGGTTTATTAGAACTAGAAGGCTTAATCGGAAAAGAAGATGAAGAAATTGTTACCTCCGTATCAACCGGAATTGGAGAAGTTTCAACTGGAATTGTAGAAGTGGTTACCTCCTTCCCGCTCCGTAGAGTGATGGCTTTGGCGTGCTCCTTTGGGTTGGGCTCCGTATTTCCAGGTAGCGCTCCTTGTTGGTGATCGGAGAGCATTTTGGCGATTTGCCCAATTTGGGTCTCCAAATTACGAAGAGATCCGATGAGATTACGGATGTTGGCATCATTTGTAGTCGTATATTTGGTGAACAACTCCTCGAGATTGGGAGCTTTTGGAGCTTGTGGTGGAAAATAACCGGGAGGGATGGTGTTAGGTGGGCGAGCCGCATTCCCCGGATTACTCCAAGAGAAGTTGGGGTGGTTCCTTATACCCCGGTGATAGGTATTACTAAAATTATTACCCGGATTATTAGGTGGCCAATTCAGATTACCCATGTAATCCACATGCTCGGCAATAGTAGAAGGCTCCCAATATTGGGGCTCACAGGAAAGTGTAGACGAGGAAGCATTCATCTCGTTCATTTGTTTTTGTAGTTTCTCAACCTGGAGAGATAAATTAGAAACTGTATCTATTTCATACGTCCCGACCGATTTTGGTGGACGATACCGGGGTGTACTCCACTGATACGTATTCATGGCCATACCTTCTATAAGTTCTTGGGCGGCCGTCGGTGTCTTGTTATTTAACGTTCCACCGGAGACAGCATCAATATGTTGCCTCGTTTGTTGATTGAGGCCATTATAGAAGGTTTGCACTTGCAACCAATCGGGGATTGCATGATGCGGGCAACGACGAAGCAATTCCTTAAATTGCTCCCAAGTATCATATAACGTTTTTGTATCAACTTGGGATAAATAAGTAATATCATTGCGCAATTTGGCCGTTTTAGCGGGCGGAAAATATTTCGTGAGAAAATTTCCCGTCATCTCGGCCCAAGTAGTGATGGAGCCTCTTGGAAGAGAACTCAACCATTGCTTAGCCTTGGTGCGCAAAGAGAAAGGAAAAAGTCTTAGCTAAATGGAATCATCGGAAACACCATTGATTTTAAAAGTATCGTATATTTCTAAAAAGTTAGAAATATGCACATTTGGGTCCTCATCTTGAAGCCCATCAAATTGAATTGATTGTTTTACCATTTGAATGATGCTTGGCTTCAATTCAAAATTATTGTTCGCAATAGCAGGTCGAACAATACTTGATTGCGCCTCATCCAAATTTTGCCGGGCATAGTAGTACATAGTCCATTCTTCGGTCATATTTGGATTTTGATTACCCAAATTAGAAGAAAATTGAGCGGAAGAAGAAGAAGGTGAAGAAGAAAAAGTGTTACTTATGGATTCCTCAACCAAATCTGGAGAATTGAGGTCACGGAGTCTTAGGCGTCGCCGTAAGCTTTGCTTGATCTCCGGATCCAAATCAAGTAGATTTGATGGATTCCCTCGGGTCATACATAAAAACAAAACAAAAGATAAAAGTTTTAAGATTTAAAAATTTATAAAATAAAATTTCCCGGACTTCCCAAGGGCTACCCAGTGACGGCTTCCCAAGGTACTAGGCAGTATAGCGGGATAAAAACCCGGCACGGCCTTTCCGCAAGAAATATTAATTATAAAAATTTAAACATAAAACTTTCGAATAAAACAGAATTTTTTTTTTGAAATAAAAAGAAATATGATAAAACTAATAGATCATTTCTTTCAAAAAATCAACAAAGAAAAGTCTCCGACAACGGCACCAAAAACTTGATGGATATTTTCTCCACGCTAGCACGTGTTTCCAATTGATGAGGCAAGTATACCTATCGTTCGGAGTATAGAATCACGTGTCGTATATCGACTCGGGGCTGTTGAATACTTGTACTCACAAGGAAAATTATTATCTTATCGGAAGAATATTTGGTTTTTATTGAACGGAAAAATAAGCTTTATACTGCGGAAGAGAAATTCAATTATGAGGAAGCTAGCACTTGATCTAGAATCCCCTTGGACTAAAATAAAGCTTCTTGAAAAATAAAGTAATGCGAGTTCGTATCTACTCACTCGACCGTGGAGGTTCCTAGAGTACAAAAGCTTCTCTTTCGAGATCATTCTTCTGACTAACCTTAGGTTGATCAATTAAGACCTTTCGGCCAGTCGAAACCCCTAAGCTTGCTTTAGGCGGTGAACCCCTCTAATGGATTTGACTCCAATCCGGAAGATTTACGTCGTCCTCTCTAAAGGAGTGCATTCAACTTCTTTTATCTTTGAGTGATCTCCTCGTATCTGAAACCTCTCGGTCCTTTAGGATACAGATCTTAGATCGAAACCCATATCCGTGTAATATGAATTCTATGAAATAAAAATCAAAGATAAATCGTAGCGAGAAAAATTAAGAACAACAAATTTTATAAAAGAAGGAGAAGATTTTATTTTATTCCAAGGTCCATCATGATCCAGTGCTAAAAGGAAGTTAGCTACTCATCATGATTAGGGAATTACAAAAGAGGGCAGAGAGAGACATTCTTGAAATAAAAACAACTAGAATAAAGAGTAACAACAATAGTAATCTATACTAGAAAATGTAAAATACAGCAAAATAAAACAGTAAACTACAAGACTCCAACTCTCCAAAAATCGAATCTAGAGCATCTGAAGCTGTCTGGAATTTATTGGAAAAATTTCTATTTGGTCATGCCCTAGGTCACGCCCGTGATCTAGGGCGTGTCAGGCTCGGAACCTTCGTCTTGAAACCCCGGGAACGTTGGAGGAGAAACCGCCAAAATCTTTTAACTGATGGGTCACGCCCCTAGGTCAAGCCAGTGACCTAGGGCGTGTCAAGTATGTTTCTGGAAAATCGCGGGAAGCTGAAAATGGCGGGAGTAAACTGGTCTTTATGGAGGTGTCACGCCCCCCTATCACGCCCATGTCTAGGGGCGTGTCTAGCTGCAACGGCTTATGGCGGCAACGGCTGGAACAGATGAATAATTGGCTGGAAATGCCCGTGACACGCCGTAGGTCACGCCCGTGACCAAGGCGTGTCTTTTTAATCTGACGTGGCTGCAGCTAACTGTCTTTCAGTGGCCAACACGCCCCGTGTAAATAGGACTCGGGCGTGTCACAGAACGATACGGGAGTGTCTTGGTCGGTCGACGATCTTTAGGCGCGGTTCGTCGGGCTACATTTGAAAACTTAACTCTTGTGTGTCACGCCCCTGTGTCACGCCCAGGTAGGGCGTGTTACAAGGGGTGTCTAGGCCAATAATGCAAAATTCCAAGTTTTCCTCCAGATAATCTGTAGAATTACCCTGTAAGATTAAAAATTATTTTATTAGAACAAATAAATATAAAATATAAAAACTAGTTAATTATAACTTAATATTATAAAAGTAATATATAATATCTAACTATTAATTAGAAAATAACATAATAAAAATAGGAAATAATTAGAGTTATCACACTTCACTTGGTGTTTTTCTGTGTTTGGATAATGTGGTGTGCACACTTTGGTGGCCTTTCTGTTTTTACTACAGGTACAAGTGTCGTATGCGTGTTCCGGGATTGTTCGGTAAATCCCAAATGGTACAGGAACACTGCACACGATAATTTGACCTATTGCGCACGACCACTGGTCGTTCTCCACTGATCGTGCGCACTATATTCCCCATTTTTCCTTGTTCTGCCTAGGCGACCGCACGAGCACTGGATATAGTGCGCACGACTACTGGTCGTGAGCCACAGCTCGTGCGCGTTTACCTCACTTTTTTGAAGTTCTGCCATTGCCAACCGCACGATCAGGGGATCCAGTGGGCACGACCACCGGTCGTGCGCCACTGATCGTGAGCATATATACTAATATTTCTTTCCAGCTATAGGTTTCTTTGGAGCAGAGCGCACGATCATAAATCGACAGAGCGCACGACCACTGGTCGTATGCCACTGATCGTGTGCTCTGATTACTCTGCATTCGTATATAAGGCCCTGCTCTTCGAATTAGGTCACGTTTGTTCATTTTTTCGCCCCACAACTGCGCGAAGCACCATTCCTCTCCTCCACAGGTCCTCCCCTCTTCTCCACCCTCCGGGTAGCATTATTCGGCCATCCGAAGCCATCTTCAACCTTCGGAGAGCTCCTGGCCACCGACAGCGAGCAACGAGAAATTTTGGTGCTATTCCTCTGGACAAAAGGAAGAAAGGATTGAAGGAAAGGAAAGAATATGGAGAATAACAAGTGGATTGACGACCCATTTACATCTTGTAGTAACCACGGTCAGAGTCGTGAAGTGGATTCACAACCCACCACTCAGGCCAAGAACCACCGCTACGCTTTCTCTCTTTTTGTTTACTCTTCCTCTTCTCTTTATGGAATGTACTCTTAAGCTTGTAATAAAACTAAACTTTCTTTTAATTTGTCTATGAATGAAGTTTTTTTGGTTAGTTACTTGCTTTTTTGTTGGCTGTGATGCACTCACCTCCGCTCACATCAACTCACTCGCGCACTTGAACCACTCTGGCAAAGGCTAGAGTTGGTGGATGAAGAGGTGATTACGACCCTCACTCTCCGAATTTGCTCTCCGTCCATCCGCCTAACGAAGAACGACATAGCGGCCTGCACTCACTCCATCACCCAAGCGAAGTGGTAACGGCAACCCGCAGTAGTGTTCTTTTTTTGTTCTGTAGCATTAGGAATCCATACCAACCCCCTTGTTGTTTATTTAAACTCTTAGTAACAATCATTACATGACGCTATCGCGTACCCTTCCTGCATTCCCTCGAGATCAACATTCAGGGAATCCATTCCCAAATTATTACAGCGACCGGTACACTTCCCGACGACGCATCAAGTTTTTAGTGTCATTGCCGGGGAATGCAGGCGTAAGGGATTTGGGTTATCAAAGGTAGTTACTCAAGAGTTGTTGTTTTTGATTTTTTGTTTTATTGTCATCTTTGGTGTATGCAGAGACAAGGATCGGGAGAGTTACTTGCTTACGATCCTGAAATAGAGAGGACCGCTCTAGCACGGAGTCGTAATGAAAATGCTCGGTTAGAGATGGATCAAAATCTAATTCAGGTTGGAGGCCATGGAAGAGGAGAAGAGCCCATCTTAGGGCCAGAAGCTGATGAGAACATTGGAAACCGGCAAGGACAGCCGATGCATAGGGCTGGTCCAAGAGGAAATGGAGCTACTGCTGGAGGGCAGCATGTTGATGAGAATGAGGTAAATAGGCCGAGGCCTCACACGATGAGAGATTACACTACTCCCACTATTGGTAGTGTGTATCCAGCTTTTTTGCCAGCCATCCCTAACCTGCATTATGAAATCAAATAGGCTATTTTGAACAAGATACGCAACAACGCTCAATTCTCTAGGTTGCAGAGCGAGGAACCACATATTCATCTCTCGGATTTTTCTGAGATATGCGGGACCTTCTGTTATGGCAGAATACCCGACGAAATGGTGAAGATGAAGCTATTTCCATTTTCACTACGTGATAAAGCCAAGGCGTGGATACATAGCTTACCTCCGGGAATTTCCACAACATTGGATGCTTTAACCGCGCGATTCCTTGAGAAGTTCAATCTGGTAGACAAGATTGTGAACCTGCACCAAGGGATAGGTAACTTTCGCCAGTTTGATCAGGAGAGCCTAGTGGAGGCGTGGGAACGCTTCAATGATTTGCTGAGGAAATGCCCAAACAATGAGTTCTAGCCTTGGAACTTGGTGGGCTTGTTCTACTTTGCCATCGAGCCCAATTATAGGGCTATGATTGATGCTGCTGCTGGAAGATCATTGATGAACCTCACACCTAAGGTAGCACTGAGGCTTCTGCAAGAAACTACCTCACACATCATATATTGGACTGCTGGGAGAAATACCCAAAGGAATACCCGTGGAATCTTCGCTCTTGGATCAAATGTACCCATTGCAACCCCTGTCATGGCAATCTCTTGCCAAGGATACGGCGAGGACGACCATCAAACATATGAATGCCTGAGATAAGAACTGTCTAGGGTAGCTATGTATTTTGAATATGAGCGAATCTGTGAATTTTATTGCTAACAAAAATAGGGGTGTGCCGTCTGGAAATGCGTATAACCCAGGGGTGAGAAATCACCCCAACTTTTCGTGGAACCAAAATGTCGTTGGCCAACGATGGTAACCAGGGCAGCATCAATTCGATGCTTCAGCCTCTAGGAGCCAACCGATGCCTCCTAATCTGGGTTATAATCAGACCCCTTCGACATCAAAGAAGAGTAATTTGAAGGTGATGATGGAGAAGTTCGTTGAGGTCTGTCAATCGAATATGGCCAATCAGACCGCATCTATACGGAATCTGGAAGTGCAACTGGGACAATTAGCCCAGGTGCTAGCTGAGCGTCCCCAATGGAACTTCCAAGTAATACAAAGAAGAACACCGTAGATCAGGGGAGGGGTCTTGTTGAGAAGGAAAGGGGGTGTGTGGTGATCTAATGATTTCTTGTACGATCAACAACATCGAGACCTCCGCACTTTGTGATTCCAGATCTTCTAGAAACGTTCTCTCTTTTCAAGACGTTGAGAAGTTTGATTTAAAATTAAATCTAGATGATTGTATCTCTCTTGCTTTAGCTAACGGAGTTCTAATGGAGACTGAAGGATAGGTGAGAGAGTTTGAAGTTACGGTGGATGGAACCAAGGTTGTAACTGATTTCCAAGTATTGGGGCCTATCAAAAATACTTCGATCCCAATCTTGGGAGTCCCATTTTTGAGGGAGAACAGGGCCATCTTGTATTTTTCCAAGGGGCAGGTGGTTGTACCAAATGTGGTGAAACCGTTGTGCTTACCTGACTCCATAACTAAACCTTTGTACACCCCTCCTAATTTTATCACTGATGAATTATTTAGTAATATGGATGACAGAGATAAACAGGAAACATGGAAGCAGAAGGAGAAATAAAGTACGTGTGAAGAAGAGCATGGTGATGAGGAAGAGAAGAAGGAGTTGTTGGTTCGTGAGGAGGCTGCTGATGAAATTCCTGAGTTTAGATTTGTAGGAGAGCATGATTCTCCTCATGCTGAATTTATAAATAAACAATTTAATCGTAAGGTTTTGTGGGCAGATCAGGTTTCCACTATGGCATCGGAGACATTGAAACCTAAAACTTTGGATGGGGAGTAAGTTGATTATGCTAAGTGGCGTTCCCCCACAATGGAGAAAAAGAGAAATGAACATTTATTGCGATAAACTCGTTCTATTCCTTTCCAGGGAGAGAAGCTAGGGTCTTGGGGCAGGTTGGGTAAAACTAACTTGAACCCTATAGTTTCAAATCCTGGCCTTTTTCACTCCTATGGGGAGCTCTTTCATAAATCTCCATTTAGTTGATAATTTGTTGGTTAGTTCTGCTAGTAACTGCCTGTGGACTTGCTTAGTTTTTTTTGTTTATTTAGTTGTTGAGGACATAAAACTCTATATCATGCTAATACAGGTATTTGGTCACCCTTAAGGACGGTAAACAAAAGGGCATCTGGGAGACAACCCATGTTGGACCACTTGGTCCTGTTTTGTGCACTGTGTTTCTTTATATATATATATATATATATATATATATATATATTTCTATTTTCTTATTTTGCGTGGATCTATAATTCGCAGGTGCGGGTAATTTTTGAGGCGCGGCAACCCATCTGTTATTGGACAATCTCGCTGCACGACTGGTATGCTTAATTTTGAGCATAGGTACTTCTTACCCCTAGCTCTTTATCTTATTTGGAATGTTTATTTTTCTAGTTGTCGCATTCAAGTCTGGGGGTATAGCTGCTTGTAGTCACTACACAACATAATTTATTGCATACCAGTGTGTTATTTATTTATTTTTTAATCATAGTAGCACACACTGAATCACCCGCATGAGTGCGCTCTTAACCACGCGCGCGGCTCGAGTCAAATGTATTATTTTTGTGTAAACTTTAAAATAGTGGTGCTGGCTTAGGATTTTAGGATAGAGTAGTTCGAAACTAGTGCAGTGCTCCTAATCGAGTACTCATGGTTTGTGTAGAAATTGTATATATTTACTTTTTCTTTATGCCTGTAGATTTATACTTTTTCTATAGATGTAAATATTGTTTGTACTACTCAAAATTGTTTAATCTGGAGTAATCGAACGGTAGTGTAGGAATGTGAGTAGCCGTCACTAGACTCGTATTTCTCGAGTCTTGAGGAAGGATCATCTTTCTCGGTGGCTAGGAACTTGCCCCAAGCTACTCTCGAAGCATTGGGTCCCAATTAGTCAAGCCTGAGCGTGACGTAGGCCATCATTTTGGCTAGTTTGAGCTTTGCTTTCCTAGTCCTAGTTGTTAACCGTTGCAAGCCAACTTTGTGTCTATACCTCCTTTGATTCAGCTCCACCTTCATTCACCAAAGCCTAAAGCAAATCCTCCTATCGCAACCAAATATTTGAGCTTGATTGAATTTTATATTTTGACGAGTTGTGATATGTGGAATTCATGTGATGTGGTGATGAATTCATGAAATTCTAATTCCTAAATTTGGTGATTGCTAAAAGAAAAAAAGGGAAGAAAAAAATTGAAAAATAAAATCTAAAAGAATTACAATGAGAATTGGAATCCTCATCTTGTCTATCAAGTTTTTGGTCGGGTTAGGTCGTGTGCACACTCGGCTTTCAAGCTAAGTCTGGGGGTGTGTCACACATGCATTTCTAAGTGTCTGTTTTGGTTTAGTTATTGTTCGATCGCTTTGGTTGTGTGTACCCTCCAAGTTTATCTTTGACTACCAAAACTTAGCCTATGCCCCATGATTCTCCTAAAGTCCTACGGATTCAAGCTTGAGTGGAACTAGCACCATGGAGAGAGTGTGAACGGGCAGTTGTATGGTCCCCGACATTGATGGATTTCTTTGGTGGTGATCACGAGCCATGGTCGTTGGCAATGCTCATCTTAGTGGCCTGCCCTCTTTCTTCCTACACATGACCGAACGATTCTCCAGAATTCTAATTTTGAGTAGATACAATATTTATTTACCCATGTCAAATAGTTTAAACTCCGAAGTATAATTAAAAAGTTTTTCTATTCTATTTTCTATGCACATGATGTATTTGATTTCTCATCATACTTAATTTAGAAATTTCCGAGACAGCTAGCTGATTTGAAGTCGACGGAGTGATGATTTGCTCGGGACGTGAAAATGGGTAATTCTAGGGGCGTGATGAGTCCAAGTTATATACATATTTTTGGACTCATTTGGGCTAGTTTTCTCGTTAATGCACTACACTTGAGAGCCATAATTGTTTATATTCGTTTCTCTGGCCATTTCATGTTAAGTACACCTAGGCCCATTTTCAGTGTAATTTCAATGTTTCAATACTTTTGCCCTTTACTTCATGTTTTTCTGTGTCTGGAGAATGTGATGTGCACACTTTGGTTGACTTTCGGTTTTTATTGCAGGTATAAGGTTGGTGTGCGTGTTTCGGGATTGTTCGGGAAATATCAAACGGTTCAGGAACACTGCGCACGATCACTGGACCTATTGTGCACGACCACTGCTCGTGCACAACTGATCGTGCGCACTATATTCTCCATTTTTCCTTGTTATGCCTGGGCGATCGCACGAGCACTGAACATAGTGTGCATGACTACTGGTCGTGTGCCGCTACTCGTGCGTGTTTACCTCACTTTTCTGAAGTTCTGCCCTGTCAATCGCACGATCAGGGGATCAAGTGCGCATGACCACCAGTCTTGTGCCACTGATCGTGCGTATATATACTAATATTTCTGTCCAGCTACAGGTTTATCTAGAGCAGAGTGCACGATCATCACCCGACAGTACACATGAGCACTGGTCGTGCGCCACTAAACGTGCGCTCTGATTATTCTTCTTCCATAAATAAGGCCCTTCTCCGCGAATTAGGTCACGTTTTTTCATTTTTCCACCCACAACTGCGTGCGAAGCGCCGTTCCTCTCCTCTGCAGGTCCTCCACTCATCTCCACCCTCCGTGAAGCATTCTCCGGCCATCCGAAGTCATCTTCAACCTTCGGAGAGCTCCTGCCCACCAGCAGCGAGCAACGAGAACTTTATGTGCTATTCCTTTGGACAAAAGGAAGAAAGGATTGAAGGAAAGGAAAGAAGACGGAGAAGAACAAGTGGATTGACGACCCATTTGCATCCGGTAGCAACCATGGTCAGAGTCGTGAAGTGGATTGACAACCAACCACTCTGTCCAAGAACCACGTCTACGCTTTCCCTCTTTCGATTTACTCTACCTCTTCTCTTTGTGGAATGTACTCTTAAGCTTGTAATAAAACTAAACTTGCTTTTAATTTGTCTATGAATGAAGTTTGTTTGGTTATTTACTTGCTCATTTGTTAGTTGTGATGCACTTGCCTCCGCTCACATCCACTCACTCGCGCACTTGAACCACTCTGGAAAAGGCTAGAGTTGGTGGATGAAGAGGTGATTACGACCCTCACTCTCCGAATTTGCTCTTTGTCCATCCGCCTAATGAAGCACGGCATAGCGGCTTGCACTCACTCATCACCCAATTGAAGCAGTGACGGCAACCCGCAATAGTGTTTTTTTTTGTTCTGTAGCATTAGGAATCCAAACCAACCCCCTTGTTGTATATTTCAACTCTTAGTAACAATCTTCACACGATGCTATCACGTACCCTTCCTGCATTCCCTCAAGATCGACTTTTGGGGAAGCTATTCCCAAATTATTATTTGACAGCGACCGGTACACTTGTCGACGACGCATCACCGAGCAACAAAAAATGGGTGCAACACAAGGACTTCCCAGGAGGTCATCCATCCCAGTACTAATCTCACCCAAGCACGGTTAACTGTGGAGTTCTGAAGGGATCCAGTGCTCTAGTGCTGGTATGGTCGCACACGTCGGAATACTCCGGCACATTTTATTTAAGCCAAGATCCCCGATGGACGATTTTCTGGATTGCGGGCTCCGTTGCCCTTCGGATTAAGCAATTTTGGAGGATCAAATTTTTACGCGTGGCAATGACCGGTTCACCACACCGCCTCCTCTATGTGGGATCCCCGAAATGGTGAATTGGTTGAAATTTTGCCGCCTGAGCACGCAATTATGTCGCGGCCTTTACTGTATACTTGAAAGTTTTCCCGAAGCAAGCTTTCGCTTGCATATCCATTTAGACGAAATTGACGAAATGAAAACACTTGGATAACTTTATAATGGAGCTGAATATACGCGAGACGAGGGCAAAAAACGAGCTCGAACGGGTTCACCCCGTTTTGCCAGTGGATTGACAACTTCGAGAGCTTTCCGAAATGGTATTGTGCGTGAAAATCAGACTGTTTGATCAAAAGTTATGGTCGTATGAAATGTCTTGCATTTGGAAACTAAGTAACGTCTTTCTTTTTATTTGATGCACGTCGCCTGTGCAGGATGTTAAGGCCCCGCATAAATTCTGTTTATTCCAAAAATTCTGCCCAGTCCGCGTGGGCGGTACCCTTGGGGCCGCGTTCGTAGAGAGAGCGCGTTCGTCGGAGTTAAAAATGGGCATTCATGCAGCCAAGCGGCAAAAAAAGGTGCAACACGAGGACTTACCAGGAGGTCACCCATCCCAATACTACTCTCACCCAAGCACACATAATTGCAGAGTTATGATGGGATCTTGTGCTCTAGTTCTTGTATGGTCACACACGTTAGAATACTCCGTGACATTTTATTTAAGCCAAGATCCCCGACAACTAATTTTCTTGATTGCGGGCTCCGTTGCCATTTGGATTAAGCAATTTTGGCGGCTCAAGTTTTTACGCATCATAATGACAGGGTCACCGCGCCGCCGCCTCTACGCGGGATTCCAAAAATGGGGAAGTGGTGGCGATTTTGCCTCCTGTTGTAGTACGGAGACCGGGCGGTTTGGCGGTCTGACTCTGGCGGATTAGGGACTGTGCGGTCTGGTTGTTTTTATCCAGCGGTTTGGTAGCAGGACTATTGTGGGTTGGAGTTTGGGCGATCTAATAGTTTTTCTCAGGTGACTTGGAGACCGGGCAGTCTGGCGGTCACCTATTGCGGCCTGTTCGGCTTGTTTTTATGTTAAACCGCTTATACCTTTAATTATTAAGTCTCGCATTGCTTATTTGTAATCTCTCTCATCTCCTCTATTCTATAAAAGGAGGTCATACCTTTGTAATACTAACCTTTTTGGATAATAAAAATTTCTGTTTTTCCAATTTCCGGTTTCTTCTTGTCTGTTCGCACATGGTATAAGAGGACTCGATCTTTTTCCGCCTGAATTGGTGCCTTCTTCTGTCCGCGCACTTTGTAGTCTGTTTGTGTGGCTTCTCTTCTCTTCATTTCTTTATTGCTGCCCTTTGTGTGTGCGGCCTCTCTTCTCACTCCTTCCAGTTCTCTCTGTCTTCTCTATCTCCTGTTCGCACAACCTTCTCTCTTGTCGCACGACTTCTTTCCCTCTGCTTTGTTCTACTTCTGGGTCGTGGCCTTCCTTTCTGCTGGTGTGTTGACACCATGACCGCTACAGAACCTAGTCTTATGTCCGCTGCAGTTTCTTTTCTTATCCATTTCGGTCTCTTCTGGTTCTTATCTCTTCTTATTCGAGAAGTTTCATGCGGCTTTGTTCTGCTTGCTGTTCGCGTGTCTTGTCTCTACTCGCACGGCTTCTTGCTTCTCCACCATGGCTCTTTCTAGTACCTCTACCACCACCACTACTACTATGGCCAATCTACTTCCTCCTCCTACTCCTCCCGGGAATCTTGGCACCATCTCCAAACTAATCGGTTCCAACTACCCGGATTGGCGTGTCTCCTTCACCTTCCTTCTTCGCTCAAAACGCAAATGCCTCCATCTCACTGTTGACCCTCCTCCTCCGACTTCCGCTGAGCTTGACGACTGGGATGCTAGCGATGCGCTTGTGCGCACTTGGCTAGCAAACAGCCTTTCAGATGAATGTCTTCCTGTCATCCGTCATGATGAGACGGTCTAGACGGCTTGGCTTCATCTTGCTGCTCTATAATCAAAGGGGGCTCAGACATCCTGCATTTATACTTTGTATGCTGACCTCTTTGCCCGTCCTTCCATGTCTCATGCTGTTGTTGCTGCTTATTAATAGGTTCAGGCTCTCAGGGCTGAGATTCTTCAGAATCGCCCCTTCTTTGCGGATTTGATCGAGCAACACAAGCACTTCAAGGAACTTCTGGTTGGTGCTATCTTCTTCGACTTCCTGAGTCCTATGACATGATCCGCCAGCAAATTTTGGGAGAGGTGGACTCACCCACCTTGGATGCCACTGATGCACATATTACTGCAGTTATCTCTCTACTTCAGCGTCCTCTTCTGTCCTCTCCTTCTCCACCAGACAACTATTCTTACCAGACTCAATGGATTGGCTCTAGTAGCCACAACCACCATTCCAATGGGGGTAGCCCTTCTCGCTTCCTCTTCTCACACTGTGGATGCACCGGGCATACCGTGGATCGATGTTGGATTAAACATCCACATCTTCGCCCCTCTTGTGACTCTTCCACCTACTCCTCAAAGTCGTCCGCCTCAGTGGTCACATCATTCGGTATTGCCCACGTGGTAACTCAAGATAAATAGCAAATAGACTCTGGTGCGACCAATCACATGACGGGCAATCCTTAGTACTATTCTCTCCTAGAAACACATGATCGGTTGCCCCTGGTCCTTGTTGCAACTGGATCACCCTAACCGGTCCATGGGACGGAAGTGGTTCATGTCACTCCGTCTCTTCGCTTGGAGGACACTTTCTATGTGCCCAAGTTTCCAGGCAATTTACTATCGATTACCTCTTTATGCTATCCACTTAAGTGCTCCGTCACATTCACTCCAACTTCTTTTTCTTTTCAGGATCTGAGCTCCCAATAGACGATTTCTACTGGGACTGAGAGCGGCGACCTCTACTTCCTCGACAACATCTCTGCTCTATCCGCCTTCTCCATCTCCTCTACAGATCTTCTACAGTGGAATCTCCGCCTTGGTAATCCTCCTCCATGGCTTCTTCGTCAGCTTCTGCCCCACCTCCCTCCGCACAATTTTCCTCTCAACTACGAAGCCTGTCAGCTTGGCAAGCATCACCGTTCCTCCTTCCCGCCGAAGCAAGGTCGTGGCTCTACACGTCTGTTTGATCTCATTCACTCTGATGTCTAGGGTCCTACTCCTACCCTCACCTTTGGTCGGGGTATATCTTATTTTGTTACCTTTATTGATTACTTTTCTAGATGTACTTTGGTGTATCTCTTACGAGATCGCTCTGAATTATTCAATGTATGGACATCTTTTTATCATTTTATTCAGAATCAGTTTAGTGTTTCAATTAAAATCTTTTGCTCTGATAATGGTAAGGAGTGTATTAGTCAGGCTTTTTCATCTTTTTGTATGCAACATGGGATTGTTCATCAAACTTCTTGTGTATATACCTCACAACAAAATGGAGTGGTGGAACGCAAAAACCATCACCTCCTTGATGTAGCTCACACTCGGATGATGCAGATGCATGTCCCTCGCTTCTATTGGGCTTATGCAGTTCTCATTTCCTATTATCTCATCAATCGCATTCCCTCTATGGTTCTCCATGGTCAAACCCCATTCTCTATTCTCTATTCGGGAAACGATCATTTTCCTCTCACTCTACGTATCTTTGGGTGCACAACTTTTGTGCATGCTCCCTCTGCCACTCGTGACAAACTCTCCCCTCGCTCCACCAAATATGTCATTCTGGGGTACTCTACCACTCAAAAAGGCTATTAATATTTTGACCCCATTCTTCGCAAGCAGTTCGTCTCCGCTGACGTAACCTTCTTTAAGAATGCTTCCTATTTCTATGATGACTCCTCTCTACTTCCCGCAACTTCTGATTCTCCTACTATTCCCTCCAACCCTTCGACCCCTTCCGAGGTTTTTCCACCTCCACCACCTCCACCGTCTACTCCTCTCTCTTTTCCACCTCCACCATCCTTATCATCTCCTCCTCCCTCTTCTCCGCCACCGTCACTCTCTACTCTCGGGCCAGCTCTCTCCACCACGGATGCTTTGGATGCTGAGGAACCCCCTGACTTGGATCTTCCTATTGCTCTTCGTAAAGGGGTTCAGACGTGTACCCAGCACTCGCTTGCTGTTGTTGTTTCCTATGATCGTCTTACCTCTTCTCGTAGTGCTTTTGCACTGGCTATCTCTGCCACTTCCACCCCCCATTCCTACCAGGAGGCCCTTAATGTTCCTCATTGGAAGGTTGCTATGGATGAGGAGATTGCTACTCTCATTGAACGGGGTATGTGGACCCTTGTTCCTCCTCCCTTCGAAACAGATGTTGTTGGCTGTCATTGGGTCTTTGTGGTAAAGTTCAGTCCGGATGGCAGTCTGGATCATTACAAGGCCCGCCTTATTGCCAAAGGATTTACCCAGACTTATAGTGTTGATTATTTTGACACCTTCTCTCCAGTTGCTCGTCTCAACACTATCAGGGTCCTCCTCTCTATGGCTGTAAACATGGATTCGCCCATTTCCCAACTGGATGCCCAGAATGCATTTCTATATGGGGATCTTCTGGAGGATGTCTACGTGGAGCAACCTCTAGGGTATGTTGCTCAGAGGGAAACACGGGTATGCCGGCTAAAGAAGGCAATCTATGTCCTAAAGCAAATCCCTCGGGCTTTGTTTGACAAGTTTAGCGGGATTGTGACGGCCGTGGGTTTTACGAGAAGTTTTGCAGATCACTCTTTATTCATTCACAAAACCTCTCTAGGTCTAGTGGTTCTTGCGGTTTATGTGGATGATATTCTTTTAACTGTAGATGACCAGGAAGGGATAACCTTGACAAAAAAAGCATCTTCGTTAACACCTGGTCACAAAGGATATGGGTTATCCAAAATACTTTTTGGGTATATAAATCTCTCGGAAGCCCAATTCCTTAGTCTCTTCCCAGTGCAAGTATGCTCTTGATTTTCTAAAAGAGGCAGGGTTGACTAGGCTAAACCTATCTTATGCCCCATGACGACTAGAGAAGATAAAACCAGGATGGATGACTCTCCTCCTCTTTCAGATGTTACAAGGTACAGATGTCTGGTTGGTAAACTTATATATCTCATGGTGACCAGACTCGACATCTCCTATGTTGTAGACAAGGTTAGCCAATTCATGCAAGCTCCTAGAGAGTGTCATCTATAGTCTACCCTTAGGATATTGGAGTATGTCAAATCAGCGCCTGGGAAAGGATTACTCTTTAAGAAGAATGGTCATTTGAGGGTTGAAGCGTACTCAGATTCGAGCTATGTTGATGATAAAGGAGAGCACAAGTCAACATCGGGCTTTTACACGTTTGTGGGGGGAACCTTATGAGCTGGAAGGGCAAGAAATAGTCTGTCATCTCTAGGTCCAGTGCAGAAGTAGAATATCGAAGTATGGCATCGACCATATGTGAGTTGAAGTTGTTACGGGCTCTCATGCTTGACTTAGGAGAGGTCTAGAACCATCCTCTACCTATGTTTTCTGATAACAAGGCCTCCCTATACATCTTCAAAAATCCGGTCTTCCTTAAGATAACAAAGCACATTGAAGCTGACTGCCATTTTATTCGGGAAGAGATTTTAAAGGAAAAAATATGTACTCCATTCGTCACCTCCGATAAAGAGTTTGCTGATATTTTCACCAAGCCTGTGTCCTCCTCCTTTCTTCACATTTGCGACAAGCCGGGCATGATTGATATATATGCTCCAGATTGAGGGGGAGTGTTGCAGTATGGAGACCGGGCGGTCTGGCAGTCTGACTCTTGCGGATTAGGGACTGCGCGGTCGGGCTGTTTCTCTCTAGCGGTTTGGTAACTGGACTGTTGATGGTTGGTGTCCGGGCGATCTAACAGTTTGTCTCAGGTGACTTGGAGACAGGGCAGTCTAGCGGTCTCCTATGGCGGCTCGTTCTCTCCTTATGGGGGTTGCCGGGCGGTTAGCCTTCTCGTCTAACCATGCGGCCTGTTCGGCTTGTTTTTATGTTAAACCGCTTATACCTGTAATTATTTAGTCTCAGATTGTTTATTTGTAATCTATCTCATCTCCTCCATTATATAAAAGGTAGGCCATACCTTTGTAATACTCACCTTTTTGGATAATAAAAAAAATTTTTATTCCAATTTCCGGTTTCTTCTTGTCTGTTTGCACACTGCCTGAGCACGCAGTTATGTCACGACCTTTACTGTAACCTTGGAAGTTTTCCCGAAGCAAGCTTTTGCTGGCATATCCATTAGGACGATGTTGGTTCCCTAGTTTTGATTTGAGCAATGTCATTTCAATTAGGCTTATTGACCCAAGAATTATCTATGGTCAAGGGTTAGACTAAAGGTTAGTCTACCTTAGGTTAGTTGAGAAAGGATAGAAATGAAAATTGGTTAAGTATAAATGTGTTCGACGATAGTCGAACCTTGCTCGACGATCTTCGATTGCTGACCGACGATCTATGAGTTATATGAACTCTTAAGTGGGCTCGACGATCTACTTGTTCAGATCGACGATCTTCGATCTATGGTCGACGATTTATGTCTGCCTTTATCAATATTCATTTCATTTGATTTCGTGGTTTGTTTCCTCTTGTTTAAGACATATTTTATTCAGGATATTCTGCTTAATTTAATGCTTATACTCTTTTGCTTATTTGCAATACTCCTTATGCATTAATTAAGAGTTTTGGCAGAATAAAGTCGTTTGTTTTATTAGAGGAAATAGTGGATTCTTTACAGCTGTAATATAGCCGTTAGGCTTTGTTTCCTGTGCCAATTTGTAAAACCAAATTGATAGGATATTTTTAATATCCTTAATTCCTTTTTGGGAATGATAGAAAAGATTATAGCTGCAGTTTCCTTATTCGATTTATTGTATTATTTGGAAAGTTTTTTAAGTGCATGGCTCGAGGTAATTTTAAAAGAAGAAAGGTCTCTATATTAGCAATGCAGTCGGCTGAATTCAATATACATACAACCCAGAATATTCTAACAAGACACAGAACTAGAACTCTCAAGAGAAAGAAAAGTTCTTCTTCTTCCTGAGTTCATCCTGTCTTCAGGAAAATCAATACTCAGAGTTCAAGCCTTCAAGAAGAAGAACCTTCCCAGATTGCTGAACATCATTGCTGCAAACCTCCCAGATTGCAAAAGCTGTTGAAGAAGAACATTCATCAAAATCTTGAGTCTTCTTCAAGGCTGCATTAGAAAGACATTCAAAGCAATCTGAAGTCCTTGCACCCTGAAGCAGAGCTTCTTCCTGGACATTCTCTAAGCCAGGGGGAGCTTTGATTTTCTCAGAGCAATCCACTAGCTTCTCTGAACACAGAGAAGACTCTTTTAATCCTTCTTTTAACCTCCTTATAAAAGGGTTATTACTCCCTTCAAAAGTGAACTATTGGTGGCAGGGAACCTGATCAAAAACCTGTGTGTTTGGTTTTTGGGCACCTGATCAAAAGCCTAAAGGGTCTTGAGATCTACCTAAAGTAGATCTACTGGTGGCAGGGCACCTGATCAAAAACATGTAGTGGATTTCTACCAGGGTTGTAGAAGAGTGGATGTACTCAATTGGGGAACCACTATAAAGCTCTTGTGTTGTCTTGTTGCTTATTTAAATTAATGCTCTGTGGCTGTGATAGTTTTAACTAGGTTGCTAATTACTGTGTTTGGATAAAAGCTCAACTGAAACTTCAGTGAGCTTCTCCTTTATTCACTACACTCTATTAGGCTATAGGTTTAAAGCTTTTTTTCTTTTTATTCCGCAAATAGCTCTAAGAGAAGTGTTTAGAGTCTCCTTCTTTTTGAATACTCTATTCACCCCCCCCCCTCTTAAGTAGTAAGTATCTTATCCCCTCACTTTCAATTAGTATCAGAGGGAGGTTGATTTGTTTAATAGGCTAACACTTCAACCATAAGATCTTGTAATAAGATATTTTGATACCATATATACTCACATTAGATTCATGGCCCAGTACAAAGATTACTCTTGCACCAGACCTCGAGTATGAAACTTAGCCAAGTTTTTAATCTAAAAGGCAAGAATCAGACTTTATATGAACTCTATTGATGAGGATATTTTTTCTTCTATCTTAACAGGGCCACCAACACCACCTGCTGTAACTATTGCTACAACATCTGCAAATCTTTGTGCAGTGCCACCTCCTGACTATAATGAAATTTACAAGAAGGCCAAGATAGATGATGGCAAAGCTATGAATATTCTGGCTCAGACTATGTCTGATGAGACATTCCAGAAAGTGGCTGATTGCACCTCAGCAAAAGCCATGTGGGACTCACGGAATCAGATTGTAGCTGGTTCAGCTGATGAGAGGAAGGACAGAAGGTCCAATCTCATATCCCAATATGAGAACTTCAAGAAGAAAGATGCTGAGACAGTAGAAGCTATGTACACAAGGCTCAGCTCCATTATCAATGAGCTGAGGACACTCGATAAGGAGATTACATTGATAGAAGTCAATGATTAAATACTGATGTGCTTCCCCAGCATATGGGATCTCAGAATCTGGCCAATCAAGGAGTCTAGAAGTACAACAGAGATCTCAACTGAAGCTTTCCTTGGCAAGCTCAAATCATTTGAGCAAGTACTGAAGACCAAGGAAGCTGAAGCTGAAGCCAAAGCAACTACTCCAACAAGGAAAGAGCAAACCCTTGCTCTTAAGGCTGATGATGAGTCCAAAGTGACTCAATCAAATGAAAAACTGATGGCACTCTTTGCCAAGAGGTTCTACAAGATGGGCAGAAAGGACAACAGAAGGAAGTCATCAAAATATGATTACAAGCCAAGGAATGATAAAACCCCATCTAAAGAAATTATTTGTTATGGATGCAGGAAGCCTGGACACATTCTCCCTGAGTGTCCAGAGAAAAAGCATAATGAAAGGATAAAAGAAAAGGAATATGAGAAGCACTACTCCAAGGCATCTTCTCACAAATATAAGAAGAAACAGAAAGGTCTTGTTGGAAAGACCTGGAGTGATACTGAGGAAGTCTCTTCTTCCTCCAGCTCCAGTGAATATGATGAAGAAGAGAAGAAAGGTAAGGAGAATTGCCTTATGGAAATTAATGCCTGCAGTAGTAACTCAGCTGCAGAGATGACTGAAGATGAGGAGGATGAATTATCTTATGAAGACCAGGTAATTGCATCTTATGATTTTACTACTGATGAATTTAAGCATGAATTTAAAACTCTTTTCCTAGATTTACTTAGCTTAGAAAAGGTGATTAAGTTGCTTAGAGATAAACTAGCTGGATCAAAATCTCTATCTAGTGAAAACATTATATTAGAATCTGAACTCACTAGATCATCTGAAGAAATTAAATTTATTAAATTAGAACTAGTTAAAGCTAAGAGGTTAGAGGATTCACTTAATGTTAGAAGCCTTAAGTTGCTAGAAATCACAAGCACTGCCAACACTAGGACAGGCAACAATAAGTTAGGCTTAGGTGCCTCCCCTAGTGAACCCCCATTGCTCCTTGAATACAATCTCTCTACTCCAGTAAAGTTTGTTTATGAAAAAGGAATACACAACACTGAGGTTATTCAAAAGGCTAAGAAAGCTTTAAATAAGATTAAGAGAGACAAAAGGAAACAGAAATTCATAGAAATACAAAAATCATCGAACGCCTATCGACAATCGCTGTACCCATCATCGAACGACAATCGTTGATCTCTGAACTCACCTGCTGGGTATAACTACTTGGCAATGAGGGATCGACGATCTCAGCCTGAGTCGTCGAACAGAGATCGACGATCGTGAAATCCAGAATCCTTTTCTGTAAACCAAGATAGACGATCTGGGTACCGATCGTCGAACATCGATCGACAATCAGAACTATATTTCTAGAATCAAAACAATGCTTACAGAAATAATAAGTTTAATAGCAACCCTAGGTCTGCTATTTGGATTATCCCACCTAGGAGATCTCATCCCTTATGATATCACCCTCAACCTGCATACTCTTTTATTTCTAATTTTTACTATGTGAAGAACAATGGACCCAAGGTTACCTGGGTCCACAATATCTAATTTATCTTATTGCAAGTGAAGACCTATCCTATCACTCAGGATAAGTGGTATTTGGATAGTGGATGCTCCAAGCATATGACTGGAAACAAAGAGAACCTGTCAAGCTTCAAAGCCAAGTTGGGACCAAAGGTGGTCTTTGGTGATTCCAGCTGTGGTCAGACTAAAGGATATGGAAAATTAACCATAGGGTCAGTGACTTTCAAGAAAGTAGCTTATGTCACAGGACAAAAGCATAATCTTATTTCTGTAAGTCAGCTTTGTGATGCTTGCTACCAAGTTTGGTTCTCTAATACTCTGTGCAATATTACCTTGAATAATAAAATTGTATTAGTAGGCATTAGGCAAGGAAATATTTATCTTGTAGATTTTAAATCCACCTCTTCTTAAATTTGTTTATTTAATGAGGTGAGTAGTAATAATAATTTGTGGCATAAAAGGCTAGGTCATGTTAACCTTAGGAATATATTTAGGTTATCTAAATACAACTTTGTCAGAGGTTTGCCCTCTTGCCCCTATAAGAAGGAAGGCCTATGGAAGGCTTGTCAACAAGGCAAGCAAACTAAAAATAGTTTCAAAGCTATAAATAAAAGTGATTCACCTAGAATCCTGTACCTATTGCACTTGGATATCTTTGGTCCAATAGCTTTACAAAGTCTCGGAGGGAAATTCTATACCCTAGTAATTGTAGATGATTACTATAGGTTCACTTGGGTGTTCTTCTTGAGAACTAAATCTGATAACTTTAAAGTTCTTATAGATTTTCTACTTTGTATACAGACTGAGTACTCTACACAAGTTGCCTTGATCAGAAGTGATCATGGTACTGAGTTTGAATCTCTTCTTATGCAAGAATTCTTTGAGGAAGAAGGTATCAGACATAGCTTCTCTGCTCCTAGAACTCCTCAACAAAATGGGGTAGTTGAAAGGAAAAACAAAACACTGATTGAAGCTGTAGGAACATTGGTAGCAGATGTTAATATGCCTCTATCCTTTTGGGAAGAAGCAGTTAGCACAGCTAACTATGTACTGAATAGGAGTCTAATACATAAACTAAAGGGGAAGACTCCCTATGAATTTCTTATAGAAAAGAAACCTAAAATAGATTATTTTAGAATTTTTGGTTGTGTAGTTTACATTCACAACAATAACAAAGACTACATTAGAAAGTTTGAAGCAAAGGCTTCAATGGGAATATTTCTAGGATATTCCCAAGTAAGAAAAGCTTATAGGGTATTTAATAAATCCACATTGAAAATTTAAGATTCAGTACATTTATCTTTTGATGAAACTATCATGTTTTAAAAGAGAAGGAAACTCCTTCCAGTAACTCTTTGCAGGTACCTGACTTATGCATGAATTTTGATGAGCTAAAACTCACTCATGAGATTCAACCCCAACCAACTCTTCAGATAGTTGATTCAGATAGTGATAAAGACCAAGTAGAAGTGATTGCAACTCTACCAACAGCCAATCTAATTCCACCTAAGGAATTGATTCCAACTGCTATTGAAGATCACATACCACCAACATATTATGTTACACTTAGAGATCATCCTACATCTCAAGTGATTGGAGACATTTCAACTGGTGTGCAAACTAGACATCAAATAAGTCAAGATGTGATGCTTGCTTGTTTTCTTTCACAGATTGAGCCCCTAACCATAAAAGATGTTTAGCAAGATCCCCACTGGATTATTGCTATGCAAGAGGAGCTAAATCAGTTTGAAAGATGTAAAGTTTGGAATTTGGTTCCAAGACCAAAAGGCCAACTGGTTATAGGCACTAAATGGGTGTTTAGAAACAAGTTGGATGCTCAAGGAATTATTATAATGAATAAAGCAAGGCTTGTAGCACAGGGTGAAAGTCCAGCTAGTGCCAACTAGCTTCACCTATGGGGGGGGGATAGGTGACTTGCAGCGTATTTGCGGAATTAAAATGGTACCTGCAGAATCAAAACAAACCACACAGCACAGAAAATAACACAGGAAATTTATAGTGGTTCCCCGATTTGGGTACGTCCACTTTCCCCCTTCGACCTATCTCCCAACCAGGGATGACTCGGTCACTTCACCAACAGGATTGAAATCCAATCCTTGCACTATCGGAAGGAACCCTTCCACACGTAGGAGTCAACACTCCCACAACACGTGTTGCACCCAACCCTACAACTAGGAACCAAATGTTCCTTTACAATGAAAAAGAAATTGGAGTGTATAAGAAATACAAACAACTTGAAGATCTAGGTGTCCCTTTTCGTTAGACTACTTGTTCTTGTAGGCAACGAAAAGTCCACAACCCTTGATCTTTCTTGGAGAAAATCTCCCCGAGACCGGTGGCGGCAAAGGGCGGTGGCAAGGCTCTCGGTGTTGGCGGCGGCAATTGAAAATAGCAGCGATGCACTGGAGATTCAATATTCTTAGCGAAGTCGGCAAGGTCTTCCAACGATCACACTAGGATCGATCGTCTCGATCGATTCGGACGGGGATGGATTTCCCTATCTCAAATCAAGAGACAAAAGATCTCTGGTTAGACGCGTGAGACGCTGTGCACGACTTGGCTTCTATCACCGGGGATCTGGAGGATATCGAGATCGGCTACGGTGACTACTGCACGAGCGGCGACAGAGATGATCGGCGGAGCAAGATCGAGAGCTAGGGCTCGACGGCGGCTGTCCTTTTTGAATTCGCGTGTGTTGATCTTTACTGTTCACCAATACCCGTATATTTATACATTAGGTCATAAAGATGACCGTTGTGGGCCCCACCAGCAATAAGACTTAAGTCCGGTTCGAAATACCGCTGGAAACCTGGACCGGTCCAGGAAGTGTCAGAAATTTGCCCATGTCAAATTCGGCGAGAATCGTAGGTGATTCTCGACGAATCGGCGAGAATCACCTACGATTCTCGCCGAATTCTACTTAGTCGAATTCTGACTGCACAGGTATAGTAGCCAGGGAGAATCGGCGGGAATCACACTTAATTCTCGCCGAATCGTCGAGAATGCAAAGTCATTCTCGACGAATCGGCGAGAATCACTTAGTGATTCTCGACGATTCTGCCTTAGAGAATTTTCTGGCGGCGTTGAGACAGCCGGCCCCAACCGGGCGAGAATCATCTAGTGATTCTCGACGATTTACACTTAGACGATTCTCGTCTTTCAACCCGTGAGCTGGTCTTTGGCCCATCCTTGCTCCTTGTCTCCTCATGATCTTTCATGACCCTGTGCTTGGAAATAAGTACACTCCAATAGAGAGAGTACATGTAAGCCAACACACTGATCTGCTCAATGAGAGATTACGTTGCACAGACCCGTGTATATTGACCTACTGCACCCTGACATTGGTGTGTACTTAGCAATGAATAGCTGCAAGCACAACTAGAAGAAATTCATCAAATATATAGTGAATTCATCTTAGCTTGATAGGAGGCTTCCTCAAATCCAGGTAATTGTGGATACAATACCCAACAATCTCCCCCTATTTGACGAAGCCAAAATCCTACTAAGCTAAGATAAATTTCAACACTCCAGATAAAATATGCATTAACCAAAAGAGTGAACAATAAACGTAATCAGATCAATGTGAGAGTCAATTAATAAACCACACACTTGTATATATAAATATGAATATCCACACAGAAATGTTCACATGATTACATGATAAGGAAAGTTTAAGTGTGATAATTACAAAAGCTAACATCCTAAAGATCTTTATCCTTAGCTATGTCTTCTTTAAGTTGCTGAGCTAATAACTTTCTGCTTTGTCGCTCAAGATACTCCTTGGGCTTTGGATAGTATCTCGGAGGAGGGGCTTTATCTGCCACGGCGTTGTTCATGAAAAATATGTTACGTTTAGCTTCAAATTCTTTATGCGGCTCCCATTCGTACTGACTATATACATCATTTCGATTTATTTGCCCCCTCTGCTGTAACAAAAATGTGTCTAAGATAATACTCTTTGATACAGGAGTCCATTTTTTGTTCCTCACATCATCCTCCTTCAATCTGATCTTCTTTTCAGCTTGTGTTTCCCTAGATGTCCCTTATTGAATTTTTCTCTTGTTCCTGGCTTTTACTAGGGCTTCTTGATCAAACCAGCTTCTTCGTTCAGCCCTTTCAGCAGCTTTCTTTGACTCGGCTTCACTCATTGGTACTTCTTCAGTCCTTATTTCACCCGCAGCAGTACCAGCAGGACCCACATCCTTTGGCGAAGCAACAGGAACATGTATTCCCGATGACTCTGTTACCAGCCAGTGGGCCGTTTCAAACATATACCTATTCGAATTATCGAATTTGTATTTGTCAATTATTATTTATTAAGATGATTAAAGGTGCAGTTATGATTTGGTAGTTTTGAAAGGCATACCTATTGTTCTGATCGAAGTTTAGAATTACTAACTCTTGAAGCCCCGCCATCTTAGCGTTATACGCTTCCTCCCCCTTTTTGGCTTCGGCGGGTATAGAGTTTGCATAGGAATGCAGAGATGCATCAATGTGCTTCACAGTTTTACTGAATTCGTCCAGCAGAGTTTTCTGATTTGCGTTCAGCATTACCATGTTGGCATCAAATTGTTGTATGTTCTGTGCCACAACATGAACATTTTTATTGACTACTGTCAGGTCGTCAGTATTCTTCTTCAGTCCTTTCATAAGAAGAGATACGGCTGTGCCTGCCTCTGTATATTTTTCATCAAATTTCTTCTCCATCACATCTAGTTTATGGTTGATCTGAACAACATTCTTGAGCATGAGATCCTCAGAGTCCTTCAGTCTCTTTAGTACTTTGTTGTGGGATTTCTCAAACGTATCCTTAAGCTCATCCAGCATCCCTTGGACAAAATTAACAGTGTGATTTGCTATGTTTGCTTGAAATGGAGGAGCTGCAGGCAGACCTTGGTCAGGCTCCCCAGTAGAAGCACTGGGAGAGCTGGACACTAGAATAGAGTCCACAGGGGGAACAGAGGGTTGCTGAGAGGGCTCCCCCTCCATTCCTGCATCCGACCTCTCAGGAGCTTGTTCCTCAGATGAAACAGCAGCATCCTCCCGAGGATCCACCACTTTCTCCCTCTCAATTACTTCCTCCTCCATCTCAGTCTCCAAGTGCTCAGGCTTATCTGCAGAGTTGTGCATATCTTCCTCTACTTCTTCCTCCTCCTCCTCATCAGCCACCTCATCTCCCAGGTAATTCATATCTTCCTCACCTTCCTCTTCCTCCTCCACATCTGCCACTTCATTTGCCACTACCTCCTCACCGTCTTCTTGTACAGTCTCCACAGCATATTTAGCTATCTGAGAAATATCAGATATGATGTTTGCAGAAGAGTGTACAGGCTCCCCCTCAGTTCCTGCAATCAGTGCGTTAGGAACGTCACTGGGTGCTGTCATAGAATGTGCAGGAGCACTGGTGTCCTCGGCCGGAGATGCTTCCTCTTGGTCTATTTCCCTGGCAACCTGCCCTATTCGACGCTCCCACCGGTCGAATATACTTACGTCCATTTTTTTAAAATAGTGCAGAGGCACTCCTTTGCTCATGTCGAATGTATCTCCGTCCTGCTGATTCAGATAGAGGCTGATGATTCTGCCAAAGCTGGGGGTTCGGAGTGTGTCTTTAATTCTTTCAAAGAGCATGGCTCCCCAATTGAACCGCTTTCGGCAGACGATCGCCACCAGAATCTTGAACATTTCCCCTGAAATATGGTCGTGGGATCCAGGTTTGCAGATTAGAGCCTTCCCAACGATATCAGACAGCAATTTTCCCTCCTCGTTCATGTCTTTCCTTTTGATTGACTTGGTCCCCCTTGCCAGTCCACAGAAGGATAGGGTCCTTGCTCTATCCTCATCCTCCAGGTAATCTTCTTCCTCACAACTGGATAGCTGCAGGCATTGGGTCAGTTTCCTGGCGGATAACTTGATCTTCTTCCCAGCAACCTTGCTCTTGATGGAAGTGTCTTCGTGACGGAGCTTGGCAGTTGCAAAGAACTCCAATACTTCCTTATCCAAGATCTTGCACAGGTGCTCCAGCACGAATGTCAGTTCCGCTTCCTCGAGCATAATGATTATGTTCCGGAACTCGTCCGAGGCCTGGGAGAATCCGGTTCTCAATAGCTCGCATCCAGTGACCAGGCCTGCAGTAGTCCGTGGGGCCATAGCAAACTAGGAAGAAAGGGAATACCAATTTCCAAGTCTAAGGATCTCTGAAACTAAGAGAGTGACAACAAAATCTACACTAAGCTCAAGTCACGGTAAGGGACAAGATGAAGATTACCTAGTAAGGAGAGGCAGTGAAAGTTCAGGCTGCTTTACTAGAGAGACGACGAGCCGATCTGAGGCGAATCTTGGACGAGTGCCTGGTTGCGAGAGGAAGTCTTCAGGAGGCGTCGTTAGGTCACCACGAAGTGCCGGAGGAGGAACCCGCTGGGAGGAGAAGTCGAAGGGATTCCTGCGGAGCTTGTACAGGGTCTTGGCGAACGTTGGAATTTGAAGGGTTGGCGGGATTTAGGTTCGATGTTAGAAGCAGGTTTATATATGTTTATGTCCGAAGGCTTTGTTTGACGGAACTGCAATAGTTGAATATTGATCGTCGGGAATGGCGGAATTTGGTTCGACGATTTGGTGATACTTTTGTGCTACTGTTGGTTCGCACGGGTGAATTTTGTTCGATGATACCATGGTGGAATTTAGTCTAAGGTAAATTGCTGAGATTCCAAATTTATGTCATTGTCAAGGGTAGGAAAGTCTTAATAGGCATAATTGTTTCTTAATCCAACCAAGGGGTTCAAAATTTTTGAGGGCGGACTTATGGCTGAAAATGTCAAACTAATCACTACTAATGTAACTGAAGGTTATCTTACACTTATACTCCTTCTCTAAGTGACTTAGCATACGTGAATAATTTTTCTATATGACCATCCAATGTCAAAAAAGTGAATTCATTATTAAGTGTGGATATGTCAACATACATATATACATATATGGAATTGTTTATGCTTTATGGCTCAAACATTTAAGGCTAATTGCAGTTACCTGTGACAACAAGATGTAACATTCACATCATCAGCACAGAGTATATCAGGAGGTCAGTATGCATGTGCCTGTAATGATGGCACTGCTCCCATTCTCGACACTTTTTCCACGTCATTCTTGGAGCATCTCCTGTCCGGTTCCCATCAGGATTGCGGGAACCCAGACCACCCTGCAGGAAAAAGTTATCTTGCCTTAGGAACCCAATAAGTATTGGGTTCTAGGTTCCTGTCAGCATAATAATTGGAGTGCCTCCCCTCAGGAATCCTAGTGGGAGGACTAACATTGTCTCGAGGATGTGGAAGTCCCCTTTCCTTTGACACAGAAGAGTTGTGCCAACAATCTATGGCAAAATGACCCACTTTGCCACAACACCAACATTCATGAATGTTGTATCGCCGTTTGTGACCTGAACGAGTGACTGAGGTAGTCATAGTTCTAGGTCTAAACGGGATAGAGCCGGATATGCTAACAGAGTTGTCTCTTCCACCGTGACTATTGGAAGGGTGGAAAGAATGCATATGGCAGGCGTCATGAGGCCTGGGAGGTGGTGCCTTCCTTTCAGTTAACCCCCTTCCAAGGACCCCATGAGTCCCAACAACATGATTTCTAACCCCCCTTTCCTGAGTCCTAGGGAGGTGAGAGGCGCATTGTGAGCTGATGCTGGCAGATTCATGACGAGTTGGGGCTGTGGCCGAGAATACAAAGGGTTTGGTGGAAGCCTGAGTTATTCTCTTCTGGGTGGCCATGACAGCTCTAGCACTGTGGGTATTTCCATATGAGGGCTGATCATTCTTGTAGTGACCATGGTTGTTCCTATGGTCATACCTGAATGCATGATGTGTGCCCTTCCTGCTCGGGGTGGGGGTTCTGAACACAGTTTCCTCATTTCTCCATGAATTAACGATTTAGGAGATCCACCCATTTTCTGCTTTTCCTTTGATAGCATCTATCTTGGAAAAGTTAGAAACAATCCTCTTCTCGGTCTCTAGACGACTCTCTAGATCCGAGATCTTTGAGTCCTTTACCTTGATGGATTCTAATTGGAGATTCATCAAGGTCTTCAGCTGAGCAATCTCCTTAGCTTGCTCCTCCACAAGTAAGTTGCTCTTCTGAAGGGCACTCTCAAGGGAATCAGGATTTTCATCCCTTGCATCTCTGGAAGGACTACCCTCTGATTTATTCCTGTCTTCAGGAACTTCAAGAGGAGGGGGGCAGGATGAAGAAGTTACCTGCTCCTGGCTTTGCTGATCAGGGTTATCGTTAATATCGGCAGAGACTGTTGAGTTAGCTTCATCAGAACTGCTTTTCTCAACTTCTTCTTCAGTCTCTGACAAGGACACAGGAGCCCTGATACTGAGAAATTGGTCATCACTTTCTTCTTCAGAAATGCTGACCCCCATATATGCCTCATCCTCTTGCTGGCGACTTATCCCTGTTCTGTCTGATCCCTCCATGAGGTCTGATACAGTTTGCCACAAGGACTTGGTCGTCCTACACTTTTCAAGTCTTGACCGGGAAGGTCCAGTCCAGACATCCAGGATGATTCTACGGATCTCTTTATCCAGGTTGAATAAGGAGAGTTCAAGCTCTGATATCTCAGAGACATCCATAGGTGTTTGAAGACCCTTTCCAGAGCAGGAGGTCTTCATAGGAATGAATGGGCCCTCTTCCAGGATGATTGATGTCCGTGGGTCAATGGCCTCCAAGTAAAAAGATTCCCTCATCTTCCAGATGGGGTAATATTCCTTTGTGCACGTAGGGAGTCTAAGCGGAGAGATATCATATTCCAGCTCCATCCTTGTTGACACAGGTGGCAGGATTCTACTCAAGGTGTGAACCTTTTTGATGAGTAACCTCCCTCTGATACCACTTGAAAGTCCACCTAGTGCCAACTAGCTTCACCTATGGGGGGGATAGGTGACTTGCAGCGTATTTGCGGAATTAAAATGGTACCTGCAGAATCAAAACAAACAACACAGCACAGAAAATAACACAGGAAATTTATAGTGGTTCCCCGATTTGGGTACGTCCACTTTCCCCCTTCGACCTATCACCCAACCAGGTACGACTCGGTCACTTCACCAACAGGATTGAAATCCAATCCTTGCACTATCAGAAGGAACCCTTCCACACGTAGGACTCAACACTCCCACAACACGGGTTGCACCCAACCCTACAACTAGGAACCAAATGTTCCTTTACAATGAAAAAGAAATTGGAGTGTATAAGAAATACAAACAACTTGAAGATCTAGGTGTCCCTTTTCATTAGACTACTTGTTCTTGTAGGCAACGAAAAGTCCACAACCCTTGATTTTTCTTGGAGAAAATCTCCCCGAGACCGGCGGCGGCAAAGGGCGGCGACAAGGCTCTCGGTGTTGGCGGCGGAAACTGAAAACACCAGCGATGCACTGGAGATTCAATCTTCTTAGCGAAGTCGGCAAGGTCTTCCAACGGTCACACTAGGATCGATCGTCTCGATCGATTCGGACGGGGATGGATTTCCCTATCTCAAATCAAGAGACAAAAGATCTCTGTTTAGACGCGTGAGATGCTGTGCACGACTTGGCTTCTATCACCGGGGATCTGGAGGAGATCGAGATCGGCTACGGTGACTACTGCACGAGCGGTGGCGGAGACGATTGGCAGAGCAAGATCGAGAGCTAGGGCTCGACGGCGGCTGTCCTTTTTGAATTCACGTGTGTTGATCTTTACTGTTCACCAATACCCGTATATTTATACATTAGGTCATAAAGATGACCGTTGTGGGCCCCACCAGCAATAAGACTTAAGTCCGGTTCGAAATACCGCTGGAAACCTGGACCGGTCCAGGAAGTGTCGGAAATTTGCCCAAGTCAAATTCGGCGAGAATCGTAGGTGATTGATGAGTCCTATTTATATAATTATTTTCGGACTCATCTGGGCTTGTTTTTGTACGCTTGCACTTCACTTTGAGCTCGTTATCGCTCATATTTCATTTTATCCTTATTTCTTTAGGAAGTGCACTTTTGGCCCGTGGTTGTGTTTATTTTGTGTTCTTCTATTATTGTACTCCGTTCTGTGCTTGTTTGGAATGTCTGCGCATATCAGTGCTGGGTTTAGGGGTCTTGTGCGTGTCTCGGGATTATTTGGAAACAGGTTTAGTATGCACGATCATCGGCTTTGTTGCGCACGACCACTAGTCGTGCGCCGCTGATCGTGCGTACCTATTCCCCACTTTCCAAAGTTCTGTCGGGGCAATCGCACGACCATTGACTTCAGTGCGCACGACCACTGGTCGTGCGCGTAGATTCCACTTTTTCTTGGAGTTCTGCCTGGCCTTCGCGCACTATCACTGACCACATGGCGCACGATCACTGGTCGTGCGCCAGTGATCGTGCGCGCTATTTATTCTGCTTACTATAAATACGCAGGTTCCGCCCTAATTTCGGGAGATCGCCCATTTCCGCGATTTTCCGCCGTTTTCTGCTCCGAAGAGGGATTTTGCCGCCCTCCATCATCCTCTACCATAGGGAGTTGCTCCGGGCAAGCCTCAACGCCAAATCAAAGCCGGAGCATCCCCTTGGCCTCCTCCTTCATCCCCAAGCTTCAAGCGGAGTTTTGACCGAGCTTTCTCCATCAAGCTAGGAGGAGCTGGAGCCGCAATCTACCGGGTCATTTCAACGAAGAAGATGGGTCCATTGGGAGTGAGTGACAACCTCCTCTACCCCGGACGCAGTTGAGGACCGAGCTTGGACTCGGATTGACAACCCGGGATTCCAACCGTGAACCCTCAATAAGGCTTCGGATTCGGTCGATTCGCACACCTCTTCCTCTTGTTGTTGTTAGCTTAGTTATTTTCCATGTATTGATGAAGAATGCTTATTTGTAGTTAACATTTACTCTTACTCATGTCTATGTGAGTTAGTGTTTTTGTTATATTTACTTGAGGTCCGCCATATACCATCCTCCACCATCCACCCTTGCCGCACTAGCAATTGCTAGTGGCGTACGTTGCGAAGAGGTGCTCCCGACCCTCATTCCGCCATTCTAACCACCTCATCCTCTAGCCTACTCATCCATCCGCCAAGCGATTCGGTGCATAGCGGCCCGTGTAGTTTCCATCCCGCCTTGCGAAGCATCGCATAGCGGCGTTGCATAGGAGTAGCTTGTAGATTTTACTTCTTGTTTCCGCAACAATCAAACCCCCCCACCCCTCTTTTTGAGCCGACCCGAGGACTTCAATCTCAAGTCCTCCTCGACATTAACTCATCCCTTACTGTGTTCCTCAAGAGACCGACACTCGGGGATTTATTCCCAAACTTTATTACTTGTGTGACCGGTGCGCTTGCCGTATTTTCCACGCATCAAGTTTTTGGCGCCGTTGCCGGGGAACACAGTCGTTTGAGTTTTTGGAAAGGAAGATTTGAGATAGTTGCCCTTTCCATTTGTATATTTCATGTTTTATTTTTGTTTTGGTTTTTAGTTGTTGTTTTTTTTATTCCCTTTCTAGTTTTTATTTTGATATAGCAGGCTATTCCACTCTTTATTTGGTGGCGAGTATTTAATTTCTGCTTAGAAAATTTCTTGTGGTGAATTCTTTTCTATTGCACCATGTATTCAAATTGGTATATCAAGTGCCATTGGTGCGGGGATTATGGGCATGGTAGTGATAAGTGCCCCACTGACGGTACTGAGTATAATTCTCATGGTCCCGTGTATGCAGAGCCGCTGTCTCATGGTACTCCATACATGGTACCACAGTCTTATGGTCACTACTCGTCTCCGCCTCCACCTTTTTCTTATTCCTCCTCGGTCCCTTCTGGACCGAGGGGTAATGGAAAACGGTGTTTGTGTTGTCATAGCACCGACCATGTGTTGAAAGATTGCGCAGAATTTCAGCGCCAGATGGAGGCGGATGATGAACCGGATATCCGGATCGTCTCATCCACCTCTCAAATGGCCGCTCCTTCTGATTCTGATGATGTATCCGCAATACCACCTTGTCTATGGGGGACTGCTGTGGATACACCCATCAGACCTTCCACTAGTCAGTGCGACGACATTGCGGCACCTTCTCTCCTTGTGCCTTCTTCCCCTATTTTTGATTCACCCCCGGAGGAACCTGCGCATATTATCTATGATGATGTTGCTCCTCCGCTTTCTTTGCATGAATTACCTATTCCACTTTCTAGCGAGTCGGTCGATGATGTTGTGCCCTATGGGAATCGGGAACATGTGGATGCGCCATGGTGTGACGAGGACATTATTCTCATCAATGGTGAGTACTATGTCTTGGAACACCGTGACGTACCGAGGTGTGATGAGGAAATCCTTGTCGGTGAGGAGGTTTCTACTTCCTTGTTGGATGAGGAGATCCAAACCACCACCGAGGACCTCCTATTCTCAGATCCCCATCGTCATGACTCATATGACACCGACAGTGATCTATGTTTGGATCCTGCTGAGAGTGATTCCGGGATCACTCTCCCTATTTCCGCTTCTTTTAGTTTTTCTTCTCCTTTATTCCTTGACCCCCCTTCTCCTTCTGCGCCTGTGCGGGTTGACTCCCTGCAGGTGAGTTGGGTTGACATTGAGCCTTGCGCTTAGGTTGTCGGCGAGTGCCTCAGCTTGCATGAGGAGTTTCCTACTCCTTTTGCAGTTGAAGCCTCTACCTTCACCTTCGACCCCAACGAGCTTGTGATGGACGATACCTTGCTAGGCAAGGATTCTTTTTGTGATGAGATGAGCGAGGACCAGGTCGCCTCCTCATCTTATTTCCTGCTTCCTCTACCTGAGCTTTTCAGGTATTATTATCTAAGTAGAGGGGTAACTGTTCTATCGCCGTATCGGTACCCGTTACTGCAACAGATATTGGAACAGTTACCTGTTCATCTTCTCTTCCATAGTCCTATTAGCTAAGGCTTTTCTGCTTCGAATAAGTCGTGCTGGGATGACAGTAACCCCAGTAGTTATCTTAAATTTCTGCATTTTACTTTTTATGTCTAGCTTAGTTTAGAATTTATATGTATTTTGTTTTTCTTTTGTTTTGTTTTTGCGGAGCTCACCCCTGCAGGTATTCATGGAAACTACGCATTGGCTGGGTTGTGATTCTTCGTTTGGCGGGCCTGCTGCTACTTTCCACGCGTCTTCTAGTATGCTCACTAGCTGAGCATTGGGTAACCTCTTCCCTTAGCTCTTCCTGATTTTAATTTCTCTATCATTTGATGTGTTGTTTAGTCTAAGTCTGGGGGAGAGCATGTTTACCTTTTGTACGTGCACATTTTTTTTGCATACTAGAAGCCTTTCGTGTTTTATTTTGTTTATGTTCATTGCTTCGCACACCACTGCACCCACATGAGCGCGAGCTTAGCTGTTAGCGTGCCACGGAGTAAAATGTTGGCCTTGCTGTGTTTCTAGTCAACTGCTCTCGTTTTGTATAGAAATTTGTGTAGATTTAATTTTTTTCGTATGCTTATAGTTCTATATTTTTCTATTTGCGTAAATATTTCTTATTCTACTCAAAAGTTGGTGAATCCGGTGTGAATCAAACGGTAGCGTAGGAATGTGTGTAGCCGCCACTACACTCGTATTGCTTGAGTCGGGAGGAAGGATTATCTTTCTCGGTTGCTAAGAACTTGTCCCAAGTTATTCTTGAAGCATTGGTACACGGTTAGTCTAGCGTGAGAGTGATGTAGGCCACCTTTTGGCCCGGTTGAGCTTTGTCCCCATTCCTAACATCGCCCTTGCTAGCCCCTTTGTGCCTACCCTTCCTTTTGATTCAGCTCCACTATTTTCGCCAAAGCCCCATAGCCGATCCTAGTCGCACACCCCAGTTGAGCTTAGTGTTTTATATTTTCATGTTGGGTTGTGATGTGGTGTTATTATTTGTGAAAATGTGGAAGTGCTTTCAAGTTATATCTGCTAAAATTATGAAAAAAAACGATGAAAAAGAAAAGAAAATGATTAAAAAAAAGGGTGAAAATGAAAAGTGAAAAGAAAAAGTTTGATTGAAAATCTTTATTTGAGATGATTTGGATTTGGAGTAGGCGGTGCACACACCCATTTAGTAAAAGTTAAGTCTGGGGGTGTGGTGAACCCATGTTTATTTTGTGGGCAGCGGGTACTAGTTTTGTACGTTAGCTCATTTGGGTTAGGTGCATACCCTTCATGTTTATCCTTGTTTTCCTCACCATAACCCAAGCCCCATTATTACCCGAAGTCCTACGGAGTTGCGCTTGAGTTGACTAGTGCCGTGGAGAGAGTGTGAACGGGCAAGTTTATGGTTTCCGACATTGGTGGATTCCTTTGTGGGTAATCTTGAACCCCGGTCTTCGGCAATGCTCACCTTAGTGGCCTGCCTACTTTCTTCCTACGTAGGACTAGATGATTCACCGTGATTCCACTTTTGAGTAATAATAAATTTTTGATACGCATTGGGAAAAATATAAATATTTTGTATACTTAAAAAATTTCCACTACTTTATTTTTATGCACGCGAGCATGCGACTTCGCATGGTACTCCGTTTTACAATTTCTTTGTTAGCTAGTTCATTTTCCCCGTCCGCTTAGTTTTTGTTTGCTCGGGATGCGCAAACAGTTAAATCTGGGGGTGTGATGAGTCCTATTTATATAATGATTTTCGGACACATCTGGGCTTGTTTTTGTGCGCTTGCACTTCACTTTGAGTTCGTTATCGCTCATATTTCATTTTATCCTTATTTCTTTAGGAAGTGCACTTTTGGCCCGTGGTTGTGTTTATTTTGTGTTCTTCTATTATTGTACTCTGTTCTGTGCTTGTTTGGAATGTTTGCGCATATCAGTGCTGGGTTTAGGGGTCTTATGCGTGTCCCGGGATTATTTGGAAACAGGTTTACTGCGCACGATCATCGGCTTTGTTGCGCACGACCACTGGTCGTGCACCGCTGATCGTGCATACTTATTCCCTACTTTCCAAAGTTATGTCAGGGCAATCGCATGACCACTGACTTCAGTGCGCACGACCACTGGTCGTGCGCCACTGATCGTGCGCGTTGATTCCACTTTTTCCTGGAGTTCTGGCTGGCCTTCGCGCACTATCACTGACCACAGGGCGCACGATCACTGGTCGTGTGCTAGTGATCGTGCGCGCTGTTTATTCTGCTTTCTATAAATACGCAGGTTCCGCCCTAATTTCGGGAGATCGCCCCTTTCTGCAATTTTCCGCCGTTTTCTGCTCCGAAGAGGGATTTCGCCGCCCTCCATCATCCTCCACCATAGGGAGTTGCTCCGGGCAAGCCTTCAACGCCAAATCAAAGCTGGAGCATCCCCTCGGCCTCCTCCTTCATCCCCAAGCTTCAAGCGGAGTTTTGACTGAGCTTTATCCATCAAGCTAGGAGGAGCTGGAGCCGCAATCTACCGGGTCATTTCAACGAAGAAGACGGGTCCAATGGGAGTGAGTGACAGCCTCCTCTACCCCGGACGCAGTTGAGGACCAAGCTTGGACTCGGATTGACAACCCGGGATTCCAACCGTGAACCCTCAATAAGGCTTCGGATTCGGTCGATTCGCACACCTCTTCCTCTTGTTGTTGTTAGCTTAGTTATTTTCCATGTATTGATGAAGAATGCCTATTTGTAGTTAACATTTACTCTTATTCATGTCTATGTGAGTTAGTTTTTTTGTTATATTTACTTGAGGTGCGCCATATTCCATCCTCCACCATCCACCCTTGCCGCACTAGCAATTGCTAGTGGCGTGCGTTGCGAAGAGGTGCTCACGACCCTCATTCCGCCATTCTAACCACCTCATCCTCTAGCCTACTCGTCCATCCGCCAAGCGATTCGGTGCATAGCGGCCCGTGTAGTTTCCATCTCGCCTGGCGAAGCATCGCATAGCGGCCTTGCATAGGAGTAGCTTGTAGATTTTACTTCCTGTTTTCGCAACAATAAACCCCCCCTTTTTGAGCCGACCCGAGGACTTCAATCTCAAGTCCTCCTCGACATTAACTCATCCCTTACTGTGTTCCTCAAGAGACTGACACTCGGGGATTTATTCCCAAACTTTATTACTTGTGCGACCGGTGCGCTTGCGGTATTTTCCACGCATCAGTGATTCTCGACGAATCGGCGAGAATCACCTACGATTCTCGCCGAATTCTACTTAGTCGAATTCTGACTGCACAGGTATAGTAGTCGGGGAGAATCGGCGGGAATCACACTTGATTCTCGCCGAATCGTCGAGAATGCAAAGTCATTCTCGACGAATCGGCGAGAATCACTTAGTGATTCTCGACGATTCTGCCTTAGAGAATTTTCTGGCGGCGTTGAGACAGCTGGCCCCAACCGGGCGAGAATCATCTAGTGATTCTCGACGATTTACACTTAGACGATTCTCGTCTTTCAACCCATGAGCTGGCCTTTGGCCCATCCTTGCTCCTTATCTGCTCATGATCTTTCATGACCCTGTGCTTGGAAATAAGTACACTCCAATAGAGAGAGTACACGTAAGCCAACACACTGATCTGCTCAACGAGGGATTATGTTGCACAGACCCGTGTATATTGACCTACTGCACCCTGACTTTGGTGTGTACTTAGCAATGAATAGCTGCAAGCACAACTAGAAGAAATTCATCAAATACATAGTGAATTCATCTTAGCTTGATAGGAGGCTTCCTCAAATCCAGGTAATTGTGGATACAATACCCAAAACAGGGCTATAGATAGGAAGAAGGCATAGATTATGTTCAGACTTTTGCTCCTGTTGCAAGGCTAGAGGCAATAAGGATCTTTCTAGCCTATGCAGCCTACATGAAGTTTAAGGTGTTCCAAATGGATGTAAAGAGTGCATTCCTTAATGGAGAGCTAAAGGAAGAGGTGTTTGTTGAACAACCCCCAGGTTTCACTTCTTCAACTCACCCCTCTCATGTTTTTAAGTTGAAAAAAGCTCTGTATGGACTTAAGAAGGCTCCTAGAGAATGGTAAAAGACTTTAGCTAGTTTCCTATTAGAACTTGAGTTTGTTAGAGTCATAGTTGATAGAACCCTTTTTATTAAGCACCATAAGGACAAGATCCTGTTAGTTCAAATTTATGTGGATGGCATTATATTTGGTTCCACTGATCCCAAACTATGCAAAAGGATCTCAGACCTAATGCATTCAAAGTTTGAGATGAGTATGGGTGAGCTGTCTTATTTACTTGGTCTCCAAGTAAAACAAGATGCTGATGGCATCTTCATCTCCCAATCTAAATATTCCAAGGAATTGGTAAAGGAGTTTGGGATGGCAGATGCTTCAGCAATGCACACTCCTATGGCTACTAATGTAGTTATTGATTCTGATGAAAAGGGCAAGCCTGTTGATCAGAAAAATTATAGGGCCATTGTTGGTTACCTATTATATCTAACTGCAAGTAGTCCTGATATAATGTTTGCCACATGCCTCTGTGCTAGATTTTAGGTCAACCCCAATGAATCTCACTTGACTCTTTTTAAGAGAATCTTAAGATACTTGAAGGGATGCCCAAATTTAGGACTTTGGTACCCAGTTGAATCAGAATTTGAGTTGATTGGATACTCAAATGCTGACTATGCTGGCTGTAGAGTTGATAGGAAGAGCACCTCAGGAACTTGTCAGTTCCTAGGTGAGAGATTAGTCTCTTGGTTTTGCAAGAAGCAGGCTTCTGTTTCAACCTCAACTGTAGAGGCTGAATATATAGCAGTTGCTAGTTGCTGTTAACAAATACTGTGGATTCAAAATCAACTCTTGGATTATGGGTACACACACAAAAACACCAAAATTATGTGTGACAGTACCAATGCTATTTCCATAGCACAAAATTCTGTGCACCATTCTAGAACTAAGCACATTGACATTAGACACCATTTTCTTAGAGACTGTGTTGACAAGAATAAAATAAATCTCGAATTTATACCCACAGATCTTCAGAGAGGTGATATATTCCCAAAGCCTTTAGATGAACAGAAACATCTATTCTTTTTGAATCAACAAGGCATGATGAATGGATCTGACTAAGTGTAAAAATCTGCCAAGTTGAAATCTGTTCTGAGATCGTCGAACGGTGTTCGAAGATCGTCGAACAGGTTGAGCTAAATCGTCGACCCTCCGTCAACGATGGCTCTTTGCGTTTAGAGACAGGAATCATCGATCGATGATCGATGACTCTGCTTCGGAAATCGATCGTCGATCGACGATCGACGACCGATTCTCTTGATCTTCATTCAGAGATCGACGAATCTAGTTTATTTAAAACCGATCGTCTATTTAGGTCTTAAGATCGTCGACGGAGCTCTCCTTTTTGTATTCTGTTTCTAGGACTATTTCGAGCTCTCATCCCATGCTTTCTCCTCTCTCTTCTTGCGATTGTTGTCGTCTCAATTCTTCTCGTCGATTCCATGGCGATTGCATCTGCGACTCTTTCCGTGATGAAGTTTGACGCCGGATTTAGTGTCGATTTCGATTCTTTCAGTGATTGCGAACAAGTTTTAAGAGTAATACTGCAGTTATGCGACGACCAAGGACTCAAGAAGGTTATGTCAATAAAGATCAAACTCCATCTATCAGAGATAAAGGAATGGGTTTATACTTCTTCTTCCGATGATGAAGAGATGAAAGGAACCATCAACGGCGTGGAGGTAATTCTTACTCCCGTAATTTTGACTTAAATATTTGAGTTAAAGAATGGATCAGATGATTATGAGCAAGATACTGCTGAATATGGTAGGATGTTGCTAGAGATGGGACATGCAGAAGGCATTCCATCTAAGCTTTTGAAAGTAAATTTATTTATTGGATTTATGTTTTTGGCTGATTTGGTTGGAAAGGTTTTGCTTGGAAAGCATTCAGCCCACGACAACATCAACAGGAAACAATTTACTTTGATGTCAGCTATAATAAATAAGAAAGCAATCAACTGGGCTGGATTGCTTTTTGAGTTGATCAGGAAAAAGAATAACAAGAAATAGGTGACTCAAGGAAGGTTGCTTGGGTTCTTTATATCTAAGAAAGCTTCCCAGATGTTAAGCTCTGCTCCTACAGCAATAAATGACAGCAAAAAAATTGATCCTTCCTTGTTTGTTAAATGGAAAAGGACTATTCAAAAACAAGTCAAGGTTGGGTCTGCCCCTATAACATCTGAGGGCAGATGGGCTTCCGAAGCCACTTCCCAACCTAATAAAGAAATTCATCCTTCATCTTCCTTGCCATCCACCTCCATTGAAATTCATTCATCTCCTGTTAACAATCCATCACCATCTGCATCCCCAACACCAACTCATCTAGCTGAGATACCAAATCTCAACTTAGATTCCATGTTCACTCTGCTTACCTCATCTTTTGTTCCAGCTCAAGAGAACATCATTTCTGATGTTCATCCATCAATCATTCCTCCATCATTCAAAATTTCACCTGAATTCATTGCTAATATCCTGGAGCTAATTACTCCATCCATCAAAACCATGATAGCAGAAGCCATTGTACCTCTTGCCCTCTCCATTTCATCTCTTGCTGCTTCCATATCTGCCCTCTCAATCCCTTCTTCATCTTGGGGCCTGGGTTTAGTTCCAACTGAACCCAGGTAGGGAGAGATGCTCAATGAAGATGCTTCAGGCTCTGCTTGGGCTCATGCTGTTGTGCATTCTCCAGCAGCAATGGAGTTAGAAATGTATTAAGATGCAGTTCCAGAATCAGTTGAAGTCATTCATGATACAGTGAAGATGATTGTTGTAGATGCTCCAGTAGTTCTTGAAGATGAACTGGATGCATTTCTGGATTCAGATGATTAGTCTTCACTCTCATCTTGTGGAGACTGTTATATCAGTCAGACCACTCCTTGTGTGTTTGATCCCCTTCAGGCCATTGTGTGCTATCAAAGACCAATGGGCCTTCAGATTTTAGATAGTTTCATTATTTCTGAAACTATTATTGAAGCAGTTTTTGCTTTCAAGTTCTGTCTTAAGGAGCTTTCCGCTCCTTTCATTGCCAGATATCTCGAAGGAGTTATTACCTCCTTCTTGGAAGATAAGTGGACTTCAGTGGAATCTTCAGATAATGCTGTTAAGGAAAATCTTGAAGCAGTTAGACCAGATGAAGCTGTGTCAGTTGCTGCTCCAGAAATTGTTTCAGAAGTTGCAATTGCTGAATCACATGTGCCCTCTACTATCTGGGATGACACCACAGGTACAGACTTGGATTCTTTTTTGGCTCAAGATATACTAGAAGAAGAAATAGAAAAATCTCTTCAGAAAGCTAAAGAAAAAGAGGAATCTTTGTTAAAAGATATTGATGATCTATATGCAAAACCTCAGTCCTCACATTCTGAGGATGAGGATGAGGATTCTGATGACTCAAAAGGAAATAAGAAAAAGAAAAAGATTGCTCAAATGAAGAGGAAGGTTGTAGCTCCAGCTCCCCCAAACCAAGATCATGATGTTCCCTATTATATTCTGAAAGGGATTGATCCTAAGCCTAAAAGCTTTGAGGCCTGGATGTGGTATTCCAAAAATGCTAAGAAAGAAAGGAAGAAAAGCAGGAAGAACTCTCCTCCTCCCAAGGGGATTCAGAGAGGTCCTCCTCCTCCTCCCTCTACTAGTGCATCAGGCAATATAGCTCCCAGATCTTCTGCTCCTCCTGCTAGACCGAATCAATCATATATCTATCAAAGGAAGGGCAGGCAGCCTCCTTCCAGTAGTTCTTATAATCAGTGGCAGTCTAGGCATTCAAACATCCCAAGAGAGCAAGTAAAGGAAGTTGTATATCAACAACCAACCTTCTCCCCTCTTCAAGCTCCGAGGTCTCCTCCCAAAAGAAAAGATTCACCTCCAAAGAATAAACCAGCTAAAGTTAAGCCATTAGATGCCAAAGGAAAAAGAGTTATATACTCTAATAACTCAAGAAAGAAGTATGTTGAATGTGCTCCTCCATCAAACCTTGTGATTCAAGAGACAAAAGTTTCTGATGACAAGCCATCTCAAGAGCAAGTTGAGAGTTTTCTAGCTCAATTAGTAAAATTTAAGACTGTAAATCCATTGGATCCAGTTGATGAAAATACTTATGAAAGTCTAGAGCTTGATCCTTATTTAAAAATGGCTAGACTTCTATAATTAGTGGGAGCTGCTCAAATCAGAAAAGCTAAAGCTGAAGGTCCAGATATCTAAGGATTATCTATAATGTCAAAGTACAGACAGAAAGAATTGGATAGGTTCCAAGTTAGTTCAGAAGTTTTTGATGCTTCAAAGTACATGGAAAGACATCCTGAAGCTGTTCTACCTAAAGCTGGAGAACAAAAGATTATTGGAGAGCAGGACTTGAAGTTATCTAAGGAGGATGCATATGATCCTCAGAGAAAAATCATTTTCTCTCCTGCTGCTTCTATTCCCCCTCCAGATTCTGTTAATAAATAATTGTGATATGTGTTTTGATTATCTGATTTATTCAAATATGTTTGATGATATATCTATTAATGTTTCTTTATCTGTTTGTACTAGATTCTTTGTTGTTTGAGTGACATCACCCAAATAGGGGGAGATTGTTGGTTCCCTAGCTTTGATTTGGGCAATGTCATGTCAATTAGGCTTATTGACCCAAGAATTATCTATGGTCAAGGGTTAGACTAAAGGTTAGTCTACCTTAGGTTAGTTGAGAAAGGATATAAATGAAAATTGGATAAGTATAAATGTGTTCGACGATAGTCGAACATTGCTCGGTGATCTTCGATTGCTGACTGACGATCTCAGAGTTATATGAACTCTGAAGTGGGCTCGACGATCTTCTTGCTCAGATCGACGATCTTCGATCTATGGTCGACGATTTTTGTATGCCTTTATCAATATTCATTTCATTTGATTCCTTGGTTTGTTTTCTCTTGTTTAAGATATATTTTATTCAGGATATTCTGCTTAATTTAATATTTATACTCTTTTGCTTATTTGCAATACTCCTTATGCATTTATTAAGAGTTTTGGCAGAATAAAGCCGTTTGTTTTATTAGAGGAAATCGTGGATTCTTTACAGTTGTAATATAGTCATTAGGCTTTGTTTCCTGTGCCAATTTGTAAAACCAAATTGATAGGATATTTTTAATATCTTTAATTCCTTTTTGGGAATGACAGAAAAGATAATAGCTGCAGTTTCCTTATTTGATTTATTGTATTATTTAGAAAGTTTTTTAAGTGCAGGGCTCGAGGTAATTTTAAAAGAAGAAAGGTCTCTATATTAGTAGTGCAGTCGGCTGAATTCAATATATATACAACCCAGAATATTCTAACAAGACACAGAACTAGAACTCTCAAGAGAAAGAAAAGTTCTTCTTCTTCTTCTTCCTAAGTTCATCCTGTCTTTAGGAAAATAAATACTAAGAGTTAAAGCCTTCAAGAAGAAGAACCTTCTCAGATTGCTGAACATCATTGTTGCAAACCTCCCAGATTGCAAAAGCTGCTGAAGAAGAACATTCATGAAAATCTTGAGTCTTCTTCAAGGCTGCATCAGAAAGACATTCAAAGAAATCTGAAGATCATGTACCATGAAGCAGAGCTTCTTCCTTGACATTCTCTAAGCCAGGGGGAGCTTTGATTTTCTCAGAGTAATCCACTAGCTTCTCCTAACACAGAGAAGACTCTTTTAATCCTTCTTTTAACCTCCTTGTAAAAGGGTTATTACTCCCTTCAAAAGTGAACTATTGGTGGCAGGGCACCTGATCAAAAACTTGTGTGTTTGGTTTTTTGGCACCTGATCAAAAGCCTAAAGGGTCTTAAGATCTACCTGAAGCAGATCTAATGGTTACAGGGGACCTGATCAAAAACCTGTAGTGAATTCCGACCTGAGTGGTAGAAGAGTGGATGTACCCAATTGGGGAACCACTATAAAGCTCTTGTGTTTTCTGTTTGCTTATTTTAATTAATGCTCTATGGTTATGATAGTTTTAACTAGGTTGCTAATTGTTGTGTTAGGATAAAAGCTCAACTGAAACTTCAGTGAGCTTCTCCTTTATTAACTACACTCTATTAGGCTATAGGTTTAAAGCTTTTATATTTCTATTCCGCAAATATCCTTAAGAGAAGTTTTAAAGTCTCCTTCTTTTTGAATACTCTATTCACCCCCCACCCTCTAGAGTAGTAAGTATTATATCCCCTCACTTTCAGACAAAATTGATGAACTTAAAACACTGGGATAAATTTATATTGGAGCTAAATATACGCGATATGAGAGAACAAAATGAGCTCGAACAGGTTCATCTCATTTGCAAGTGGATTGACTACTTTGAGAGCTTTCTGAAATGGTATTATGGGCGAAAATCAGACGGTCTTATCAAAAGTTTTGGCCATTTGAAGTGCCTTGTATTTGAATCTAAGTCACGTCCTTCATTTGATTTCCTGCCCGTCGCCTAAGTAGTATAATAAGGCCACGTGTCCGTTCTATTTATTCCGAAAATTCTGCCCAGTCCGCGTGAATGGTACCCTCGGGCCTATATTCGTAGAGAGATTGCATTCACCGGATGTAAAAATGGGGGTTCATGCAGCCGTTCGGCAAAAAGTGGGTACAACACAATTACTTCCCAGAAGGTCACCCATCCCTGTACTACTCTTGCCTAATCACGCTTAACTGCAGAGTTCTGATGGGATCTGGTGCCCTAGTACTGGTATGGTCGTACATGTTGGAATACTCCGGCATTTTTTTATTTAAGCCAAGATTCTCGACACGCGATTTTCTGTATTGCGGGCTCCGTTGCCATTCAGATTAAGCAATTTTTGCGGCTAATATTTTTATGCACGGAAATGACTGGGCGCCGCGCCGCCGCCTCTACGCTGGATCCCCAAAATGGGGAGTGGTGGCGATTTTGTCACCTGAGCGTGCAGTTATGTCGCGGCCTTTACTGTATCCTTGGAAATTTTTCCCGAAACAAGCTTTCGCTGGCATATCCATTAGGACAAAATTGAGAAAATGAAAATGTTGGGATAACTTTAAAACAGATCTGAATATACGCGATCTGAGGGCACAAAATGAGCTCGAATGGGTTCACCCTGTTCGCCAGTTGATGGAGAGATCTGAGAGCTTTCCGAACTGGTATTGTGTGCGAAAATCAGACGATCTAATCAAAAGTTATGTCTGTTTTTAGTGCCTTGCATTTAGAAACTAAGTCACGTTTTTCTTTTGATTTCATGCTCGTCTCCTGCGCAGGATGATAAGGCCATGCGTCCGTTCTGTTGATTCCAAAAATTCCACCCAGTCAGCGTGAGCGGTACCCTCGGGCCCACATTCATAGAGAGAGGGCATTCGCCGGAGGTAAAAATGGGTGTGCATGCAGTCGAGCGGCAATAAATGTGCGCAACACGAGGACTTCCCAGGAGGTCACCCATCCCAGTACTAATCTTGCCCATGCACGCTTAACTGCGGAGTTCTGATGGGATCCGGTGCTCTAGTGTTGGTATGGTCGCACACTTTGGAATACTCCGAAACATTTTATTTAAGCCAAGATCTTAGACGCCCGATTTTCTGAATTACGGGCTCCGTTGCTATTCAGATTAAGCAATTTTGGCGGCTCAAATTTGTACGCACAGCAATGACCGGGTGGCTGCGACACCGACTTTATGCGGGATCCCCGAAATTGGAAAGTGGTGGAGATTTTTCCGCCTGAGCGCACAGTTATGTCGCGGCCTTCACTGTATCCTTGGAAGTTTTTCCAGAAGCTAGCTTTCGCTGGCATATCCATTATGATGAAATTGACGAAATGAAAACACTGGGATAACTTTAATACGAAGCTAAATATACGTGATCTGAGTGCACAAAACGAGCTCATACATTTTCAGCCGGTTAGCCAGTGGATGGACAACTCTGAGAGCTTTCTGAAATGGTATTGTGTGCGAAAATCAGACGATTTGATCAAAAGTTATGGCCATTTGAAGTGCCTTGTATTTGGAAACTAAGTCACAACTTTCTTTTGATTTCCTGCATGTCTCCTACGCAGGATGTTAAGTCCATGCGTCCATTCTGTTAATTCCGAAAATTCCGCCCAGTCTGCGTGGGCGGTACCCTCGGGCCCGCATTCGTAGAGAGAGCGCGTTCTCTAGAGGTAAAAATGGGCGTTCATGCAGCCGAGTGCAAAAAATGGGTGCAACATGAGGAATTCGCTGGAGGTCACCAATCCCAGTACTACTCTAGCCCGAGCACGCTTAACTGCGGAGTTCTGATTGGATCTGGTGCTCTAGTGCTGGTATGGTCGCACAGGTTAGAATACTCCGGCATATTTTTTTTAAGCCAAGATCCCCGATGCCCGATTTTTTTGATTGCGGGATCCATTGCCATTCAGATTAAGCAATTTTTTCGGCTCAAAGTTTGAGGCGCGACAATGACCGTTTCGGTGCGCCTCCACCTCTACGCGGGATCCCCAAAATGGGAAGTGGTGGCAATTTTACTGCCTGAGCGCGCAGTTATGTTATAGCCTTTACTGTATCCTTGGAAGTTTTTCCGGAAGCAAGCCTTCGCTGGCATATCCATTAGGACGAAATTGGCAAAATAAAAACACTGGGATAACTTTAAAACGGAGCAGAAAATACGCGATCTGAGGGCACAAAACGAGCTCGAACATGTTCACCGGGTCACAAGTGGATGGACAGAACCGAGAGGTTTCCGAAATGGTATTGTGCGCGAAACTTTGACGGTCTGATCAAAATTTATGGCCGTTTGAAGTGCCTTGCATTTGAAAACAAAGTCAAGTCTTTCTTTTGATTTCCTGCCTGTCTCATGCGCAGGATGTTAAGGCCACGCATCCGTTCCGTTGATTCCAAAAATTCCACCCAGTCTGCGTGGGCGGTGTAACATCCCATTTCCTACTAGACCTCATGACTTAGATTAGGTTAGGACATGTTGTGGGAAATGGACTTAGGCTAGGTTTGACCCATGGAGTTTAGGTGTTGTCACTTTGGGCCTACTATAGGACCCAAGTTAACTCAAGTCAAACTAGTCCAAATTGGAATCCTAGCTACACATTGGCCCCACCATTATGCACCTAACCCTAAAAAAAATCTAAGTGGACTAAGAGACTCATCATTGGGCCACCCATTGACCCAAGTTGACATAAGTCAACCATAAGCCTCAATTGGTCAAACTCACACTTAAAGGCCCAATTAGCCCAAGTAGGGCACAACCATGGCCCAAACCAAGTTAGGTGGTACCATAGGGTCCATGACCATCAAGTGGGGTCAGCCCACTCACCATGTTGACCAAGTCAACCTAAAAAGTCAGCAAGTCAACAAAAAGGCCTAAAAGAAAGAAAGAATGAGCCAAGCCCATTCCAATTGACAAGGCCCATAACTCAAGGCCCATGACCAGCCCAAGAGGTCAATGACAGCCCCTAACCCCCCAAAAATTAGAGAGAGGGTACATGCATGGGGGTAGTTTAGGAATTTTGGAGAAAAAGAGGAGAGAGAAGAGAGGGAAAGAGGGGATGAATGCCATGTGGCCCTCCTCCTCTCTTCCCAAGCCCTCCTCTGAGCTCACACATCATTTTCCAGCCATTTTCAGCAAGCTCCATGACACATGGCAGTCATGGTGAAGCATCCTATGTTAGGCCGAATTTACACATGCTCAAAAAACCATAACCAGCCCTCTTCACCCCCATTTGACTTCACCATTAGCTTCAAAGCACTGAGAGGAGTGGAATTAAATACCTACATCGAAGCTTTTGGTGGAGAATCGGGTTCGGAAGCTAGCACGCCGGAGAGGGGAAATTCCATGGCCAACCGCCGCCGCCGCCGTCGTCGGACTCCGATCAAGGTCCGTTTCACCTCACCCCGTGCTAGCTTTCTAGATCAAATAGGAGATACATCGGGATCAACTGAGCCTGATCCAATGTGAGCATTTCATGGATTTTCGGATTTTTAATGAAGTTCAAGTTTGACGGGAACCACAGCCTCCGGCGGCCAAGTCGCCGCCAATCGATGGCCACCACCTCAACGGAGGTGGTGGTGGTGGATGCCGGCCAGGGAGGTGGCTGGGTGGACGGGAAATGGCCTTGGAAGGAGCTCCAGGTCGGGAAAATCTCGGCCCTTGGCTCCACGGAGAATATGAACAGATGCCCTCCATTTGTGCTCTAAGATTCGTGCTTTAATAATGTGTATTATCTGTCCCTGTATATACTTTCACTTGAATAAAAAATCTAGGACTCTTAGAGAAATTTACAGAAATACTCACCAACATAACAAAGGTAGATATAGGTCTTACCTTTAATATGGCACCCTAAAGTGGTCAATTGGAGTAGTACAACTCCCTGTAGGGCAATTCTACCAAGGCTGGTCCTAGGCTATAACAGAAACTAAAATTAATGCCCATGCCAAACCAGTTGTCCAAATGATATAAGATTTTTGGTATGTTCTTAATTAGGGTGTATCTAGCCCCTAACCAAAAATGCGAATTTGTGGGGGACATGTTCCTATAGTGTTTATCAAAATACACAAAAGTAAATTAATGAAATATTTGGAGAAATATAATTCCAAATGGCCCCAAATTATGGTGGCATGTCTTTGGGGTCAGTATATACCCATGGTTAAATTTTTAGCCTCATTGGACCACTGCATGTTGGGTAATCCCACTTGCATGTGTTGGATATACATAGTCTTGGGGTGCATATAGCCATATATACCAAAATTTGAATTTTCCCCTTATTTCACATTGCATGTCTACAAAACTCTGGACATGGGTTCATAGGGATGGATCTTAACCCTCATAGAAATATTGAGATTTTTGGAAGCAAAAATCCCATTATTTGGAATTTTTGAAAGTTAGGCCATTTAAATGCAAAAATGTGAAAATAGGGATATTGATGATTTTAAACCCTTAGATTTAGTCACAAGCTCAAGGGAGTCATATTTAATCCTTGGAAAATTTTTTGGCCCTCATTAGTTGATTTTATAATGATTTTATGTAGTTTTGACCATTTTGCCCTTTGGGGAAATTATTTATTTATGATGGAAATTATAGTAGAAATATTCTAGGAAAATTCATAGTAATGTATTTATGAGATAGTTACATGGTGTAATTATCTTAGAAATTTTGGATACTTCATTAAATTTAAAACTCAAGGAATGACATTTTAGTGATATTTTCATATGGGTAATAGAGGATCAAATTATTGTTTAAAGGTATGAATTTTGGTACATAGTGTTATTTAAGTAATTTATATCTGCAATAATTTTTATAGAATTTTCAGTTATATATTTCTTGTACTTCTTTTGGAAAGTGGTCAATTGTTGGATTTAACAATAAATGTAAATTAAATGGAAATATATATGGGGAAAATCACAATTCTTGATATCCAGTCATAATTAACCTAGATGATCCTCAGGAAAAATTATTAGATCAAGAGAACCATTTGTCATAGTATCTCATGCATAAAGTGACATAGGCCACTTAATTAAAGAATTTAATTTAGGGTCTTAATGATGTGGGAAAATAGTAAAACTTCGTATGGTCAACAACACATATCATACCATCCTATGATAAATATTTAGGGTCATGGTTACCAAAGGATTGGAAGTTTGACTATACGGGTGGTATGGGGTCATGGGTAGCGACTTGCACAATTAACCTAAACTACTAGGACCACATGGGGATATGATTTACCATTGAGGTGAGAATTGCATTAGGGGAATAAGCCCTGGTTGGTCTCCTATTGGTCACTACTTGATCATGAGTGGTAGAGTGCAAATCCCACGAAGGTAAGTATAACGGAGGTCGGCAGAAGACCGTCGCCCTCCTAATAACATCTTAAGTCATTAGGATCGTGCTAGAGTAACAACGAGAGCTTGATTTGAATCCTTGGTAGACAACAACAAAAATAAATAAATACCCTTGTGAAAGGGAACTTTGGCCTTGTAATCCCATCTTGGTTCCTAGTTCCCCCGAGACCCCTTTATTGGGCATACCCTGGGCAGTCTTGGGATTAACCCTAAATTGCTCTGTATAATAACCGATAGCCAAGAGTAGATTAAAAGGCTAAGGGAAGTGGTAATATTCTCACCCATGAAGGGTTGGAGGGATTCGGAATAAGATTTGTAATATTCTCATCTGTGAAGGGTTGGAGGGATTCAATACAAGGCTTGATGTATATTCTCACCCGTGACAGGTTGGAGGGATTCAGGACGGGTCGGTCCTACGAGCTGGAGGCTCGAGTTTAAATACTTGCATGTGCACAAACAAAATAGTGGCGGGTCATGTGGTACTGGGCCAATCGTCACACCGATGGCAGTACGGTGACTCAGGTGAGGTGTCCGGTGGAGGGGCCAGTATGTTATTTATACTGCGGTCTGTGGAAGATTCTCGAAGACGCACACCTGACCAAAAAAGACTGACGGGTAGTCAGTAATTAGTACGCAAAACTTTAGAGTGCACCTAGGATGTGTACATAGGCGTATGAGAGAGGTCTAGGCTTGGTAGTGTGCATACCCGCCTAGAAAGTAGAAACGTTCGTTCCGCTGCTGCCGTAGCCACAACGGTGGTACCTGAGAATGATGAAAGCTCTCGAAAAGTTGGAACTAAAGGTCTGGGATCTCAGAGTCGTGTGTGTGTGTTGCACTTGTATGAATCATAAATCACATACATATAATTCATTCATAGTAGGTCATACGCACCAAGGATCCTTATCATATAAATTACTATGGGCTCTTTTATATGATAGGTTAATTTTGAAATCCTAACTTATAAGTTTGTATGGGCATTCATATAAGTTATGGAACTTCTGTTATGTTAGTGTAGCAGTAGATTGTTTTCCTTTCTGCTCTGTACTTTACATGTTTCAGCACTTACTCTTTCAGTACTTCTTTTACCTTACTATACATAGAACTGCTAGAGTAGAAGTAGTTGATTCTTTAGATACTTATACTATAGTGCCCCCATCACCTGCTTCCACTTTGACACCCTTTGTTGTCCTCCACTTCGTCCTCCCTCCCGGTACCTAGGAGTTGCGGGGGCGAGGTGTGGAGGAAACGACTTAGTCTTTTTGACTAATGGTCGGTGACCAAATCATTTTAGGAGCTCAAGGAGATGGAGCACCAGCACGATGAGGTGGCAGAACATGAGGAGCAGATACCGCTACCACCGACTACTACTTCGCGTCCTCAGGTGGGATGATTTGATGATGATGGTTAGCTTCCGCTTTTGATTTGAGAGAGAGAGATTTGTGATATTCATGTACTGGGCATAAGCCCTTATTACTTTCATTCGTGTACTCATTGTGGACGGATGTATTTCCTTTTCATATATATATATATATATATATATATATATATATATATATATATATATATATATATATATATATATATATATATATATATATGCTCTGTGACTTGTGGACTATTTAGCTGTTTTTACACTACTTTACACTTATGTTTCTCAAATTGGCCTATTGGTTATATGATCGTACTAGCCGACAGAATTGGCATCTTGCGGTGTCGACTAACCCGTGAGTTAGTGTCACCGTAAGGCGGCGGTTCTGGGCATAAGACCGGGAGCCTCCTTGGTAAGGGGAGGGGTCTTACAAACTTGTATCACTTGAACTAATGATCATAAGAGAAAGAAGTCCACAACACTGGAACACCCCGCTTGAGCATTAGTTTGTGGACAAACTATGCAGCGGAAGCAATGGTGTGCCCATGTGTAAAAAGTCATATAAAACTGTCCACTTAAACGATGAGTTAGGCCAATTCAATTAGAACACAACTTTAGTTTGACTTACAAAGAGGATTTTGAGTCGTACCTTAGTCTAGAATCGACCTCAGATATAGATTAGATATGGATCGAGGATACCCAATTTGACTAAGGAAAGCATTTAATGCAAGAATCACTACTTAAGTCTTAAACTTCGATGTCTCAACTTCACCTGATATTATCAATTCTTACCCAAACTGATAGGACCACCTCAAGGAGACTTGGTGCCTATAGTATATTAGTGGAATAGTAGGGTACTTGTAAACTTAACCCTCGTACTGATGACTTGATTACGTTGAGACAACCATAGTGGAAAATACCAAAGGTCGAATAAGAATTCAAGATTCCGAAGAGAACCATTATTTTGGTCGGATCACATGTTGACCTTGAAAAGTTTGTCAAATAGTAATCTTGAAGGCCTAAGGTATGTAACATATCAATTAAGGTGGAAATCCAGGTTTAAAATTGTTAAACCTGAGGATTGAGTCCACATACAAGAGGAATGCACTGGATATTAAGGGAATTTAGCCCAAAAGATGTGGGGTCTTATCCTTTTGTTTATTGGGCAAATTTGATAACGACTTGGAATTTCATAGATCTTGTTTAGAAAAAGTTGAGCTGCGAACATAGTAACCTTGTAGTTTTAATTTATTCAAAGATTGCTCAAGTAAAGATGAGATGTTGTATATACATGGTCAGTATGATGATCAATACTCCCTAGAATATTAGGACCCTCAAAGAATTGTTTCATCTTAAGTGGCATGGATTATTAATGCCAAGTTGTGAATGATACAAATTCACTAGCGAAATAGGAAAGTAGAGCATTTCAAGAATGATTATTCATCCTCCTTATCGCTCCAAGGCTATGCGGATCACTTAACAAGGAGAGTAGTAAATTAATTCCTTGAGATATACATAAATGGTCGCCTAGTGATATGTATATGCGACTCTTAAATCAAGGAATATCGTATAAGTCTTCAGGAAAGTTCTCAATTTTTGAGTTTAATGAAGTAAGTAACTACTTAGTACACAGTCTAAGGAGCACTCGTGATTTCCTTAATATAGACACGGTGTAAATCGTTTACATATACACGTGAAATCGGAGCAATTTGCATTCAAAAGACCTGAATTAGAATCAGTATTAGGTTTATAAGAATTTACATTCAATTAACGATGTTCTTTGTCGATCGCCTCAACCAAGCATATTCCTAAGTGCTCTAAAACCCTAACCTAATTATGGTAATGTGCGAATAGTGTTATACTGATTATTAAAGGATTGATTTACAAACTCATGTAGATTGCAAGAAAGAATGACGTGGAGTATGAATTATATATAAGTTTAAGCCGGATAAAGATTGGATAAGGATAGAACATGGCTATAGGTGATCATGGTCTTAAGACATGAACAAATATAAATAATCCCTCGCGAGATACATGGTATTTTAGATTCTTCTCCTCAATCTCGAAGTGATGATCTATATTATTATCAGGACAAACTATTAAACATAATGGGTCAAAAGATATCTGATTTTAGTCAAGACACGGGGTTGCCAAGTCTAGTTGTCTAGGATAATTATATCGCGTCATGGAATTTGTGGTTTGGAATCAGATTACTGCAAGTTAGAATTTTAGCACTTTAAGGGATTCGAAGATGATTTACAAATGGTGTGTTCTATCAAGGAATCAACCACTTTCAAATTTGAATAGATTACTTACCCTTATACTTTGGGAGATAGTTTAAGGTATAATCGGAAATCTTGATAAGACAATTTCTTGCGTTTAGAATGTAATAATTAATTTTACTATGGTTGGTATGATTTAATACAATCTTGTTTGATCCCAAAAGGGGATGGGATTTGGATAATTAAACATAATGATGAAGTATCATTACTATCCACGCTTACCTGATATAGTCAAGTCACTTGATCATGATTGTGAACTATTACATTTGAATGGCTCAGTAAAAAGTTCATTACATTGAAAACTTAATTATTGAATTAAGTTAACGTTATGACACATAAGATTAATTTGCTATAACATAACATTGGAAATGTAACGATTCAGCAAATTGAAAAAGGGTGGATGATTAATTAAAGTTGTACACATATATATGACTCATGATTATGATGGCGTCCAGACCCGGGATACATACATTGATAATATTATAATCACCGTTAGAAGTATTCATGACAATGAGATATAGATTTTGATTTGCAAAGGTGTTTACGGTGAAATTACACAAGGAGTAATGAGTGTTTAATAAGATTTCCTTTATGAAGAAATTGATTTTTGTCAGACCTCACCATTTTTGAAAAGATGCGCTTATAAATTTACGAATTACAGTATATGTGAAAAACGATTAAGAGTCATCTGTATCAAAATCAATATCAATGATGATCGCTTGATGTACGCTTGAAAGGTGAACACTCTACGAATTATGTATTACTATTTATGTAGAGGTGTAATAAGTCATGGATCTGGAAGAAACAAAATGATGATCTCTTCACCACATCATAATCTTGGAAGTTGGTTAATTACTATGCATAAGTTGGATCTTCATCATAAATAATATCACGATAACTTATATTTGAAGAATCAATATGGTATAAGTCATAAGGCATGATGCAATTCTGGAAGAGAAATCTGAGATTTATGTGCTCAATTCTATATATTAGATTATAAATTTTCACGTACTTGGTGATTATTGATCATAAAGGACTCCAATCCAAGTGTGATTAAGGTTTATGTTAATGATAATATGTCAGAAGACTTGGAAATATGCCATATAATTTTGATGGGGAGTATCTCGAAGTATGATGAAAATACATTTGGAAGGAGAATGTTATCTCTAATAGAGTTTTATTTTAACAACAACTGCAAGTCCTATATGGTAGGAAGTGTCGTACGGCGCTACCTTGGGCCCAGAATGAGGATACATAGGCACTCAAATCAGATTATATTGAGGATACATACATGTACATACGGGTGATAAGGGATCGGATGTAGGACCAAGAGTAGGCAGACCAAGTACTATGATGCACGACATCGGAAGGTGGAGTTCCAGGTGGGGGCAGGGTGTTCTTGAAGATACGTCCGGTGCATGGTGTCTCTCGGGTACGAAGACACAAGAAGCTTAGTCCACGATATATGAGGCCGTACTTGATCCTGGAGCGGATCGGTCCCTTGGCTTATAGACTGCAGCTATCACCAGAGTTGGGGACCTTGCACGATGACTTTCATGTCTCTTTGTTGGAACCACCAAGTGATTTGGGCTAGGTTCTCTTCTTAGGTTATGACCCATGTTGTATAAAAGGGTCAAGTTTTATGTGTTTCTAGAGTCTAGGTCATGTCCTTAGAGTCAACAGTACAATGGAACAGCCTCCAACACTGCCAAAGCCTCAAGACTTAGATAATTCAAGTTTTAGAAACAGGAGATCTACGTTCGTCGATCTCCGGTCGACGATAGTCATGCTCAGCTCAACTAACTCAGAGATAAAATTCTCTGAGCTGAGCTCGACGAACTCTGTTTTAGGGTCGACTAACACTTCAACTCTCAGCGCTATAATTCACTTAAAGACATAGCTTACTCAGTGCCAAAGATCACTCAGCGCCATAATTGACTCAGCACCATAATCCACTCAAAGCCAAAGCTTACTCAGAGCCAAAGATCACTCAACGCTCTCAATGCTATCAATGACTCAATGCTCTCAAATGACTCAATGCCAGATGTGCTATTATCTCAAAGCCGTAAGTTTGACCAAGTTCAAAGGTCGACTAATTTCACATTCTCAGGTCAACAAACTTAGAGCATAGTTTCCATTAGTTTATGTAGTATAGTTGTTCGCAGATCACAGGTTGACGAAAGCTGATCAAAGGTCGACGAAAGCTGATCTCAGGTCGACAAAAGCTTTTCTCTGGTCGACGAAAACTGTAAGACATATTGTTATTTATTCTTTCCTTCTCTGTCTCCTTATTTTATATATATTATAGGCCGTTAATTCCCTGGATAATCAATGCACTTATATCCTTTGAATCAGCCGTTATTGGCACCATTGATTGCAAATATCCTCCATGAAATTAATTGCTTATATCTCGGGGCAGGCATAGAATAGAATATATGACAGCATACTTGCCGTTTTCATTTCCCAGATTTCGGCTAAGCATTTATTGCAGGTTTTTGAATTCGACCTTGAGGCAGTTATCAATCTGTTTTCTCTCTGCCAGAAAGCAGTCAATACAGAGAAACTTTTTGAAATAAAAAAGAAGCGCAGTGCATACAGTTCTCAGAAAATAAACTGCTCTCAAAAGAAGAAGAAAGAACAACAATCACAATCAAGAGTCCTTCTTCTTCACCTTCTTTGTTTTCAGGGATCTCAAGTGACAAGAATATTAAAATCAGTCAAAGGATCTTTGAAGAGTTGATCATATAGCAAAAGTCCTACTCACCCTTAGCAAAGCTTCCACTCCTGGACCTTTCAAGATTTAAGGGGGAGCTTTGACAACACAACAGAATCCACATATTCTTCTCATTTTGACTTGAGAAAAGAAGACTTCCATAAACCTCTCTTCCCCACCTTTGTACAGGGTTTTAATTCCCTTCAAAATTATTCTGGTTGTAAGTCTCCTTCCAAAAGACTTGGGTTGGTTTTTGAGCACCTGATCAAAAGATCAATGGTGAATGTCACCTGATCAAAACCTGTAGTGGATTCCTACCTAGGTGGTAGAAGAGTGGATGTACCCATGTTTTGGGAACCACTATAAAAATTCTTGTGTTGCCTGTGTGGCTGTGATCTTCCTGTGTGTTTGTGCTGTGATTTGTTTTATTGTGTAGCTTAGTTATCTTTTCTCTAGTTCATCTGTTGTACTTGTATACTCATACACCTATATCATAGTAACATATTTTATTAAAGACTTCTTATTTCAGCAAAAATCAAAAAGATTTTAAAAACTCTATTCACCCCCCCCCCCCCTCTAGAGTTTTTCAGAGCTTACCCTATCTTTCAATTGGTATCAAAGGAAGGTTAATCACATCATACATGCTTACACCTGGATTAATCAAGATCCTCAGGATAAACTCTGAATAAGTCTTATTAGTCTCTCTGATTAGATTTTATTTTCTGATATCATGGCATAAAATAAGGATTATGTCAGCACCAGAGCTCCAGTCTGCAACTTGCAAAAGTTTGGGATCTGTAAGGCAAGAATCAAGCTTTATATGAACTCTATTGATGAGGATATCTTTAATTCCATCTTGACAGGAACACCAGCTCCAGTGCCCTCTACATCAACTTCAGTAAATTTCAGTGTAGTGCCTCCTCCAGATCAAGGTAATGCACATAAGAAAGCAAAGATTGGTTATGCCAGAGCTATGAACATACTGTCCCAAACTATGTCAGATGACATATTTCAGAAAGTTTCTGAATGTACATCTGCCAAAGCCATCTGGGATTCTCTCAACCAAATGATAGCCGGCTCTTCTAATGAGAGGAAGGATAGAAGATCCAACCTCATATCCCAATATGAGAATTTCAGGAAAGATGAAGCAGAATTTGCTGAAGTAATGTACAACAGGCTGAGCTCCATCATCAGTGAGCTCAGAATATTGGAAAAGTAAATTACTCTGACTGAGGTCAATGACAAGATCCCCATGTGCTTCCTTAGCACTTGGGACTCCAGAATCTGGCCCATCAGAGAAGCCAGAAGCATGGTTGAAATTTCAAAAAAAACTCTGCTTGGAAAGCTAAAATCCTATAAGCAATTGATCAAGTCAAGAGAAGCTGTAGTTGAACCAAAGGAATAAACACCTACCAGGAAGGAACATAACTTAGCATTCAAAGCTGTAGAAGAATCTCCCAGCTTGTCAGCCAATAAAGATCTTATGGGTCTCTTTGCTAAGAGATTCTATAAAATGGCAAGGAAGGACTTCAGGAGGAAGCCCTCAAGGAATGATGATAAACCTAGGTATGTGTTGGTTCCCTAGTTTTGATTTGGGCTATGTCATCTCTTTTAGGCTTATTTGACCCAAGATTTATCTATGGTCAATGGTTAGACTAAAAGGTTAGTCTATCCATAGGATAGTTTGTTTGGATTGGATTGTTATGATTTTTGGCAAATTATTTTTGTGCTCGACGATAGTCGATCGTCGCTCGACGATCTTCGATTGAAGATTGACGATTTCAGAGTTATATGAACTCTGAAGTAGGATCGACGATCTGCCTGCTCAGATCGACGATCGTGTTGCCCTGGTCGATGTTATCTGTGAAGAAAGTTTTTCTTCAGGTCGACGATCTGCTTGCTCAGATCGACGATCTCCGTTCTCTGGTCGACGATTTTTGTACACTATTTCTTGTATTCTTCTCTGATAAGATAATGTTTTATTTCCTCATTCATAAGACATATTTTACTCAAATATTCTACTTAATTAAAGGCTCATATTCCTTTGCTTATTTGCAATATTCTTCTTGCATTCATTAAGAGATTTGGCAGAATAAAGTCTTTTGTTTTATTAGAGGAAATCGTGTTTTCTAATAGCTGTATTATAGCCGTTATACCTTGCTTCCTGTGCCAATTTATAAAGTCAATTTGATAGGATATTTTAATATCCTTAATTCCTTTTTGGGAATGACAGAGAAGATTTCTAGCGCAGCTTTCTTTATTTGTTTTATTATATTATTTGGAAAGATCTTTTTAGTGCAGGGCTCGAGACATTATTCAAAAACAAGAGAGAAGGTTCTATATTAGCAGAGTAGATCGTTGAAGACAGAGACAACAACTCAATTCAATTCTCAAAAGACACAGAACCAGTTTTCTCAAGTGAAAAATAAAAAGCTCTTCTTCTCCCTGAGTGCATCCTGTCTTCAGGAAATCAACTCTCAGTGCTCAAGCTTTTAAGAAGAAGAACATCCTAGATTGCAAAAAGCTCTTGAAGAAGAACATTCACCTAATATTCAGAGTCTTCTTCATAGCTGTTTGAAAAAGCTATTCAAAGCAATTTGGAGTTCCTATACCCTGAAGCAAAGCTTCTTCCTGGACATTCTCTAAGCCAGGGTTGCTTTGAATAATTCAGAGCAATCCACTATCTTCTCTGAACACAGAGAAGACACTCTAACTTTCTTCTTTAACCTCCTGTAAAAGGGTTATTACTCCTTTCAAAAGTGAACCATTGGTGGCAGGGCACCTGATCAAAAACTTGTGTGTTTGGTTCTTAGGCACCTGATCAAAAGCCTTAAGGGTTTCTAGATCTACCTGAAGAAGATCTTGTGGTGGCAGGGCACCTGATCAAAAACCTTTAGTGGATTCCTACCAGGGTTGTAGAAGAGTTGATGTACCCAATTGGGGAACCACTATAAAGTTCTTGTGTTGTCTGGTTGCTCATTTAATTTATGCTCGGTGGCTGTGATAGATATAACTAGGTTGCTAGTTGCTGTGTTAGGACTTGTGCTTGACTGAAACTTCAGTTAGCATACTTTGGTATTCACTCACTCTATTAGGCTTTTAGTTTAAAGCTTTTATTTTTATATTTCGCAAATTGCTCAAGAGAAGTGTTTAGAGTCTCTTCATTTTTAATACTCTATTCACCCCCCCCCCTCTAGAGTAGTAAGTATCTTATCACCTCTTTTTCAATTGGTATCAGAGCGAGGTTAGTTATTCAATAACTTAACCATTCCTTGGTTGATTGGTTGAACAGGCCAACACCTGAACCCTAAGATCTTGTGATAAGATACTTTGATACCATATACACTTACACTAGATTCATGGCCCAGTACAAAGATTACTCTAGCACCAGACCTCCAGTATGCAACTTTGCAAAATTTGGCATCTGCAAGGCAAGAATCAGACTCTACATGAACTCCATTCATGAAGATATTTTTTCTTCTATCTTAACAGGGCCACCAACACCACCTGCTGCAGCCACTGCTACAACATCTACAAATCTCAGTGCAGTGCCACCTCCTTACTATAATGAAACATATAAGAAGGCCAAGATAGCTGATGCTAAAGCAATGAATATCCTTGCTCAGACCATGTCTGATGAAACATTCCAGAAAGTGGCTGATTGCACCTCAGCAAAAGCCATATGGGACTCTCTGAATAAAATTGTAGCTGGTTCAGCAGATGAGAGGAAGGACAGAAGGTCTAACCTCATATCCCAATATGAGAACCTCAAGAAAGAGGAGGCTGAGACAGTAGAAGCTATGTACACAGGGCTTAGCTCCATAATCAATGAGCTGAGAACACTGGATAAGGAGATTACATTGACAGAAGTCAATGACAAAATTCTGATGTGCTTTCCCAGCACATGGGATCTCAGAATCTGGCCAATCAAGGAGTCCAGAAGTACAATAGAGATCTCAACGGAAGCCCTCCTTGGCAAGCTCAAATCATTTGAGCAAGTACTGAAGACCAGGGAAGCTGAAGCTGAAGCTAAAGCACCCACTCCAATAAGGAAAGAACAAACCCTTACTCTTAAGGCTGATGATGAGTCAAAGGTGACTCAATCAAATTTAGAATTGCTGGCACTATTTGCCAAAAGAATTTACAAGATGGGAAGGAAGGATAATAGAAGGATGTCATCAAAGTATGATGACAAGCCAAGGTATGATAAAACTCCTTCTAAAGAAATTGTTTGCTATGGATGCAGGAAGCCTGGACACATTCTCCCTTAGTGTCCAGAGACAAAGCATAAGGAAAGAAGGAAAGAAAAGGATCATGAGAAGCACTACTCCAAGGCATCTTCTCACAAACACAAGAAGAAAGAGAAAGGTCTTGTTGCAAAGACCTGAAGTGACACTGAGGAAGACTCATCTTCCTCCAGCTCCAGTGAAGAAGATGAAGAAGAGAAGAAAGCTAGAGAGATTTTCCTCATGGCAATCGATGCTTGCAGCAGTAATTTAGCTGCAGAGATAATAGAAGATGAGGAGGATGAGTTATCTAATGAAGACCAGGTAATAGCATCTTATGATTTTACTTCAAATGATTTTAAGCATGAATTCAAAACTCTGTGTTTAGATTTACTTAGCTCAGAAAAGGAGATAAAATTGCTTAGAGAGAAACTAGCTGTAACAAAATCCTTAACTAGTGAAAACATTAGATTAGAATCAGAACTCACTAGATCATCTGAGGAAATTAAGTTTCTTAAACTAGAACTAGCCAAAGCTAAGTGGTTAGAAGATTCACTTAATGGTAGGAGCCTTAAGTTGCAAGAAATCACTAGCACTGCCAACACTAGGATAGATAACAATAAGTTAGGCTTAGGTGGCCTCCTCTAGTGAACCCCCATTGCTCCTTAAATATAATCTATCTACACCAGTAAAGTTTGTTTCTGAAAATGGAATACACAATATTGAGGTTGTCTAGAAAGCCAAGAAAATGCTAAATAAAATGAAGAGAAACAAAAGGAAACAGAAGTTTATAGAAATACAAAAATCGTCGAACGTCCATCGACGATCGCCGCACCTATCATCGAACGACAATCGACGATCTCTGAACTCACCTGCTGGGAACAATTACTCTGCAATGAGGGATCGACAATCTCATCCTGAGTCGTCGAACAGAGATCAACGATCGTGGAACCCAGAATTCTATTCTGTGAACGAAGATCGACGATCTGGGTATCTATCATCGACCATCGATCGACGATCAGACATAAATTCTCAAAATTACAACAATGCTTATAGGAATAATAAGTTTAACAGCAACCCTAGGTCTGCTAATCTATCTTCAGATTCGATTATCCCACCTAAGAGATCTCGCCCCTTAGGATATCATCCTAAACCTGCATATTCTTTCATTTCAAGTTTCTCTTATGTGAAGAACAAGGGACCCAATGTTACCTGGGTCCACAATATTTAATTTATATTATTGCAGGTGAAGACCTATCCTATCACTCAGGACAAGTGGTATTTGGATAGTGGATGCTCCAAGCATATGACAGGAAATAAAGATTATCTTTCAAGCTTCAAAGCCAAGTTTGACCAAAGGTGGTCTTTGGTGATTCCAGCTGTGGTAAGACTGAAGGATATGGCAAATTCACCTTAGGATCAGTGACTTTCAAGAATGTAGCATATGTCACAGGACTAAAGCACAATCTTATTTTAGTAAGTCAGCTCTGTGATGCTGGCTACCAGGTTTTGTTTTCTAATACTCTATGCAATATTACTTTGAACAATGAAATTGTGCTGGTAGGTATTAGAAAAGGTAATATATATCTTGAAGATTTTAATTCCACTTCTTCTGATTGTTTATTTAATGAAGTGAGTTGTAATAATACCTTGTGGCATAGAAGGCTAGGTCATGTTAACCTTAAAAATATATCTAGGTTATCCAAATACAACCTTGTTAGAGGTTTGCCCTCTTGCCCCTACAAGAAGGAAGGCCTATGCAAGGCTTGTCAGCTAGGCAAGCAAACCAAAAATAGTTTCAAAGATGTAAATAAAAGTGATTCACCTAGAATTCTGTACCTATTGCACTTGAAATTTTTTGGTCCAATAGCTATACAAAGTCTAGGAGGGAAATTCTATACCCTAGTGATTGTAGTTGATTACTCCAGATTCACTTGGGTGTTCATCTTGAGAACTAAATCTGATAACTTTAAAGTTCTTACAGACTTTCTACATTATATAAAGATTGAGTTCAACACTCACATTGCCCTGATCAGAAGTGATCATGGGACAGAGTTTGATTCTCTTCTTATGCAAGAATTATGTTAGAAAGAAGGTATCAAACACAGTTTCTCTGCTCCTAGAACTCCTCAACAAAATGGGGTAGTTGAAAGGAAAAACATAACCCTGATTGAAGCTGAAGGAACATTGTTAACAGATACTAACATGCCTCTATCCTTCTAGGCAGAAGTAGTTAGCACAGCTAATTATGTGCTGAATAGGAGTCTGATACATAAACTAAAGGGGAAGACTCCTTATGAATTACTTAAAGGAAAGAAACCTAAAATAGATTATTTTAGAATCTTTGGCTGTGTAGTCTATATCCACAATAATAATAAAGAATATATTAGAAAGTTTGAAGCAAAGGCTTCAATGGGAATCTTTCTAGGATATTCCCAAGTAAGCAAAGCTTATAGGGTATTTAATTAATCCACCTTAAAAATTGAAGAATCAGTGCATGTGTCCTTTGATGAAACAAAAATGTTTTACAGAGAGAAGGAAACTTCCTCTTGCAACTCTTTGTAGGTTTCTAACTTATGCAAGAACTTGGATAAGCTGAAACTCACAGAGGAGATTCAACCTCAATCAACACCTCAGACAGTTGACTCAGAAAGTGATGAAGATCAGACAGAAGTAATTGATAATGTACCAACAGTCAATCTAATTCCACCAGAGGAATTGATTCCAACTGCTGTTGAAGATCACATTCCACCACCTGATTATGTCACACTTAGAGATCACCCTACATCTCAAGTGATTGGAGACATTTCAACTGGTGTGCAAACTAGACATCAACTAAGTAAAAAATGTGATATTTGCATGTTTTCTTTCTCAGATTGAGCCCTTATCCATAAAAGATGCTGAGCAAGATCCCCACTGGATCACTGTTATGCAAGAAGAGTTAAACAAGATTGAGAGATGCAAAGTGTGGAATTTGGTTCCAAGACCAAAAGGCCAACTGGTTATAGGCACCAAATGGGTGTTCAGAAATAAGTTGGATGCACAAGGAATAATTGTAAGGAATAAAGCAAGGCTTGTAGCACAAGGCTACAAACAGGAAGAAAGAATAGATTATGATCAGACGTTTGCTCCTGTTGCAAGGCTAGAGTCAATAAGGATCTTTCAAGCATATGCAGCCTACATGAAGTTTAAGGTTTTTAAGATGGATGTCAAGAGTGCATTCCTAAATGGTGAGCTAAAGGAAGAGGTATTTGTTGAACAACCTCCTTTTTTCATTTCTTCAACTTATCCCTCACATGTTTTTAAGTTAGAAAAAGCTCTGTATGGACTTAAGCAGGCTCCTATAGCATGGTATGAGACTTTAACAAATTTCCTATTATAACATAAGTTTGTAAGAGGCATAGTTGATAGAACTCTTTTTATTAAGCACCACAAAGACAAAATCCTGTTAGTTCAAATCTATGTGGATGATATTATATTTGGTTCCATTGATCCCAAACTATGCAAAAGGTTCTCTGACCAAATGCATTCTAAATTTGAGATGAGTAGTATGAGTGAGCGGTCTTATTTCCTTGGTCTCCAAGTGAAACAAGATGCTAATGGCATTTTAATCTCCCAATCTAAATATGCCAAGGAATTGGTAAAGAAGTTTGGGATGACAGATGCTTCAGCAATGCACACTCCTATGGCTACTAATGTAGTTATTGATTCTGATGATACGGGCAAGCCTGTTGATCAGAAAAATTATAGGGCCATTGTTGGTTCCCTATTATATCTAACTACAAGTAGGCCTGATATAATGTTTGCCACATACCTATGTGTTAGATTTCAGGTCAACTCTAAGGAATCTCATTTGACACTTCTCAAGAGAATCTTAAGATACTTGAAGGGATGTCCTAATTTAGGACTTTGGTACCCAGCTGAATCATAATTTGAGTTGATTGGATACTCAGATGCTAACTATGCTGGCTGTAGAGTTGACAGGAAAAGCACCTCGGGGACTTATCAGTTCCTAGGTGAGAGATTAGTCTCTTGGTTTTGTAAAAAGCAGACTTCTGTTTCAACTTCAACTGCATAGGCTGAATATATATCAGCTGGTAGTTGTTATTCACAGATTCTGTGGATTCAAAATCAACTCTTGGATTATGGGTGAAAGTGGGAATAAGATCTATCTCAACTCTAGAGGGGGGGGGGGGTGAATAGAGTTAATTTAAAGTAAATTCACAATTTTAAACTAGCAAAACTTTTAAGATTTAACTTATATATAGGTGTAAGGTGCCTGCTATAGAATTAACAAGACAGTAAAAAGAAGAGCACAACACACAGCAAAGAAAACACACAAGCAAACCAGAGAACACAAGGAGCTGTAGTGGTTCCCCAAAAACCTGGGTGCATCCACTCTTCTACCACCCTTGGTAGGAATCCACTGCAGGAAGGGTTGATCAGGTGTCCTGGCACCAATGAGCTTTTGATAAGGTGCTCAAAAACCAAACAAGATTTTTTGATCAGGTGTCTTGCCACCACTGAGTTTTGACAAGGTTCTCAGAACCAGAATCAAAGCTTTTGAAGGGAGTTTTGGAAACCCTTTTACAGAGGGAAAGGGAAAAGAAAAAGAGAGTGTGAAGTTGTCTTCTCTGTCTCAATCAAAGAGAGAAGCACAAGTGGATTTGTGTTGTCAAAGCTCCCCCTGAGATGTTGGCTAGATCAGGAGTGGAAGCTTTGCTTCAGGGTGATAGGTCTTCAGAAGCTTCAGATCTCCAGCAGAAGATGGTTTCAGCAGATGCTGAAAGATGTGTTGTTTGGAGTCCTTGAGATGAAGCTAAGATCACTTTTTCAGTATGCCAAAATGTTCAACTGATTCTCCAGGGTTGATTACTTGAGTTTTCTTGTGTTGATCAGACTGTCCTGAGAATCACTTGTTCTTTTTCTTTCATATCTGTGTATATCACTGTCTCTGTCTCTGTCTATGTATCTGTATCTAAATCTGTGTGATAGAGAAAACAAGAGAAGTAGCTTTTATTCTCTGAAGATCCTATGTCCAAGATAGCCGTTAACAGACATTAAATGCCTTCCATAATGTTTTGTCTTCTAGAGGAAAGTCCAATAAAACATTCTCAAAAAGAATTCCTTGAAACTTGCTCCAGAATAAATGAAAACGGCTGGCAGATCTCTTGACATAAATACTGAGAGAATTTGAAAAACATTCCAAAGTCTGACTGAATTTGAATCCTTAAAAACGTCGATCTCTCAGGAAAAACGTCGATCTGAGCTCTACGATCGTCGACCTGAGCTCAGAGATAGGAATGAAGATTAGATAGAAAATGTCGACCTGAGCTCGAAGATCGTCGACCGGAGCTCAGCGATAGGAATGAAGATCAGACAGAAAACGTCGACCTGAGCTCGAAGATCGTCGACCGGAGCTCAGCGACCTGAAGAATAAGCTGAAGATAGATCGTCGATCTGAGCTAGATGATCGTCGACCGGAGCTCGACGATTCAGCAAAGTTGAGCTCAGAGAGCGTCAAACGGAGTTCGACGTTTCGTCGACCTAAGCTCGACGATAATTATCTTTGCCTCAGCTTTAAGTCTGATTCCTTGAATGGTCCTGGGGGCAGCTTCAAACCTAAATTCTAAGCCCTAGACACATTCAAATGTTGACCTTTTTAACTATACATCTAGGTCAAACTGGATTCCTAAGACAAACATAGTGATCCTTGCCCAAATTAGTAATAGGGTGTTCCAACAATCTCCTCCTATTTGGGTTAGGATTACTATTTACATATTTCAGAAATAAAAACTACAAACAACATACTGAAGAGCAATAAACTAAAACAAAATAGCAGAGCAAGAAATCATAGCAGAAATCAAATGGAATTTCAGCAAATGTTCAGAGAGATTGTGCTGTCTGCTTACAGAAATTACTTCTTTTCACTTCCTTTCTTAAATATAATTTCTCTATTAGGTTTAAGGGCTTCCTTCTTTGACCTTCAATCATCATCTACACCTAAAGAGGTTTGAGCTCTTGACTTGGGAACCACAGCCTCAGGATGCAACTTCCTGTAGTCCACTGGGTCAAAGAATTTTCTTGAAGAATACCTTTCCAATTCAGCTTTTCTTTGATCTGATAGAGTAGTAATATTGGAGGTGTCTTTCCCTTGTTCTCTGGCTTTCTTCAACTGATCTAAGGCAGCCAGTTCTTTCATCCTTGCAGTCCATGACACTGGATTGTTCTCTGGATCTTCAAAAGGAACTGCAGGATCATATCTATTTACAGTTTCTGATGCAATAGGAGTTCTAGTCTCAACTTTTTCTCTGTGTTTATAAGGGAAAGGACCTTGAGCATAGTCCATGAGTCTTTGTCCTTCCCTTGCATGAAATCTATGTCCTCTTTGACTTCCTTTATACTGTCCCCCTCTGGACTGATAACCCCTTTGGTATTGCCCCTAGGATGGTATCTTTGAGAGGACTGGGAGGAACTTTGCTTAGAAGCTGGGGTTTTAAAAGCTGAGCCTCCACCTGATCCTGAATCTAGAGGAGGAGGAGGAGGCTGAAACCTAGAAGATCCTTTTTCATATTTATCCAATTTCCTTCTTTTCTTCATAGCTTTCACTTGATTTTTGGAATACTGCATCCAGGGCTCAGAGATAGGACAGTTATGCAGAAAAGAGTATGGAATGTTATTTGAATCTTTAGCTTGAGCAGGAGGAAACTTCATCATGGCCTTGCTTCTGGCCTTCCTTTTCTTGGCAATAGTATTAGAAGAATCAACAGATTCAGTTTGAAACTGATCACTGTCTGAACTTTGAGGTCTATCATATAAGTCATCAATACTCTTTATATACTTTTCTTGTTGTTTTACTTGATCAGGGGTCAGAGCAAGAGCAGCAGCAGCAGCAGCAGAAATTTGAGCAACAGTAGAGACAGAAGTTGGAGCAGCAGTAGAGACAGATTCTTCCAGATATGTGGAAAGTTCTTTAGCAGCAGTATCCTCAACAACAGAAATCATGTCAATATCTTCTGATACAATTGTAGAAACAACAACAGCAGCAGAGATGGAAGCAACAACATCCACAGCCTTGAAAGAATTGACATATGAGGCAATTAGGCTGGGATCACATACAGAGATAGGCACAATGGCCTTAGTGAGGTCTTCAGCTTGATGCACTGGCAGAGAACTGAAATGAACAGAATCAAATATAGAAAGCAGACTCTGAAGGTCCACTACAAAAACAAGAGCAGGACTTGAACCTTCAGCAGCCTCAGGCATATCCAATGCTTCAAAAGGAATCTCCCCCTGCCTGGGTTCAGTGGAGACTGAATCAAGGCACCCAGATGAAGGGATCTCCTGGGAGGAGAGGAAGGAAGAGAACTTGGTAGACAGCTCCTGAACAGGTTTCAGGAGTGGAGCCAAGGAGGTCTCCAATAGTGAGGTTAGCTTGGGGGCTAGCAACACATAGAGCTTGTCTGCCAGGGCTGAAAGATCTACATGCTCAAGATTGGATTGAGCAGAGGTAGGAGTTGAAGAGACTGGGATGAAGGGTGCTGGAGCTGATGTAATGGAGAGAGTGGAGATAGGAGGTGTTGGGATGGATGGCTCTGAAGGAGGAATAGTTGAGATAGATGTTACTGAGGTGGAGATGGATGAGATGGAAGAAGCAAAGGATGGGGTGAAGGATGTTTGAGAAAGGATGTCTTGAAGAAGTTGTTGGTAAGAGGATGTAGAGGGAAGCTCAGGAGGAGTTGGAGGAGAATCATCCATGAAGGATTCATCTATAAGAGAAAATGATGGAGTGGTGAAAGATGGATAAGAGAACAAAGGGTGGAATTGTTCTGAGGTAGAGGCTGGAGGAGGTGAAATTGGTGAAGAGATTGTAATGGGGGATGAGATGATAGAGGTTGAGATTGGTGAAGAGGTTGAGGTAGTGACTGGGATAGAAACAGCTGGAGGAGGAGAAGAGAAAGCAGGCAATCTTTCTGCTGGGGCAGAGATCTGAGGAGTGACTGTAACAGTCCTGGTGCCTGAAGCAAGTGGTGCTGCAGCAGCCCTGCTGGGGTTGATGATCTGTCTGTCCCATCTACTGAAGAGGGCACAGGTTAACCTCTTGGATGCATTGATGTACATCCCACTAGAGGTCAGCAGCTCAGGGCACCTGGAGTGCAGGTAAACCCCTAATATCCTCCCATAGCTTACACAGCTTTTGTTCAGCTTCTTCTTGATCAGATTGAAAAAGATGGATCCCCAATCTAAATGTTTCTTGTCAACCAAAGCTCCCATTAAACAGAATTGGTACCTTGATATTGTATCATGCGTTGAGTGCTTTGCCAGAAGCACATTACCACCACATCAGCCAGAAATTGGAATTCATTGGAGAGGTTCTTTTTCAGCAGTTTGTTAGGGTTCACAGCAGTGTGACCCATTATATCCAGTATAGAATCATACTCTTCTCCAGACAATTCTATGGAGTCATCTCTAGTACTAAGAAGGAAAACCTCTGTTAGAAGGGCGGCGTACAAAGGTACCTGAGTCCCTTTGATTGAGCCGATTATAGAATCCTCATTCTCATTTGTGGCGGTAAAACACCATTCCTTTATCTCTTCTGCTGCAATCTTCATTCGGGTGGACATGATCTGAAACAGTTGCTGTTCTCGAAAAAGGTTGAGAATATCCTTGAATCTCTGATCACTTCCATCGAAAGAGTTCATATCAATATCGAAACCTGTATCAAATTTCATCTTTGAAATAACAGCATTTGACACAGCCATCTGTACCTGCAAAGATGAAATAAACACGACCAAGTGTAGAAGTTTTGGAGGGAAAGAGAGAAAGTTGCAGAGAGTATGAAAGCGTAAACGACGAGCGGCGGCCGAAAAATGATTTTATATTAGGGTTCGACGCGAAAAAGGAAGGATCGTCGATCTCCATTCAACGATCAGGACTCCTGATGGAAGCTGAAAGGGCTTCAATATCGTAGATCTTAGTTCGACGATCTAGGGAGAACGTCGAGCTCAGGTCGACGATCGAAGGCCTGAAAGAGATAGTATACAACTATCTGACACGCTCTGAACTCAGGTCGACGTTTTAACGTCGATCTCCGTTCGACGCTTTCTGGGAAAACGTCGAGCTCCTTTCGACGCATTCTGGGGAAAACGTCGAGCGCAGTTCAGAGTCAGAAACTATCCTACAGACACAAAAAAAGGTGAGTTTTTAGCCTAATCTTGGTCTGTTTTTAGCTTTTGAAAATCTTGTAATTTATTTTAGGCTTCCTCCATCTAACATGCCTAACTGATTGAGGAAGAAGTTGTGTTTCTTTTCATCCAAAGGCTTGGTGAAAATATCTCCCCTTTGCAAATCAGTTGGGATGTATTCAAGTTCAATTTTGTTTTTCTCAACATTATCCCTTAGAAAATAATGCCTAATTTCTATGTGTTTTGTCCTACTATAGAGGACTGGATTTTGTGCAATGGAAATAGCACTAGTGTTATCACAAAATATTTTAGACTTCTCTAAGTTGTAACCATATTCTAGGAGTTGGTTTTGTATCCATAATATTTGTGAATAACAACTGCCTGCAGCCATGTATTCAGCTTCAGCAGTTGAGGTTGACACAGATGTTTGTTTCTTACAATACCATGAGCCACTCTATCACCAAGAAACTGACAAGTTCCACTGTTGCTTTTCCTGTCAATTTTGCATCCAGCATAATCAGCATCTGAATATCCAGTTAAGTCAAATGCTGAATCTTTTGGATACCAGAGTCCTAGATTTGGATAGCTTTTAACATACCTAAGAATCCTCTTTACTAAAGTTAAGTGTGACTCTCTAGGGCTGACTTGAAATTTAGCACATATACATGTAGCAAACATTATGTCAGGCCTACTGGCTGTAAGGTACAATAGAGAGCCAATCATTGCTCTATATGTTGTCTGATCAATTGGTTTCCCATGTTCATCAGCATCCAATACAGCATTGGTAGGCATGGGTGTTTTCATACATGATGCATCAGACATCCCAAATTTCTTAACCAATTCTTTTGCATACTTGATTTGAGAAATAAATATGGCTTCAGCATGTTGTTTGACTTGCAATCCTAAGAAGAAGGATAGCTCACCCATGCTACTCATTTCAAATTTAGAGTGCATAAGCTTGGAAAACTTTTTGCACAAATTTGAATCAGTAGACCCAAATATAATATCATCTACATAAATTTGTACTAGTAGGTTATGGGACTTATGGGTTCTAATAAAAAGAGTTTGGTCTACTCTCCCCCTAACAAAATCATTCTTCAGCAGAAAGCATGCTAGAGTCTCATACCATGCTCTAGGAGCTTGCTTGAGACCATATAATGCTTTGTGAAGTTTAAAAACATAATCAGGATGGGTTAGAGAGATAAAACCTGGAGGTTGTCTGACATTGACTTCTTCTTTGATCTCCCCATTGAGAAAAGCACTCTTCACATCCATTTGATAGACTTTGAATCCCTTATGAGCAGCATAAGCCAGGAAGATTCTTATGGCCTCTAACCTTGCAACAGGTGCAAAGGTCTGGTCATAGTCTATCCCCTCTTCTTGAGAATATCCTTGAGCAACTAGCCTTGCCTTATTACTTACAATAATTCCTTGATCATCCAGCTTATTTTTGAACACCCATTTTGTTCCAACAATTTAATGATCCTTTGGCTTAGGCACTAGTTCCCAAACTTTGTTTCTTTCAAATTGATGCAACTCCTCTTGCATTGCAATGATCCAGTGTGGATCTTGCTCTGCATCTTGAATGGTTTGAGGTTCAATTTGAGAGAGAAGGCAAGTGTGCATCAGGTTTTGATTGACCTGATTTCTGGTTTGCACACCAGCTGAGATATCTCCAATCACTTGGGAGATTGGATGATCTCTTGGTGTTACTAGATCAATAGGGGGTGTTGATTGTTCACCAACCTATGTTGTTGTTTCCTCTTGTGGGACAACAACTGGCTCTTCAAGAAGATTTTCTTCCAGATATGGAGCAGCTTCTTCATCTTCACTACTTTCATCCTTTTTAGTGACTTGTAATCTGTCCAATTCTTCAGCTAGAGAATGCACCTGCAAATGTTCTATGGTAGAAGTATTTTTCTCCTTGAAAGACATATTAGTTTCATCAAAGGAAATGTGGACAGATTCTTCTATTTTTAGAGTAGTTTTATTATAAACTCTATAAGCTTTACTGATCATGGAGTATCCCAGAAACACTCCTTCATCAGATTTTGCTTGAAATTTTGCTAAATATTTCTTGTCATTATTGTGAATATAACAAGTGCAACCAAAAACTTTAAAATAGTCTACTTTAGGTTTCTTCCCTTTGAGCAATTCATAGGGAGTCTTGCCCTTCAGTTTATGTATTAGACTTCTATTCAACACATAATTGGAGGTGTTCACTGCCTCATCCCAAAAGGATAGAGGTAGGTGAGCATCAGTCAATAATGTAGTTGCAGATTCAATAAGGGTTCTATTTTTCCTTTCAGCTACCCCATTTTGTTGAGGAGTTCTAGGAGCTGAGAAAGTATGTCTGATCCCTTCACTTTGACAGAACTCTTGCATGAGAAGAGAATCAAACTCTGTCCCATGATCACTTCTGATCAGGGCAATGTGAGAATTGAACTCAATCTGAATGCATTTGAGAAACTCTATCAAACACTTAAAGTTATCAGACTTCTTCCTCAGAAAGAATACCCATGCAAATCTTGAGAAGTCATCTACAACCACTAAAGTATAGGATTTCCCTCCTAAGCTTTGTACTGTAATGGGTCCAAAGAGATCCATGTGTAACAGATACAAAATCCTAGGTGAATCACTATTGTTAATTGATTTAAAGCTATTTTTAGTTTGCTTGCCTAATTGACAAGCCTTGCAGAGTCCTTCCTTCTTGTAGGGGCCAGAAGGCAGTCCTCTGACAAGGTTGTCCTTGGATATCCTAGCAATGGTTCTAAGGTTAACATGTCCTAGTCTCTTATGCCATAGAATATTAGGTCTAGATATGGAATTAAACAGACAAATATCTACCTTAGATGAATGAAAGTCTACTAAGTAAATATTACCTTTCCTGTTACCTGTCAACACAGTTGTGTTGTCTTCTGACTTGATCTTGCATATTTCTTTGTTGAAAGTCACTTGATATCCTTCATCACACAGCTAACTAATGCTTATCAGGTTGTGCTTGAGTCCTTCAAGATAGGCTACTTTCTTGAAGGTGACTGTCCCAATTTGGACTGCACCATATCCTTTTGTAGTTCCAAAGTTTGAATCACCAAAAATTACTTTGGGTCCTTGCTTGGCTTTAAAGGATGTGAAGTTGTCCTTATTCCCTATCATGTGCTTTGAGCACCCACTATCCAGATACCATAGCTGGTTTGATGTTGGATAGGTCTTCAGCTGCACATAAACAGCTTATATGTTTTTGACCCAGTTAACCTTGGGCCTAGGTTGATATCCCTTAAATTCAGAAATGGAAGATATCCCAGGTTGATTCTTATAACCTTCAGGATGGTATATCCTAAGAGGTACTATCCATTCAGTATAAGGATTAAAGCATTGGGATGAAGCACTTCTAGGATTGAATTGATATTTGCCTTTGAAAGAAGGTTCAAAGCTCTGAACTCCGTTCGACGATCGTCGATCTGAGTTCGACGATCTTGGGTAAAATCGTCGAGCTCCGTTCGAAGATCGACTGTGAGAGAGTTCAGAGTTCAGGAATCGTTGAGCTGAGTTCGACGTTCCAGCCTGAGATCGTTGATCTCTGTTCGACGATCGTCGACCTCTGCTCGATGTTTTCAGTTGAACTTTGATTTTCTTAGGTAGATCTGAATTCTTCATAGCTACCTCTACAACACCCTTCCCTTTATCAGAAATAAATTTGAATGGGGTGGTTAATACTATGGGTTGGATAGATGAAGCACCCAAGCCCAGTGTACTATTTAATCTTGAGTTCACTGTGCTTGTGATGTCCATTAATTTGATACTTCTCCCATTAGGGGATTCTTCAAATTGCTTGGCCTTGGATTGTTCACTTTTAGTGAAGTTATCTCCTCTCTATAGCATTCTAACTCTTCAGAGAGTTTGAGGTTCTCTGATTTTAAAGTGCTATACTCAGATAGTTGTTTTCTGAGGGAAGTGATTTCCTTCTCAGACTCCAACAGATCTAGGCATAGTACTTTAAACTCATGTTTAAAGTCCTCAGAACTGAAATCAAAAGAATTGATTACCTGAACTTCTTCTAGTTGAGCTTCTGAATCTGATTCTGACTCTTCTGCTTCTGAATCTGTTTGAGAGGCATTGATAGCCATCATGTAGAATTCCTTTTCATCAGCATCATCCTCATCATCACTGGAGCTGGATGAGGCTTCAGAGTGCTCTTCAGTTTCACTCCATGTCTCAGCAACAAATCCCTTCCTTGTATGTTTGTTCTTGCTGGAGGAGGGTTTGTCTGAGCTGTTCTTTCTAAAGTCTTTCTCCTTTCTTCTTTCTCTTCTATCTTTCTTGTCCTTGTTCTTGTTTTCTGCGCAGTTAGGCACAATATGGCCTGGTTTCCTGCAACCAAAACATATAATTTCTTTATTTTTATTTGATTTATCATACCTTGGTTTATCATGACCCTTGTATGATCTCTTTCTGAAGTCTTTTCTGGCCATCTTGTAGAATCTTTTGGCCAGTAGACTTAGGAGCTCATCATTTCCTGTAGCTTTATCTTTAGGCTCCACTTCTGTAGCTTTGAAGGCTATGGTCTTCTCTTTCCTTGTGACTGGGGAGGTAGTCTTTTGTTCTTCTTTTCTATTTTTTATAAGCAGCTCATAAGATTTGAGCTTGCCCAGGAGAGCTTCAGTGGTAATCTCATTTAGACTTCTGGCATCTTTGATTGGCCAGATTCTTGAATCCCAAGTGCTGGGGAAGCACATTAAGATTTTGTCATTCAGCTCAATCAATGAGATTTCTTTATCCAGAGTCTTTAACTCATTGACAATTAGACTTAGTCTATTGTACATGTCAGCCACTGATTCAGCTTCTCCCTTTTTGAAATTCTCATATTGGCTTATAAGATGGGATCTCCGGTCTTTCCTTTCATCAGCAGATCCTGAGACAATTTCAGAGAGCTTGTCTCAAATTCCTTTGGCTGAGTTATATTCAGCTACCTTCTGAAATATCTCATCAGACATTGTCTGAGCTAAGATGTTCATGGCCTTGGCATCTGCAGTCTTCCACTTCTTTATTTCAGCATCTGTTCCTGAAGGAGGTGGAACAGTATTTGTACTTGAGCATACTGGTGGACTTGGGCACACTGTCAAAACAGAATTAAATATGTCTTCATCAATAGAGTTCATGTAAAGTCTAATCCTTGCTTTCCAAAGTGCAAACTTGGATAGATTGCACACTGGAGGCATGGTGCTTGCATAATCTTTGTTCTGTGCCATATCTTTATATAAAATTAAATATAATGAAAATAACCCGCTTAAAAGATTGATCTTATCAAGGATCTTTTGATTCAGGTGTTAGCCTGTATGAACAACCAACCTCCCTCTGATACCAATTGAAAGTGGGAACAAGATCTATCTCAACTCTAGAGGGGGGGGGGGGGGGGTGAATAGAGTTAATTTAAAGTAAATTAACAATTTTAAACTAGCAAAACTTTTAAGATTTAACTTATATATAGGTGTAAGGTGCCTGCTATAGAATTAACAAGACAGTAAAAAGAAGAGCACAGCACACAACAAAGAAAACACACAAGCAAACCAGAGAACACAAGGAGCTATAGTGGTTCCCCAAAAACCTGGGTACATCCACTCTTCTACCACCCTTGGTAGGAATCCACTGCAGGAAGGGTTGATCAGGTGTCCTGGCACCAATGAGCTTTTGATAAGGTGCTCAAAAACCAAACAAGATTTTTTGATCAGGTGTCTTGCCACCACTGAGTTTTGACAAGGTTCTCAGAACCAGAATCAAAGCTTTTGAAGGGAGTTTTGAAAACCCTTTTACAGAGGGAAAGGGAAAAGAAAAAGAGAGAGTGAAGTTGTCTTATCTGTCTCAATCAAAGAGATAAGCACAAGTGGATTTGTGTTGTCAAAGCTCCGCCTGAGATGTTGACTAGATCAGGAGTGGAAGCTTTGCTTCAGGGTGATAGGTCTTCAGAAGCTTCAGATCTCCAGCAGAAGATGGTTTCAGCAGATGCTGAAAGATGAGTTGTCTGGAGTCCTTGAGATGAAGCTAAGATCACTTTTTCAGTATGCCAAAATGTTCAACTGATTCTCCAGGGTTGATTACTTTAGTTTTCTTGTGTTGATCAGACTGTCCTGAGAATCACTTGTTCTTTTTCTTTCTTATCTGTGTATATCACTATCTCTGTTTCTGTCTATGTATCTGTATCTAAATCTGTGTGATAGAGAAAACAAGAGAAGCAGCTTTTATTCTCTGAAGATCCTATGTCTAAGATAGCCGTTAACAGACATTAAATGCCTTCCATAAAGTTTTGTCTTCTAGTGGAAAGTCCAATAAAACATTTTCAAAAAGAATTCCTTGAAACTTGCTCCAGAATAAATGAAAACGGCTGGCAGATCTCTTGACATAAATGCTGAGAGAATTTGAAAAACATTCCAAAGTTTGACTGAATTTGAATCCTTAAAAACGTCGATCTCTCAGGAAAAACATCGATCTGAGCTCTACGATCGTCGACCTGAGCTCAGAGATAGGAATGAAGATCAGACAGAAAACGTCGACCTGAGCTCGAAGATCGTCGACCGGAGCTCAGCGATAGGAATGAAGATCAGACACAAAATGTCGACTTGAGCTCGAAGATCATCGACCAGAGCTCAGCGACCTGAAGAATAAGCTGAAGATAGATCGTCGATTTGAGCTAGACGATTGTCGATCGGAGCTCGATGATTCAGCAAAGTTGAGCTCAGAGAGCGTCGAATGGAGTTTGACGTTTCGTCGACCTAAGCTCGACGATAATTGTCTTTGCCTCAGCTTTAAGTCTGATTCCTTGAATGGTCCTGGGGGCAGCTTCAAACCTAAATTCTAAGCCCTAGACACATTCTAATGTTTACCTTTTTAACTATACATCTATGTCAAACTGGATTCCTAAGACAAACATAGTGATCCTTGCCCAAATTAGTAATAGGGTGTTCCAACAATGGGTATGCACACAAGAACACCAAAATCATGTGTGATAGTACCAGTGCTATTTCCATAACACAAAATCCTATGCACCATTCTAGGACTAAGCACATTGACATTAGATACCATTCTCTCAGAGACTGTGTTGACAAGAATAAGATAAATCTCGAGTTTATACCCCCAGATCTACGAGAAGTGATATTTTCACAAAGCCATTAGATGAACAGAAACATCTATTCTTTTTGAATCAACTAGGCATGATGGATGGATCAGACTAAGTGGAAAATCTGCCAATTTGAAATCTGTTCTAAAATCGTCGAACGGCGTTCGAAGATAGTCGAACATATTGAGCCTGATCGTTGATAGCTTTTTGCGCTTAGAGACAGAATTCGTCGACCGATGATCGACGAATCTGCTTCGGAAATCGATCGCCGACCGACGATCGATGACCGATTCTCTTGATCTTCACTCAGAGATCGACGTTTTTAGATTATTCCAAAACGATCGTCTATCTAGGTCTGAAGATCGTCGATGGAGCTCGCCTTTTCATATTCCGCTTTCAGGATTATCTCAAGCTCTCGTCCCGCGTTTTTCTCTTCCTTCTTCTTGCGATCTTTCCCGTTCCAGATCTTCTAGTCATTTTCGATGGCGATTCCCTCTGCAACCTTGTCTGTGATGAAGTGTGACGCCGGCTTCAGTGTCGACTTCGAGTCTTTCAGCGACAGCGATCAGATTTTTCAGGAAATGCTACAGTTATGTGTCAATCAAGGCCTCAAGAAACTGATGTCCATACGGATCAAGCTACACATGTCTGAAATAAAGGAATGGGTTTATACGTCTTCTTCAGATGACAAGACAATGACTGGATTAATCAACGGCGTAGAGGTAACTCTCTCTCTAGATATTCTAACTGAAATTTTTGAGCTACAGAATGGTTCTGATGAGTATGAACAAGACTCTACTGAGTATGCGAGGATGCTGCTGGAAATGGGTCATGCAGAAGGCATCCCATCCAAGCTATTAAAGGTAAACTTATCAGTAGGTTTCATGTTTTTGGCTGATCTTGTTGGGAAAGTGTTGCTCGGAAAGCACTCAGCCCATGACAACATAAATCCGCAGCAGTTTGCCTTGATGTCTGCGCTAGTAAACAAGAAAGCAATCAACTAGGCGGGATTGCTGTTTGAACTGATCAGGAAGAAGAACAATAAGAAAGAGGTGTCCCTTGGAAGGATAATTGTGGTCTTTCTATCCAAGAAAGCGCCCTAGCTGTTAGGATCTTTTCCTACAGCAATCAATGCTAGCAAAAGGATTGACCCTTCACTATTTGTGAAATGGAAAAGGATAATACAGAAGCCAACAAGACTAAGTCTGCCCTTTTAGCATATGATAGCACAAGGGCTGTTGCAGTCGCTCCCCAACCTAGTGAAGATCTTCCTGCTTCCTCCTCCTTACCATCCACCTCCATAGACATTCCTTCTTCTCTTGTGAACAATCCATCTCAACCTTCTTCCCCAATACCAACCCATCTTGAATTACCTAACTTCAATTTGGATTCTATGTTTAACCTGCTTACCCCTTCACCTCATCCTTCACCAGCTCAAATTCCTCCCCAATCTCCAGCCTCTCCAAATCATCAATCACCTACTACAGATCAACCATCTCATCATACATCACCTCCTGATGAAGCAACAGTTCAGAAGACCACCATACCTGATGATTCTCCATCAACAAATCCTTCATCATTCCAAATTACCCCAGCATTCATTGCCTACGTCTTAGACCTCATCACCCCTTCCATAAAAGCCATGATAGCTGAGGCCATTGCCCCCCTTGCTTTATCTATCTCCAATATTGTTGCCTCTATCTCTGCCCTTTCAAACCCTTCTTCATCTAGGGGCCTGGGTTTAGTTCTCACCAAACCCAGGCAGGGGGAGATGTTTAATGAAGATGAGTCAGGCTCTGCTTGGGCTCATCAGATTGTGCAGTTTCCAGCAGCAGTAGAGCAAGAAATTTTCTTAGATACAGCTCCAGATACAGATGTTTTAGATTCTGCTCAGAGGATAAGTATAGATTTAGATGCTCCAGTAGTCTTTGGAGAAGAATTGGAGGCATTCCTTGACTCTGATGTTGAGTCCTCTTCTTCCTCCTATGGAGACCCTTCAAATTCAATCTCCTCCCCTTGTACTTCTTATCCTCTCCAGGCCATTGTTTGCTATAAGAGACCAGTGTGCCTTCAAATTTTTGATAAGTTTGTTATTTCTGAAACAATAACTGAAGCAGCTCTTGCCTTCAAAGTTTGTCTTAAGGAGATATCTACTCTAGTAGTTGCCCGGTACCTAGAAGGAATCATTACATCATTTCTAGAAGCAAAATGGAAGTCTGCAGAATCTTTAGATAATATTGAGTCAGTTGCTACTCTAGAAAAGGTTCCAGATGTTGGTTCTGCTGTACCATCTACTTTTTGGGATGACACTCCAGGACAAAACTTGGATGAACTCATTGCCCAGGACATACTAGAAGAAGAAAGAGAAAAAGTCATTGAGAAGGCTAAAGAAGAAAAAGAAAAGGTTTGATGCAAAGAAAAGGAAAGTTGTTGCTCCACCTCTTCCAAATCAAGAACATGACACTCCCTACTACATTTTGAAAGGAATTGATCCCAAAGAAAAGAATTCTGAGGCCTAGATGTGGTACTCCAAGAATGAACAAAAAGCAAGGAAGAAGAGCAGGAGGTACTCTCCTCCTCCCAAGGGATTTCCGAGAGGTCCTCCTCCTCCTCCATCTGCTGGTGCTTCTAGAAATATTGCTTCTAGATCTTCTTCTTCTTCAGCTAGCCAAAATCAGTCCTATACATATCAGAGAAAGGGAAAGCAGCCTCCTCCAAGCAGCTCATACAATTAGAGGCAGAGTAGGCACTCAGACACTCCAGGAGAATAGGTAAAGGAAGTTGTATATCAACAACCTACCTTCTCTCCTTCTCCAGCTCCTGAGTCTTCTTCTAAACCAAGATTTGTCTTCTTCAAAAGAAAAACCTGCTCAGGTCAAGCAAGCTGATTTCAAAAGAAAAAGAGTTGTATGCTCTGACAGGTCTAACAAAAAGTTTGCTGAATTTGCTCCTCCACCCCATCTTTCAATTCCAGAGCCAACAGATCTGAATGACAAGCCATCTCAAGTACAAACTGAAAGTCTTCTAACTCATTCAGTGAAATTTAAAACTGTAAATCCTTTGGATATATCTGAAGAAAATGAGTATGAAAGCCAAGAGCTTGATCCCAACTTTAGAATGGCTAGATTTTTAGAACTAGTTGGAGCTGCACAAATCAGGAAAGCTAAATTAGAAGGTAAAGACATATAAGAATTCTCCACCATATCAAAATACAGGAAGAAAAAGTTGGATAGATTTCAAGTCAGCTCAAAGGTTTTTGATGTTTCAAAATATATGGAAAACATCCAAAAGCTTTTCTCAAAGCCGTCAGTTTGATCAAGTTCTAAGGTCGACTAATTTCACATTCTCAGGTCGACGAACGTAGAGCACAGTATCCGTCAGTTTATGCAGTGCAGTTGTTCGTAGATCACAGGTCGACGAAAGCTGATCAAAGGTCGACGAAACCTGATCACAGGTCGACAAAAGTTGTTCTCTTGTCGACGAAAACTGTAAGACATATTGTTATTTATTCTTTCCTTTTCTGTCTCCTTATTTTATATCTATTATAGGCCGTTAATTCCCTGGATAATCAATGCACTTATATCCATTGAATCAACCGTTACTGGCACCATTAATTGCAAATATCCTCCATGAAATTAATTGCTTATATCTCGGGATAGGCATATAATAGAATATATGACAGCATACTTGCCGTTTTCATTTCCCAGATTTTGGCTAAGCATTTATTGCAGGTTTTTGAATTCGACCTTGAGGCAGTTATCAATCTGTTTTCTCTCTGCCAGAAAGCAGTCAATACAGAGAAACTTTTTGAAATCAAAAATAAGCGCAGTGCATACAGTTCTCAGAAAATAAACTGCTCTCAAAAGAAGAAGAAAGAACAACAATCAGAATCAAGAGTCCTTCTTCTTCACCTTCTTTGTTTTCAGGGATCTCAAGTGACAAGAATATTCAAATAAGTCAAAGGATCTCTGAAGAGTTGATCATATAGCAAAAGGCCTACTCACCCTTAGCAAAGCTTCCTGTAACACCCCAAATTATTGTAGGAGCGAGAGGGATCGATTTTGGCCAAGACAGGTTTTTGGTGCAGGTGACACGGGCCCCAACACGGGCATGTCGGAGGCCGTGTCGGGCGTGTCGAGCTCGGGCCGTGTCGTCGACCAGCGCAGGTCGACGATGGTCGTGTGGTGGAACACGGCCTAGGACACGGGCGTATCCTAGGCCGTGTCACACCTGTGCTGTGCGGTTGGGTGCACGGGTAGTGACACGGGCACGAACACGGGCGTGTCTAGTTTGACACGGGCCTATCCGATGCCGTGTCACCAAGCCGTGTACCACTCTGACTGCAAAGTTTTGATAAATTGCACATGGGGGGCGTGACACGGGTCCCGACATGGGCGTTTCGCAGGCGACACGGGCGTGTCGGAGGCCGTGTCACTTGCCATGTGCTGGTTTTCAATTTGGGTCGAGACGGCGAATGAGCTACACGGCCAGGCACACGGCCATGTGCCAACCCGTGTTCGGCCCAGATTTTATGATTTTGGATTTAATCCGGGCCGTTCGTTTCCTAGGCTTTGGATCCGACGGTGGGGGGCTGCTCCTGGGTGGTTATGGCCGGGAAATAGGGTTTAGAAACCCATTTTTCATTGGCCCATCTCTCTCTAAAAGTTAGAGAGAAGGGAGAGCAAGGAGGAAGGAGGAGTCCAAGATCCGGCCGCCGGAAGAGCTTCGGAGCTCCGATTCGCGATCCGAGTCCAGATCCGCGGAGGCGACGCCGTTGCGGTGCTTTCCAACCGTATAGTTTTTGATGGCGCCGCGGAAGAATGCAAGGCTAACGATTTCTCATCCTTGGGCATGTGAAGCCCTCTTTTCCTTTGCATAGGAAGCCCGCTCTCGCGAGTGAGCGAAGAGTTGGAGCGTTCCTTGGGGATAGATATGTGAAGTCCCCCTTGTGTAGAGTCCGTATGCGTAAACGGACATAGGCATTGTGTGTGAAGCCTATTCATACATGTTGGTCCGGATCGGTGATGTTGCATTGCATTTGAACCGGGCAAGAATCCGGATGTTTGGGTGTTTTCGGGTTTTTCTACATGGTAGATTGCATCAGGGAGCCTTGGAGATTAACTCCAAGGTGTACCCGGAAAACTGGGCAAAAGCGGGTTTTGCCAATACGGTGGCCGGGGAGCCAACGTGAACATAACCGGGTTATGTGATTGTTGTGGCGGAAACGAGACTCGGTGAGTCTTGACCTGCGCATATGGCTTAAATTGCCGTTGCGATATGAGCACGGGTCAGGCGGAACCGTACCCGGTCTATGTCGTTCAGTGGGACTATTGGCATGGATGAGGGTCTTCGGCGGTCTATGGCTTAAATTGCCGTGACCAAGGCCAGGAAGGCAAAATGCTCATATGGATGACTGTCCAAGAGGCGGTGGTGGATTGGGAACGTCTATGGCTTGAATTGACGTGACGTTGGCCGGTTTGCCGAGAATGTGCCCTGAGTGTACGGGGTGTGTGTCCGTGCGAGCCTACGCCTGTGTTGATGTGTGTTCACATTAATATATATTGCCTATACTAATAAAGTGCAGGGAAAGAGCATCGCCGCCCCGACTTTGGGGGCGGGATCGTTATAATTTGGTCAGCATAGCTGACCATTGCTTTTGTTTGCCACCGGGCGGTGGTTTGTGCTTGCAGGTGCTGCGGAGCCGAGCGGAAAATAGCGGGCTAAAGCCCATGTTACGGTGCTGGCCCTCGAAGGCCTAACCCTTTTTATGCTTTCCGTTTATTTCATGTATGGCCGGCCTGCGAGCCGAAGTATGTAAGACATGTTTTGGTTAAGCAAACCTTGTAAGGCCTTAAGGCCGGTACTTTTGTATTTTCATCCCTATTGTTACTTCTGTAGTGGACATTCCTCCTTGGCAGGGTTCTTGAATTTGTGCAACTTAATAATTTTCTTCCGCTAGAATGACTCTGTGTAGGACGTTGGTGATTGGTTGTATGGTTTCAACGCGTAACCAGCCGGTCTGCCTGTAGTATATGGCGTCGGGCCCCGGCCGGACCTACTGCTATATGTTATGCGACGGATAGGGGTGTTACAAATTGGTATCAGACTACTGGTTTCGGTCAAGCTTAAATGAATTCGTGGACGAATTCACTTTAAGCGGTGGTGAGCACATGTGTGCATCATCGTTATAACATGAAAAGAACCCATGAATGTCCACTTAGGAATGAAAATATACATGTTTGAGGAACCTGCGTGTTCCTATAATTGCTGTTTGCAGTAATTTTTGGGTCGCTTATCGGTGTTTTGCACGATTATAGGTGACCAGAAGTGGTGCTGGGCCGTCTGAACGGCCAGGTTCTGAGGCGAGCAGCGCGCCAAGCGATGCGCCTGCAACACCTCCGTCTGTTGAGACCATTAGGTTTGTGGCAGAAGCGGTCATGGCAATGATCAATACGCAGCCTGCAAGGCAGGTGCAGCAGCCCGCTCCTACTATGGAGCAAGTACCGCTTCAGACGGCAGAGCAAAGGAGGGTTGAGCAAGTAGTGTTGGAGCCAGAGTTGCCTCGGAGAGCAACGGAAAGACAGCTGAAGCACGTGATGGGCTTTCACCCACCTGTATTCACGGGGGCAGAAACCCCGACCCAAGCAGAGGATTGGCTCTCAAGGGTCAATAAGGTGATGACTGCGACGGAAACGAAAGAGTGGCAGAAGACCACAATAGCGACGTTCCTGTTGGATGGGGACGCAAGACTATGGTGGGAAGGCCTAGAGCTACATCAGTTGCGGGGAAGGCCGTTGGCCGATGTTTCGATGGAGGAGTTTGCGAGACTATTCATGGCTCGATACCTCCCCTCGGCTCAGAGAATTGCACTAGAAAGCGAGTTTCAGTAGTTGGTGCAAGGGGATTACACCATTGATGAGTACCTCCACGAGTTTACTCAGTTGGGGAGATATGCCGGCACTACCTTCGCAGATGAGGAGCGCAAGACGAGCCGCTTCTATGAAGGGCTAAGAGATGATTTAAGGTTGCTACTGTCGGGGCCCAAGGCGCAGGGTTTCATGACCCTGGTCAGTTCGGCCCGGTCCTTGGAGAAGGACATGAAGAATGTCCAAGCAAAGAAGGAATCCGGTAGCAAGAAAGTGGAGTTCAAGGCACCGACTACGTCGAAGTCGGGCTACCGCAGATTCTATAGGAAAGCTAAGACGTCGGGTCCAGCTGCTTCAGGTGCCTCGGGGGCAACTACCAATCGAACCCCGGGCGCTTGTTTCACGTGTGGAAAGCCGGGGCACTTTGCCCGTGACTGCTGGAGTGGACGCTCAAAGTCCGAAAGGAAACAAGGAGCTACCTACGAGGAGAAGGGCAAAGCCGTGGAGTCGACCGCGTCCCACTATGCTCCGACTCAGCCTAGAGTCTATAACTTGGGCCAGCAGGAGGCCATCAAGCAAGCGGATGTGGTGACAGGTATGAGTTAATTTATAGCAAGTTAGCTTTAATACCGTTATCTATTGCTTGTTAGCCTAATATTGTTTGTATAGGCTTTGTTGTGATTAGCGATAGTCCGGCATGGGCACTGTTCGATACGGGAGCTTCACACTCCTTCTTGTCTGAAAGCTTTATATCGCGTATCGGAGTCCCTTCTTCGATGGCGAAGGACAAGTTGGATGTGCTGCTACCGAATGGGTGCTCGATGCGTGCGGACAGTGTGTGCGCCGTAAAGGTTCACATTGGGAGACAAGAGTTCGACTTGCTAGCGTCATTGCTGCCGCTAGTAGAGTTCGACGTGATCTTTGGAATGGATTGGCTGTCAGAGCAGAAAGCTTGGATTGACTGTGACCGGAAGGAGGTCAAGCTGGGTGTAGGGCGGGAGACTACATTCGAGGGGCTAAAGGGGTCGAGCAAGACACTGATGTCTGCTCTTCAGGTGGTGAAGGCGGTTCGTGCTGGTGCAGAGCTGTTCTTCGCAATAGTGGGGGCTGTAGAGCCAAAGTCTCCATTGGATAGCATCCCCGTGGTTTGCGAATACCCCGATGTGTTCCCGGATAGTCTTCCCGGAGCCCCACCGCAGCGGGAGATTGATTTCACCATCGAGCTCGTACCGGGGGCCAAACCGGTGTCACGTGCTCCGTATAGGTTAGCGCCTAAGGAGATGGCAGAGTTGAAAGTTCAGCTAGAGGAGCTGATGGAGCAAGGGTATGTGCGTCCAAGCTCATCGCCTTGGAGCGCACCGGTCCTCTTCGTTAAGAAGAAGGACGGGAGTATGCGGCTGTGTATCGACTACAGAGAGTTGAACAAGCTAACGGAGAAGAATAAGTACCCAATCCCGAGGATTGATGATCTCTTTGATCAGTTAGTCGGATCGTCGGTATACTCCAAGTTGGACTTGAAGTCGGGGTACTATCAGTTGAGGATCAGGGAGTGTGATATCCCGAAGACGGCATTCAGTACGAGGTATGGGCATTTCGAGTTCACGGTCATGCCGTTTGGACTGACGAATGCACATCGGTATTTATGGACTTGATGAACAGGATGTTCAGAGATTTCCTGGATCGCTTTGTGATCGTCTTTATTGACGATATTTTGGTGTACTCGCAGTGCGAAGAAGACCACTTCAAGCATTTGCATTTGGTGTTGGAGACTCTGAGGAGGAATGAGCTTTACGTAAAGTTCTCCAAGTGCGAGTTCTGGCTACCCTCGGTAGCGTTCCTTGGTCATGTAGTGAGTGGGGAAGGTATAGCGGTGGATCCGGCAAAGATTGTTGCGATACGGGAGTGGCCTGCGTTGTCTTCTGTCGCGGAAGTCCGTATTTTTCTCGGGCTTGCCTGATATTACAGGCGCTTCGTAGAGAACTTCTCGCGGATAGCATTGCCTCTCACGAAGTTGACAAGGAAGGATCAGAGATTCTTGTGGACGCAAGAGTGCATGCAAGCTTTTGAGGAGCTGAAGAGGCGGTTGACCACGGCGCCAGTGCTTAGTTCGCCGAGTGGGACCGAGGGCTTCGAGGTGTATAGCGATGCTTCGGGTAGTGGCTTGGGCTGGGTGTTGTTGCAGCATGGGAGCGTGATAGCGTATGGATCGCGTCAGTTGAAGGTGCATGAAAGAAATTATCCGGTGCACGACTTGGAGTTGGCGGCCGTGATATTTGCACTCAAGTTGTGGAGGCACTACCTATACGGCGTAAGGGTCGATATATACACCGATCACAAGAGCCTAAGATACTTGTTGGATCAAAAGGACCTTAATATGAGGCAGAGGAGGTGGATGGAGTTCCTGGGGGACTACACCTTCAAAATATATTATGTACCCGGGAAGGGCAACGCAGTTGCGGATGCGCTGACCCGCAGGGCTCCCGCCCAAGCCAACTGGTTGTCGATGCATGATGAGCGGCTAGTACGGGAGTTGGAGGAGCTTGAGATCTGTTGCGTTGACAGGCAGACGAGCGCCAAAGCAATGTTAAACTGGACAGAAGTGCAGTATGACCTGGCTGACCGGGTTCGGCAGGCATTGGAGTTAGATGACTCCATGAAGGAGCTTATGGAGGCCGCTCTGGATGGGTCAATTTCCCAGTTCTCAGTGGAAGATGGTTTATTAAGGAAGGATCATCGGTTGTGCGTCCCGAGTGGGGGTAACCTCCAGGCGGAGTTGATGTACGAGGCTCATCATACCAAGTAATCAATCCACCCAGGGAGCACGAAGATGTATCGTGATCTCAAAAAGTTTTTTTGGTGGCCGGGGCTTAAGAAAGATGTGGCGTTGTACGTGGCTAAATGCCAAACGTGCGCCTTGGTGAAGGCGGAGTGCCAAAAGCCGGGAGGATTTCTGAAGTCCTTGCCTATACCGGAGTGGAAATTCGACGATATATCTATGGACTTTGTGCACCGGTTGCCAAGGTCGCAGAAGGGGAACGACGCCATCTGGGTGATCGTAGATCGGCTAACCAAGGTGTCGCATTTCATTCCGCATAGGAAGGATGATCCAGTGGAGAAATTGGCAAAGTTGTATGTTGACAATATTGTTAGGCTGCATGGTGTGCCCCGTAACATTGTGAGTGATCGCAATGGGCGGTTCACGTCAAATGATTGGAGGTTGGTGCAACAGATGCTGGGAATGAAGTTAAAGTTCAGCACAGCTTTCCATCCGCAGACGGATGGGCAGACCGAGAGGGTCAATAGAACGATGGAAGACATGCTACGCATGTGTGTTCTGGATTTCGGTAAGCATTGGCAAGACCACCTTTATTTGGTTGAGTTCGCGTACAACAATAGCTACCAAGCGAGTATACAAATGGCGCCCTTCAAGGCCCTGTATGGTAGGAAGTGTCGCACGCCGTTATTGTGGCTTGAAACGGGTGAGGCAAGGTTGTACAAGAAGCAGGAGGTGGAAAGTGCTACCTCGTTAGTGCGGATCATTCGGTAGCGCTTGTTGATCGCTCAGTACCGGCAGGCGAAGTATTACAATGCCAAGCACCGGAACGTGGAGTTCGCGGTAGGCGATTGGTTATATCTGAAAGTGAAGCCATTCAAGGGGGTTTTGCGGGTGAGACGCTTGAAGAAGCTGAGCCCAATATACCATGGACCTTTTGAGGTTCTGGAGCGAGTCGGCAAAGCGGCATACCGTTTGAGGCTATCGGAGGAATTGAGTGGATTACATGATGTGTTCAACATTTCTGTGTTGCGGAAGGCGATGCAAGAGCCTTTGCAGGTGATCGCGGTTGACCAAGTGCCGGTGGACGAAGGGTTGACGACTAGGGTCAAGCCCATTCGCATCGAAGATGTTGAGGTCAAGAGGCTTCGTAACAAGGAGATCCAGATGGTTAAGGTCCGATGGGATAATTGCGGGCGTGAGGAGCTCTCTTGGGAACGGGAGCAGTCTATGCTCGAGGAGTACCCGGAATTATTCCGTTCAGGTACTGTTTTACGTTAAGTCCTGTTTTTCCTTTATTAATTTCGTGGACGAAATTCTTTAAGGGGGTAGAATTGTAAAACCCCAAATTGTTGTAGGAGCGACAGGGATCGATTTTGGCCAAGACAGGTTTTTGGTGCAGGTGACACGGGCCCCGACACGGGCGTGTCGGAGGCCGTGTCGGGCGTGTCGAGCTCTGGCCGTGTCGTCGACCAGCGCAGGTCGATGATGGTCGTGTGGTGGAACACGACCTAGGATACCGGCATGTCCCAGGCCGTGTCACACTTGTGCTGTGCGGTTGGGTGCACGGGTAGTGACACGGGCGCGAACACGGGCGTGTCTAGTTTGACATGGGTGTGTACGATGCCGTGCCACCAAGCCGTGTACCCCTCTGACTGCAAAGTGTTGATAAATTGCACACGGGGGGCGTGACACGGGTCCCGACACGGGCGTATCACAGGCGACACGGGCGTGTCGGAGGCCGTGTCACTTGGCGTATGCTGGTTTTCAATTTGGGTCGAGACGGCGAATGAGCTACACGGCCAGGCACACGGCTGTGTGCCAACCCGTGTTCGGCCCAGATTTTATGATTTTGGATTTAATCCGGGCCGTTCGTTTCCTTGGCTTTGGATCCGACGGTGGGGGGCTGCTCCTGGGTGGTTATGGCCGGGAAATAGTGTTTAGAAACCCATTTTTCATTGGCCCATCTCTCTCTAAAAGTTAGAGAGAAGGGAGAGCAAGGAGGAAGGAGGAGTCCAAGATCCGGCCACCGGAAGAGCTTCGGAGCTCCGAATCGCGATCCGAGTCCAGATCCGCGGAGGCGACGCCGATGCGGTGCTTTCCAACATTATAGTTTTCGATGGCGCCGCGGAAGAATGCAAGGGTAACAATTTCTCATCCTTGGGCATGTGAAGCCCTCTTTTCCTTTGCATAGGAAGCCCGCTCTCGCGAGTGAGCGAAGAGTTGGAGCGTTCCTTGGGGTAGATATGTGAAGTCCCCCTTGTGTAGAGTCCGTATGCGTAAACGGACATAGGCATTGTGTGTGAAGTCTATTCGGACATGTTGGTCCGGATCGGTGATGTTGCATTGCATTTGAACCGGGCAAGAATCCGAATGTTTGGGTGTTTTCGGGTTTTTCTACGTGGTAGATTGCATCAGGGAGCCTTGGAGATTAACTCCAAGGTGCACCCGGAAAACTGGGCAAAAGCGGGTTTTGCCAATACGGTGGCCGGGGAGCCAACGTGAACATAACCGGGTTATGTGATTGTTGTGGCGGAAACGGGACTCGGTGAGTCTTGACCTGCGCATATGGCTTAAATTGCCGTTGCGATATGAGCACGGGTCAGGCAGAACCGTACCCGGTCTATGTCGTTCGGTAGGACTGTTGGCATGGATGAGGGTCTTCGGCGGTCTATGGCTTAAATTGTCGTGACCAAGGCCAGGAAGGCAAAATGCTCATATGGATGACCGTCCAAGAGGCGGTGGTGGATTGGGAACGTCTATGGCTTGAATTGACGTGACGTTGGCCGGTTCGCTGAGAATGTGTCCTGAGTGCACGGGGTATGTGGCCGTGCGAGCCTACGCCTGTGTTGATGTGTGTTCACATTAATATATATTGCATATACTAATAAAGTGCAGGGAAAGAGCATCACCGCCCCGATTTTGGGGGTGGGATCGTTATAATTTGGTCAGCATAGCTGACCGTTGCTTTTGTTTGCCACCGGGCGGTGGTTTGTTCTTGCAGGTGCTGCGGAGCCGAGCAGAAAATAGCGGGCTAAAGCCCATGTTGCGGTCCTGGCCCTCGAAGGCCTAACCCTTTTTATGCTTTCCGTTTATTTCATGTATGGCCGGCCTGCGAGCCGAAATATGTAAGACATGTTTTGGTTAAGCAAACCTTGTAAGGCCTTAAGGCCGGTACTTTTGTATTTTCATCCCTATTGTTACTTCTGTAGTGGACATTCCTGCTTGGCAGGGTTCTTGAATTTGTGCAACTTAATAATTTGCTTCCGCTAGAATGACTCTGTGTAGGACGTTGGTGATTGGTTGTATGGTTTCAACGCGTAACCAGTCGGTCTGCCCGTAGTATATGGCGTCGGGCCCCGGCCGGACCTACTGCTATATGTTATGCGACGGATAGGGGTGTTACACTTCCACTCCTGAACCATTCAAGAATTCAGGGGGAGCTTTGACAACACCACAGAATCCACATAGTCTTCTCATTTTGACTTGAGAAAATAAGACTTCCATCAACGTCTCTTCCCCACCTCTGTACAGGGTTTTAATTCCCTTCAAAATTTTTTTGGTTGTAAGTCTCCTTCCAAAAGACTTGGGTTTATTTTTGAGCACCTGATCAAAAGCTCAATGGTGGCTATCACCTAATCAAAGCCTGTAGTGGATTCCTACCTAGGGTGGTAGAAGAGTGGATGTACCCAAGTTTTTGGAACCACTATAAAAATTCTTGTGTTGCCTGTGTGGATGTGATCTTGCTGTGTGTTTGTGCTATGATATGTTTTATTGTGTAGCTTAGTTATCTTTTCTCTAGTTCATCTGTTGTACTTGTACACTCATACACCTATATCATAGTAACATATTTTATTAAAGACTTCTTATTTAAGCAAAAATCAAAAAGATTTTAAAAACTCTTTTCACCCCCCCCTAGAGTTTTTCAAAGCTTACCCTATCTTTCAATTGGTATAAGAGGAAGGTTAATCAAATCATACATGCTTACACCTGGATTAATCAAGATCCTCAGGATAAACTCTGAATAAGTCTTATTAGTTTCTCTGATTAGATTTTATTTTCTTATATCATGGCATAAAATAAGGATTATGTCAGCACCAGACCTCCAGTCTGCAACTTGCAAAAGTTTGGGATCTGGAAGGCAAGAATCAAGCTTTATATGAACTCTATTGATGAGGACATCTTTAATTCCATCTTAACAGGAAAACCAGCTCCAGTGCCCTCTACATAAACTCCAGTAAATCTCAGTGCAGTGCCTCCTCCAGATCAAGCTAATGCACATAAGAAAGCAAAGATTGTTGATGCCAAAGCTATGTACATACTGGCCTTAACTATGTCAGATGACATATTTCAGAAAGTTGCTGAATGTACTTCTTCCAAAGCCATCTTGGATTATCTCAACCAAATGGTAGCAGGCTCTGCTGATGAGAGGAAGGATAGAAGATCCAACCTCATATCCCAAAATGAGAATTTCCGGAAAGATGAAGCAGAATTTGTGGAAGTAATGTACAACAGGCTGAGCTCCATCATCAGTGAGCTCAGAACATTGGAAAAGTAAATTACTCTGACTGAGGTCAATGACAAGATCCTCATGTGCTTCCCTAGCACTTGGGACTCCAGAATCTAGCCCATCAGAGAAGCCAGAAGCATGGTTGAAATTTCAACAGAATCTCTACTTGGAAAGCTCAAATCCTATGAGCAATTGATCAAGTTAAGAGAAGCTGCAGTTGAACCAAAAGCTTCAACACCTACCAGGAAGGAACATAACTTAGCATTCAAAGTTGTAGAAGAATCTCCCAGCTTGGGAGCCAATAAAGATCTTATGGGTCTCTTTGCAAAGAGATTCTATAAAATGGCAAGGAAGGAATTCAGGAGGAAGCCCTCAAGGAATGATGATAAACCCAGGTATGTGTTGGTTCCCTAGTTTTGATTTGGGCTATGTCATCTCTTTTGGGCTTATTTGACCCAAGATTTACCTATGGTCAATGGTTAGACTAAAAGGTTTGTCTATCCATAGGATAGTTTGTTTGGATTGGATTGTTATTATTTTTGGCTAAGTATTTTTGTGCTCGACGATAGTCGATCGTCGCTCGACGATCTTCGACTGAAGATCGACGATTTCAGAGTTATATGAACTCTAAAGTAGGATTGACGATCTGTCTGCTCAGATCGACGATCGTTTTGCCCTGGTCGACGTTTTCTGTGAAGAATGTTTTTCTTCAGGTCGACGATCTGCTTGCTCAGATCGACGATCTCCGTTCTCTGGTCGACGTTTTTTGTACGCTATTTCTTGTATTCTTCTCTGATAAGATAATGTTTTATTTCCTCATTCGTAATACATATTTTACTAAAATATTCTGCTTAATTAAATGCAAATATTCCTTTGCTTATTTGCAATATTCTTCTTGCATTAATTGAGAGATTTGGCAGAATAAAGTCTTTTGTTTTATTAGAGGAAATCGTGTTTTCTAACAGCTGTATTATAGCCTTTATGCCTTGCTTCCTGTGCCAATTTATAAAGTCAATTTGATAGGATATTTTAATATCCTTAATTTCTTTTTGGGAATGACAGAGAAGATTTCTAGCGCAGCTTTATTTATTTGTTTTATTGTATTATTTAGAAAGATCTTTTTAGTGCAGGGCTCGAGACATTATTCAAAAACAAGAGAGAAGGTTCTATATTAGCAGAGTAGATCGTTGAAGATAGAGACAACAACTCAATACAATTCTCAACAGACACAAAACTAGTTTTCTCAAGTGAAAAAGAAAAAGCTCTTCTTCTCCCTAAGTGCATCCTGTCTTCAGGAAATCAACTCTCAGTGCTCAAGCTTTCAAGAAGAAGAACATCCTAGATTTCAAAAAGCTCCTGAAGAAGAACATTCACTCAATATTAAGAGTCTTCTTCGTAGCTGTTTCAAAAAGCTGTTCAAAGCAATTTGGAGTTCCTACACCCTGAAGCAAAGCTTCTTCCTGGACAATCTCTAAGCAAGGGGGAGCTTTGAATAATTCAGAGAAATCCACTAGCTTCTCTGAACACAGAGAATACACTCTAACTTTCTTCTTTAACCTCTTGTAAAAGGGTTATTACTCCCTTCAAAAGTGAACCATTGGTGGCAGGGCACCTGATAAAAAACCTGTTTGTTTGGTTCTTAGGCACCTGATCAAAAGCCTTAAGGGTTTCTAGATCTACCTGAAGAAGATCTTGTGGTGGCAGGGCACCTGATAAAAAACCTGTAGTGGATTCCTACCAGGATAGTATAAGAGTGGATGTACCCAATTGGGGAACCACTATAAAGTTCTTGTATTGTCTGGTTGCTCATTTAATTTATGCTCTGTGGCTGTGATAGATATAGCTAGGTTGCTAGTTGCTGTGTTAGGACTTATGCTTGACTGAAACTTCAGTTAGCATACTTTGGTATTCACTCACTCTATTAGGCTTTTAGTTTAAAGCTTTTATTTTTATATTCCGCAAATTGCTCAAGAGAAGTGTTTAGAGTCTCTTCATTTTTGAATACTCTATTCACCCCCCTCTAGAGTAGTAAGTATCTTATCCCCTCTCTTTCAGTATGACCAGACCCCTTCTAAAGAGGTTGTCTGTTTTGGGTGCAGGAAACCTGGACACTTCATCTCAGAATGCCCAGAAGTCCAAAAGAAAGACAGAAGGCAAGAAAAGGAGTCAAGAAGACATCAGCACAGCAAGGCCTCCTCCAACACGTACAAAAATAAGGAGAAGGTCTTTGTAGCTAAAACCTGGAGTGATACTAAAGATGAAACATCCTCCTCCAATTTACCTGATCCTCTTCAGAGAGGAATTTTTCATCATCTAATTCTTCATCATCTGATACTAAAGATGAAACCTGTATTGAGTACTCTACTCAAGTTGCATTTATATGAAGTGATCATGGCACTGAGTTTGAATCTCTTCTTATGCTAGAGTTCTGTGAGAAGAAAGGTATCAAACATTGTTTCTCAGCTCCAAGAAATCCTCAACAAAATGGGGTAGTTGAAAGGAAGAATAGGACACTGATTGAAGCTGCAGGTACGTTTCTTGCAGATGCTTACATGTCTCTTTCGTATTAGTCAGAGGCAGTAAGCACAACAAATTATGTCCTGATTAGAAGCCTAATACATTAAATAAAGCTTAAGACTCCCTATGAACTACTCAAAGGGAAGAAACCTATAATAACCTATTTTAAAGTATATGGATGTATATGCTATATTCACAACAATGACAAGAAACATCTTATAAAGTTTAAAGCTAAGGTTGCAATGGGAATTTTCCTAGGAAATTCCCAAGTAAGCAAGGCATATAGGGTGCTTAATAAATACATATTAAAATTGAGGAATCTATGCATGTGACATTTGATGAATCTAATATGTTTTACATGGAGAGAGACATCTCTACCAATAATAATCTGCAGGTACAAAATTTGTGTGAGAGCTTGGATGATCTAAACCTTACCTCAAGGGTTGAATCACATCCCTCTCCACAAGCTATATCAGAAGCTAAAAGTGAAGAAGAGACTGTGGAAGCAGTTCAATTTTCTCCAACAGTTGATACAATTCCACAAGAGGAATTAAATCAAATTACTGTCATGAACTAACTCCACCTAATGATCTTATCATACTTAGGGATCACCCTAGATCTCAAGTAATTGGAGACATATCAGTACGAGTGCAAACAAGGCATCAACTCAACCCTGGTGTGATGCTTTCCTGTTTTATCTCTCAAATTGAGCCTCAATCCATATCTGATGCAGAACAAGTTCCAAACTGGATCACTGCAATGTAAGAGGAACTCAACCAATTTGAGAGGTGTAAAGTTTGGGACTTAGTTCTAAGGCCTAGGGGATATCCAGTAATTGGGACTAAGTGGGTATTCAGAAACAAACTTGATGCCCAAGGTATGATAGAGAGGAACAAGGCAAGGTTTGTTGCTCAAGGATACAAGCAAGAGGAAGGGATTGATTATGATCAAACCTTTGCTCCACTTGCCAGACTTGAAGCTATAAGGATGTTCTTAGCTTATGCAGCATTCAAAAAGTTTAAAGTCTACCAGATAGATGTGAAAAGTGCATTCCTAAATGGAGAACTCAAAGAAGAGGTGTATGTTGAACAACCTCCAGGTTTTATCTCTCCATCTCATCCCTCTTATGTTTTTAAATTGCATAAGGCTCTCTATGGTTTAAAGCAAGCTCCAAAAGCTTGGTATGAGACCTTATCAATGGTCAAAGAATTGTCTCTGTTCGTCGACCTGAGATCGACGAACTGATAACTGTTCTTGAGATTTTTCATCGACCTGAGATCGACGAAATCTCTTGGTGAAGTAATTTTCGTCGACCTGAGATCGATGAACTTACTTATGAAACCTTTCGTCGACCAGAGATCGACGAAATGTCTTCAAACCTTCAAACTGAGTTCGACGAACTGTTTACCTCTAAATTATTTTGTCGACATCAAAATGAAGATTTTTTTTATTTTTCGTGGACCGGAGTTTGTCGTTTCATATTTCGGAAAACCTTATATCTAGGTTTTCTTCGAACTCCATCTCGCGCTTTCAGTTCCCTTTGCACTTGTTCTTCGTTTTCTCTCTTGCAGGTGCATTCATGGCGATTCCAACAGGCATCCTTGCAGCAATGAAGTTAGATACCGAATTCGATGTCGATTTCGACTCCTTCCAGCACTCTGATCCAGTCTTCCTCCACATTCTGCAACTGCTGGAAGACCAGAAATAAAAAAATCTTTTGTCCATCAAAATCAAATTACCCAGCGCGGAAATCAGAGAGTGGGTCTTTACTACATCTACAACCGAGGACAACACAAAGAATGGATCAATAGCGGGTAATTCCATCTCTCTCACTCCCGATGTATTAACTGAAATCTTTGGATTAGAGAATGGAGAAGAAGAATTAGAACTCGATAATAATGAATATGACATGATGCTAAGTCTTATGGGTTACTCTGGCGATTACCCAAATAAACTATTAAAGAAACACCTATCTGCCGAGTACAAATTTCTCACAGATATTGTTGGGAAAGCCTTGCTGGGAAAGCATACTGCATACGATTATATAACCAGGAATCAATTTCTGGTTATGAGTGCAGTGGTAAACAAGAGGCAGGTAAACTGGTCACAGATCATCTTTGATCTCAACAAGAAAAGGAACAGTAAGAAGGAAGTAAACTTTGGAAGGATCCTAGGGATCTTCCTGACAGAAAAGGATACTGAATCACTGGTCTCCCAGACCACATTCATAAATGCCAGCAAAAGGCTCACATGTGCCTTGTTTGGCAGGTGGGAGAGGACAATCACAAAGCCCTCTAAGGCTTCATCCTCTACCACCCTAGGTTCTGAAAGTACAAGGGCTATTTCAGCCACTCCTCACCCTTCTGAAGAGATCCCATCCACCATTATTCCATCCAACATTACTCTAGCCACTCCTCAATCTCTAAGTCTCAAATCTTCATCTCTGCCAGCAACACAACATACCCCAGCTTAAACTTATCTTCCAGTCTCAACTCCCCTACCTTCATTATCCCCAGTTCATCAATCTCCAACCCATATTTCCTCCTCTACACCTTCCCCTAATAAGATAAATCCATACCTACACCTCCCCAATCCCCTCTTCCATCTCATCTTGCTTATCTCCCCTCCTTCAATTTAATATAATCTCCACTGAACACTCCCTCTCCTCAACATGACTTCCCTCTAGACACTTCTATGCCAGATGCTCCACCTCTCACTCCACCAGCTACTACTATCTCTACCCCTATCCCTATTCAGCCATACTCTGCTACAACCTCTACCTCTATAATCTTAGATCCCTCCATCCTACAATCCCTTCTTCAACTTCTCAAACCACTCCTACAGACCATCTTAGCAGAGGCAATTTCCCCTCTTACTGCATTCATTTCCACTCTATCTGCCCAAGTTTCTGCTCTCACCACTGCACTCTCTTCAGAAAGGGGCCTGGCTTTAGTATCTACTAAAACAAGGCAGGGGGAGATACTTTATGAAGAAGCAGCAGCAGCAGAACTAGTTGTACAGGTCTCAGATACAACAGGACCAGTTGCAATGGATACAGAAGTAGAAGCAGCAGTAGCAACAGCAGTAGCAACATCAGCAAAAAAGGAAGTGCCAGCAGCATGAACAAAAGCTGCTATGGAATCAGATTCCTTCAATTTTCTTGAATCATACATGGAGATAGATGTTTTTTGTACAAATATTATAGTGTCAAATACTCAAGAGGTTATTCTGCCAAAAATTTTGCCTGGAAGGGTCTATATTATCAATCCCAATGCAAATCTAGCAGCTTTGCAGAAAATATTTGGATCCTATATTTATTTTACCTTTCCCATTCTATAATCAAGAGCAATAGTGTGCTACACTTCTCCTGTCAGCTCAGAGGTGTTAGACATTGTAAAGAAGTTTGACAGCTACTTCAGAAATATTGTCTGCTGAGAGATCTAGCCAACCTGGGCCATCCAATATCATGGATGATAGCCCTCTCCCAAATCTGGATGACATTTTGGCTCAAGACATTGCCATGGAAACTGAAGTAGCTCATGCTGAAATTGTCCCTACTCCAGTAAGTAAAGAAATCCCCAAGGATATAATAAGGCAGATTGATGATATGTATGACAATCCCCAATCTTCTTCTGATGATGATGATGACTCTGATGAGGATCCAAAGAGGAAGAAAATCTCCAAGAAAATAAAAGCTCCTCCTCCTCCTGCTCCAAAACTCAACCCAACAAATGATACTCCTTACTATATTCTGCACAATATAACTCCATATAAGGGTATGCCAGCATGTATGTGGCTATCCAAAAATGAACAGAAGGCAAGGAAGAAAAGAAGCAAATACTCTCCTCCCCCAGCCCATAGATACAGAAAGGACCCTCCTCCTCCTCCTACTCTAGCTGTAGGTGCTTCAGAAACAATCTCTCAAAGCTCAGATGCTCTACCCAAGCCTACATTCACCAAAACCTACCAGAGACAAGGAAGACCTTCTCAATCTTTTAGAGACAGTCAACACCAACACAGACATCAGCTCTCCTCTAGAAGTTAATCTAGTGCTCAGCAATTTGCCCCCAAGCCAACATTCTCTCCTCCTTCATATCCTAGCAAAGCAAACTACCCTGAAAGACCTCCAATTACGGCCTATGATCCTAAGACTAGCCCAACTACCAGAATGGCTAGATTCCAAAAATCTGTGGCTCTCTCTCAGATAAGGCAAGCTGGAGAAAAGGGTCAGGATCCTTCTCAATTTTTAATAATTTCAAGCTACAGAAAAAAGGAATTTGAAAGATATCAAGTTGGAAAGTTGTTTAATGCTAAAAAATACATGCATCTGCATCCTGAAGCTATTGTTCCTAGAACTACTTCTCAAAAGACACTTGGTGATGCAGATATGACTATGACAGTGAAGCAAGCACAAGATCCTAATAGAGTAATTATTTTTGCTAAATCTTCTGATTCTCCCAAGGACATTTAGATTATTTATTTTAAGTCTCTATTTTTATTGTGGACAATTTGGGTGCATAGCTTTATAAAGGTACTGATAGCTTATTTACTCTATCAGCTATCTCAGTTTTATGCTATGTCTACTTCATTTTGACCTATGGTTTTTTTTCTCTGTTTCTGTTTGGAGTAACCTCACCCAAATAAGGGGAGATTATTGGAACCCCTAAGTTATTTGGGCTAGGTTCTCTTCTTAGGTTGTGACCCATGTTGTATAGAAGGGTCAAGTTTTATGTGTTTCTAGAGTCTAGGTCATGTCCTTAGAGTCAACAGTACAAAGGACCAGCACCCAACACTGCCAAAGACTCAAGACTTAGAGAATTAATGTTTTAGAAACAGGAGATCTACGTTCGTCGATCTCCGGTCGATGATAGTCGTGCTCAGCTCGACTAACTCAGAGATAAAATTCACTGAGCTAAGCTCGACGAACTCTGTTCTCAGGTCGACTAACACTTCAACTCTTAGCACCATAATTCACTCAAAGCCAAAGCTTACTCAGCGCCAAAGATCACTCAGCGCCATAATTGAATCAGTGCCATAATTCACTCAAAGACAAAGCTTACTCAGATCCAAAGATCACTCAATGCTCTCAACGCTATCAATGACTCAAAGCTCTCAAATGACTCAATGCTAGATGTGATATTATCTCAACGTCGTCAGTTTGACCAAGTTCTAAGGTCGACTAATTTCACATTCTCAGGTCGACGAACTTAGAGCACAATATCCGTCAGTTTATGTAGTGCAGTTGTTCGCAGATCACAGGTCGACGAAAGCTGATCTCAGGTCAACGAAAGCTGTTCTCTGGTCGACGAAAACTGTAAGACATATTTTTATTTATTCTATCCTTATCTTTCTCCTTATTTTATATCTATTATAGGCCGTTAATTCCCTGGATAATCAATGCACTTATATCCTTTGAATCGAGCCGTTACTGGCAGCATTTATTGCAAATATCCTCCATGGAATTAATTGCTTATATCTCGGGACAGACATAGAATAGAATATATGACAGCCTACTTGCCGTTTTCATTTCCAAAATTTCGGCTAAGCATTTATTGCAGGTTTTTGAATTCGACCTTTAGGCAGTTATCAATCTAATTATCTCTCTGCCAGAAAGCAGTCAATACAGAGAACCTTTTTGAAATCAACAAGAAGCACAGTGCATACAGTTCTCAGAAAATAAACTGCTCTCAAAAGAAGAAGTAAGAACAACAATCAAAATCAAGAGTCTTTCTTCTTCACCTTATTTGTTTTTAGGGATCTCAAGTGACAAGAATATTCAAATCAGTCAAAGAATCTCTGAAGAGTTTATCATATAGCAAAAGGCCTACTCACCCTTAGCAAAGCTTCCACTCCTGAACCATTCAATATTTCAGGGGGAGCTTTGACAACACCATAGAAACAACATAGTCTTCTCATTTTGAATTGAGAAAAGAAGACTTCCATTAACCTCACTTCCCCACCTCTCTACAGGGTTTTAATTCCCTTCAAAATTATTTTGGTTGCAAGTCTCCTTCCAAAAGACTTGGGTTGGTTTTTGAGCACATGATCAAAAGCTTATTGGTGGCAGTCACCTGATCAAAACCTGTAGTGGATTCCTACCGAGGGTGGTAAAAGAGTGGATGTACCCAAGTTTGGGGAAACACTATAAAAATTTTTGTGTTGTCTGTGTGGCTGTGATCTTCTTGTGTGCTTGCACTGTGATATGTTTTGTTTTGTAGCTTAGTTATCTTTTCCATAGTTCATCTGCTGCACGTGTACACTCATACACCTATATCATAGTAACATATTTTATTAAAGACTTCTTATTTCAGCAAAAATCAAAAAAATTTTAAAAACTCTATTCACCCACCCCCCCCCCCCCCTCTAGAGTTTTTCAGAGTTTACTATATCTTTCACTCTTCACTACGGAGAACTCCTCTGGCCGGAGCAGCATATTACTACTACAGCAGTCTCAATAGCACCTGATAGATTAGTCCGTTTAGAGCATGTCCGGATCGATGATACAACTATACGAGTGCCGCAGAAGAAGAAGGTTCCCACGGTAAACGTGTGATACAACTAAATCATTCCCAAGATTTCGGCTGAACATTTATTGCAGAATTTCTTTTGAATTCGACCAAGTTGCAGTCATTCTATACACATCTCCCGGCCAAGAAATTAAGATTATAAAGAAGAGCAGAAACAAGCATCACCTTGAGTCACAGAAAAGAAAACGTCCAGAAGTGCAGTGAAAAACAACTCTCAAAAAAATCAAATACTCTCAAGAAAAGAAGAAAGAACAATCATCACCATCAAGAGTCTTTCTTTCTTTCTCTCCCTTTTTGTTTTAAGGGATCTCAAGTGACAGCAACATTCAAATCAGTCAAGGATCTCTTAAAAGCTAAAGGCCTACACCCTTGAACAAAGCTTCCACTCCTAAACCATTCAAGATCTCAGGGAGAGCTTTGACAACAAAATAAGAATCCACACAGTCTTCTCATTTTGATTTGAGAAAAGAAGACTTACATCACTCTCTCATTCCCACCTCTGTACAGGGTTTTAATTCCCTTCAAAATTATTCTGGTTGCAAGTCTCCTTCCAAAAGACTTGAGGTTTGTTTTTTGAGCACCTGATCAAAAGCTCATTGGTGACAGTCACCTGATCAAAACCTATAGTGGATTTCTACCAAGGGTGGTAGAAGAGTGGATGTACCCAGTTGTGGGAATCACTATAAATTTCTTGTGTTGTCTGGTTGCTCTTTCTTTTTTGTTATTGCTATGGCTGTGTTAGTTAGATATTTTGTGATCCTTGATTTACTTTAATCTGTGTTAGTTAAATATAGTTATTAAAGGTAAAGATAGTATACTGTTAAAGAAGAAAATTTTAAAACACACAGACATACTCTATTCACCCCACCCCCCTCTAGAGTATATCAGATCTAACCCTAACTTTCAATTGGTATCAGAGGAGGTTCTTTTGGTTGTACAAGCTAACACTTGAACCAAAGATCCTAAGTTAGATCTATTCTCTTACATCTTCTATATCTATACAGCATGGCACAGAACAAAGAGTATGCAAGCACCAGACCTCCAGTGTGTAACTTGTCCAAGTTCACACTCTGGAAGGCAAGAATCAGACTCTACATGAATTCTATTGATGAGGATATATTTAATTCCATCTTAACAGGACCACCAGCTCTAGTGGCTTCAACCCCATCAACTTTAACAGACATGAGTGCAGTTCCACCCCCTGGATGGACAGATGTACAGAGAAAGGCAAAGATAGCTGATGCTAGAGCCATGAACATATTGGCTCAAATAATGTCAGATGAGATATTTAAATAGGTTGCTGAGTGCTCATCAGCCAAGGCCATTTGGGACTCCTTGATCCAGATGGTGGCTGGATCAGCAGATGAAAGGAAGGATAGAAGATCCAACCTCATCACTCAATATGAAAACTTCAAAAATGATGAAGCTGAAACAGTAGAAGTGATGTACAACAGACTCAGCTCCATTATCAGTGAGCTAAGGACTCTAGATAAGGAAATCATTTTGACTGAAGTGAATGACAAGATCCTCATGTGCTTCCCCAGAAAATGGAACTCAAGAATCTAGCCCATCAGAGAAGCCAGAAGCATAACAGAGATTTCAACTGAAGCTCTACTAGGAAAGCTAAAGTCCTATGAGAAGCTGATAAAATCAATGGAAGCAGTAGTTGAAGTCAAGACTCCTACACCAACAAGGAAAGAGCACAACATAGCTTTCACAACTGCAGGAGACTCTGAATTCATTCCTGTGAATGAAGAATTGATGAGTCTCTTTGCTAAGAGATTCTTTAAGATGGCTAGAAAAGATTTCAGAAGGAAACCATCCAAGTATGAAGACAAGCCAAGGTATGACAAAACACCATCTAAAGAAGTAGTGTGTTTTGGCTGCAGGAAACCTGGGCATTTCATCTCTGAGTGCCCAGAAGTTCAGAAGAAGGATAGAAGAAAGGAGGGTGACTCAAGGAAGGTTCACTAAATCAAGCCTTCCTCAAGCAAGCACAAGAGGAAGGACAAGGGCTTTGTTGCTGAGTCATGGAGTGAAACTGAAGAAGAGTCAACCTCCTCCAGCTCCAATGAGGATGAAGAAGAGCAGAAGGCCAAAAAAGTTTGCCTCATGGCTATTGAGGCAGGCTGTAGCAGATCAGATGCTGATGAGTCTGAAGATGAAGAGCTCTTATCAGCTGAGGATCAGGTATTAGCCTCTTATGATTTTGAATCAGAGGAATTCAAATCTGAATTTAAACTATTATGTTTAGACATAATAGGATCTGAGAAGGAAATCAAACTTCTCAGGGAAAAACAATTAGAACAAGAAAGAGTCATTGCTGATAATGAAAAATTAACTGAAGAATTAGATCTAGCTAATCAACAAATAATTTTCCTAAAATCTGAATTAAGTAAGGCTAAGGAACTAGAAGAAACCTAAAATGGTAGAAGTTTATGTAAGACCCCCCCCCTTTTTTTTTTCTTTTCAAACCAACGGGGTCTTAGCCCAGAATTGCCGCTTTGCGGTGGCACTGACTCACGGGAAGGTCGCCACTACAAAACGCCAATTCTGCCGGCCCTTTTCGATCACAGAATAGTAGCATAATGAATAAAAGCAAATCCTCAATAATCACATGTATATAAATAAATCTCCACGAAGGGAGAGTCCACAATAACAATAATAATAATCAGGGTATAAAAGGGGCTTGTGCCCAGTACATGTAATCCTCACTACAAGTCACTCGCGGAAGCAAAACTAAAACTAAGCGTCACCGTAACTGTCACTGAACCGAGAGCACCCAAGCTGGTCTGGCCCGTCTCCACCGACTCTGTACTCTGCTGGTGCTGCATCTCTGGGTGCTTCTTCCTTTTCGGCCTGCCGTCGCCGCCTCGCGAACTATGTCTCGTCTACATCTTTGGCCTCCTGGCTGCTGAGCTGGTGGGGTCCCACCCATCCAGGGGCATTTGACCCGTGTATGTCCCGGCTGGTGACAATGGTAACATGGTCGTGGGGCCAACTCTGTCAGGAACTACAATAGTCGTGACCCTTCCATATGGTACACCTAAAATGTTGTGGTTCGAAAACCGTTAGTCATAAAGACTAAGCCCTATCATCCCCTACACCTTCCCCCGTGGCTCCTAGGTACCGAGCGGAGAGGAAGAAAGGGAAGGACATGAAGGTGGAGATTAAATCAAATAAACAGGTGATAGTGGACCTATGCTAGCAATTCTATAGTAAATATGATAGAAACAGAAAGTAAGAAATGTAACCTTAACTTATGCGCGGAAGCGCATAAGCCAAGGGATCTTTTGCAGGGCTCCCATCGTATAGAGTGTCCCATACCACTTATACATTGGGGTGTCGGTTGTCAAACAGCAAGGAATGGCAAGTAAGTGAAAGTACAAGAATTATAACCATTGATTTATAGGGATTACCCCTATAGACCAAGGGGTCGTTTTGCAGGGCCTATCGTATAAAACGTCCCATACCATTTTATACGTTAGGTGGCATGTTTATGCTATGACACACAATTATGCTATGAAATGCACAAGCAAGTGCAACACACCCACCGACTCTTTGCGCACAGACCTTTAGTTCCCCCTGTTCGGGAGGCTAGCTTCACCCCCAGGAACCTCCGTTGTGGCAAACAGAGACAGTGAGTCGGGCCCCCCACTCCTAGGCGGGTAACCACACTACCAGGCCTAGCCCTTCCGTACGCCCCTAGAAGAACACAACCTAGAGTATCCGTGTACTTGTGCTGGCTGTACACACCAGGCTTTTCGCCGAGTCAACGTACCGCTGTCGGTGTGATCGATCGCCTAGTACCGATGACCCACCACTTATATGCACATGCAACCATGATAATTATATTTGTACAAGTTCACATATTACCGAGCCTCCAGCTCTCTAGGCTACCAAGCCTATACCAAGTCCCCGAGCATCCCGCTCCCTGGACTTCCCAATCACAAACCAACCACCATCACTACTAGTAGGCCCTTAGACCACAGACCTACTCTACCCATTCCATGCCATTTCTTCTTCCTAAGTGTACAAGTGCAGGTGTGAGGTACAACTATTATTAGGGTTACTCTTGATCATTTTATTCCTAAGATTTAAGGTTTACCTTGGACTTCCCGAGGGTTACCCGGTGAAGGGCTCGCAGCGGTACTAGGAGCTATGATGGGGTGAATCCCAAAACTCCCTTTCCAAGGCACTTATTATACTTGATTGGTTCCCTTAACCCATTCCCTTATCTCATTACAGTGGGCTATTCCTAGGGTGGCTTTGACTCTTCCTCTTCTCGGGGAGGACGGTCTTCCGTCGAACCCGAACACTACCTACCGCTAGTCAATCTCACCCCCCTACCCATCCTAACTTCCAATAATGAACTTGATTTAACTCATCCTGTCCAAACCAGCAAACTACCAAAAATTCCATCTCCAAGTTCATTACCCACTCTAGCTCCGCTTCTGCAGTTTTACTAAACGCAGACCGTCCTAATCTTTATGAGGTATGCAAGGGGTGGTACTCCCAACTGTCTTCCAAATCCCATATAATATTTACTGGAGGTCTACCATGACCTAATTAGTCTAAATCCAGAAATTAATAATTTTCCTATTTCATTTGGCATTTAAATTATTTATTCTAGGATCCCGACTGCCCTTGTATGAACGTGAAGTGCACTAATGAGTCAATAATAAATCATCATAAAATCAGTAAAAATCATATGAGACATTTAAACAACAATTCCAAGTTTTGAGAAATTCCAGAGATGTTTATGCCTATATTTCCTAATTTACCATTTTACGCCACTTTTACTATATCATGAAGGAAGTACTGTAAATATTTATCCAAAAATCCCAAGAAAATTATGTAAGCTATATAGTGACCTAAAACCATCATAAACCAAGTACCATAATTTTACTCCATCATTTGAACTCTGAATTTATTTTAAAGTAAGATACTAATTTTCATAACTTAATGAAGGAGGTACTGTTTTTATCCATCTAAAATTCCAGAGAAAATTACTAGGTGACTATCATAATTTGAAACACCTACTGATAAAATTGCATAATTTTCCAATCAATAATTAAGCACTATTTGTATTTTTGACTATATATCACATTTAGCACATTAAAGAATAAAGTACCCGAAATATTCAGATAAAATTTCCAAAAAAATTACAGAAGATATAATATGCTATAAGATGCCCTAATCCAAGATTTCATAATATTCCAGTGAACAGAAATTCCATAATCATCAAAATAAATATCTAGGGCACCATTAGAGTTGTAAATGAAGTACTGTATAAATTAATCCAAAAATCTCAACAAAACAATATTATATCTACTTGGACCATAACATCACTCTACCCAAATTTTTGCTTGATTTGTAGTTCATTTAATAGCTTAATAATTCAAATTAAGGTTGGTGACCTAAACTAGGGTTAGGGTTTTAGGTGGGCTAAAGGTCTCCAGATACCCTAAAATTTTGTCCAGAGAACTATACTGGCCCTATGGTTCTCTCCACCAAATTTCAAGTCAGGCCAAGGTCATTTGACCCCATGACCTTCCCAACCCTACAAATCCCCATTAAGGGACCTACCCTAGGGTTCTAGGGCTACCCTACACCAAACCGCTCCAAACTCCCTTGGAGGGTGTGTCATGCCCTAAAAAGTCAGTGACCAAAATATCAGCTCCTGTGGAAGCGATATGGCCACTCAAACACCAAGGGGGTGTTTGATCCTAAATTATCCTATAAGGATCATCTTTGGGTTGAACCCAACCCTATTCAAAACATCTCCAAATGAGATGAAATTTTTACCAGAACCTTATGATAAACCCAGGGACCACTCACCAAAATTTGGGAGGGTTTGGAAGTCATTTAGCCATCTAATTAAATTAAGCTAGGATTATTAAATTTTTCTAACAACTATAGAAAAACGTTCTCCAAGAATTCTCATTTTTGGATAGCACCTAGATATAGGTATGAATAGGCCACACCCAAAATTTCAAGTCATTTTGATGATTGGATCGGAGTGGGGAATTTTTCTAAGGTCAAGACAGCCCTATGGACAGACCTCACCGAAAAGGGTGGTGTGGTCTAACCATGACTCTAAATTGAGTGAAATCAACTTTGAATTAAAGTAGACTTCAAGGGCTACATTTTCTATGTTGACCATTTTTCCTGTAGGAGCCTTTAAGTATTTTTCCCAAATGATTTAATGTGATAGATAATTTCATTCAGAAATTGTTTTAAAAATAGAATCTAATTTTCATGGCACTGTTCATCTTCTTCAACAGCCCGAAACCAGAAGCTTGAAAACTTAGTTTCCTGTAGCTTTTCCAAAGCTATTTCCCGACCATCCAGCCATCTCCCTGGCCTGCCACCACCACCACCACCTCTGTTGAGGTGAGGGCTACCGTCGGGCGGCGGCACGGCCGCCGGAGAGGCGGTTTCCGGCGAACCCTCCACCATGCAAATTTCGGATAAGCATGGAAACGCTCACCCGATCCGGCTCTTTTGAGCCCGATATCTCTCCTAATGATTTCTAAGATCTATCCATAGAAGAAAGGGTAGAGGACGACTTTATTCATGGTTTGACGGCGAGATGGACGTTGGACTGTCATGGCGCGGTGGTGGCATCGTCGGAATTCTTCTATAGCACCGTACAAGCTCCAAATCCGTCGGGTAAGGGTGGAAACTCCATCTCTGAGTCTAGGGAGCCTTTTTAAAGGGAAGAAAGGAGGGAGGGGAAAGGTTGAAATGTTCACGGCCATTAATATTTCTTCTTAATAACATTTCGGTTATGATGCAGGGAATTGAATTGCTGGAAACGAAGAGATGTTTGCCAGGTGGACATTTCCTATTGGACCAACCTTCCTCCTTTTATTATATAATTACAGAAGGAAAACGGCCCATAAATACTCGTGGTGTAACTTCCCATAATCAGAATTGATTACGACGTCGGTTACCGAAATTTCCAGTCTGGCTGACGTTTCGGCCTTGGTCACGGGCGTGACAGGCCCGGATAGCCAATTCTGGGATCGACGATCGTTGAACTGAGATCAACGATCGTCGAAGGGTGGTCACGGGCGTGACACCTGGGTCACGGGCGTGACAGGCCCGTGTGGCCAATTCTGGGTCGACGACTGTCGAACTGCAATCGACGATCGTCGAACTCGGTCACGCCCTATGTCACGGGCGTGACATTGTGGGTCACGGGCGTGACAGGCCCGTGTGGCCAATTCTGGGTCGACGACCGTCGAACTGAAATCGACGATCGTCGAATGTGGTCACGCCCTATGTCACGGGCGTGACATTGTGGGTCACGGGCGTGACAGGCCCGTGTGGCCAATTCTGGGGCGACGATCGTCGAGCTGAAATCGACGATCGTCGAACATGGTCATGCCCTATGTCACGGGCGTGACATTGTGGGTCACGGGCGTGACAGGCCCGTGTGGCCAATTATGGGTCGACGACCGTCGAACTGAAATCGACGGTCGTCGAATGTGGTCACGCCCTATGTCACGGGCGTGACATTGTGGGTCACGGGCGTGACAGGCCCGTGTGGCCAATTATGGGTTGACGACCGTCGAACTGAAATCGACGGTCATCGAACTTGGTCACGCCCTATGTCACGGGCGTGACAATTGTGGGTCACGGGCATGACAGGCCCGTGTGGCCAATTCTGGGTCAATTTATTTCAGTTTTTGGGCTTCCTAGGGTTCTATCACGACCAACCAACTCCTAGGGGTCTAGCCGGAAATGGGATGTTACAAATCCCAATAAACAAAACAAAGATTTCGTCCTTGAAATCAAGGTTAAGCCTACGAGACTATAATCGGGAAAAGGAAGCTTGTAACATCCCATGAAAGTTGAAAGACCTACATCTCTGCGTTACGTTTGCAGTGTGCAGTTTTGATTCTATGACCCATTCGTCCAATTGTCAAGGTATACACCCCAAAAAAACAAAGGATTAGCCCCTATTCTTGAAATTTTCGGTCTTATTGGTTTAAAATAGGAACGCAGATTGATTATCCAGAGGGGTTGGGAGGTATACCCGACCGAAAAGTTCCGGATACCTTTGTCGCATCGAGTCCTGTGGCTCCCACGTATGCTCCTCCTGCCCATGCTTGTTCCACAGAACCTTGACTAACGGAACCTTCTTCCGACGTAAGGTCCATACTCCTCTGCCATCGATCCGAATCGGCTCCTAGTGAACTGACTAGTTGGGAGCTACCGGTCCATCTGTGGTCAAAATCTGCTGCTCCGGGCGCAGGAAAGCCCTCCTAAGTGAAGAAACGTAGAATACGTCATGTAGAGCTGCCAGCTCTGGTGGCAACTCCAGCCTGTAAGCTAGGGCCCGATCCGCTCTAGGATCCTGTAAGGGCCCATATACCTAGGGTTGAACTTCTTCCTCCAACCACGCACCTGTGAAACTCCATGTATGGGCCAGATCTTCAAAAACACTCGGTCCCCCACTTGAACTCCACCTGACGATGTCGGGTGTCATAATACTTAGCCTGTCTGCTCTGCGCTTCTAGCATCCTGTCTCCAATTAGTCTCACCTGAGCCTCGGCGTCTTCGACAAAATCCGATCCCAATGCCTTCAGATCTTCGTCCTGAATCCAAGAAAGTGGGGTCCTTCATCTCCTTCCATACCAGGCTTTGTAAGGTGCCATCCTGATGCTGGACTGGTAGCTGTTGTTATGGGTGAACTTGACCAAGGGTAGGAGCTTCTCCCATGGTTCCCTGTGGTATCGAACAAACTACTCCACAATTCTTCGCACTAGTACCCCCCCACAGCGTCATCCTTCTTGATCGGAATGAATCTGGCCACCTTCGTCAACCGATCGACGATGACCCAAGTCTAGTCGTTTCCCGTCCGTGATCGGGGAAGTCCATGAATAAAATCCATCGCGATGTCCTCAAATTTCCACTCCGGGGGTACATGTTCTGAGATACATCATCCTTCTGATGATACCACCTAGCTATTAAATCTTTACCTTCTCAGATATCCCGAATCTTGTTTCCCGTCACCTAATTTCACGTGATAATAGTTAATTCTCGTAATTATTCCGTCTTATTACCATGTCACTTGTCTTGGTAACGCCACGGGTCATCATTCCAAACATTTTTTTTTTCAAAATCTTATGTTTGCCCGAATAACGTCGAATTATGTCGACTTCAATCTCACTATATTTGTTACGCCACTTTCCCTAAACTAGGTCCAAGGAAACCCAAGCCAATACTAATTTGCCCAATAAACAAAGGTTTAGCCCCCAATAAACAAAAGATCAGCCCCTACCTATCTTGGGCTAAGTATCCTGGATATCACCCTATTACATCTGTCCTAGCTGGGTGCACAATCCCTAGGGCATCAATCTTCGACTTGGGATCCCACCCCAAAACTCGTTAATGTACTCCATACTTTACACCCTCTGAGTCACATTTACGATAACTTTATCCGAGTCAAAATGTTCCCAATATCACATGGGTATCTTCCGAACTTGAATTCCTATCTGACCCTCAGTGTTTGTCTCGGTGGTTGCCTCTAGGTAATTTTGTTACCGGTATTGAGGATTAAGACTACTTGTCATTTACCATTCTGCTAATGTACTATTGGTCTCAATTCTCCTTAAAGTAGTCTACCTATCTGAATAATCGTTGATTGGGATAGTAGGGACACCTGAGTTTTCGTCTTAGGTATTCATTCTCGTGCTAAACTCCTCCTTTATTCTCTTTGGGTATCTCCTTACCTTAACCAAATTCATACCTAAGGTCTATTTTGAACTAGGGCATACTATAGATTGTCCTGGTTAGTCACGAGTCCTAGTTGGTTGAGTCTAAATCGTAGACTAGAGAATTATGTGAAATGTTCTTTGCCGCTGGAGGTGTTCCCTGCTGGGGGCAGGGTAGGCCACAGGCTACAAAGAAGGATTCCAATTAACGATGAAGTGGACTTTCACCTGTGATTTCCCTTATGGGCAGACCACTACTTCCGCTGCTTAGTTTGTCCCCAAACTAAACTCGAGCGGGGGTGACCCAGGGTTAGTGGACTGCAACTTTTCCGATCGAGGTTTCCTCTGATACCACTTGTAAGACCCCCCCCCCTTTTTTTTTCTTTTCAAACCACCGGGGTCTTAGCCCAGAATTGCCGCTTTGCGGTGGCACAGACTCACGGGAAGGTCGCCACTACAAAACGCCAATTCTGCCGGCCCTTTTCGATCGTAGAATAGTAGCATAATGAAGTAAAAGCAAATCCACAATAATCACATGTATATAAATAAATCTCCACGAAGGGAGAGTCCATAATAACAATAATAATAATCAGGGTACAAAAGGGGCTTGTGCCCAGTACATGTAATCCTCACTACAAGTCACTCGCGGAAGCAAAACTAAAACTAAGCGTCACCGTAACTGTCACTGAACCGAGAGTACCCAAGCTGGTCTGGCCTGTCTCCACCGACTCTGTACTCTGCTGGTGCTGCATCTTTGGGTGCTTCTTCCTTTTCGGCCTGCCGTCGCCGCCTCGCGATCCACGTCTGCGTCTACGTCTTCGGCCTCCTAGCTGCTGAGCTGGTGGGGTCCCACCCATCCAAGGGCATTTGACCCGTGTATGTACCGGCTGGTGACAATGGTAACACGGTCGTGGGGACAACTCTGTCAGGAACTGCAATAGCCGTGACCCTTCCATATGGTACACCTAAAATGTTGTGGTTCGAAAACCGTTAGTCATAAAGACTAAGCCCTATCATCCCCTACCCCCTCCCCCATGGCTCCTAGGTACTGAGCGGAGAGGAAGAAAGGGAAGGACATGAAGGTGGAGATTAAATCAAATAAACAGGTGACAGCGGACCTATGCTAGCAATTCTATAGTAAATATGATAGAAGCAGAAAGTAAGAAATGTAACCTTAACTTATGCGCGGAAGAGCATAAGCCAAGGGATCTTTTGCAGGGCTCCCATCATATAGAGTGTCCCATACCACTTATACGTTGGGGTGTCGGTTGTCAAACAGCAAGGAATGGCAAGTAAGTGAAAGTACAAGAATTATAACCATTGATTTATAGGGATTACACCTATAGACCAAGGGGTCGTTTTGCAGGGCCTATCGTATAAAACGTCCCATACCATTTTATACGTTAGGTGGCATGTTTATGCTATGACACACAATTATGCTATGAAATGCACAAGCAAGTGCAACACACCCACCGACTCTATGCGCACAGACCTTTAGTTCTCCCTGTTCGGGAGGCTAGCTTCACCCCCAGGAACCTCCGTTGTGGCAAACGGAGACAGTGAGTCGGGCCCCCCACTCCTAGGCGGGTAACCACACTACCAGGCCTAGCCCTTCCGTACGCCCCTAGAAGAACACAACCTAAAGTATCCGCGTACTTGTACTGGCTGTACACACCAGGCTTTTCGCCGAGTCAACGTACCGCTGTCGGTGTGATCGATCGCCTAGTACCGATGACCCACCACTTATATGCACATGCAACCATGACAATTACATTTGTACAAGTTCTCATGTTAACGAGCCTCCAGCTCTCTAGGCTACCAAGCCTATACCAAGTCCCCGAGCATCCCGCTCCCTGGACTTCCCAATCACAAACCAACCACCATCACTACTAGTAGGCCCTTAGACCACGGACCTACTCTACCCATTCCATGCCATTTCTTCTTCCAAAGTGTACAAGTGCAGGTGTGAGGTACAACTATTATTAGGGTTACTCTTGATCATTTTATTCCTAAGATTTAAGGTTAACCTTGGACTTCCCGAGGGTTACCCGGTGAAGGGCTTGATAATACGTTTTGTATCCTAAACTATTATCGTATTTTCTATTTTATATTGTACAAATTATGTCTATTATTAGTTTATTTTTATCCTTTTTATGTAAATTTTATTGCCACTAACTTTTTCCTGTCTTTTTGCAGGTTTCCAGAAAAATTGCCAAAATGACCTGTCACGCCCCCCTGTCACGCCCTCCCTGGGCGTGACCTAGGGCGTGTCACCCGATCCCGAGGACACCTGCTGGAGGGGACAGAAAACGGTCAAAAACTGCTGTCACGCCCCCCTGACACGCCCTCCCCGGGCGTGTCACCAGGCGTGACCATGGGCGTGTCGCCCTCTGCCGCAAAGCTGCCGCCGCATTAAATGTCGTTCCGCCTCAGCACACAAATAGTACTGTCACGCCCCATGTCACACCCGTGACATAGGCGTGATACCCTCCTTTTTCGGTGACTGACGGATTTCCCACCAATGATTTGGACATGACGTGCCTGTCACGACCCCCTGTCACGGGCGTGACCTAGGGCGTGACCACCGACGTACCGAAGCAATCATCCCTCCCGCCAGAATCCAGAGCCCGAGGTCAACATAGTACTGTCACGCCCCCTGACACGCCCCCCCTAGGGCGTGTCGGAGGGCGTGACCAACCCGAGAAAAAAATCTATAAATAGAGCCCCCCCCTCTCCATTTCAGCAAGTTTTGGTTGAGTGGGGGAGGTGCTGCCCCTTTGTTTCTTGATCCTTTTTCATGCTTTCTCTCTCTCTTTCTCTCCCCCTCTCTTTGTAATTTTTGTTTTACCCTAGCTTAATTGTAGTTTGTCTTAGCTTTTCTTTGTAATCTTTTCTCTTGCTTAGTGCTACTTGTAGGGCTAGAATAGGATTTAATTTTCATGCACTTGTAATTTTATTTTCATTAGTGTAACTTGCCCTTTTTCATTAATAAAATTGTTCTTCCTTTAGCTTGTGTTCTTCTTATGCTTTTCTACTCATCTCCCCCCCTCCACTCCATTATGATTAACTAATCCTCCTTGTACTCGATCTTGATGATCCGAGGTTAGAGTGATTATGTTGTGATGTTTTAATCAATCTTTTCTATTTAGGTTAGGGCCTTGAATTACTCTTGATTAATCACGGGTTGGGGGTATATTTTCGATATATACTCTCCACCTTTGCTTTCATTCTGGGCTAGCCAAGAGGCCGAAAGAATGAAGTGAGCATTCAAGAGTAAAGGGAGTTGTACGCACCCCTCGAGAGAGGCAGACGTCCAAATCTCCCGGATTGGAGTAAAATCCAATAGTGGTGTTCACCGTGTAAAGCGAGTTTTAGGCCTCCGATTTAGACGAGAGTCGGTCGGACCTTCCTAAACTCAGTTGGGCACGACTTCGAGAGAAGCGTGTTCAAGCTTTAGGAACCTCCACGGTCAAGGACCCTTATCCTATTAAGTTTAGATTTTTATCGCATTTTCTTAATCGTCTTTAACCGCGGTGAATCTTGATCGGGTGCATTTCCATTTCATATTTTCTTCCTTTAGTAGTAATCTCCTATCTTGTGCTCTTTAATTAACTGCAGTAGTTTCCTTTCTAGCATAGTTCTTTACTTAACAGCTTACTTAATTGCAGTGTTTCTCTTTCTAGTATAGCTTTACTTTCTCCCCTGCACTTAGATTTTCTAAAACCCTAGTTTTTCCGTCGATAAGATAATAGCGTTCGTGTGAGTAAGCTTAGCCAACAGTTCCCGGATTTCAATACGACACTTGTGTCCCCTTGCTACAATTCGATAGGTATACTTGCCTCATCGGGTTGCTAGTTCGGTTGCGTTTATTTTCTTCGAACCCTAGCGCGCAACAAGTTTTTGGTGCCGTTGCCGGGGAACCAACTTCCGTTGATATTTTGAAAACACAAACCTATTAATTTTATCTCTTCTCTTTCTCATCCTCTTTCTTTAAAATTTTAAAAAAAAAATCAAAAAAAATTTTTATCACCGCTCTTAATAGAAACCAACCTCACAATTTTTCTACGCCACCTAATTCTCTCGAAAAGGGCAAAGGGCTTTAAGCGCCACTGTCTTGTCTAGTACCTTGCGAACCCTTCACGGGGTTGTCCTTGGGAAGTTCGGGAGTTAATCTATAAAAAAAATCTATTTCAAAAAAAAAAATTTAATCTTTTTTCTAGTTTATCCTTTTTCTCTTCCTCTTCTTCTTTTCTGTTCTTTTAGTGCATGACCCGCGGGAGTCCGTCGGTTATTTTGGACTTGGACCACGAAATTGAGCGTACTCTTCGGAGAAGATCGCGATTTCAAGGTCCTACTATCCAAGTGCCGGTTGAGGACTCCGAGTCATTTGCTACTTTAAGAATGGAAGAACCCAACGTAGATGAGGCCATGCAATGGACTATGTCCTATTATGCACGACCGAACCTCGAGGGAACAGAATCAAGTAGAGTCCGCCCTGCTATAGCAAATAATAACTTCGAACTAAAGCCTAGAATAATTCAAATGGTGCAGCAATATGTGCAATTTGACGGACTTCAAGATGAAGATCCGAACGCACATATAACTAGCTTTCTTGAAATTTGTGACACCTTCAAGATAAATGGTGTCACAAATGATGCGATCAGGCTAAGACTCTTCCCCTTCTCTCTAAGAACTAAAGCTAAGCAGTGGCTTAACACAATTCCAAAAAATAGCATAACCACTTGGAATGAATTAACTGGAAAATTTTTGGCGAAGTATTTTCCGCCAGCTAAAACTACAAAACTTAGGAACGACATCTCTGCCTTCGGACAAATAGACTCTGAAACCCTTTACGAAACCTGGGAGAGATTTAAAGAATTATTAAGATGATGCCCACATCATGCGCTGCCTGTATGGTTACAAGTGCAGACGTTTTATAACGGGCTAAATCAAAGCACGAAGCAAATGATAGATGCAGCTTCTGGCGGTACTTTAAATCATAAGACCCCGGAAGCCGCTCTTGAGCTTTTTGAGGACATGGCCATGAACACTTATCAGTGGAATGTGCCTAGGTCCCTCCCGAACAAGCCTGCAGGTATCTATGAAGTGGACAACGTCTCCCAGCTCGCTCTGCAAGTAGAAATCCTAAGCAAAAAAATCACGGAGATGACTGCTGCCTCCGCCCCTCAGGTATGGGAATCTGCAACCCCTACTCCAGAACATTTAGATTATGTTAATAATATGCCTAGAACTGCTTTTAATAATTTTTCTGCTGCGAATTTTCATCCGCCTGGTTTTAATTTTCCGAATAGTTATAACCCCGCTTTAAGAAATCACCCGAACTTTTCATGGAGTAATCCATCGAATGCGATGCGCCCACCTCCGCAAAATGATTTTTCTGCACAACCACCACCACCACCACCATGTCTTCAAAATTACCCAAAACCTCCAAGCTTGGAGGAATTACTTTCTAAATACATCACCACAAATGACGCTACCATAAGAATTTTAACCGGAAGCGTAAAAAGTTTAGAAAATCAGGTAGGACAGCTCACGAAAATAATTTCTGAGCGACCCGCAGGGTCTCTTCCTTCCAATACCGAACCCAACCCGAGAGAGCAAGCGAAAGCTATAACTCTTTGGAGTGGGAAGCAAGTCTCCGGTATGGTAAGTGAAGAGCCCGAGGCAAGCTCCGCTCCCGCCTCTAAAAATCAAAGCTCCGCTCCGCTTCCACCCTCTGCTGAAGAAGTAATCACCCCTATTTTAGAAAATAATCTCACTCCACCACCCATCTTCAAAAATAATTCAACTCCTCCATACCCCTCTGAACTTAATAGACAACGTCAAGATGATCAGTACTCCCGCTTCTTAGAAATCTTCAAACAAATCCACATTAATCTTCCCTTCCACGAGGCTATTTCGCAGATGCCGAAATACGCCAAATATCTCAAAGACCTCCTCACAAACAAGAAGAAGTTAGAGAATCTTTCGCACGTCACGCTAAATGCCGAGTGCTCCACCGTTTTAACAAACGGTTTGCCGAAGAAAATCAATGACCCGGGTAGTTTCTCTATCCCGTGTGTCTTCGGTGATCTTTTTGTTAAACACGCGTTAGCCGACTTAGGCGCGAGTATAAACCTGATGCCCTTTTCATTGTTCAAAAAGTTAGGGATTGGTAGCCTTAACCCCACGCGTATGAGTATCTAGCTTGCCGATAGATCCGTCAAGTACCCATTAGGAATAGTGGAGGACGTTCTAGTGAAAGTCGACAAGTTCATCTTCCCGGTGGACTTTGTCATTCTGGACATCGAAGAAGACGTCGAGGTTCCCCTGATCCTTGGCCGACCCTTCCTTGCCACCTCCCGAGCCATCATTGACGTAAGCAATGGTAAGCTCTTTCTTCGAGTAGGCGACGACGAAGTCACATTTTCTATGACCCCTTCGATGAAGAACACCTTAGCGAACGATGACTCATGTTTTTTCGTAGACGCCGTGAGTGATGATTCTTCCTACTGCCTCTCCGAGTTTGAAAAAGAATTTTCTACTTTTTGCTCCTCTTCTCTTACAACGGAATCACTGCAAGGAAGTGATGAATCTTCTTATTGTCTTTTTGAGTTTGAAAAAGAATTTTCTGATTTTTGTTCTTCCTCTTTTCTTCCCACTGAATCTCTACAAGAAGCTATCTTGGCTGCAAGCCCCACCCCTTATTACGTTCCTTATAAAAAAGCTTATGAAGATATTATTTTTGAAAAAGAAAGAATCTCAAAATCCTCTTATGAAGAACCCCCTACCCTAGAACTTAAAGAACTTCCCGAACACCTTAAGTATGCTTTCTTAGAAAAAGACTCCAAGTTACCAGTTATCGTTTCGGCCTACCTCACGGATACGCAGAACGATAAACTTCTTCTAGTTCTACGTAAGCATCGCCGGGCTATTGCTTGGCAAATTTCTGATATCAAGGGCATAAGCCCATCTTTCTGTACACATAAAATTTTAATGGAAGATAATTCGCGTAACTCTATCCAACCTCAGCACCGTATAAACCCGAATATGAAAGAAGTAGTTAAGGGCGAGGTTATGAAACTATTAGACGCAGGAATTATCTACCCTATATCGGACAGTAAGTGGGTTAGCCCCGTTCAGGTAGTTCCAAAGAAGGGAGGGATAACCGTAGTTAGTAATGAGAATAATGAATTAATCCCGACGCGGACGGTGATGGGTTGGCGTATGTGCATAGATTACCGTAAGTTAAATGACGCCACCCGCAAGGACCACTTCCCTTTACCATTTATCGACCAGATTTTAGAACGTCTCTCCGGCCATAGCTTTTATTGTTTTCTCGATGGCCTCTCGGGGTACTTTCAAATACCCATCTCTCCCGAGGACCAAGAGAAAACTACGTTTACTTGTCCCTTCGGCACCTTCGCATACCGAAGAATGCCGTTTGGATTATGCAATGCGCCAGCTACATTCCAGCGATGTATGCTCGCAATATTTGATAAGTACGTAGAAAGCATTATGGAGGTATTCATGGACGATTTCTCCGTGTTCGGCGATTCCTTCGATAGATGTTTAGAAAACCTCGAAAAAGTCTTAGAACGATGCGAAGAAACTAACCTTGCCCTAAATTGGGAAAAATGCCATTTTATGGTGAGGGAAGGGTTAGTTTTGGGTCATAAAATTTCTGCTAAAGGTATTGAGGTAGACGTTGCCAAGATAGAAGTTATTGAGAAGTTGCCGCCGCCTACAAACATAAAAGCTATAAGAAGTTTCCTAGGGCACGCTGGTTTTTATCGTCGTTTTATAAAAGACTTCTCCAAGATCACTAAGCCCCTCACCCATCTCTTAGAATAAGACGCTCCATTCATTTTTGATGACTCTTGTATTTCTGCCTTTGAATTAATTAAAGAAAAGTTAATTAACGCACCGATTATGATAGCTCCGGTGTGGGACCTTCCTTTCGAGATTATGTGCGATGCGAGTAGTTTTGCGGTGGGAGCCGTATTAGGTCAACGCATATCTAAGAACTTCCACCCCATCTATTACGCTAGTAAAACCCTCACATCTGCACAAGAAAATTACACCACAACCGAGAAGGAGCTCTTAGCTGTAGTATTTGCGTTTGATAAATTCCGCCCTTACATTACTCTTTCAAAAATCATTGTTTTTACGGACCACTCGGCCCTCAAGTACCTTCTTGCCAAAATGGATGCCAAGCCTCGCTTGATTCGCTGGGTCTTACTCCTACAGGAGTTTGACTTAGAGATCCGTGATAAGCGAGGAGCCGAGAACTTGGCCGCCGACCATTTATCAAGATTAGATAACCCCTTTATAGAAAAATTAAATGAAAAATCTTTTAATGACTATTTTCCTGATGAGAAGCTGCTTTTAATTAATACATCTACTTCTCCTTGGTTCGCGCACATCGCCAACTATCTAGTGGCCCGGGTGCTCCCAAGAGAGTTCTCCTCTCAGCAAAAGAAGAAATTCTTTTCTGAGCTGAAGAACTACTTTTGGGAAGACCCGCATCTTTTCAATATTTGTGCGGATCAAGTGATAAGGAGATGTGTTTATTTTGAGGAAGGAATCGATATTCTAAAACATTTGCATGAAGGCCCGACAGGTGGGCACTATCAAGCTGCTCGCACCGCTCATAAGGTGCTTTGCGCGAGCTTTTACTGGCCTAGCCTGTTTAAGGACGCGCAAGCCTTTGTGAGCAGGTGTGATAGTTGCCAACGGTCGGGCAACATCTCTAATAAAAATGAAATGCCGCAAAATTATTTCTTAGAGTGCGAAATTTTCGACCTCTGGGGAATTGATTTTGTTGGCCCCCTTCCTTCTAGCTTCGGAAACAAATATATTTTAGTTGCTGTTGATTATGTTTCATGATGGGCTGAGGCCCAAGCTCTTCCTACGAACGACTCCCGAGTTGTAGTCACATTTTTAAAAAATTATTTTCTAGATTCGGTACGCCACGCGCAATCGTTAGCGATAGGGGTTCCCATTTCTTTAACGCGCAATTTTCAAAAATCCTTACTAAATACGGCGTTACGCATAAACTGTCCACTGCCTACCACCCCCAAACTAACGGTCAAGTCAAAGTAGTTAATAGAGAAATAAAAAGAATATTAGAAAAGACTGTTTCAACTTCTAGAAAAGACTGGTCAACCAAACTTGACGATGCTCTATGGGCCTACCGAACAGCGTACAAAACCGCCCTCGGATGTACGCCGTATCGGCTGGTCTATGGAAAATCGTGTCATCTGCCTGTAGAGTTAGAACACCGCGCCTTTTGGGCCTTAAAATTTTTAAACTTCGATCCCCACTCAGTCGGTGACCTTCGAAAATTTCAACTAAATGAACTCGACGAGTGGCGCTCTTATGCTTATGAAAATAACAAACTTTATAAAGAGCGGACGAAGCGTTTACACGATAAACACTTAAGGCACCCTAAAAACTTTTAGCCGAGCGACCAAGTCCTTTTATATAATTCTCGTTTACGTTTATTTCCGGGCAAATTAAAATCTCGCTGGTCTGGCCCATTTTCTGTTTTAGAAGTATTTCCTTATGGAACTGTTTTAATTTCTCACCCTGATAAGGTTAATTTCAAAGTAAATGGTCAGCGTCTTAAACTGTATTTCTCTGGTGATGATGATGTCAGTCCAAACATTATTAAGTTTCTGCTTCACGAACTCTAATCTGAAACTTTTAATTTTTTGCTAAAGACAATTTTATTTCGGGACAACAATATTTTTGGACAAAATTAATTTTTTGATGCATTGAGCTCAACGACGCTTTAACCAAAGGGCGCTTTTGGGAGGCAACCCAAGTTATCTTTTTCTGTTTTCTTTATTTTACAATTTTTGCCTCGGACGGCTCCGACAAGCTGAAGCTTCTACGATCGCCTGCTCCAACATTGCTGAATCCATCACAAAGTCCAAAGAAGACATTCGGGGAGCGGCATCACTCAGTTTTCGTAGCAAATAAATCCGGGGAAGTACCTGTATTTCAATTCTATCTTTCAATTCTGTACTTTTTTTTTCTCTCCTTCTCCAATCCCCTTCTTTACCCATTGAGGACAATGTCTGTTTTAAGCTTGGGGGAGGATTTCCTCCTTCACTTTTGCTTAGTGTAAATATTTTTCTTTTTGTATATATTTTAAATATTTCCAAAATAATAAAAAAATGAATATCTTAAAATTTCAAAAAAAAAGAGAAAAAAAATTCAAAATCCAAAAAAAAGAGAATATTTCTCAAAATTAAAAAAAATATATGGGTTTTTGAATAGTTTAGACATTTTGGTATTTCAATAGTACCCCTAGTTTTTAGTTTTGTTTTACTCAAAATCTCCTATAAACAACTTAGTTAATTATAATATTTCTAATCGTTCTTTTTAATTATGTTTCACAAGTAAAATGTTGGTCATGCTGTGTTTCTAATTCGCGGTAGCATGTTAAGGTGAAATATTTTTCTAAAACTCGCATTTCTATTATGGTTTTTTGTTGTTTATTTCCTTTACTTTCTTAAAAATTCATCATCCACTATTTTCTTTTTCGTTTTTGAATAATTTTTGTAAAGTCAACTTTTGAATAATGTAGTAGATGTGAACGATCCAAGTCACCTATTATTTCTATTTTCAAGTTAATTTCATCAATCTTCCTTTATTATCTAGGACTCGCTTTTTGAAAATTTTTCAAACCTTTGTTTTAAATAAATTCAAAAGCGTGAAAATGATTTAGGCTGTTTTTGTTTTCGTTTGAGCTTTCTTGCCAACCTAAAAACTTTTACCACTAGTTAGACATTTTTGAGCCTTTTTCCGATTTCATTTGATAGCTCCTCCCTTCATTTCAGTTTCACCAAAGCCAAAATTTCCAACCTATCGAATCACACTAGCCTTTTTGAGTTTCATAAATTATTTTGACGATTTTGATAGGGTATTTTGTGTTTTTTGTGGGAGAAAGGTTTTCGAAAAAAAAAAGTATGTTCGAAAGTGATGTTTATTTTTGTTTGGCCAACTCAAAAAAGAAAATAAAAAATATTTATGGCCTTTGTTTTGAAAAAAAAAAGAAAAAAAAATGAAAAAGAAGAAAAAGAATGTGTGTATATATTTTTATAAAGATTTTGAAACTCTTTGCTTTGGTTTAGTGTGATTTTAAAACCTTCACGTTTATCTTTGAATTCCACTCCTGATCATATTCTTAAGCCAAACGTTTCTGTCCTATTTAAGTCCTTTTGATTCACGCTTGTTGATTTTTATTTAATTACTAAGAAAAGAAAAACAGTAAATCAGTTTTAGTTTTGGATTTAAACCTAGATTTTTGTTAATTAAATTGAGATAATTATAATGCGTTGCTTGGATCTAATAACAACTCAATGCGTGTTTTTCATTTTCGTTGCTTTGCTTAAGTCCATTTAAAAAAATCTCGTTAAAATTTTGGATGATTTGTTTTTATTAAGTAAAGTTTATAAAAGTTTTACCATACCTAAATAATTGTTTTAGACTTACATTTCACCTTTTCCCTACTTAGAATTTTGTATAGTACTTGTGTAGGCATAATTAGAACTTTTTGATTAGTCCTTTTTATAAATTTCTAGTTTTTATATTTTTGCTTGGGGACAAGCAAAGCTTAAGCTTGGGGGAATTTGATAATACGTTTTGTATCCTAAACTATTATCGTATTTTATATTTTATATTGTACAAATTATGTCTATTATTAGTTTATTTTTATCCTTTTTATGTAAATTTTATTGCCACTAACTTTTTCCTGTCTTTTTGCAGGTTTCCAGAAAAATTGCCAAAATGACCTGTCACGCCCCCTATCACGCCCTCCCTGGGCGTGACCTAGGGCGTGTCACCCGATCCCGAGGACACCTGCTAGAGGGGACAGAAAACGGTCAAAAACCGCTGTCACGCCCCCCTGACACGCCCTCCCCGGGCGTGTCACCAGGCGTGACCATGGGCGTGTCGCCCTCTGCCGCAAAGCTGCCGCCGCATTAAATGTCGTTCCGCCTCAGCACGCAAATAGTACTGTCACGCCCCATGTCACGCCCGTGACATGGGCGTGATACCCTCCATTTTCGGTGACTGACGGATTTCCCACCAATGATTTGGACATGACGTGCCTGTCACGCCCCCCTGTCACGGGCGTGACCTAGGGCGTGACCACCGACGTACCGAAGCAATCATCCCTCCCGCCGGAATCCAGAGCCCGATGTCAACATAGTACTGTCATGCCCCCTGATACGCCCCCCTAGGGCGTGTCGGAGGGCGTGACCAACCCGAGAAAAAAATCTATAAATAGAGCCCCCCCTCTCCATTTCAGCAAGTTTTGGTTGAGTGGGGGAGGTGCTGCCCCTTTGTTTCTTGATCCTTTTTCATGCTTTCTCTCTCTCTCTCTCTCTCCCCCTCTCTTTGTAATTTTTGTTTAACCCTAGCTTAATTGTAGTTTGTCTTAGCTTTTCTTTGTAATCTTTGCTCTTGCCTAGTGCTACTTGTAGGGCTAGAATAGGATTTAATTTTCATGCACTTGTAATTTTATTTTCATTAGTGTAACTTGCCCTTTTTCATTAATAAAATTGTTCTTCCTTTAGCTTGTGTTCTTCTTATGCTTTTCTACTCATCTCCCCACCTCCACTCCATTATGATTAACTAATCCTCCTTGTACTCGATCTTGATGATCCGAGGTTAGAGCGATTATGTTATGATGTTTTAATCAATCTTTTCTTTTTAGGTTAGGGCCTTGAATTACTCTTGATTAATCACGGGTTGGTGGTATATTTTCTATATATACTCTCCACCTTTGCTTTCATTCTGGGCTAGCCGAGAGGCCGAAAGAATGAAGTGAGCATTCAAGAGTAAAGGGAGTTGTACGCACCCCTCGAGAGAGGCAGACGTCCAAATCTCCCAGATTGGAGTAAAATCCAATAGTGGGGTTCACTGCGTAAAGCGAGTTTTAGGCCTCCGATTTAGACGAGAGTCGGTCGGACCTTCCTAAACTCAGTTGGGCACGACTTCGAGAGAAGCGTGTTCAAGCTTTAGGAACCTCCACGGTCAAGGACCCTTATCCTATTAAGTTTAGATTTTTATCGCATTTTCTTAATCGTCTTTAGCCGAGGTGAATCTTGATCGGGTGCATTTCCATTTCATATTTTCTTCCTTTAGTAGTAATCTCCTATCTTGTGCTCTTTAATTAACTGCAGTAGTTTCCTTTCTAGCATAGTTCTTTACTTAACAGCTTACTTAATTGCAGTGTTTCTCTTTCTAGTATAGCTTTACTTTCTCCCCTGCACTTAGATTTTCTAAAACCCTAGTTTTTCCGTCGATAAGATAATAGCGTTCGTGTGAGTAAGCTTAGCCAACAGTTCCCGGATTTCAATACGACACTTGTGTACCCGTGCTACAATTCGATAGGTATACTTGCCTCATCGGGTTGCTAGTTCGGTTGCGTTTATTTTCTTCGAACGCTAGCGCGCAACAGGGCTCGTAGCGGTACTAGGAGCTATGATGGGGTGAATCCCAAAACTCCCTTTCTAAGGCACTTATTATACTTGATTGGTTCCCTTAACCCATTCCCTTCTCGCATTACAATGGGCTATTCCTAGGGTGGCTTTGACTTTTCCTCTTCTCGGGGAGGACGGTCTTCCGTCGAACCCGAACACTATCTACCGCTAGTCAATCTCACCCCCTACCCATCCTAACATCCAATAATGAACTTGATTTAACTCATCCTGTCCAAACCAGCAAACTACCAAAAATTCCATCTCCAAGTTCATTACCTACTCTAGCTCCGCTTTTGCAGTTTTACTAAACGCAGACCGTCCTAATCTTTATGAGGTATTCAAGGGGTGGTACTCCCAACTGTCTTCCAAATCCCATATAATATTTACTGGAGGTCTACCATGACCTAATTAGTCTAAATCCAGAAATTAATAATTTTCCTATTTCATTTGGCATTTAAATTATTAATTCTAGGATCCCGACTGCCCTTGTATGAACATGAAGTGCACTAATGAGTCAATAATAAATCATCATAAAATCAGTAAAATCATATGAGACATTTAAACAGCAATTCCAAGTTTTGAGAAATTCCAGAGATGTTTATGCCTATATTTCCTAATTTACCTTTTTAGGCCACTTTTACTATATCATGAAGGAAGTACTGTAAATATTTATCCAAAAATCCCAAGAAAATTATGTAAGCTATATAGTGACCTAAAACCATCATAAACCAAGTACCATAATTTTTCTCTATCATTTGAACTCTGAATTTATTTTAAAGTAAGATACTAATTTTCATAACTTAATGAAGGAGGTACTGTATTTATCCATCTAAAATTCCAGAGAAAATTACTAGGTGACTATCATAATTTGAAACACCCACTGATAAAATTTCATAATTTTCCAATCAATAATTAAGCACTATTTGTATTTTTGACTGTATATCACATTTAGCACATTAAAGAATAAAGTACCCGAAATATTCAGATAAAATTTCCAAAAAATTTACAGAAGATATAATATGCTATAAGATGCCCTAATCCAAGATTTCATAATATTCCAGTGAACAGAAATTCCATAATCATCAAAATAAATATCCAGGGCACCATTAGAGTTGTAAATGAAGTACTGTATAAATTAATCCAAAAATCTCAACCAAATTATATTATATCTACTTGGACCATAACATCACTCTACCCAAATTTTTGCTTGATTTGTAGTTCATTTAATAGCTTAATAATTCAAATTAAAGTTGGTGACCTAAACTAGGGTTAGGGTTTTAGGTGGGCTAAAGGTCTCCAAATACCCTAAAATTTTGTCCAGAGAACTATACTAGCCCTATGGTTCTCTCCACCAAATTTCAAGTCAGTCCAAGGTCATTTGACCTCATGACCTTCCCAACCCTACAAATCCCCATTAAGGGACCTACCCTAGGGTTCTAGGGCTACCCTACACCAAACCGCTCCAACTCCCTTGGAGGGTGTGTCTTGCCCTAAAAAGTCAGTGACCAAAATATCAGCCCCTGTGGAAGAGATATGGCCACTCAAACACCAAGGGGGTGTTTGATCCTAAATTATCCTATAAGGATCATCTTTGGGTTGAACCCAACCCTATTCAAAACATCTCCAAATAAGATGAAATATTTACCAGAACCTTATGATAAACACAGGGACCACTCACCAAAATTTGGGAGGGTTTGGAAGTCATTTAGCCATCTAATTAAATTAATCTAGGATTATTGAATTTTTCTAACAACTATAGAAAAACGTTCTCCAAAAATTCTCATTTTTGGATAGCACCTAGATATAGGTAAGAATAGGCCACACCCCAAATTTCAAGTCATTTTGATGACTGGATCGGAGTGGGGAATTTTTCTAAGGTCAAGACAGCCCTATGGACAGACCTCACCGAAAAGGGTGCTTTGGTCTAACCAGGACTCCAAATCGAGTGAAATCAATTTTGAATTAAATTAGACTTCAAGGGCTACATTTTTTATGTTGACCATTTTTCCTGTAGGAGCCCTTAAGTATTTTTACCAAATTATTTAATGTGACAGATAATTTCATTCGGAAATTGTTTTAAAAATAGAATCTAATTTTCATGGCACTGTTCATCTTTTTCAACAGCCCGGAACCAAAAGCTTGAAAACTTAGTTTCCTGTAGCTTTTCCAAAGCTATTTCCCGGCCATCCAGCCATCTCCCTGGCCGGCCACCACCACCACCACCTCTGTTGAGGTGAGGGCTACCGTCGGGCGGCGGCACGCCCGCCAGAGAGGCGGTTTCCGGCGAACCCGCCACCATGCAAATTTCGGAAAAGCATGGAAACGCTCACCCGATCCGGCTCTTTTGAGCCCGATATCTCTCCTAACGATTTCTAAGATCTATCCATAGAATAAAGGGTAGAGGAGGACTTTATTCATGGTTTGACGGCGAGATGGACGTTGGACTGTCATGGCGCGGTGGTGGCGTCGTCGGAATTCTTCTACAGCACCGTACAAGCTCCAAATCCGTCGGGTAAGGGTGGAAACTCCATCTCTGAGTCTAGGGAGCCTTTTTAAAGGGAAGAAAGGAGGGAGGGGAAAGGTTGAAACGTTCACGGCCATTAATATTTCTTCTTAATAACGTTTCAGTTATGATGCAGGGAATTGAATTGCTGGAAACGAAGAGATGTTTGCCAGGTGGAGATTTCCTATTAGACCAACCATCCTCCTTTTATTATATAATTACAGAAGGAAAACGGCCCATAAATACTCGTGGTGTAACTTCCCATAATCAGAATTGATTACGACGTCGGTTACCGAAATTTCCAGTCTGGCTGATGTTTCGGCCTTGGTCACGGGCGTGACACATAGGTCACGGGCGTGACAGGCCCGGATAGCCAATTCTGGGATCGACGATCGTTGAACTGAGATCAACGATCGTCGAAGGGTGTTCACGGGCGTGACACCTGGGTCACGGGCATGACAGGCCCGTGTGGCCAATTCTGGGTCGACGACTGTCGAACTGCAATCGACGATCGTCAAACTCGGTCACGCCCTATGTCACGAGTGTGACATTGTGGGTCACGGGCGTGACAGGCCCGTGTGGCCAATTCTGGGTCGACGACCAGCGAACTGAAATCGACGATCGTCGAACGTGATCATGCCCTATGTCACGGGTGTGACATTGTGGGTCACGGGCGTGACAGGCCCGTGTGGGCAATTCTGGGGCGACGACCGTCGAGCTGAAATCGACGATCGTCGAACGTGGTCACGCCCTATGTCACGGGTGTGACATTGTGGGTCACGGGCGTGACAGGCCCGTGTGGCCAATTATTGGTCGACGACCGTCGAACTGAAATCGACGGTCGTCGAACGTGGTCACGCCCTATGTCACGGGCGTGACATTGTGGGTCACGGGCGTGACAGGCCCGTGTGGCCAATTATGGGTCGACGACCGTCGAACTGAAATCGACGGTCGTCGAACGTGGTCACGCCCTATGTCACGGGTGTGACATTGTGGGTCACGGGCGTGACAGGCCCGTGTGGCCAATTCTGGGTCAATTTATTTCAGTTTTTGGGCTTCCTAGGGTTCTATCACGACCAACCAACTCCTAGGGGTCTAGCCGGAAAGGGGATGTTACAGTTTACAACTGATAGACATAACCAGCACAATCAATACAAGATATAGTAATAACAAACTAGGATTAGGATCCTCATCTTGTGAACCAATCCTTATTCAGAAAAATCAACTATCAGAACCCATAAGTTTTATTTCTGAAAATAGCAAGAAAAATACTGAACAGGTAGAGAAAGTTAATGAAGTTCTTAAACAGTTAGAACTTAAGAAAACCAATTCTTATTCAGAAAAACAACATAACTATGTTCAGCAAATTTTGTCAAACTCAGAACGACGAAATGGGTATAGTTCGTCGAACTTAGAACGACGAACTCTGAATGCAAATAATAATGTAATCTATTCTTCAAACTGGGATCGACGAAAACAGTATGGTTCGTCGACCAGAGATCGACATTTTTGGGGCTCTGAGAATGGATACTTCCATTCTTCGAGCAGAGATCGAAGAACTCAATCCCGATCGTCGATCTCAGGTCGACGAACATACCCAGATTTGTCAGATCTAGTTCATAACAAGAGTAATCTAAAAACTAATAAATCCTTTAATCCCTTTATACAGTGGGCCATACCTCCTATAAGTTATCATCCTTTAGGCTATAAAGATCAACCTGAATGCTCATATATTTCATGTTATTCCTATGTAAATCAACAAGGACCCAAGGTCACCTGGGTCAAGAACAACTAAGTGTTATACTTGTAAATGAAGACCTATCTAGCATATATTCAACACTGGTATCTGGATAGTGGCTGCTCCAAGCACATGACAGGCAGCAAGGACAACTTAATTGACTATAAGTCCAAGTTGGGACCAAAGGTCATCTTTGGTGCTTCAAATTGTGGCCAAACAGAGGGCTATGGCAAAATGAGGATTGGAGCTGTAACTTTCAAGAAAGTTGCATATGTGAGTGGACTGAAGCACAATCTCATCTCCATAAGCCAACTCTGTGACGAAGGTTATCAGGTATCATTCAACTCTGAATCCTGTACTATTACCTCAAGAGAAAACAAACCAGTTTTAATTGGCAGTAGACAAGGAAATATATATTTAGTTAATTTCCAGTCCATTACTTCAGATATATGTCTGCTTAACTTAGTAGGTAGTCAGAATGACTTATGGCATAAGAGATTAGGACATGTAAATCTTAAAAACATTGCTAGGTTATCTAAGGACAACCTTGTGAGAGGCTTAACTTCTGGCCCCTACAAGAAGGAAGGTCTCTGCAGGGCTTGTCAACTAGGCAAGCAAACTAAATCTAGTTTTAAATCCATTAATAAGAGTGATTCACCTAGGATTTTGTACTTACTACATATGGACCTTTTTGGACCTATTATTGTACAAATCCTAGGAGAGAAGTCTTATACCTTAGTGGTTGTAGATGACTTCTCTAGATTCACTTGGGTTTTCTTTTTGAGAGCAAAGTCGGATACTTTTCAAGTTCTTATAGATTTTCTCAAGAGCATACAGATTGAGTATTCTACTCAAGTTGTATTGATCAGAAGTGATCATGGCATTGAGTTTGAGTCTCTTCTTATGCTAGAGTTCTGTAGGAAAGAAGGTATAAGACACTGCTTCTCAGCTCCTAGAACTCCTCAACAAAATGGGGTAGCTGAAAGGAAAAATAGAACACTCATTGAAGCTACAGGAACATTACTTGCAGATGCTTACATGCCCCTATCCTACTGGGCAGAGGCAGTGAGCACAACAAACTATGTCCTGGACAGAAGCTTGATACACAAACTGAAACATACGACCCCCTATGAATTGCTCAAAGGGAAGAAACAAATAATTAACTATTTTAAAGTTTTTGGTTGTGTATACTATATTCATAACAATGACAAAAAGCACATTAGAAAGTTTAAAGCAAAGGCTGCAGTGGGAATTTTTCTAGGATATTTACAAGTCAGCAAAGCTTATAGGATTTTTAATAAATCCACATTAAAAATAGAAGAATCCATGCATGTTATATTTGATGAGACTAACATGTTTTACAAGAAGAAAGAAATTTCTACCAGAAACATCCTGTAGGTAAACAACATGGGTGAGAAATTGGATGAATTGAAATTTACATCCCAGTCTCCTCAACAAGCCAATGAAGAAAGTGATGAAGAAAATATGGATGCAGTTGAACCCTCCACAACAGCAGATGTAATTCCACAAGAGGAATTATTCCAAAATGTTGTTACTGAACCAACTCCACCCACTGATCTTGTCACACTGAGGGATCATCCCAGATCCCAAGTGATTGGAGACATAACAGTAGGTGTACAGACAAGGCATCAACTTAACCAGGACTTGATGCATGCCTGTTTCCTCTCTCAAATTGAGCCTCAATCCATATCTGATGCAGAGCAAAGATCCCAGCTCGATCATTGTAATACAAGAAGAGCTCAATCAGTTTGTGAGATTCAGGGTTTGGGATTTGGTTCCAAGACCAAAGACTACCCAGTCATTGTAACCAAATGGGTATTCAGAAATAAACTTGATGCCCAAGGTGTGATTGTGAGGAACAAGGCTAGGCTTGTTGCTCAAGGGTATAGACAAGAGGAATGGATTGACTACGATCAAACCTTTGCTCCAGTTGTCAGGCTAGAAGCAATAAGGATATTTCTGGCATATGCTTCATTCAAAAAGTTCAAAGTCTATCAAATGGATGTGAAGAGTGCCTTCTTGAATGGGGAACTTAAAGAAGAGGTTTATGTTGAATAGCCTCAAGGTTTTATTTCTCCAACTCATCCCCCTTTTGTGTTTAAGTTGCACAAGGCTCTCTATGGTTTAAAGCAAGCTCAAAGAGTATGGTATGAGACCTTAGCCAGCTTTCTATTAGAGCATGGTTTTTCAAGAGGCATTATTGATAGGACCTTGTTTATCAAATTGCATCATGATAAAATACTGTTAGTACAAATATATATAGATGATATAATATTTGGCTCTACTGATTCCAAATTATGCAAGAGATTTTCTAATTTAATGTATTCAAGATTTGAGATGAGTAGCATGGGTGAGCTTTCCTACTTCCTTGGTCTCCAAGTGAAGCAGCTCCCTGTTGGCATCTTCATTTCCCAGGCTAAATATGCTAAAGAGCTCATAAAGAAGTTTGGGATGGCTAATGCCTCATCAAAGAAAACACCCATGCCTACAAATGTTGTACTAGACTCTGATGCACATGGGAAACCTATGGATCAGAAACTATATAGGGGCATTATTGGATCCCTACTATACCTTACAACAAGCAGACCTGATATTATGTTTGTTACATACCTTTGTGCTAGGTTCACGGTGAACCCTAAAGAATCTCATCTAGTTTTTCTAAAAATAATTTTGAGATATATAAAGGGTTGTCCTAGTCTAGGTCTTTTGTATCCTACTGAGTAAGAGTTTGAGTTGACAGGATACTCAGATGCTGACTTTGCTGGATGCAGAGTGGATAGAAAAAGTATTTTAGGAACTTGTCAGTTTCTTAGTATGAGATTAGTGTTTTGGTTTTGCAAGAAGCAGTCATCTGTGTCTACATCAACTGCTGAAGCAGAATATATTGCAGTTGGAAGATGCTGTTCTAAAATGTTGTGGATTCAAAACCAACTACTAGACTATGGTCTCAACTTAAATAATTCAACATTACTATATGATAACACAAGTGCTATAGCCATAGCACAAAATCCAGTTCATCACAGAAGAACTAAGCATATAGACATTAGGCATCATTTCATTAGAGAGTGTGTAGACAAAAATAAAATTAACCTTGTCTATATCTACACTGACTTACAAAGAGCTGATATATTCACCAAACCTCTGGATATAAGAAATCATTTGTTCATCATAAATCAGCTTGGAATCATAAATGGAGAAGAATTAGTCTAATTTCTGTCTACACTCGACGAATTTTTCAAAGTTCTCCGAACGAAGATCGACAAACTGGGAGAAGTTTGTGAGATATTCGTCGAATGGAGATCGACGAACTCTCTGTGTGTGAAGTTTGTTTCGTCGAACTGAGATCGACGAACCTACTTCAGAAAACGTTCGTCGAACGAAGATCGACGAAATGTCTTCAACCCTTCAGACTGAGATAGACGAATCATTGAAGTCCAAATTATTTCGTCGACCTCAGATCGAAGATCTATTCATTTTTCGTGGAATGGAGTCTGTCGGTTCATATTCAGGAAAACACTATATTTAGGTTTTCTTCGACCTCCGTCCCGCGCTTTTAGTTCTCTTGCACTTGATTTTCGTTTTCTCTCTTGCAGGTGCATTCATGGCGATTCCAGCAGGCGCTCTTGCGGCAATGAAATTTGACACAGGATTCGACATCGATTTTGACTCATTCCAGCATTAAGATCCGATATTTCTTCCCATCCTGCAACTACCTGAAGAGCAACAACTGAAACAACTACTGACCATGAGAATCAAACTACCCAGCACAGAAATTAGAGAATTGGTGTACACGGCTATCGTCAATGAGAACAAGATGACCGGCAGCATCGCGGGTAATGAAATCTCTCTTACCCTCAATATTCTTACTAAATTGTTTGGATTGAAAAAATTTTAGGAAGAGTTAGAAATTGATTCAGAAGAGTCTGATATAATGCTGAACACAATGGGGTACTCTGGGGACAACCCTAATAGACTACTAAAGAAACACCTATCTACCGAGTTCAAATTTCTCGCAGATATAGTTGTGAAAATCTTGCTGGGCAAGCACACTTCATATGATTATATAACCAGGCATCAATTTCTAGTCATGTGTGCAGTGGTAAACAAAAGGCAGGTGGATTGGGCTCAGATAATTTTTGATCTTATCAGGAAAAGAAACAGTAAGAAGGAAGTGATCTTCGGAAGGATCCTAGGGATCTTCTTGACAGCAAAGGCTGCTGAATCACCGGTCTCCCTGACCACATTCATCAATGCCAGCAAGAGGCTTACATGTACCTTGTTTGGCAGGTGGGAGAGGACAATCACAAAGCCCTTTAAGGCTTCATCCTCTGCAACACAAGTTTCATGAAGTACAAGGGCTACTACAGCCACTCCCCACCCCTCTGAAGGGCTCCTCTCCACTCCTCCACCACCTCATGTCCCTCCAGTTCCATCCCAACAACAACAAGTCCAGTTACCCACACCATCCACTACCATCCACATCCATACCCCAACATTTCCAGCATCTCCAATTCCTTCTTCCCCTACACATATTCCATCAAATTCTCCCTCTCCTAGGGCTGGTACATCCATCCCCACTCCTCCTCAATCTCCTCTTCCATCTCATCTTGCTGATATCCCCCTCTCCACTCTATCTTCAATCCCATCCTTTAATTTACTCTCATCTCCTCTGAACACTCCTTCTCCTCAACACTCTCCTCAATAGGACCCCCTTCTAGAAACCTCCAATCAACCATCTCCTCCAGTAACTATCTTCACTACCCTTATACCTTCTCCACCACCTCCTGCCCAACTATCTGACTCCATATCTTTGAATCCCTCTATCATCCAATCACTTCTTGAGCTCCTCAAGCCTATCCTCTAAACAATCATTACAGAGGCTATTTCCCCTCTGGTTATATCCATATCATCTCTCTCTGCTCAAATCTCTACCCTCACCTCTACCCAATCTTCATCTGGGGGCCTTGATTCAGTATATACTGAAACCAGGTAGGGGGAGATCCTTAATGATGAAGTAGCAGCAGCAGTTCAAATAGCTCAAGCAGAAGAAGTGACAGAAAGTATAGATTCTTATATATTTGATTTAACTCAATTCATTGAAACTGACATGGACATTGATGAGTCAGTAATAGCTGTAATAAAATCTGTTGGTGATATTGTCATCCATCCCACAATAGACTTGGTAAGTCTATTAAAGACTTTTGATACAGCTTACCTAAGTCTCTCTCCAGCTGAGTATACTAAGCCATCCTTGGCTCTTATCCCCTACTCCTCCCCAATAAGTCTTGATGTTGCTAAGCAACTTAAGGATAGTTTTGCTAAGATTTCCCAAACTCCAGCAGAGACAACCAAAGCTGATTTAGTCAGAGCCTCCTCCCCTCCATAAACATTTTCTGCTCCAAAATTTATCATGGATGATTCTCCAACGCCTGATCTTGATGCCTTGATCATGGCTGATGTTGAAGAAGAAAATAAGGCAGCTGCTGAAAGCACTGTCACAAGCAACTCTGCAGGACCAATTGACATTCCTCTTTCGGCTCCTGTCTAGCATGGAAAAACCTCCATTCCTGCTGAGCTCTTAAAAGAGATAGATGACCTGTATAATAATCCTCAATCCTCTAATGATGATGATGATGATGATTTTGATAAGGAATCTAAGAAAAGGAAGCTCTCAAAGAAAAGGAAGGCTCCACCACCTCCTGCTCCCAAACCTGGAAATACCAATGATACTCCCTACTACATCCTTAAAAAAATAACCCCATACAAGGGAATGATAGCCTGGATGTGGCTCTCAAAGAATGAACAGAAGGACAGGAAGAAAAGCAGAAGGTATTCTCCACCTCCAACACACAAATTTTGGAAGGATCCTCCTCCTCCTCCTCCACCAGCTGCTGGTGCTTCTGGAATGAGTTCTCAAAAGTCAGATGCACCTTCCAAGCCCTCCTACACAAGAACTTATCAAAGACAGGATGTAACGTCCCAATTTGCGCTAGGCCCCTCGCACGTGTCCTGAGTCAAGAGACTCAACTCGGGCTTGGGGTACACTGACGCGAGGTGTCAGGTGCATTGAATAAGTGTAGGGTTGGGTTCAAGGATACCCCAACCAGTAGCCGAGATGAGGGAACTCGGCCAAGTCAAAATCGACGGGAATGGAGGTTGATGCTCGTCGATCGTCGAGAATGGAGGTTGATACTCGCTGATTCGACGGGTATCGGTGGTCGATACCTGTCGGACTCAGAACTGCAGTAGGTTAAGGGAAAATCATCGAGAATGCCTGACGATTCTCACCGATCGCCGAGAATACCCGGTGATACCCACCGACCATCGAGTATCGCCAACTGATACTCAACGCACACAACGACAGGATGTCCGATAAAACGGCTAAGGGAAAATCGTCAAGTATCATTGTTGATACTCGACGAATTCATCAAGAATGACCCGCTAATACTCGCCGATCGACGGGATTCACTGGCTGATTCCCGCCGAATTTGACTTGTGCGTTTTCTGCGCCTGGGCAGATTCACCGGCTTGTACAGGCGGACCAAACCGGACTCCAGGATTCGTGCTGAATGATCCTTGGACCGATCACTTCAAATGAAACCTAATTTGGGCGGCACAATTAGAGAGTGACACGTGCCGGAAGGGACTTAACCTAATATGTAATATAAAAGGGAGTAAACCAAACCCTAGCCATCGGATCCGATCATTCTTGCCGAGCCGTCACTGTGCAAAGCCGACGGGAGCGGAAGAGGAGGATATCGCGGGTCGCCGGAGCTGGATTCTGGAGGAAAAGCTCCGCCGTTTCGGTGGAAGAACACTGCTAACGAAGGCAAGGATGCCGCGGAGAAGGGTAACGCGATCCATGGCCGGCAACGGAGGAAACGCCGGAAATGAAGTGAGTTTCCTCCACTCTCCCTTGGTGCTAGATCTGTAGCTATTCTTAGGCGAGACATCGACTCAAAAGAGTCTTGATGTGTGAGATGAAGCTTTCTAGGAAGGCCATGCTAGAACTTGTGTTCTAAAGCTTAGTCATCTTCAACCTCTCCTCGCTTCAAAGTGATGATAGGGGTGGTCTCGTGAAGAGGAAATGGCCTCAAGAGGGATAATAAGGGTGGAGGAACTTCTGGTTGCGATTTGGGGAAAATCGCTTGAGGAGGAAGATGAACGGATGCCGTTCACTTCGCTTCAAGATGCGTGCAGAATCTATGTTCTACACGCAGCGACCTTCTTGGCCACTTTTAAGCAAGAAAAGGTCGGATCTGGGCTTTTGACTAAACACAAAAGTCGTAGCCCTTGAAATTACCTTTCCAACGAGTGGTTGCACGTTTCCAGGCGATACCTGTAGCCACAGGAAAGTCCGTTTAAATCCGCTGCGGTTGGGAGTTAATGCCCAGGAAAACTGTATCCTGTACGCAGCAGACTTCGAGTTGGATTTCTGGTATGATGTGACCAGAACTGGGCTTTTGACTAAACACGAAAGTCGTAGCCCTTGAAATTAACTTTCCAACGAGTGGTTGCACGTTTTCAGGCGATACCTGTAGCCACAGGAATCCCCAGTCAAAGTTGCTGACCAGATTACATATAATTCTAGGTGATTACAATATGAACTTGGATTCGATGGAATAGATGTTGCAATCCATCTCGAGGTTGGGTGAATTCTTTTGTGTTAATCACCGAGGTAATGTGAGGGTTGATATTTGAGGACTTGAATTCCTATGCTGAGATGTGAATCAAGCCTAAGTGAAAGAAAGGCTTTGTTATATTTGGTAGATCACCATTATGCGCATTATCTATAATATGTTGAATTCATGTGGAAGGGTTTGTAAATGATTAAACTATGGCCCTGATGTATAATGAATTGATGGAAGGGAATGGATAGTCCAATGCTTAGAGTGTCGTCTCCCTACGGGTAGCATTGTGGAAGTTAACAAGTGCGGTGTAGACCGTCGCTAATGGGAATGAGGTTGAGTTAGATAAAATTGGACGGTTGGGCTTGGTCCTCGGTGTTCACATCCCGGGTCTCCTTTCGTGCCACGTGAATGGTTGGGCTTGGTCCTCGGTGTTCACGTCCCGAGGCTCCATCCGTACTTGTTGGATGGTTGGGCTTGGTCCTCGTGCTTTCTCCGAGGCTCCTTCCATGCCATGAATTGTGGAATTGCATGCGGTGTGAGTCGACACGCGGTGTTGTAATCCCTTGTTAAGGATAGAGTGGCAGGTCTACGGGCTCGCCAATCGTCACACCGATGGGAGTTGACAGTTAGACCTTGGGCAGTTGGGCTTGGTCCTCGGTGTTCACGTCCCGAGGCTCCTTCCATGCCAAGTGAACGGTTGGGCTTGGTCCTCGTGCTCATTTCCAAGGATCCTTCCGTGTCATACCATAGGCCAGTCGGGGCTAGGATCTTGGTGCATATTTACCCGAGAGAACCCGCTGAGCCGTAGTACGCATGTGAGCTCCGTTGTTGTGTTCTTAGCATTGAGGCGTAGGGAGGCCTAGGCCAGGTAGTGTGGAGACCAGCCTAGTAGTGGAGATGCCCGCTCTACTGTCACCGTTTGGCCACGACGGTTGATGCCTGAGAGGTTAGCTACCTGCTCGAACAATGGGAACTATAAGTCTGTGTCGACATAGCGATTGCATGTGCTTGATCATGGGTGCGTCATTGCATTGCATACATAGCATTGCACTTCATTACATACACAAGACCCTCATTGAATAAGTTTGTATGGGCACTCCTATACGATGAGTTACTTTCTGCTGAATGACCCTCAACTTATATGCTTGTATGGGTACCCATATAAGTTGAGTTACTTACTGTTCTAGATATATACTCTCTTGCTGCTGTAGATTGTAGATTTGTAAAATAAGACCTTGTTCATTTGTATACTCTTTCTATTGCTATTTATGATATGTACACATACTTCACCTGCTTGTACTACTGATATATATTTATTGTACATGTTCCTTTCTCCGCCCGGTGCCGAGGAGTCGCCGGGGGAGCGGATGTGAAACCACTTAGTCTTTTTGACTAACGGTTGCTACGTCTTCCTATTTAGGAGGAAACCCCGCAGGTGGAGCAGCAGGCTATGCAGACGGACAGCTAGGCTAGGGTGACAGGGCCTGAAGGGACGGTACCGTCGCTACCGTCGGTTACAGATGTGAGTGAAAGAGAGATTTTGTTGTAGCCCTTCGGGGCAATTTTATTCTCGTACTCTGATATTAGAAGCTTGTTGTAGCTTCTTTATTTATAATATTATGGACATATGCTTGGTGTGGATTTGACTTTCATATTAATATGGTTGGGTTGCAGTTATTCTCTGATATTGGTTGTAGCCGGCAGAGTAGGCGTCTTGTGGTACAGGCTAGTCCGAGTGCTAGTACTATCGCAAGGCGGCTGTTTTGGGCATAAGACCCCTCTCGTGCCGTTTTTTGTGTTCCGGGAGGGGGGTCTTACAAATGGTATCAGCTTACTACGATCCTCCAAGGCGAAAGTCACTTAACAATGGTGCCAACCCCATTTGATTGGTCAGTTTGGGGACAAGCTGACTTAGCGGAAGCAGTGGTGTGCCCATATGTAATTCACACTAAGTTGTCCATCTTTAACCTTAGATTAGCCAACTTAACCCTAGGTTTGTACCTTATGTGTAGATCCCAGCACATGTTGAGCCAATAAGGGGCACCACCGCCCCGTCCGTACCTACACAATTCCAACAATCAGAGCTGGGGCAGACGCTCACAGCTATTCTGGACGCCTTTAGGTCCCAATCTCAGCAGATACCTGTACAACAACAGGGTTCGGGATCTAGTTGGTTAAGAGTTTTCCGAGCTCTCTCCCCTCCCGCTTATATTGGGATAGAGTCGGCAGTGCGTACGGAAGAGTGGCTCGACACTATACAAGAGTTGTTGGTAGGAATAAGATGTCCAAACAACATGGCGGTGACCCTTGTGGTGACACTCTTAGAGCTGCATGCCAAAAGGTGGTGGAAGTCCCTCATGGGCTCCACTTTTTGTGGAAGAGTGTACATGGACATTAGTTGGAGCGAATTCTCTGAAGCCTTCTTAGAGCATTTCATCCCCTCGGCCGCTCGGGATGGTCTGGAAGAGAGATTTTTGCAACTAAAGCAAGGGTCCATGTCGGTGACGGAGTACCAAAGGGAGTTTCAGCACCTGGCTAGATTCACCGACTCCTATGAGCTAGATGATAGAGGGTACGCCAAACGATTCTACAAAGGCTTGCGAGATCCCCTAAGGCAAGCCCTTTTGTTTATAGCGTACTCTAGTCTGGCGGAGATTATTGATATGGCAAAGAGATTGGAAGCAGACCACTTGGGAAGTGGTAAGAGGCCAGCGGAAGGCGTGATGGAAGCAGGCCCCAACAACAGAAGGAGATTTGACAATAAAAGAGGAAGAGGATATCGGAGGGGTGGCGGGCGTTTCCCCCAGAACTTTAGAGATGAGGGCCCGGTTCCACAACCGCCAGCATTACCTCCACCTCCACAATTTCAGCAACACGGCGGAAGGCAGGAACGGGTGTGCTTTGAATGCAACCAACCGGGCCACATTCGACGTTACTGCCCGCAACTATTTGGAGATGCGCCTTTCGCTCTCCCTCTAGCAGCCCCGTGGGGGAGAGGGTATGTGCGTGGTCGAGGACGAGGACTACGAGGAAGAAACCCCGGACACGCTCGAGATCAGATGTATGCCCTGGACATGACTCAAGAGCGGAACCCTCAAGAGATGATTGCAGGTACGATTTGAATTAGTCATTTTGCTTCCATTAATATCCTCTAGTTGCTTGAGATATACTAGACGTCTAGCTTGAGTATTATTAATGACACTTAGGCACCGTGATGGTCGGCGGGAAACTGGCTTATACGTTATTTGACACCGGTGCCTCACATTCATTCGTGTCTGAAGACTTCATCAAAGATATACACGGAGTGCAATATTTCACTGGTATTGCTCGAAGAGTACGCCTCCCAGACGGATCTGAGATGACGGCAACCGCGAAGTGTGAGTTAGAGATAACCATTGCGGGAAAGACCTTTGATACCCCTGCCACAATTTTGAGAATACCAGAGTTCGACCTCATTCTGGGTATGGCATGGTTGGATTGGCACCATGCAAGAATTGACTGTGCGGAGAAGCGTATCTATTTGAGACATGGGGATACTGATGTAGTCTTCCAAGGTATAAATTTCGCACCACGAATATTGTTATCCTCAATCCAGACCTTGAAAGCTCATATGAGAGGGGATGAAGTATACATGATACGATTCGAACTAAAAGGGATGAAGGTAGATGTGAAGGATGTATGGGTAGCACGGGATTTCCCTGAGGTATTTCCCGAGAAATTGCCAGGGTTACCCCCGCATAGAGAAGTGGATTTTCATATTAAGCTTGTACCAGGAGCTAAGCCTGTCTCCAGGACCCCTTATCGGATGGCCCCAAAAGAACTTGCAGAGTTTAGAGTGCAATTGCAGGAGTTAGTAGAATCAGGGTTTGTTCGCCCCAGCTCGTCGCCTTGGGGAGCCCCTGTTCTATTCGTCAAGAAGAAAGATGGAACCCTGCGTTTATGTATAGACTATCGGGAACTCAACCGACTGACAGTACGGAACACCTACCCGTTACCTCGGATCGATGAGTTGTTCGACCAACTGGTGGGAGCGCATTGGTTCTCCAAGCTAGACTTGTGCTCGGGGTACTACCAATTGAGAATACAGGAGGATGATTTACAGAAAACGGCTTTCAGCTCAAGGTACGGCTTATATGAGTTCACAGTGTTGCCGTTTGGACTCACCAATGCCCCATCAGCTTTCATGAGCTTGATGAATAAAGTGTTTGGGCCCTACTTAGATGTCTTCATCATTGTGTTCATTGACGACATCCTGGTCTACTCGAATATGGAGGAAGAACATGTCGGACATTTGGCCTTGGTACTGGAGAAGTTAAAGGAGCACGCCCTGTTCGCCAAGTTTAGCAAGTGTGAATTCTGGCTTATGGAAGTTGCTTTCTTGGGTCACGTAATCAGTGGGGCTGGACTAGCTGTGGATCCGGCCAAGGTGCATGCCGTGAAGGAGTGGTCACCTTTGAGGTCAGCGGTCGATATGAGGAGTTTTCTTGGACTTGCCGGATACTACCGCAAGTTCGTAAAAGGATTCTCCAAGATTGCCCTCCCGCTTACTTCCTTGACAAAGAAAGGAGTGCCATTTGAGTGGACACCCCAGTGTGAAGCGGCATTCCAGGAATTGAAGGATAGACTTACCTCCGCCCCCATCCTTGTCCTTCCGTTTGGGAAGGAAGGATTCCAAGTTTACACGGACGCGTCTTATCATGGGTTGGGAGCGGTGTTGATGCAGCACGGGCACGTAATTGCTTATGCTTCAAGACAATTGAAGAAGCATGAAATCAATTACCCGGTGCATGATTTGGAGCTAGAGCGGTGGTGTTCGCCTTGAAGGTATGGAGGCATTATCTATACGGCGTCCACTGCGAAATCTTCTCGGATCATAAAAATTTGAAGTACGTCCATACCCAGAAGGAATTGAACTTAAGACAACGGCGGTGGTTAGAGTTTCTATACGACTATGAGTTCACCTTGAACTACCACCCCGGAAAAGCAAACTCAGTAGCCGATGCGTTGAGTAGGAAAGTACCCGGCTCGAACCCAGAATCTCGATTGATGAGCATGGAGTTGGCATGGATGATCGAGGAGATGGACATCACCTTAATATTTAAAGCTTCTTCGGAATATACGGAGTACCTGTCCAGCATGAGTATAGTTTGTGATATCCAGGACCGGATCTGAGTGGAGCAAGGATTGGATGCGGCTTTGCCCCCGGCAATAAAGTTAATCGAAGACGGGACTACCGACGAGTACACACTAAAGGATGACCTCATTTACTTTCGCGGCCTACTCTACATTCCCAAAGGTGGCAGAATCCGGGAGGATATTATGAGAGAAGCACATTGCTCTCAATATTCCGTGCACCCAGGAATTTCAAGATGTACGCCGGCTTACGGAAGACGATGTGTTGGCCAGGGATGAAGAAAGATGTCCGGTACTTTGTCATGCATTGTGAAGCCTGCCAAAGAGTGAAGGCGGAATGTAGGAGCCCATGTGGCCTGTTGCAGTCGTTGCCAATCCCCGAATGGAAGTTCGAGGATATATCCATGGACTTCGTACATGGGCTACCTCGCTCCCGCTCTGGGAATGATTCAGTGTGGGTGATCGTTGATCGCCTGACGAAGGTTGCTCTGTTCATTCCTATGAAGAAGGAGGCTCATGTGGATGTCTTGGTACGCCTGTTTGTGGAACAATTTGTACGGTATCACGGCGTACCCAAGACGATAGTTTCGGACCGTGATGGTCGTTTCACCTCTAAGGAGTGGAAGGCGGTACAAACGTATTTGGGCTCACGTCTTACCTTCAGTACCTCATTTCATCCTCAGACGGACGGACAGTCTGAGCGGACCATCCGAACATTAGAAGATCTGTTGAGATTGTGTGTGATAGATAGGGGAGAGCCGTGTGAAAGACTCTTGCCCTTGGTGGAATTCTCCTATAACAATAGCCATCAAGCTAGTATTGGCATGGCGCCCCATGAAGCCCTATATGGAAGGAGGTGTAGGACCCACTTGTCTTGGGTGCAAGATGAAGACCCGAAGACTTTGCGAATTAAGTACATAGATGACACTGATGCGGTGGTTAGGTTGATAAGGGATCGCATGTTGGAGGCTCAAAGTCGGCAGGCGAAGTATTACAACGCAAGGCACCGTATGGTGGAATTTCAAGTGGGTGATAAGGCGTTTCTAAAAATCCGGCCGATGCATGGAGTGTCACGAGTGCGAGGAGTGAAGAAGCTCAGTCCACGGTATGTTGGGCCCTATGTCATATTGGAAAGGGTTGGCCCTTTGGCCTACCGACTGGAGCTACCGCCTGAGCTAGAGAATCTCCACGATGTGTTCCATGTATCGTCGCTTCGGAAGGCGTTGTTGCGGCCCGAACAATACATCCCCACAACTGATGGTACTGTGGCGTCTGACAGATCTGTGCGACTGGAGCCGGTGCGGATCGTTGATAATGAGATAAGAACCTTGCGCCGCAAAAGTGTCCCCTTGGTAAAAGTGTTATGGTCTAATCATGGGAAGGTGGAATTCACATGGGAGCCAATGGATTTGATGCAAAGACGCTACCTAGAGTTTTTTGCTTCAGGTAATTTTATTTAAAAGCATATTTTGTTTTCTGTATGCTTTACTCCCCCCACGACCTCAGCCTGATTTCGGGGACGAAATCTTTTTATTTTGTTTATAGGATTTGTAACGTCCCAATTCGCGCTAGGCCCCTCGCACGTGTTCTGAGTCAAGAGACTCAACTCGGGCTTGGGGTGCACTGATGCGAGGTGTCAGGTGCATTGAATAAGTATAGGGTTGGGTTCAAGGATACCCCAACCAGTAGCCGAGATGAGGGAACTCGGCCAAGTAAAAATCGACGAGAATGGAGGTTGATGCTCGTCGATCGTCGAGAATGGAGGTTGATACTCGCCGATTCGACGGGTATCGGTGGTCGATACCCGCCGGACTCAGAACTGCAGTAGGTTAAGGGAAAATCGTCGAGAATGCCTAACGATTCTCACCGATCGCCGAGAATACCCGGTGATACCCACCGACCGTCGAGTATCGCCAACTGATACTCAACGCACACAACGACAGGATGTCCAATAAAACGGCTAAGGGAAAATCGTCGAGTATCATTGTTGATACTCGACGAATTCGTCGAGAATGACCCGCTAATACTCGCCGATCGACGGGAATCACTGGCTGATTCCCGCCGAATTTGACTTGTGCGTTTTCTGCCCCTGGGCAAATTCACCGGCTTGTACAGGCGGACCGATCCGGACTCCGGGATTCGTGCTTAATGATCCTTGGACTGGTCACTTCAAATGAAACCTAATTTGGGTGGTCCAATTAGAGAGTGACACGTGGCGGAAGGGACTTAACCTAATATGTAATATAAAAGGGAGTAAACCAAACCCTAGCCATCGGATCCGATCATTCTTGCCGAGTTGTCACTGTGCAAAGCCGACGGGAGCGGAAGAGGATGATATCGCGGGTCACCGGAGCCGGATTCGTGAGGAAAAGCTCCGCCGTTTCCGTGGAAGAACACTGCTAACGAAGGCAAGGATGCCGCAGAGAAGGGTAACGCGGTCCATGGCCGGCAATGGAGGAAACGCCGGAAATGAAGTGAGTTTCCTCCCCTCTCCCTTGGTGCTAGATCTGTAGCTATTCTTAGGCGAGAAATCGACTCAAAAGAGTCTTGATGTGTGAGATGAAGCTTTCTAGGAAGGCCATGCTAGAACTTGTGTTCTAAAGCTTAGTCATCTTCAACCTCTCCTCGCTTCAAAGTGATGATAGGGGTGGTCTCGTGAAGAAGAAATGGCCCCAAGAGGGAGAATAAGGGTGGAGGAACTTCTGGTTGCGATTTGGGGAAAATCGCTTGAGGAGGAAGATGAACGGATGCCGTTTACTTCGCTTCAAGATGCGTGCAGAATCTATGTTCTACACGCAGCGACCTTCTTGGCTACTTTTAAGCTGGAAAGGGTCGGATATGGTCTTTTGACTAAACACAAAAGTCGTAGCCCTTGCAATTACCTTTCCAACAAGTGGTTGCACGTTTCCAGGCGATACCTGTAGCCACGGAAAAGTCCGTTTGAATCCGCTGCGGTTGGGAGTTAATGCCCAGGAAATCTGTATCCTGTACGCAGCAGACTTCGAGTTGGATTTCTGGTATGATGTGACCAGGACTGGGCTTTTGACTAAACACTAAAGTCGTAGCCCTTGAAATTACCTTTCCAACGAGTGGTTGCACGTTTTCAGGCGATACCTGTAGCCACGGGAATCCCCAGTCAAAGTTGCAGACCAGATTACATATAATTCTAGGTGATTACAATATGAACTTGGATTCGATGGAATAGATGTTGCAATCCATCTCGAGGTTGGGTGAATTCTTTTGTGTTAATCACCAAGGTAATGTGAGGGTTGATGTTTGAGGACTTGAATTACTATGCCGATATGTGAATCAAGCCTAAGTGAAAGAAAGGCTTTGTTATATTTGGTAGATCACCATTATGCGCATTATCTATAATATGTTGAATTCATGTGGAAGGGTTTGTAAATGATTAAACTATGGCCCTGATGTATAATGAATTGATGGAAGGGAATGGATAGTGCAATGCTTAGAGTGTCGTCTCCCTACGGGTAGCATTGTGGAAGTTAGCAAGTGCGGTGTAGACCGTCGCTAATGGGAATGAGGTTGAGTTGGATAAAATTGGATGGTTGGGCTTGATCCTCGGGGTTCACGTCCCGGGGCTCCTTCCGTGCCATGTGAACGGTTGGGATTGGTCCTCAGTGTTCACGTCCCGAGGCTCCATCCGTACTTGTTGGATGGTTGGGCTTGGTCCTCGTGCTTTCTCTGAGGCTTCTTCCATGCCATTAATTGTGGAATTGCATGCGGTGTGAGTCGACTCGCGGTGTCGTAATCCCGGGTTAAGGATAGAGTGGCAGGTCTACGGGCTCACCAATCGTCACACCGATGGGAGTTGACAGTTAGACCTTGGGCAGTTGGGCTTGGTCCTCGGTGTTCACGTCTCGAGGCTCCTTCCATGCCAAGTGAACGGTTGGGCTTGGTCCTCATGCTCATTTTCGAGGCTCCTTCCGTGTCATACCATAGGCCAGTCGGGGCTAGGATCTTGGTGCATATTTACCCGAGAGAACCCGCTGAGCCGTAGTACGCATGTGAGCTCCGTTGTTATGTTCTTAGCGTTGAGGCGTACGGAGGCCTAGGCCAAGTAGTGTGGAGACAAGCCTAGTAGTGGAGATGCCCACTCTACTGTCACCGTTTGGCCATGACGGTTGATGCTTGAGAGGTTAGCTACCTGCTCGAACAGTGGGAACTATAAGTCTGTGTCGACATAGCGATTGCATGTGCTTGATCATGGGTGCGTCATTGCATTGCATACATAGCATTGCACTTCATTATATACACAAGACCCTCATCGTATAAGTTGGTATGGGCACTCCTATACGATGAGTTACTTTCTACTGAATGACCCTCAACTTATATGCTTGTATGGGCACCCATATAAGTTTAGTTACTTACTGTTCTAGATATATACTCTCTTGCTGCTGTAGATTGTAGATTTGTAAAATAAGACCTTGTTCATTTGTATACTCTTTCTATTGCTATTTATGATATGTACACATACTTCACCTGCTTGTACTACTGATATATATTTATTGTACATGTTCCTTTCTCCGCCCGATGCCAAGGAGTCGCCGGGGGAGCGGATGTGAAACCACTTAATCTTTTTGACTAACGGTTGCTACGTCTTCCTTTTTAGGAGGAAACCCCGCAGGTGGAGCAGCAGGCTACGCAGACGGATAGCCAGGCCAGGGTGACAGGGCCTGAAGGGACGGTACCGTCGCTACCGTCGGTTACAGATGTGAGTGAGAGAGAGATTTTGTTGTAGCCCTTTGGGGCAATTTTGTTCTCGTACTCTGATATTAGAAGCTTACTGTAGCTTCTTTATTTATAATATTATGGACATATGCTTTGTGTGGATTTGACTTTCATATTAATATGGTTGGGTTGGCAGTTATTCTCTGATATTGGTTGTAGCCGGCAGAGTAGGCGTCCTGTGGTATAGGCTAGCCCGAGTGCTAGTACTACCGCAAGGCGGCTATTCTGGGCATAAGACCCCTCTCGTGCCGTGTTTTGTGTTCCGGGAGGGGGTCTTATACAGGAAAGGTCATCCAATCAGCATTCTCAAAGAAGCAGTCACCAGAGAAGTGTTAGTGGTTCAGAACAAATAAAGGAAATTGTTTATCAAAAACCAGAATTCCCTCCTCCTCAACCTCAAACTGAACAAAGAAGGCATTCTGAATCATTCAAGCCTAAAAGAAAATACAGTGAAACTGCACCTCCCAAACCCTTATACACTCTAAGTACTGAAAGCCAAGCTGAGACAAACTTTCAAGCACAGCCTACACATTTCAAGCCTGTTGCACTGCTATCCTCACAGGAAGATCAATCTTCAGCCAGTCAGGATGATGATTCAAAATTCAGGATGGCCAGACTCCAAGAATTAATTGCTTTGTCACAAATAAAAAAGTCCAGAGAAGAAGGACAGGATCCAACAAAATTCTCCACAATGTCGACATACATATAAAAAGAACTTGAAAGGCTTCAGATAAGCAAGAAACTATTTGATCTTACTGAATATATGGCTAGACATCCAGAAGCAATTGTTCCCAGAACATCAACTCGGACAGTGATTGGAGAAGTTGATTTATATATGTCAAAAAGAGAAGCTGAAAATCCTAACAGGGAAATTATATTTACAAAGCCAGGAGAAAAGAAGAAGGAAGAAAAATCTAAGAAGTAGTAGCAGAGAACCCTAAAGAAAAAATAGCTACTTGTGGTATACTTTGTTAAATTCATGTTTTTATTATCTGTTACAAAGCTATGTACTTATATCTGCTGCACTTGTTAGTAAATTATCTGCCAGATATATGGTATGTTCCGGCTTTGTGTATTTTTTATTATTGAGTCTGTTATCAGTGACCTCACCCAAATAGGGGGAGATTGTTGGAACCTCTAGTTGAATTTGGGCTAGGTTCACTGAGTTAGGATATGACCCAATATGTATAGATCAGGGTCATAGGTGTGTCTTATAGTCTAGAACAAGTCCTTGGAGTCAACAGTACAAAGGACCAGCCTCCATAAATGCTAGAGACTCAAGACTTAGAGAAATTAAGGTTTTGAGAAAGTGATCTACGTTCGTCGATCTCAGTTCGACGATAGTCGTGCTGAGCTCAACTAACTCAGAGCCAAAATCTCTGAGCTGAGCTCGACGAACTCCGTTCTTAGAACGACTAACTCTTCAACACTCAACGCCATTATTCACTCAAAGCCAAGGCTGAATAAAAGACAAAGATCACTCAATGCCAGATGTGTTATTCACTCAACGCCGACAGATGGACCAAGTTTTTGGGTCGACTAACTTCACAGTCTCAAGTCGACGAAGGCTGATCATAGGTCGACGAAATCTCAGGTCGACGAAAGCTGATCAGAGGTCGACGAAATCTCAGGTCGACGAAAGCTGATTAGAGGTCGACGAAAGCTGTTTAGAGGTCGACGAAAGCTGATCTCAGGTCAACGAAAACTGTAAGATATTTTGTTATTTATTCTTTCTCTTTCTGTCTCATTATTTTTTTCCATTATAGGCTATTAATTCCCTTGCAAATAAATGCACTTATATTCTCTGAATAGAGCCGTTACTGACAGCATTGATTGCTAACATCATCCATGGAATTAATTGCTTATATCTCGGGACAGGCATAGAATAGAATAATTGACAGCATTCTTGCCGCTTCTCGTTCCCAAGATTTCGGCTGAACATTTATTGCAAAATTTATTTTGAATTCGACCAAGTTGCAGTCATTCTATACACATCTCTTGGCCAAGAAAAGAAGATTACACAGAATAGAAGGAACGATCATCACCTTGAGTAACAGAAAAGAAAACGTCTAGAAGTGCACTGAAAAATAACTCTCAGAAAAATCAACTGCTCTCAAGAGAAGAAGAAAGAACAATCATCACAATCAAGAGTCTTTCTTTCTTTCTCTCCCTCTTTGTTTTCAGGGATCTCAAGTGACAGCAACATTCAAATCAGTCAAGGATCTATGAAAAGCTGAAGGCCTACACCCTTGAACAAAGCTTCCACTCCTGAACCATTCAAGATCTCAGGGGTAGCTTTGACAACAAAATAAGAATCTACACAGTCTTCTCATTTTGATTTGAGAAAAGAAGACTTACATCACTCTCTCATTCCCACCTCTTTACCGGGTTTTAATTCCCTTCAAAATTATTCTGGTTGCAAGTCTCCTTCCAAAAGACTTGATGTTTGGTTTTTGAGCACCTGATCAAAAGCTCATTGGTGACAGTCACCTGATCAAAACCTGTAGTGGATTCCTACCAAGGGTGGTAGAAGAGTGGACGTACCCAGTTTTGGGAACCACTATAAATTTCTTGTGTTTTCTGGTTGCTCTTTCTTTTCTGTTCTTGTTGTGGCTGTGTTAGTTAGATATTCTGTGATCCTTGATTTACTTTAATCTGTGTTAGTTAGATATAGTTGTTAAAGGTAAAGATAGTATACTGTTAAAGATGAAAATTTTAAAACACACAGACATACTCTATTCACCCCCCCCCTCTAGAGTAGATCAGATCTAACCATAACTTTCAGGTTGGAGGGATTCAAGACGGGTCAGTCCTGCGAGCTGGAGTCTCGAGTTGAAATACTTTCATGTGCATAAACAAAATAGTGGCGGGTCATGCGGTACTTGACCAATCGTAACGCCGATGGTAGTACAGTGACTCAGGTGAGGTGTCCGGGTGGAGGGCCCAGTATGTTGTTTATACTGCGGTCTGTGGACAATTCCCGAAGACGCACACCCGACCAAACAAGATTGACGGGTAGTCAGCAATTAGTACACAAAACTCTAGAGTGCACCTAGGATGTGTATAGAGGCGTATGGGAGAGGTCTAGGCATGGTGGTGTGCATACCGGCCTAGAAAGAAGAAATGTCCGTTCCACTGCTGCCGTAGCCACAACGGTGGTACCTGAGAGTGATGCAAGCTCTCAAAAAGTGGGAACTAAAGGTCTGGGATCTCAGAGTCATGTGCGTGTGTTGCACTAGTATGAATCATAAATCACATGCATATCATTCATTCATAGTATGTCATACGCATCATGGATCCTTATCATATAAATTAGTATGGGCTCTTTTATATGATAAGTTAATTTGGAAATCCTAACTTATAAGTTTGTATGGGCATTCATATAAGTTAGGGTACTTCTGTGATGTTAGTGTAGCAGTAGCTAGTTTTCCTTTCTGATCTGTACTTTACATGTTTCAGCACTTACTCTTTTAGTACTTCTTTTACTTGTACTATATACACAGAACTGCTAGAGTAGAAGTAGTTGATTCTTTAGATACTTGTACTATAGTCCCACCGTCATCTACTTCCACTTTGACACCCTTTGTTGTCCTCCACTTCGTCCTCCCGCCCGGTACCTAGGAGTTGCGGGGACGAGGTATGGAGGAAACGACTTAGTATTTTTGACTAATAGTCGTGACCATATCATTTTAGGAGCTCAAGGAGATTGAGCACCAACACGATGAGGTGGCAGGTGAAAGTTATCTAGTGTCAACTAACTTCATCTATGGGGGGGGGGGGTAATAGGTGATTTGCAGTCTTTTGCGGAATAAAAATTAACCTACACAAGAAAACAACCACAACACAGAAAAGCACAAAAGCAATTATAGTTGTTCCCCGATTTGGGTACGTCCATTCTCCCCCTTCGACCTATCTCCCAACAAGGGACGACTCGGTCACTTCACCAAGCGGATTGAAATTCAATCCTCACACTATGGAAGAAACCCTTCCACCCGAAGGAGTCACTACTCCTCCACCACGGGTTGCACCCAACCCTTACAACTAGGAATAAAAATTCCTTTACAACAAAGTTAAAATAGAATGTACAGAAAATACAAACTACGTATGGAGAACCCGATGTACCTCTTCGTTAGATGAAGCTTTCTTGATGAAGACGAAGAGTCCACGATCGGAGCACTCCCTTGGAGAGGATCTTCCCGAGATCGGCGGCGGCAAAGGATTGCGGCGGCGATGCTTTGTATATCCAAACTTCTTTACGAAGCTAGCAAGGTCTACCAACGATCTTACTTGGATCGATCGTCTCAATCAATTCGGAGGGGGGAAATATTCCCGCTCAACAAATCAAGAGACAAAGGATCCCAAAATAGAAATGTGAGACGCTAAGCTTAGCCTCGGTTCTGTCGCCGGACGGTCAAAGAGGACCTCTAAGATCAGCGACGGCGACGATCTTGCGAGTGGCGACAGCGACGGAACGAGTTTCGCGATCGGCTAGGTTACGCTCGGCGGCTTTGATTTCTCGTGATTAATTACTGTTGGAGTTCGAAATATGCGAGTATTTATACTATAGACCAACCCTAAATGACCGTTGTGGGCCCCACAAGGAGAAACCCTAAGCCCGGTCCAAACAGCGCTTGATATCTTTGTTCGGTCCAGCGAGCAGGTTGAAATCGCCTAAGGCAAATTCGGCGGGAATCATTGGTGATTCTCGACGAATTGGCGAGAATCACTTATGATTCCCGTCGAATTATCCTTGGTAGAATTTTAGCTGAAAAGCTTGCCATCCGGAGTGAATCGGCGAGAATCAAAACCATTCTCGACGAATCGGAGAGAATGCAGAGTCATTCTCGATGATTTGGTGAGAATCACTTATTGATTCTCGACGATTCTGACTTAGAAGAATTCTTGAAGGCGTTGAGTCAGCCGGATGCAGTCAGCGGGAATCAGCGAGTGATTCTCGATGATTCGACGAGAATCACTAGTGATTCCCGTCGAATCGGCGAGAATCACATAGTGATTCCCGTCGAATTTAACTTAGACGATTCTTCGTCTTTCTTCCTATGAGTTGGTCTTTGACCCATCCTTGCTCCTCGTCTGCTCTTGATCTATCTTGACCATGTGCTTGAAAATAAGTACAATCCAATAGAGAGAGCACACGTGAGTCAACACACTGATCTGCTCAACGAGGGATTACGCTGCGCAAACCCGTGTATATTGACCCACTGTACCCTGACATTGGTGTGTACTTAGCATGGACTAGATGCAAGCACAACTTGATAAAAGATCGTCAAATACAACTTGTCCAGTCAACTTAGCTTGTTCAGGGGCTTCTTCAAATCAGGTCCATTGTGGATACAATATCCAACAATAGGACATGAGGAGCAGATACCGCTACCACCGACAACTACTACTGCGCGTCCTCAGGTGGGATGAGTTGATGATGATGGTTAGCTTTTGCTTTTGATTTGAGAGAGAGAGATTAGTGATATTCATGTACAAGGCATAAGCCCTTATTACTTTCATTTCTTTTCTCAATGTGGACTGATGTATTTCCTTTTCATATATATATATATATATATATATATATATATATATATATATATATATATATATATATATGCTCTGTGACTTGTGGACTAGTTAGCTGTTTTTACACTGCTTTACACTTCTGTTTCTCAAATTGGCCTATTGGGTATATGATCGTACTAGCCGGCAGAATTGGCGTGTTGCTGTCGACTAACCCGTGAGTTAATGTCACCGTAAGGCAACTTTTCTGGGCATAAGACCGGGAGCCTCCTTTGTAAGGGGAGGGTCTTACATGCGGTACCCTCGGGCCCGCGTTTGTAGAGAGAGCGCGTTCGCCGGAGGTAAAAATGGGTGTTCAAGCAGCCGAGCGGCAAAAAATGGGTGCAACACGAGGAATTACCAGGAGGTCACCCATCCCAAGACTACTCTCGCCCAAGCTTGATTAACTGCAGAGTTCTGATGGGATCGTGTGCCCTAGTGCTGGTGTGGTCGCACACGTTGGAATACTCCGGCACATTTTATTTAAGCCAAGATCCCTGATGCCCGATTTTCTTGATTGTGGGCTCCGTTGCAATTCAGATTAAGAAATTTTGGCGGCTCAAATTTTTATGCGCGGACACAATCGGGTCGCCGCGTTGCCGCCTCTACGCGAGATTCCCAAAATGGGGAAGTGGTGGCGATTTTGCCGCCTGAGCGCGCAGTTACGTCGCGGCCTTTAATATATCCTTGGAAGTTTTTCCCGAAGCAAGCTTTCGCTGGCATATCCGTTAGGACGAAATTGACAACGTGAAAACTTTGAGATAACTTTAAAGCGGAGTTGAAAATATGCTATCTGAGGGCATAAAACGATCTCGAACAGGATCACCCAGTTCTCTAGTGGAAGGACAACTCCGAGAGCTTTCCAAAATGGTATTGTGCGCGAAAATGAGACGGTCTGATCAAAAGTTATGGTCGTTTGAAGTGCCTTGCATTTAGAAACTAAGTCACGTCTTTCTTTTGATTTCATGCTCGTCGCCAACGCAGGATGATAAGGCCATGCGTACATTCTGTTGATTTTGAAAATTCTGCCCTGTCTGCGTGGGTGGTACCCTCGGGCTTGCATTCGGATAGAGAGGGCATTCACTAGAGGTAAAAATTGGCTTTAATACAGCCGAGCGGCAAAAAATGGGTGCAACACGAGGACTACCCAGGAGATCACCCATCCCAGTACTAATCTCTCCCAAGCACGCTTAACTGCGGAGTTCTGATGGGATCCGGTGCTCTAGTTCTGGTATAGTTGCACACTTTGGAATACTCCGACACATTTTATTTAAGCCAAGATCCCCGACGCCCGATTTACTGGATTGCGGGCACCGTTACGATTCAGATTAAGAAATTTTTGCGGCTCAAATTTTTATGCGCTGTAACGACCGGGTCGCCGCGCCGCCGCCTCTTTGCGGGATCCCCGAAATGTGGAAGTGGTGGCGATTTTGCCCCCTGAATGCGCAGTTATGTCGCGGCCTTTACTGTATCCTTGGAAGTTTTTCCCGAAGTAAGCTTTCGTTGGCATATCCATTAAAATGAAATTGACGAAATGAAAACACTGGGATAACTTTAAAACGTAGCTGAATATACGCGCTCTGATGGCACAAAACGAGCTCAAATGGGTTCACCCCATTCGCCAGTAGATGGAGAACTCCGAGAGCTTTCAAAAATGGTATTGTCCGTGAAAATCAGACGGCCTGATCAAAAGTTATGGTTGTTTGAAGTGCCTTGCATTTGGAAACTAAGTAATGTCTTTCTTTTGATTTCCTGCCCATCGCCTGCGTAGGATGTTAAGGCCACACATCTTTTCTATTTATTCTGAAAATTCTGCCCAATTCGTGTGGGGGGTACCCTCGGGCCCGCATTCGTAAGGAGAGCGCGTTCTCAGGAGGTAAAAAAGGGCATTCATACAGCCGAGCAACAAAAAATGGGTTCAACACGAGGACTTCCCAGGAGGTCACCCATCCTAGTACTACTCTTTCCCAAGCTTGATTAACAGCGAAGTTATGATGGGATCTGGTGCTCTAGTGCTGGTATAGTCGCACACAACGGAATACTCCAGGACATTTTATTCAAGCAAAGATCCCCGACGCCGGATTTTCTAGATTGCGGGCTCCGTTGCCATTCAGATTAAGAAATTTTTGCGGCTCAATTTTTTACGCCCGGCAACGACTGGTTCGCCACGCCGCCGTCTCTATGCGGGATCCCTAGAATGGGGAAGTGGTGGCGATTTTTTCGCCTAAGCACGCAGTTATGTCGGGGTCTTGACTGTATCCTTTGAAGTTTTTCCCAAAGCAAGCTTTAACTGGCATATCCATTAGGACAAAATTAACGAAATGAAAACACTGGGATAACTTTAAAACATAGCTGAATATACGCGATCTGAGGGCACAAAACGAGCTCGAACGGGTTCACATTGTTCGCCAGTGGATGGACACCTCCGAGAGATTTCCGAAATCGTATTGTGTGCGAAAATCATATGGTCTGATCAAAAGTTATGGCAATTTGAAGTGTCTTGTATTTAGAAACTAAGTCATGTCTTTCTTTTGATTTCCTTCCCGTCTCCTGCGCATAATGTTAAGGCTACACATCATTTCTGTTTACTCCGAAAATTTCGGCCAGTCCGCGTGGGAAGTACCCTCGGGCCCGCATTTGTAGAAAGAGAGCGTTCGCTAGAGATAAAAATGGGCGTTCATGCTGCCGAGCGTCAAAAAATGGATGCAACACAAAGAATTCCCAGGTGGTCACCCATCCCAGTACTACTGTCGCCCAAGCACGCTTAATTGCAGAGTTCTGATGGGATACGTTGCTCTGGTGCTGGTATGGTCGCATACATTGGAATACTCCGACACATTTTATTTAAGACAAGATCTGCGATGCCCGATTTTCTAGATTGCGGGCTCTGTCGCCATTCGGATTAAGACATTTTGGCGGCTCAAATTTTTACACGCGGCAACGACCGGGTCGCCGCGTCACCGCCTCTACCCAGGATCCCCGAAATGGGAAAGTGGTGGAGATCTTGCCGCCTGAGCGCGCAGTTATGTCGCGGCCTTCTCTGTATCCTTGGAAGCTTTTCCCGAAGCAAGCTTTCGCTGGCATATCCATTAGGGCGAAATTGACGAAATGAAAACACTGGGATAACTTTAAAATGGAGCTGAATATATGCGATCTGAGGGCAAAAAATGAGCTCGAATGTGTTCATCCCATTCGCCAATGGATGGACAACTCCGAGAGCTTTCCGAAATGGTATTGTGCGTGAAAATCAGACGGTCTGATCAAAAGTTATATCCGTTTGAAGTGCCTTTCATTTGGAAACTAAGTCACATCTTTCTTTGGATTTCCTGCTCGTTGCCTACCCAGTCCGCTTGAGGGGTACCCTCGGGCCCGCATTTGTAGAGAGAGTGTGTTCGCCGGAGCTAAAAATGGGCGTTCATGCAGCCGATCGACAAAAAATGGGTGCAAAACGAGGACTTCCCTGGAGGTCACCCATCCAAGTACTACTCTCGCCCAAGAAAGCTTAACTGCGGAGTTCTGATGGGATCCTGTGCTCTAGTGCTGGTGTGGTCGCACACGTTTGAATACTCCGGCACATTTTATTTAAGCCAAGATCACCAACCACAATTTATGGATTGCAGGCTTCGTTTCCATTTGGATTATGCTATTTTGGCAGCTCAAATTTTTATGTGTGGCAATGACCGGGTCGCCGCCCCGCCGCCTCTACACGGGATCCCCAAAATGGGAAAGTGGTTGCGATTTTGCCGCCTGAGCGCGCAGTTATGTCGCGGACTTTACTGTTTCCTTGGAAGTTTTTCCCGAAGCAAGCTTTCGTTATCATATCCATTAGAACAAAATTGACGAAACGAAAACATTGGGATAACTTTAAAACAGAGTTAAATATACACGATATGAGGGCACAAAATGAGCTCGAACGGGTTAACCCCATTCGCCAGTGGATGGACAACTGTGAGAGCTTTCCAAAATTGTATTGTTCGCGAAAATCATACCATCTGATCAAAAATTATGGCCGTTTGAAGTTTCTTGCATTTGGAAACTAAGTAACGCCTTTCTTTTGATTTCCTGCCCATCGCCTAAGCAGGATGTTAAGGCCATGCATCCGTTCAATTTATCTCAAAAATTCAGCCAAGTCCACGTGGGTGGCACCCTCGTGCCTACGTTCGTAGAGAGAGTGCGTTCACCGGAGGTAAAAATGGGCGTTCATGCAGCGAGCGACAAAAAATGGGTGTAACACGAGGACTTCCCAGGAGTCAATCCATCCCAGTACTACTCTCGCCCAAGCATGCTTAACAATGGAATTATGATGGGAATCAGTTTTTTAGTGCTGGTATAGTTGCACACGTTTTAATACTCCGTGACATATTATTTAAGCCAAGATCCCCGAGGCACGATTTTATTGATTGTAGGCTCCGTTGCCATTCGGATTAAGCAATTTTGGCAGCTCAAATTTAAACGCGCGGCAACGACCAGGTCGCCGCGCTGCCGCCTCTATGCGGGATCCCCGAAATGGGGAAGTGGTGGCGATTTTGTCGCATGAGTGTGCAGTTATGTCACTGGCTTTACTATATCCATGGAAGTTTTTCCCGATGCAAGCTTTCGCTGGCATATCCATTAAGACAAAATTGATGAAAAGAAAATACTGGTATAACTTTAAAATGGAGTTGAATATACGCGATCTGCAGGCACAAAACGAGATCGAACGGGTTCACCTAGTTCACCAGTGGAAGTACAACTCCGAGAACTTTCCGAAATGGTATTTTGCGTGAAAATCAGACGGTCTGATCAAAAGTTATGGCCGTTTGAAGTGCCTTGCATTTGGAAACTAAGTCACGTTTTTCTTTTGAGTTCCTACCCGTCTCCTATGCAGGATGTTAAGGCCACGTGTCTGTTCTGTTGATTGCGGTGATGAGATCCGGTGATCTAGTGCTGGTATGGTCGCACACGTTGGAATACTCTGTCACATTTTATTTAAGCCAAGATCCTCGAGGCCCGATTTTCTGGATTGCGGGCTCTGTTGCCCTCCAGATTAAGTAATTTTTGAGGCTCAATTTTTTATGCGCGACAACGACCGGGTCTCCACCCCTCCGCCTTTACACGGGATCCCTGAAATGGGTAAGTGGTGGCGATATTGCCGCCTGAGTGCGCAGTTATGTCGCGGCCTTTACTGTATCCTTGGAAGTTTTTCCCGAAGGAAAATTTCGCTGGCATATCCATTAGAATGAAATTGACGAAATGAAAACACTCGGATAACTTTAAAATAGAGCTAAATATACGCAATCTGAGGGCACAAAACGAACTCAAATGGGTTAACCCAGTTTGCCAGTTGATGGACACCTCCGAAAGCTTTCCGAACTAGTGTTGTGCGCGAAAATCAGACGGTATTATCAAAAGTTATGGTCGTTTGAAGTGTCTTGCATTTAGAAACTAAGTAACGTCTTTCTTTTAATTTCCTTTCTATCTCTGTGCAGCATGTTAAGGTTACGCGTTCGTTCTGTTTATTCAGAAAATTCTGCCCAGTCTTTGAGGGTAGTACCCTCGGGCCCACATTTGTAGAGAGAGCGTGTTCACTGGAGATAAAAAGGGGCATTCATGCTGTCGAGCAGCAAAAAATGGCTGCAACAGGAGAACTTCCCAGGAGGTCACCCATCCCAGTACTAATGTCGCCCAAGCACGCATAAGTACAAAGTTCTGATGGGATCTTGTGCTCTAGTGATGGTATGGCCTAACACGTTGGAATACTCCAGCACATTTTATTTAAGACAAGATCAACGACGCCCGATTTTCTTGATTGCGGGCTCCATTGCCATTCAGATTATGCAATTTTGACCGCTCAAATTTTTACGTACGACAACGACCGGGTCGCCGCGCTGCCGCCTCTACGTGTGATCCCAAAAATGGGGAAGTGCTGGCAATTTTTCCACCCGAGCATGCAGTTATGTCGCGGACTTTACTGTATTCTTGGAAGTTTTTCCCAAAACAAACTTTCGCTAGCATATCAATAAGGACGAAATTGATGAAATGAAAATACTCGGAAAACTTTAAAACAGAGCTGAGTATATGCAATCTGAGGGCAGAAAACGAGCTTGAACATGTTCATCAGATTTACCAGTGGATGGACAACTCGAAGAGCTTTCCAAAATGGTATTGTGCGTGAAAATCAGACAGTCTGATCAAAAGTTATGGTCGTTTGAAGTGCCTTACATTTTGAAACCAAGTCACGCCTTTCTTTTGATTTCCTGCCTGTCGCCTGTGCAGGATGTTATTGCCACGCGTCCGTTCTGTTAATTCAAAAAATTCCACCCGGTCCACGTGTGCGGTACCCTCGGGCCCGCATTTGTAGAAAGGGCGCGTTTCGACGGATGTAAAAATGAGCGTTCATGTAGCCGATCAGCAAACAATGGGTGCAAAACGAGGACTTCCCTTGAGGTCACCCATCCCTGTACTACTCTCTCCCAAGCATGCTTAATTGCGGAATTTAATGGGATCCAGTGCTCTAGAGCTGGTATGGTCACACATGTTGGAATACTCCGACACATTTTATTTTAGCCAAGATCCCCGACCGCGATTTTCTGGATTACGGGCTCCGTTGTCATTCAGAATAAGCAATTTTGCGGCTCAAATTTTTACGCACGGTAACGAACGGGTTGTCGTGCCACCGCCTCTACGCGGGATCACCGAAATGGAAAAGTGGTGGTGATTTTGCTGCCTGAGCGCGTAGTTATGTCGCGGCCTATACTGTATCCTTGGAAGTTTTTCCATAATCATGCTTTCGCTAGCATATCCATTAGGACGAAATTGACTAAATGAAAACACTGGAAAAACTTTAAAATAGAGCTGAATATATGCGATTTGAGGGCACAAAACGAGCTCGAATGGGTTCACCCAGTTTGTAGTGGATGGAAAACTCTGAGAGCTTTCCAAAATGGTATTGTGCGCGAAAATCAGAATGTCTGATCAAAAGTTATGGCCGTTTGAAGTGCCTTGCATTTGGAAACTAAGTAACATCATTATTTTGATTTCCTGCCCATCGTCTGCGCATGATGTTAAGGCTACGCATCCATTCTATTTCTTATGAAAATTCTGCCCAGTCCGCGTGGGGGGTACCCTCAGGCCCGCGTTCGTAGAGAGAGCGCATTCTCCGGGGGTAAAAATGGGCGTTCATGATCCCGAGCAGCAAAAAATTTGTGCAACATGAGGACTTCCAAGGAGGTCACCCATCCCAGTACTACTCTCGCCCAAGCACGCTTAACTGCAGAGTTCTGATGGGATTTGGTGCTCTAGTGCTGGTATGGTCGCACACGTTCGAATACTCCGACACATTTTATTTAAGCCAAGAACCCCGACCGCGATTTTCTGGATTGCAAGCTCCGTTGACATATGAATTAAGCAATTTTGGCCGCTTAAATTTTTACGCGCAACAATGACCGGGTCGCCACGTAGTTATGTCACGGCCTTTATTATATCCTTGGAAGTTTTCCCGAAGCAAGCTTTCGCTGGCATATCCATTAGGACGAAAAACACTGCGATAACTTTAAAATAGAGCTGAATATACGCTATCTGAGGGCACAAAAAGAGCTCGAACGAGTTCACCCCATTCGCCAGTGGATTGACAACTTAGAGAGCTTTCAAAAATGGTATTGTGCACGAAAATCAGAGGGTCTAATCAAAAGTTATGGCCGTTTGAAGTGCCTTGCATTTGGAAACTAAGTAACCTCTTTCTTTTGATTTCCTGCCCGTCGCCTGCGCAGGATGTTAAGGCCACGCATCCATTCTAGTTATTACAAAATTTTCGCCCAGTCCGCGTGGGGGGTACCCTCCGACCTGCGTTCGTAGAGAGAGTACGTTCGCCGGAGGTAAAAATGGGCGTTCATGCAGCCGAGCGGCAAAAAATGGGTGCAACACGAGGACTTCCCAGGAGGTCACCCATCCCAGTACAACTCTCGCCCAAGCATGCTTAACTGCGGAGTTATGATGGGATTCAGTGCTCTAGTCCTGGTATGATCGCACACATTTTAATACTCTGGGACATTTTATTTAAGCCAAGATCCCCGACGCCCGATTTTCTGGATTGCGGGCTCCGTTGCAATTCGGATTAAGCAATTTTAGCGGCTAAGATTTTTACGCGCGGCAACGACCAGGTCGTCGCGCCGCCACCACTACGCGGGATCCTCGAAATGGGGAAGTGGTTGCGGTTTTATCGCCTGAGCGCGCAGTTATGTCACGACCTTTACTGTATCCTTGGAAGTTTTTCTCGATGTAGGCTTTCGCTGGCATATCAATTAGGACGAAATTGAAGAAATGAAAACACTGGGATAACTTAAAAATTGAGCTGAATATACGCGATCTGTGGGCGCAAAATGATCTCGAACGGGTTCCCCAGTTCGTCAGTACATAGACAACTAGGATAACTTTCCGAAATGGGATTGTGCGCGAAAATCAGATGATCTGAGCAAAAGTTATGGTCGTTTTAAGTGCCTTGCATTTGGAAACTGAGCCATGTATTTCTTTTGATTTCCTGCCCGTCTCCTGCGCAGGATGTTAAGGCCACGCGTCCATTCTGTTGATTCCGAAAATTCACCCCAGTCCGTGTGGGTGTTACAATCGGGCCCGCATTCGTAAAGAGAGCACGTTTGCCGGTGGTAAAAATGGCCGTACATGCCGCCGAGCGGCAAATAATGGGTGCAACACGAGGACTTCCCAAGAGGTCACCCATCCCAGTACTACTCTTGCCCAAGCACGCTTAACTGCAGAGTTCTGATGGGATCCGGTGCTCTATTGCTTGAAAGGCCGCACACGTTGGAATACTCCGACACATTTTATTTTATCCAAGAGACCAAACGCCCGATTTTCTGGATTGCGAGCTCTGTTGCCATTGAGATTAAGCAATTTTGGAGGCTCAAATTTTTACGCGCGGCAACAACCGGGTCGCCGCGCTGCCGCCATTACACAGGATCCCCAAAATGGGGAAGTGGTCTCGATTTTGCCGCCTGAGCGCACAGTTATGTCGCGGCCTTTAATGTATCGTTGAAAGTATTTCCCGAAGCAAGCTTTCACTTGCATATCCATTAGGGCGAAATTGTCGAAATGAAAACCCTGGTATAACTTTTACACGAAGCTGAATATTCGCGACATAAGGGCACAAAACAAGCTCGAACGAGTTCACCCCATTCCATAGTGGAGTGACAGCTCCGAGAGCTTTCCGAAATGGTATTGTGCGGGAAAATAAGACGGTCTGATCAAAAGTTATGGATGTTTGAAGTGCCTTGCATTTCGAAACTAAGCCACATCTTTCTTTTGATTTCATGTCTGTTGCCTGCGTAGGATGATACGGACACGCATCCGTTCTATTGATTCCAAAAATTCTGCCCAGTCCGCTTGGGTGGTACCCTCTGGCCGGCATTTGTAGAGAGAGCGCGTTCGCCGGAGGTAAAAATGGGCGTTCATGCACCCGAGTGATGAGTCCAAGTTATATACATATTTTTGGACTCATCTAACCAGTTTTCTCGTTAATGCACTACACTTGGGAGCCATAATTATTTGTATTTGTTTCTCTGTCAATTTCTTATTAAGTGCACCTTAGGCCCATTTTCGGTGTGATTTTGTTGTTTCTGTACTTTTGCCCTTTACTTGGTGTTTTTCTGTGTTTGGAGAATGTAGTGTGCACACTTTGGTGGCCTTTCTATTTTTACTTCAGGTACAAGGTTCGTGTGCGTGTTCCGGGATTGTCCGGTAAATCCCAAACGGTACAGGAACACTACGCACGATCACTGGGCCTATTGCGCACGACCAATGGTCGTGCGCCACTAATTGTGCGCACTATATTATCCATTTTCCTTTTTCTGCCTGGGCAGCCGCATGAGAACTTGACATAGTGCGCACGACTACTAGTCATGCGCCACTGCTCGTGCACGTTTACTTAACTTTTTTGAAGTTCTGCCATTGCCAATCACACGATCAGGAGATCCAGTGCGCACGACCACCAGTCGTGCGCAACAGATTGTGCGCATATATACTAATATTTCTATCCAGCTGCAGGTTTCGCTGGAGCAGAGCGCACGATCATCAATCGATAGTGCGCACGACCACTGGTCGTACGCCACTGATCGTGCGCTCTGATTACTCTGCTTCCGTATATAAGGCCCTACTCCGCAAATTAGGTCACGTTTTTTTTTTCCATTTTTCCGCCCCACAGCTGCGCGCGAAGTGTTGTTCCTGTCCTCCACAGGTCCTCCACTCTTCTCCACCCATCGGGAAGCATTATCCGACCATCCAAATCCATATTCAACCTTTGGAGTGCTCCTGACCACCAGCAGCGAGCAACGAGAACTTTTGGTGTTATTCCTCTGGACAAAAGGAAGAAAGGATTGAAGGAAAGGAAAGAAGACGGAAAAGAACATGTGGATTGACGACCCATTTGCATCCGGTAGCAACCATGATAAGTGTCGTGAAGTGGATTGAAAACCCACCACTCCGGCCAAGAACCACGGCTACGCTTTCCCTCTTTCGGTTTACTCTACCTCTTCTCTTTATGGAATGTACTCTTAAGCTTGTAATAAAAGTAAACTTGCTTTTAATTTGTCTATGAATGAAGTTTTTTTGGTTAGTTACTTGCTCTATTGTAAGCTGTGATGCACTCACCTCCGCTCACATCCACTCAATCGCGCACTTGAACCACTCTGGCAAAGGATAGAGTTTGTGGATGAAGAGGTGATTACAAACCTCACTCTCCGAATTTTCTCTCCGTCCATCCGCCTAACGAAGCACAACATACCGGCCTACACTCACTCCATCACCCAAGTGAAGCGGTGCTGGCGACCCGCAGTTGTGTTCTTTTTTTTGTTCTGTAGCATTAGGAATCCAAACAAACTACTTTGTTGTTTATTTCAACTCTTAGTAACAATCTTCACATGACGCTATCACATACCCTTCCTGCAATTCCTCGAGATCGACATTCAGAGAAGCCATTCCCAAATTATTACTTGATAGCGACCGGTACACCTGCCGACAACGCATCAAGTTTTTGGCGTCGTTGTCGGGGAGTGCAGGCGTAAGTGATCTAGGTTGTCTAAGGTAGTTACTCAAGAGTTGTTGTTTTTTATTTTATGTTTTGTTGTCATCTTTTGTGTACGCAGAGACAAGGATCGGGAGAGGTTCTTTCTTACGATCCTGAAATAGAGAGGACCGCTCGAGCACGGAGGCATACTGCAAACGCTCGGCTAGAGATGGATCAAAATCTAATTTAGGTTGGAAGCCATGGAAGAGGAGAAGATCCCATCTTAGGGCCAGTAGCTGATTAGAATATTGGAAACTAGCAGGGACAGCCGTTGCATAGGGCTGGTCCGAGAGTAAATGGAGCTGCTACTGGAGGGCAGCATGTTGATGAGAATGAGGTAAATATGTCGAGGCCTCACACGATGAGAGATTACACTACTCCCACTATTGGGAGTGTGTATCCAGCTTTTGGGCCGGCCATCCCTAACCTGCAGTTTGAAATCAAACAGGCTATTTTGAACATGATACGCAGCAACTCTCAATTCTCTAGGTTGTAGAGCGAGGACCCACACATGCATCTCTCGGATTTTTCTGAGATATGCGCGACCTTCCGTTACGGCAGAATACCCGACGAAACGGTGAAGATGAAGCTATTTCCGTTTTCACTGTGTAATAAAGCCAAGGCGTGGCTATATAGCCTACCTCAGGGAATTTCCACAACATGGGATGCTTTAACCGCGCGATTCTTGGAGAAGTTAAATCTGGTAGACAAGATTGTTAACCTGCGCCGGGAGATAGGTAACTCACGCAAGTTTGATGAGGATAGCCTAGTGGAGGCATGGGAACACTTCAATGATTTGCTGAGGAAATGCACAAACCATGAGTTCCAGCCTTGGAACATGGTGGGCTAGTTCTACTTTTCCATCGAGCCCAATTATAGGGCTATGATTGGCGCTGCTGCTGGAGGATTGTTGATGAACCTTACACCTGAGGTAGCACTGAGGCTTCTGCAAGATACTGCCCCACACAGCATATATTGGACTGCTGGGAGAAATACCCAAAGGAACACCCGTGGAATCTTCGCTCTTGGATAAGTTGTACCCATTGCAACACCTGTCATGCCAATCTCTTGCCAAGGATGCGGCGGGGACGACAATCACACATATGAATGCCCGGGATAAGAACTGTTTGGTGAGATGTATAATTTGAATATGAACGAATCTGTGAATTTTATTGCTAACCAAAATAGGGGTGTGTCATATGGAAATCCGTATAACCCAGGGGTGAGAAATCACCCCAACTTTTCGTGGAACAAAAATGTCGGTGGCCAACGATGGTAACCAGGGCAGCATCAATTCGATGTTTCAGCCTCTGGGAGCCAACCGAGGCCGTCTAATCCAGGTTATAATCAGACCCCTTCAGCATCGAAGAAGAGTAATTTGGAGGAGATGATGGAGAAGTTCGTTGAGGTTGCTCAATCGAATATGGATAATCAGACCGCATCTATGCGGAATCTGGAAGTACAACTGGGATAATTAGCCAAGGTGCTAGTTGAGCGTCCCCATGGGACTCTTCAAAGTAATACAGAGAAGAACCCCATAGATCAGGGGAGGAGCCTTGCTGAGAAGGAAATGGGGTGTGTGGTGATCTAGTGATTGCTTGTACGATCAACAACATCGAGACCTCCGCACTTTGTGATTCCGGATCTTCTAGAAACGTTCTCGCTTTGCAAGACGTTGAAAAGTTTGATTTAAAATTAAATCCGGATGATTGTATCTCTCTTGTTTTAGCTAACAGAGTTTTAGTGGACACTGAAAAAGAGGTGAGAGAGGTTGAAGTTACAGTGGATGGAACCAAGGTTGTAGCAGATTTCCAAGTATTAGGGCCTATCGAAAATACTTCGATCCCAATCTTGGAAGTCCCATTTTTTGAGGGAGAGAAGCGCAATCTTGGATTTTTCCAAGGGGCATGTGGTTGTACCAAATGTGGTGAAACTGCCATGCTTACCTGACTCCGTAACTGAACCTCTGTACACCTCTCCTAATTTTATCACTGATGAATTGTTTAGTAATGTGGATGACAGAGATAAACAAGAAACATGGAAGCAGAAGGAGAAATGAAGTATGTGTGAAGAAGAGCATGGTGATGAGGAAGAAAGAAGGAGTTGTTGGTTCGTGAGGAGGCTGCTGATGAAATTCCTGAGTTTAGATTTGTAGGAGAGCATGATTATCCTCATGCTGAATTTATGAATAAACAATTTAATTGTAAGGTTTCGTGGGCAGATCTGGTTTCTACTATGCCGTCGGAGACATTGAAACCTAAAACTTTGGATGGGGAGTTTGTTGATTACGCTAAGTGGCATTCCCCCACAGTGGAGAAAAAGGGAAATGAACGTTTATTGCGATCCGCTCATTCTGTTGCTCTCAAGGGAGAGAACTTAGGGGCTTAGGGCAGGTTGGGTAAAACCAACTTGAACCCTAAAGCTTCAAATCCTGGCCTTTTTCACTCATGTTGGGAGCTCTATCATAAATCTGCGTTTAGTTGATAATTTGTTGGATAGTTCTGCTAGTAACTGCCAGTGGACTTGCTTAATTTTTTTGTTTATTTAGTTGTTGAGGACATAAAACTCTATATCATGCTAATACAGGTATTTGGTCCACCTTAAGGACGTTTAACAAAAGGGCTTCTGGGAGACAACCCATGTTGGACCACTTGGTCCTGTTTTGTGTACTGTGTTTCTTTATATATATATATATATATATTTCTATTTACTTATTTTGCGTGGATCTATAATTCACAGGTGCGGTAAATTTTTGAGGCGCGGTAACCCAGCCGTTAATGGACAATCTCGCTTCACGACTGGTATGCTCAATTTTGCGCATAAGTACTTCTTACCCCTAGCTCTTTATCTTATTTGGAATGTTTATTTTTCTAGTTGTCGCATTCAAGTCTGGGGGTAGAGCTGCCTGTAGTCACTACACAGCACAATTTATTGCATACCAATCTGTTATTTACTTATTTCATAATCATTGTAGCACACACTGAATCACCCGGAAGAGCGCGCTCTTAACCACGCGCGCGGCTCGAGTCAAATGTATTATTTTTGTGTAAACTTTAAAATAGTGGTGTTGGCTTAGGATTTTAGGATAGAGTAGTTCGAAACTCATGCAGTGCTCCTAATCGAGTACTCATGGTTTGTGTAGAAATAGTATAGATTTACTTTTTCTTTATGCTCGTAGATTTATACTTTTTCTGTAGATGTAAATATTGTTTGTACTACTCAAAATTGTTGAATTTGGAGTAATCAAAATCGTATGGTCCCCGACATTGATGGATTTCTTTGGTGGTGATCACGAGCCCCAGTTTTGGCAATGCTCATCTTAGTGGCCTGCCTACTTTCTTCCTACACATGACCGAACGATTCTCCAGAATTCTAATTTTGAGTAGATACAATATTTATTTACCCATGTCGAATAGTTTAAACTCCGTAGTATAATTAAAAAGTTTTTATATTCTATTTTCTATGCACATGATGTATTTTATTTCTCGTCGTACTTTATTTTGAAATTTCTGAGACAGCTAGCTGATTTCAAGTCCACGGAGTGATGATTTGCTCGGGACGTGCAAATGGGTAAGTTTGGGGGTGTGATGACTCCAAGTTATATACATATTTTTGGACTCATCTGGGCTAGTTTTCTCGTTAATGCACTACACTTGAGAGCCATAATTTTTTATATTCGTTTCTCTGTCCATTTCATGTTAAGTGCACATAGGCCCGTTTTCTGTGTGATTTCGATGTTTCGGTACTTTTGCCCTTTACTTGGTGTTTTTCTATGTCTGGAGAATGTGTTTTGCACACTTTCGTTGCCTTTCTATTTTTATTATAGGTACAAGGGTCGTGTGCGGGTTCCGGGATTGTTCGGGAAATATCAAATGGTACAGGAACACTACGCACGATCACTGGACATATTGTGCATGACCAGTGGTCATGCGCCACTGATCGTGCGTACTAAATTATCCATTTTTCCTTGTTCTGCCTGGGCGACTGCACGAACACTATACATAGTGCGCATGACTACTGGTCGTGCGCCACTGCTCGTGCGTGTTTACCTCACTTTTCTGAAGTTCTGCCATTGCACATCGCACGATCAGGGGATCCAGTGCGCACGACTACCGGTCTTGCGACACTGATCATGCGCATATATACTAATATTTTTGTCCAGTTGTAGGTTTATCTGGAGCAGAGCGTAGTATCATCAACCGACAGTGCCCATGACCACTGGTCGTGTGCCACTGATCGTGCGCTCTGATTATTCTTCTTCCGTTTATAAGGCCCTGCTCCGCAAATTAGGTCAGGTTTTTTAATTTTTTTTCCACACCACAGCTGCGCGTGAAACGTCGTTCCTCTCCTCCACAGGTCCTCCACTCATCTTCACCCTCCGGGAAGCATTCTCCGGCCATACGAAGTCATCTTCAACCTTCGGAGAGCTCCTGGACACCATCAGCGAGCAACGAGAACTTTTGGTGCTATTGCTCTTGCCAAAAGGTAGAAAGGATTGAAAGAAAGGAAAGAAGTTGGAGAAGAACAAGTGGATTGACGACCCATTTGCATCCTGTAGCAACCACGGTCAGAGTCGTGAAGTGGATTGACAACCCACCACTCCGGCAAAGAACCACGACTACGCTTTCCCTCTTTCGGTTTACTCTACCTCTTCTCTTTGTGGAATGTACTCTTAATCTTGTAATAAAACTAAACTTGCTTTTAATTTGTCTATGAATGAAGTTTGTTTGGTTAGTTACTTACTCTGTTGTTAGCTGTGATGCACTTGCCTCCGCTCACATCCACTCACTCGCGCACTTGAACCACTCTGGAAAAGGCTAGAGTTGGTGGATGAAGAGGTGATTACGACCCTCACTCTTCGAATTTGCACTTCACCCTTCCGCCTAACGAAGCACGGAATAGTGGCCTGCACTCACTCCATCACCCAAGCAAAGCGGTGTCGGTGACCCGCAGTAGTGTTCTTTTTTGTTCTGTAGCATTAGGAATCCAAACCCACCCCCTTGTTATTTATTTCAACTCTTAGTAACAATCTTCACACGACGCTATCACGTTCCCTTCCTGCATTCCCTCAAGATTGACATTCGGGGAAGCTATTCCCAAATTATTACTTGACAGCGACCGATACACTTGCTGATGACGCATCACCGAGCAGCAAAAAATGGGTGCAACACGAGGACTTCCCAAGAGGTCACCCATCGCAGTACAAATCTCTCCCAAGCACGGATAATTCAGGATTTCTGATGGGATCTGGTGCTCTAGTGTTGGTATGGTCGTACACGATGGAATACTCCGACACATTTTATTTAAGCCAAGATCCCTGACGCCCGATTTTCTGGATTGCGGGTTCCGTTCTCCTTCGGATTACGAAATTTTGGAGGATCAATTTTTTATGCGCGGCAACGAACGGGTCTCCGCACCGCCACCTCTACGCGGGATCCCCGAAATGGTGAAGTGGTGGCAATTTTGTTGCCTGAGCACGCAATTATGTCGCGACCTTTACTGTATACTTAGAAGTTTTTCCTGAAGCAAGCTTTCGCTGGCATATCCATTAGGACGAAATTGACGAAATGAAAACACTGGGATAAATTTAAAATGGAGCTGAATATACGCGATCTGATGGCACAAAACAAGCTCGAACGGGTTCACCCCGTTCGCTAGTGGATAGACATCTCCGAGATCTTTTCGAAATTATAATGTGCGTGAAAATCAGACTATCTGATCAAAATTTATGGTCATTTGAAATGTCTTGCATTTGGAAACTAAGTAATATCTGTCTTTTGGTTTCAAGACCGTCGCCTGCGCAGGATGTTAAGGCCCCGTGTCCATTCTGTTTATTCCAAAAATTCTACCCAGTCTGCATGGGTGGTACCCTCGGGTCTGTGTTCGTAGAGAGAACGCGTTCGTCGGAGGTAAAAATGGGCGTTCATGCAGCCAAGCGGCAAAAAATAGGTGCAACACGAGGACTTACCAAAAGGTCACCCATCCCAATACTACTCTCACCCATGCACGCTTAACTGCAAGGTTATGATGGGATCTGGTGCTCTAGTGCTGGTATGGTCACACACGTTAGAATACTCCGGGACATTTTATTTAAGCCAAGATCCCTGATGACCGATTTTCTGGATTGCGGGCTCCGTTGCCATTCGGATTAAGCAATTTTGGCGGCTTAAATTTTTACGCACGACAACGACCGGGTCGCCGTGCCGCCGCCTCTACGTGGGATTCACGAAATGGGGAAGTGGTGGTGATTTTGCCGCCTATTGCAGTATAGAGACCAAGCAGTCTGGAGGTCTGACTCTGGCAGATTAGTGACCGTGCGGTCTGGCGATTTCTCTCCAGCAGCTTGGTAGCCGGACTATTGCTGGTTGGTGTCCGGGCGATCTAATAGTTTGTCTCAGGTGACTCTGAGACCGGGCAGTCTGGCGGTCTCCTTTTGCGGCTTGTTCTCTCCTTCTGGTGGTTGCCAGGCAGTTAGCCTTCTCGTCTAACCTCGTAGCCTGTTCGGCTTGTTTTTATTTTAAATCGCTTATACCTATAATTATTTAGTCTCACATTGCTTATTTGTAATCTCTCTCATCTCCTCCATTCTATAAAAGGGAGGTCATACCTTTGTAATACTCACCTTTTTGGATAATAAAAATTTATGTTATTCCAATTTTCGGTTTCATCTTGTCTGTTCGCACATGGTATCAAAAAACTCGATCTTTTCCGCCTGATTCAGTGCCTTCTTCTGTCTGCGCTCTTTGTAGTCTGTTTGCGCGGCTTCTCTTCTCTTCATTTCTTTGTCGCTGCCCTTTGTGTGCGCGGCCTCTCTTCTCGCTCTGTCTTTCCTTCTATCTGCGACCTGTTTTGGCGGTTTCTCTGCCTCTTTTCTCCTCGCGATCTTCTTTGATTCGCGTGGTATATTTATTTTCATGCGGTCTATGTCCTGTTCGCACGACCTGCTTGGCTTTCTAATGAACTCCTTCCAGTTCGCTCTGTCTTCTCTATCTCCTGTTCGCACAGCCTTATCTCTAGACGCACGACTTCTTTCCCTCTGCTTTGTTCTACTTCTTGGTCATGGCCTTCCTTGCCGCTGGTGTGTTGACACCATGACCGCTGTAGAACCTCGTCTTGTGTCCGTTGTGGTTTCTTTTCTTGTCTGCTTTAGTCTCTTCTGGTTCTTGTCTATTCTTATTCGCACAGTCTCGCGCGGCTTTGTTCTATTTGCTGTTTGCACGGCTTGTCTTTACTCACGCGGCTTCTTTCTTCTCTTCCATGGCTCTTTCCGGTACCTCTACCAACACCACTACTCCCGTGGCCAATCCGCCTCCTCCTCCTACTCCTTTCGGGAATCTTAGAACCATTTCCAAACTCATCGGTTCTAACTACCCATATTGGAGTGTCTCATTCACCTTCCTTCTTCGCTCAAAACGAAAATGCCACCATATCACTGTTGACCATCCTCCTCCCACTTCCGCTGAGTTTGACGACTAGGATGCTAGCGACACGCTTGTGTGCACTTGGCTAGCTATCAGCCTTTTGGATGAATATCTTCCTGTCATCCGTCATGATGAGACGTTCTAGATGGCTTGGCTTCATCTTGCTGCTCTATAATCGAAGGGGGCTCAGACATCCTGCATTTATACTTTGTATGCGGACCTCTTTTCCCGAACTTCCATGTCTCCTGCTGCTGCTTATCAACAGGTTCAGGCTCTCGGGTTGAGATTCTTATGAATTCCCCCTTCTCTACGGATTTGGCTGAGCAACACAAGTACTTCTAGGAACTTCTGGTTGGTGCTATCTTCTTCGAATTCCTGAGTCCTATGACATGATCCGCCAGCAAATTTTGGGAGAGGCGGACTCACCCACCTTGGATGCCACTACTACACGTATTGTCACAGTTACCACTCTACTTCAGTGTCCTCTTCTGTCCTCTCCTTCTCCACCCAACAACTATGCTAACCAGACTCAATGGAGTAGCTCTAATAGCCGCAACCACCATTCCAACGGGCGTGGCCCTTCCCGCTTCATCTGCTCTCACTATGGCCGCACTGGGAATACTAGGGACCGTTGTTGGATAAAACATCCACATCTTCGCCCCTCTGGTGACTCTTCAAACTCCTCCTCAAAGTCGTCCGCCTCGGTGGTCACGTCATCAGGTAGTGCCCACGTGGTAACTCAAGGTAAATGGCTAATATACTTTGGTGCGACCAATCACTTGACGGGCAATCCTCAGTGTTGTTCTCTCCTAGAAACACATGATCGGTTTCCCCAGGTCGTTGTTGTAAGTGGATCTCCCTCACCAGTCCATGGGACGGAAGTAGTTCATATCACTCCATCTCATCGCTTGGCGGACACTCTCTATGTCCCAAGTTTCCATGTAATTTATTGTCGGTTACTTCTTTATGCAAGCAAGTTCAGTGCTCTGTCGCATTCACTCCAACTTCATATTCTTTTTAGGATCAGTGCTCCCAACGGACGATTGCAACTGGGACTGAGAGCGGTGGCCTCTACTTCCTCAACAACATCTCTGCTCTATCCGTCTTCTCCTCCTCCTCTACAGATCTTCTACAATGGCATCTCTGACTTGGTCATCCTCCTCAACAGCTTCTTCGTCAGCTTCTGCCCCACCTACCTACGCATAATTCTCCTCCCAACTGCGATGCCTGTCAGCTTGGCAAGCATCACCGTTCCTCCTTCCTGCCGAAGCAAGGTCGTGACTCTACACGTACGTTTGATCTCATTCACTCCGATGTCTGGGGTCCTTCTCCTACCCTCACCGTTGGTCGGTGTAGTTTGATGACTACTTTTTAGTCATCCTTTTTTGGGTAATTTAGTAGCTTAAATTTCTAAGTATTATTATAATTTTATGTTGTTGTATGCTGATAGTCCGTTTTATAGCCTAAACTATTATGGTATTTTCTAGCTTTCAATTTACAAAGCATGTCTTGTATGCTTATATTTTGACCCTTTTTTGTATATATTATTGTCACTAACATCTTTCCTTCTTTTTGCAGGATTTTACAAGTTTTGCTGTTACACGCCCCATGGTCACGCCCTCCTAGGGCGTGTACCAAGGGCGTGTAACCTAGTGGAATGAAGCCGCCGGTCCGAAGTCAATCTCCACCAGAAACTAGCTGTCGCGCCCACTGACACGCCCACTGACACGCCCTACGTGGGCGTGTCTGACAGGCGTGACCCGCCAAGTCCCGATAAGTCAGTACCGAGCTCAATTTCAACGCGCCGAATCCGACACGTCCATATGTCACGCCCTCTAGGGGCGTGTTCGATGGGCGTGTAACTCAGCAACCGCGCCAGAATTAAATGCCAACGCTCCAGATGTCGCACCGAATCAGACACGCCCTATGGTCACGCCCTCCATGGGCGTGCCATAGGGCGTGACCCAGCCCGAAAAAACTCTATAAATAGGGATCATCTTCTAGTGTTTGGAGGGGGGGATTGAGAGAGATTAGAGAAGAAGAAGTGCTGCTATTTTAGTTTTTATGTCTTAAGCTTGTCTCTTCCTTTTTACTTCAAGTAATTGAGTTTCTTTTCATGCAAGCCTTTTTCGCATTTCTGTACTTCCTTTTTACAACATTTGTAATCATCGTAGAAAGTGTTCTTATAGTATCTGTGTGCCCTACTTGTGATTCCTCCACATTACGAAATAAAATAGTTCGCTATTCTCTTTCCCTTCTACTCGGTGTTATTTTCCATACTATTAATATGATCTTCATTTTCTATACCATGAATAACTAAATCCTCCTTGTACTCGATCTTGATGATCTGAGGTTTGAGTGATTAAGTTATGATGCTTTAATTTTACCTTTCCTTTTTAGGGGTTTAACCTTGAATTGCTCTTGAATTCTTTTGGGTTGGAGATATATCTTCGATGTATACTCTCCGCCTTAGCTTTCATGCTTGGCTAGCCGAAAGGCCGATAGTTTGAAGTGAGCACTCAAGAGGAAAGGGATTGGTATGCACCCCTCGAGAGAGGCAGACATTCAAATCCCCCGGATTGGAGTAAAATCTAATAGTGGTGTTCACCGCGTAAAGCGAGCTTTAGGCCTCTGATTCAGACGAAAGTCGGTCGGACCTTCCTAAACTCAGTCGGACATGACTTCGAGAGAAGCGTGTTTAAGCTTTAGGAACCTCCACGGTCAAGAAACTCTTCCCTATTAAGTTTAGGCTTTTATCGCATTTCTTTATTACTCTGGCCGAGGTGATTTTTGATCGAGTACATTTTCATCCCTTTGTCTTAGTTCTTTAACACTTTATCGTAATCGCGTCTAATAGTTATTTAACTTAATGCAGTAGTTCTCTTTCTAGCGATTAACTATATTTCCTTTCTTAATTGCAATTTCCTTTTTAGCCCTCAAGATTTTCCTTCGATAAAATAATAGTCTTCGTGTGAGTAAGTGTATTCAGCAATTCCCGGATTTCAATACGACACTTGTGTCCCCTAGCTACAATTCGATAGGTATACTTGCCTAGATGGATTGCTAGTTCGGTTGCTTTTATTTTCTTCACGATTAGTAGACACCAAGTTTTTGGCGCCGTTGTCGGGGATCAGCTCTTGTTGATATATTGAAAACACGAATCTATTACTTTTATCTTCCTTATTGCAAACCAAAAAGAAAAAAAAAATCTCTTTAAAAAATAATAATAATAATAATAATAATAAATATAATCATTTTCAATAGATACCCACATCACAAGTTTCCTACACCAACAAAATCCTCTCAAAAAGGGCAATGCGGTTTTAAGTACCGCTATCTTGTCTAGTACCTTGCGAACCCTTCATCGGGTAGTCCTTGGGAAGTTTGGGAGCTAAAACATCTAAAAAATATATATTTAAAAAAAACACAATATTAATAATAATAATAAACAATACTTCTCTCTTTCTTCTTCCAGTGCATGACCCGGGGAAGTCCTTCGGTTATTTTGGACTTGGACCACGAAATCGAGCGTACTCTTCGGAGAAGATTGCGATTTCAAGGCCCGACTCTTCAAATACCGGTCGAACATTCCGATTCATATTCTACCTTAAGAATGGACAATCCCAACCAAGAGGAAGTCTTGCAAAGACCCAACCAAGAGGAAGTCGTGCAAAGGACTATGTCCCATTATGCAAGACCAAACCTGGAGGGTACAGACTCTAGCATAGTTCGCCCCGCTATTGCGAACAATAACTTCGAGCTTAAGCCTAGCATCATTCAAATGGTGCAGCAATATGTACAGTTCGATGGATTGCAAGATGAAGATCCGAACTTGCATATTGCTAATTTTCTTGAAATCTGTGACACCTTCAAGATTAATGGTGTCTCGGACGATGCGATAAGGCTAAGACGCTTCCCATTCTCCTTAAGGACTAAAGCCAAATAGTGGTTGAGTTCTCTTCCAAGAGGATCAATCACTACTTGGAACATTTTAACTGAAAAATTTCTTTCTCGTTATTTTCCCCCGCCAAAACTGCTAAGTTTCGAAATGATATAACTTCATATTCTCAAATTGATTCTGAGACCCTCTATGACACTTGGGAGAGGTTCAAAGAACTTTTGAGAAGATGCCCACATCATGCTCTGCCTGTATGGTTGCAGGTTCAGACATTCTATAATGGGCTAAACCAAGAGACTAAGCAAATGATAGATGCCGCTTCCGCTGGTTCTTTAGACCGCAAAACTCCGGAAGCCGCTCTTGAGCTTATCGATGACATGGCGATGAACACTTATCAGTGGAATTCGTCCAGGTCTCGCCCATCTAAACTTGCAGGTATCTATGAAGTGGATTCGGTGACGCAACTGGCGATGCAAGTGGAAATGCTCAACAAGAAGATCTCGGAGATGACTGCTCCCTCCGCCGCTAAGGTATATGAAAATGCTGCTGCTGCCGAGCAGGTGGATTATCTGGGGAACATACCCAGGCCTGCTCAAAATATTTCTGCGAATAATTTTTCTGCTTTTCGAATTTTTCTTCTCCTCCTGGTTTTTCTGCTTCTTCGAACACTTATCATCCCGGATGGCGTAACCATCCTAATTTTTCTTGGAGTAATAATGCTAACGTAATACGCCCACCGCACGATTTTACACCACCACCACCACCGCAACAAAATTTTCAAAAACCTTCCCCTTTGGAAGAGATCCTCGCTAAATATATAAGCTCGAACGATGCCACTATTAGAAATTTAATAGGATCCATGAAAAACTTAGAAAATCAAGTTGGCCAACTCGCCAAGGCCTTTTCCGAGAGACCACCTGGAACTCTTCCCTCGAACACTGAGCCTAACCCAAGGGAGCACGCAAATGCGATTTCCCTTCGGAGCGGTAAAGTTGTTAACGAGCCCACCACAAGGGAAGAGCCAAGGGTGATTGTTCCTCCAGTTTTTACCCCCACGGAAAATGACAACTTAGATTCTGAAAAAGAAAAATCTACATTTGAAAAAGAAAACGATGGCTCTATTATTTCTGATTCTCAAAAAGAAAAAGATGATTTTCAAAATGATGCTCCTGTTGTCCTAAAAGAATTCCCACCACCTCCTTATCCGGCTAGACTTAGGAAAGACAAACTAGATGATCAGTACCAACGCTTTCTTGAAATGTTCAAACAAATTCACATTAATTTGCCATTTCATGAGGCGATTAGTCAAATGCCGAAGTACGCAAAATATCGTAAGGACTTATTAACAAACAAGACGAAATTGGAGAACTTATCACATGTAATATTGAATGAAGAATGCTCGGCAGTCATTAAAAATTCTAATCTGCCTAAAAAGATAAACGATCCGGGTAGTTTTTCCATTCCTTGTGTCTTTGGTGATTTATTTGTTAAACATGCGTTGGCAGATCTAGGAGCGAGCATCAACTTGATGCCTTTTTCACTATTTAAGATGTTAGGATTGGGCACTCTGAGCCCTACAAGGATGAGTATCCAATTAGCTGATAGGTCGATCAAGTATCCACTAGGTATCGTTGAGGACGTGCTAGTAAAGGTCGACAAATTCATCTTCCCGGTGGATTTTGTCATTCTTGATATTGAAGAAGACGTCGAGGTCCCTCTTATCCTTGGACGACCATTTCTAGCCACCTCTCGAGCAGTTATAGACGTTAGTAACGGAAAGTTGTTTTTGCGTGTGGGAGATGATGAGGTCACATTTTCTATAAATCAATCCATGAAAAACTCCTTAAAAAATGATGACTCTTGTTTTTTTGTTGACGTTCTAAATGAAGACTCTTCCCCTTTCCCTTTCCAACATTTCTCCCAATGAATTTTCATCTTCGTTTTCTGAAATTTCTTCACATAATTTTGACAACCCGGTGATGTCGATCCAAGAAAATGTTGAAAATAATTTTGCATGTAGTAGGAAAAAGTATGAAAATCTTGTTTTTGAAAAAGAGAAAAATTTAAAAAATTCTGATGACGAACCACCCCAGCTTGATTTAAAACCACTGCCTGACCACCTCAAATATGCCTTTCTTGCAAAAGATTCAAAATTGCCCGTTATAATCTCGGCTTTTCTTTCCCAATCCGAAAACGATCAATTGATCGAACTACTACAAAAGCATCGCCGAGCTATAGCGTGGCAAATTTGTGATATTCCTGGCATAAGTCCCTCTTTCTGCACACACAACATATTTTTTGAAAATAATCCTAAGGGTGTAGTTCAACCACAATGTCGTCTTAATCCAAATATGAAAGAGGTTGTGAAGGGAGAGGTGCTTAAGTTATTAGATGCAGGGATAATTTATCCTATTTCCGATAGTCAGTGGGTAAGTCCAGTTCAGGTTGTTCCTAAGAAGGGTGGGATCACGGTAGTACCAAACGAAAACAACGATTTAGTTCCAACTAGGACGATAACGGGATGGAGGATGTGCATCGATTACCGTAAACTAAACGATGCCACTCAAAAAGATCACTTCCCCCTCCCCTTTATCGATCAAATTTTAGAACGTTTGTCCGGACACAATTTTTATTGCTTCCTCGACGGTCTCTCGGGATATTTTCAAATCCCTATCTCACCCGAGGACCAAGAGAAGACGACATTCACTTGCCCCTTTGGAACTTTTGCCTACCGTAGAATGCCTTTCGGATTATGCAACGCACCCGCCACCTTTCAGCGGTGTATGCTTGCTATTTTTGATAAATATGTAGAAAATATTATGGAAGTTTTTATGGACGACTTTTCCGTTTTTGGCGACTCATTCGATTTATGTTTAGAAAATTTAGGAAAAGTTTTAAAACGCTGCGAGGAGACAAATTTAGTTTTAAATTGGCAGAAGTGCCACTTTATGGTACGTGAGGGTTTAGTCCTTGGCCACAACATTTCCGCTAGGGGAATTGAAGTGGACAAGGCAAAAATTGAAGTAATTGAAAAGTTACCACCCCCTCTAACCGTTAAAGCGATTAGAAGTTTTTTTAGGTCATGCGGGTTTTTATCGTAGATTTATTAAGGACTTTTCAAAAATCACTAAACCTCTCACCCACTTGCTCGAAAAAGACATTCCTTTTGTTTTTGATAAATCTTGTCTCGAGGCCTTTGAATTAATAAAATCGAAACTTATAAATGCTCCTATTATGATCGCCCCAGTTTGGGATTTACCTTTCGAAATTATGTGTGATGCGAGTAATCATGCGGTAGGTGCGGTTTTAGGTCAACGAATCGCTAAGAACTTTCATCCGATTTTCTACGCTAGTAAAACTCTCACTTCTGCGCAAGAAAATTACACCACGACGGAGAAAGAGCTCTTAGCAGTTATTTTTGCTTTTGATAAATTCCGACCGTATGTTACTCTATCTAAGGTTATTGTTTTCACGGATCATTCCGCTTTGAAGTACCTCCTTTCTAAACCGGATGCCAAGCCGCGTCTTATCCGTTGGATCCTCTTACTTCAAGAATTCGACTTGGAAATTCGGGATAAGAAAGGAGCGGAAAACCTAGCGGCAGATCATCTATCTCGCCTTGAAAATCCCAAACTTGATTTTTTAAATGAAACTTTTATTAATGACTCTTTTCCGGATGAGCGTCTTTTTAATATTTCTTCATCTTCTACCCCCTGGTTTGCCGATCTGGCCAATTATCTTGTGGCCCGGGTCCTTCCAAAAGAATACTCCACTCACCAAAAGAAGAAATTCTTTTCGGAGTTGAAGTATTATTTTTGGGAAGACCCATTTCTATTTCGCATTTGTGCGGACCAAGTGGTAAGGAGATGCGTTTCGCAGGAAGAGGGTCACCAAATTTTAAAACATGTTCATGAAGGTCCGACTGGCGGGCATTATCAAGCAAACCGCACCGCCCACAAAGTGCTTAGTGTTGGCTTCTATTGGCCAAGCATATTTAAAGATGCACAAATCTTTGTGGGCGGGTGCGATCGATGCCAGCGGACTTTGTCGGCCCATTTCCCTCCAGCTTAGGAAACAAATATATTCTAGTCGCAGTCGATTATGTTTCTAGGTGGGCAGAAGCCCAAGCTCTACCAAATAATGATGCTCGCGTAGTTGTCAATTTTCTAAAAAAATTATTTTCTCGCTTTGGGTTTCCTCGAGCGATCGTTAGTGATAGGGGAAGTCATTTTTGCAACGCTCAGCTCACTAAGGCTTTAGCCAAATATGGCGTTACGCATAAATTGTCCACTGCTTATCACCCCCAAACGAACTGTCAGGTCGAGGTAGTCAATCACGAGCTTAAACGAATTTTGGAAAAAAACGTTTCTACTTCTCGTAAGGATTGGTCTTTAAAAGTGGACGATGCTTTGTGGGCCTATCGGACAGCGTACAAAACCGCCATAGGTTGTACTCCTTTCCGATTAGTCTATGGAAAATCGTGTCATCTTCCGGTAGAAGTAGAACACCGTGCGTATTGGGCGTTGAAGTTTTTTAATTTCGATCCGCACTCGGTCGGCGAGCATAGAAAAAACCAACTAAATGAGCTTGACGAGTGGCGAGCGTACGCCTATGAAAATAATAAAATTTATAAAGAACGCACGAAATTGTATCACGATAAGAACCTGCGCCACCCTAAAACTTTTAAACCAGGCGATCAGGTTCTTCTTTTTAATTCGCGTTTACGTCTCTTCCCGGGAAAGCTTAAATCTAGATGGTCCGGACCGTTCACGGTCAAGGATGTTTTTCCTTACGGCACTGTGCTACTTTCACACCCCGATAAGGGGGACTTTAAAGTTAATGGCCATAGACTTAAACTCTATTTCTCTAATGATTCTGTGACTCCTGCAAAGGAGAATCTTCTTTTTGATTCTTAGTTTTTTATTTCTGATGGACATTTTTATTTTGTTATGGACATTTTTATTTTCCACTTTTTGGACTTATTATTATGAAACCCTTTTATTTGAACTCTTGTAATAAACAAACATTATCGGGCATCTGCCCATGGACTCTATCTTTTTGCTTTTATTTTGCTCTTTCTGCCGGAGGCAAATCAAGTCCATGATCGTGGTCGCCGCTCCGTCGTTGCTGATTTCAAGATGGATCAAGTCAAACCTGCTGACGATCAAGTGCGCTAAAGAGCAAGCATGGGGGAGCGACATCCGCTTTTATCTCACGAACCCGGGAAGTCCTATTCTTATTTACTTTACTTTCTGCATTTTCTTTTATCTCTCCTTCTCAGTCTCCTTCTCTTTTTCCTTTCATTGAGGACAATGAAATATTTTAAGCATGGGGGGGTCTAGTTTCTTTTGGCTTTTTCTTTTTGTTCTTCTTCTTTCAAAAGAAAAAATTTATGTTTTAAATTAGTATAGTATTTTATGTCATCAAAATCTAAAATCCAAAAAATTATAACATATAAAACCAAAAAAAAATTAGAAAAAAAAAAAAAAAAATTGTGCTAAAATCTATTTGAAAAACAAAACCTAAAATTATTTTCTATCTTTATTTTCATGTTGCTTCTAGTGAAGTGTAGGCCCATGCGGTTTCTTAGTTCTATATAGATTACTTTGAAAATGTTTTTCTGAACCTATCATTTTAACATAGTTTAGTTCTACTAGTTTCTTTTTCTTAAATATAGGCATCCGGTTTTTAAGTTATAAGCTAGCAATGCGTAGTTATGTCTTTTTATTCTGTTAGTTACTTACGAATGGTTGCTAGGTATCTTTAGTCCTTTTTCATTTGCGGGGTAGTCTTTCTTGGTGTCTAGAACTTGTACCAAGCTACTCTCGAAGCATTTGCGCCGTTTTTACGTTCTTTAGAAATGATTTAGGCCACCATTTGAATAGTTTGAGCTTTTCTTGCCCACCAAAAACAAAACCCTTGCAAAACAATTTTGGGCCTTTTTCCTTATTTTCTTTGTTTTTAGCTCCACCTTTCATTTCATTATGTTCACCAAAGCCAAATATCTTTCCTATTTTTGCACTATAAATTTGAGCTTAAAAATTATTTTTTTGTGGGAAGGGTATTATTTTTGAAATAAATAGGAAATTCTCAAGCTTATTTTTGGAGCTTTCTTATCAAATGTTATTCAAAAGAAAAAAAAAATTGAGAAAAAAAATATATATATATATATATCATTACAAAATCAAAAAAAAAAACAAATGAATGCAAAACATTTATGTTTGGCCAAGTTTATAAAAGAAAAAAATTCATGGCCTTGTTTTTGTAGTTTCATATTGGAGAAATGACATAGTTGTTATTTCTCATTTTTTTTTATGCTTTGGTTATTTTTGAGCTCACCTTGGTTTAGTGCCTAAAACCTTCATGTTTACCTTTGATTCCACTTCCTAATCATTTACCTAAGCCAAGTTTTAATGCCTAGTAGAAGTCCTAATGATCTTAGAACTTAATTTCGCGTAGTGGAGAAAGTGTGAACGTACAAGCCTATGGCCACCATCATTGATGGATTTCTTTGGAGGTTATCTTGGAGTGTTTTAGGGTTAATGTTTATCTAGCAACCTAGTAGTTTGTTAATGCGCCGTTTATTTAGAACTTCTACTTTTGTTTTCCTTATTTTCATTTATTTTGGATGCCTTGTTTTTAAGATTTAGAAATTAGTAGACTTCTCTTATGTTTTAATGAGATTTTTAGGGTTTCCCTTTCAAATCTTCTATTGTGCACTTCTCACCCCATTAGTTGATAATATGAATATTAGGATAGTTTAATTTTCCATGTTTTGTTTTTCTTAATTATGAAACCTAAATTAGCTTTGTTTATTTTCTATTTGCTTCCCTAGTTTTCATTTTTATTTGCTTGAGGGCAAGCAAATGTCTAAGCATGGGGGTGTTTGATGACTACTTTTTAGTCATCCTTTTTTGGGTAATTTAGTAGCTTAAATTTCTAAGTATTATTATAATTTTATGTTGTTGTATGCTGATAGTCCGTTTTATAGCCTAAACTATTATGGTATTTTCTAGCTTTCAATTTACAAAGCATGTCTTGTATGCTTATATTTTGACCCTTTTTTGTATATATTATTATCACTAACATCTTTCCTTCTTTTTGAAGGATTTTACAAGTTTTGCTGTTACACGCCCCATGGTCACGCCCTCCTAGGGCGTGTACCAAGGGCGTGTAACCTAGTGGAATGAAGCCGCCGGTCCGAAGTCAATCTCCACCAGAAACTAGCTGTCACGCCCACTGACATGCCCACTGACACGCCCTACGTGGGCGTGTCTGACAGGCGTGACCCGCCAAGTCCCGAGAAGTTAGTACCGAGCTCAATTTCAACGCGCTGAATCCGACACGTCCATATGTCACGCCCTCCAGGGGCGTGTTCGATGGGCGTGTAACTCAGCAACCGCGCCAGAATTAAATGCCAACGCTCCAGATGTCGCACCGAATCAGACACGCCCTATGGTCACGCCCTCCATGGGCGTGTCATAGGGCGTGACCCAGCCCGAAAAAACTCTATAAATAGGGATCATCTTCTAGTGTTTGGAGGGGGGGATTGAGAGAGATTAGAGAAGAAGAAGTGCTGCTATTTTAGTTTTTATGTCTTAAGCTTGTCTCTTCCTTTTTACTTCAAGTAATTGAGTTTCTTTTCATGCAAGCCTTTTTCACATTTCTGTACTTCGTTTTTACAACATTTGTAATCATCGTAGAAAGTGTTCTTATAGTATCTGTGTGCCCTACTTGTGATTCCTCCACATTACGAAATAAAATAGTTCGCTATTCTCTTTCCCTTCTACTCGGTGTTATTTTCCATACTATTAGTATGATCTTCATTTTCTATACCATGAATAACTAAATCCTCCTTGTACTCGATCTTGATGATCTGAGGTTTGAGTGATTAAGTTATGATGCTTTAATTTTACCTTTCCTTTTTAGGGGTTTAACCTTGAATTGCTCTTGAATTCTTTTGGGTTGGAGATATATCATCGATGTATACTCTCCGCCTTAGCTTTCATGCTTGGCTAGCCGAAAGGCCGATAGTTTGAAGTGAGCACTCAAGAGGAAAGGGATTGGTATGCACCCCTCGAGAGAGGAAGACATTCAAATCCCCCGGATTGGAGTAAAATCTAATAGTGGGGTTCACCGCGTAAAGCGAGCTTTAGGCCTCTAATTCAGACGAAAGTCGGTCGGACCTTCCTAAACTCAGTCGGACACGACTTCGAGAGAAGCGTGTTTAATCTTTAGGAACCTCCACGGTCAAGAAACTCTTCCCTATTAAGTTTAGGCTTTTATCGCATTTCTTTATTACTCTGGCCGAGGTGATTTTTGATCGAGTACATTTCCATCCCTTTGTCGTAGTTCTTTAACACTTTATCGTAATCGCGTCTAATAGTTCTTTAACTTAATGCAGTGGTTCTCTTTCTAGCGATTAACTATATTTCCTTTCTTAATTGCAATTTCCTTTTTAGCCCTCAAGATTTTTCCTTCGATAAAATAATAGTCTTCGTGTGAGTAAGTGTATTCAGCAGTTCCCGGATTTCAATACGACACTTGTGTCCCCTAGCTACAATTCGATAAGTATACTTGCCTAGATGGATTGCTAGTTCGGTTGCTTTTATTTTCTTCACGATTAGTAGACACCATAGTTCTAATTTTGTTACCTGTATTAATGACTTTTCTAGATGTACTTGGGTGTATCTCTTACGAGATCGCTCTAAATTATTCAATGTATGGACATCTTTTTATCATTTAATTAAGAATTAGTTAGGTGTTTCAATTAAAATCTTTCGCTCTGATAATGCTAAGGAGTATATTAGTCAAGCTTTTTCATCTTTTTGTATGCAACATGGGATTGTTCATCAAACTAGTTGTGTCTATACCTCACAATAAAATGGAGTAGCGGGATGCAAAAACCATCACATCCTTGATGTCGCTCTCGCTCTGATGACGCAAATGTATGTCCCCCGCTCCTATTTGGGTTATGCAGTTCTCATTTCCTGTAATCTCATCAATCGCATTCCCTCTATGGTTCTCCACGGTCAAACCCCATTCTCCTTTCTCTATCCAGGCAAGGCCACTTTTCCTCTAACTCTACGTATCTTTGGGTGTACAGCTTTTGTGCACGCTCCCTCCACCACCCGTGAAAAACTCTCCCCTCGCTCCACATAATGTGTATTTCTGGGGTACTCTGCCACTCACAAAGGATATTGTTGTTTTGACCCCATTCTTCACAAGCAGTTCATCTCCGCCGACGTAACCTTCTTTGAGAATGCTTCCTATTTCTCTAATGACTCCACTCTTCTTCCTGCGTCTTCTGATACTCCTACTATTCCATCCAACCCCTCGACCCCTTCCGAGGTTTTTTCACCTCCATCGTCTCCTCCTCTCTCATTTCCACCTCTACCATCTCCATCGTCTCCTCCTCCCTCTTCTCCGCTACCATCACTCTCTACTCCCGGGCCAGCTCTCTCCACCATGGATGCTCCAGATGCTGAAGAACCCGCTGACCTGGATCTTCACATTTCTCTTCGCAAAGGGGTTTGGGTGTGTACCCAGCACTCGTTTGCTGCTGTTGTTTCCTATGATTGGCTTACCTCTTTTAACAGGGCTTTTGCACTGGCTATATTTGCCACTGCCACCCCCATTCCTACCAGGAGGCCCTTACTGTTCCTCATTAGAAGGCTGTTATGGATGAGGAGATTGCTACTCTCACTGAATAGGGTATGTGGACCCTTGTTCAAACTCCCTTCGACACAGATGTTGTTGGTTGTTGTTGGGTCTTTATGGTTAAGTTAAGTCCGGATGGCAGTGTGGATCATTACAAGGCCCTCCTTATTACCTAAGGCTTTACCCAGACTTATGGTGTTGACTACTTTGACACCTTCTCTCAAGTTGCTCGTCTCAACACTATTAGGGTCCTCTCTATGGCTGTCAACAGGGATTGGCCCATTTCCCAACTGGAGGTCAAGAATGCCTTTCTATATGGGGATCTTCAGGAGGATGTCTACATGGAGCAACCTCCAGGGTATGTCGCTCAGGGGGAGACACAAGTATGCCTGTTAAAGAAGGTTATCTATGGCCTAAAGCAAAGTCCTCGGGCTTGGTTTGACAAGATTAGCGGGATTGTGGCGGCCGTGGGTTTTACAAAAAGTTCTGCTGATCACTCTTTATTTGTTCGCAAAACCTCTCTGGGTCTGGTGGTTCTTGCGGTTTATGTGGCTGATATTCTTCTCACTGTAGATGACAAGGATGGGATAACCTTGACAAAAAAAGCATCTTCATCAACACCTGGTGACAATGGATATGGGCTCTCCAAAATACTTTCTGGGGATATAAATCTCTCGGAAGCCCAATTTCTTAGTCCTCTCCTAACGTAAGTATGCTCATGATTTGCTAAAAGAGGCAGGGTTTACTGGGCTAAACCTGTCTGATGCCCCATGGCGACTAGAGAAGATAAAACCTGGACGGATGACTCTCCTCCTCTTTCAGCTGTTACAAGTTACAGACGTCTGGTTGGTAAACTTATATATCTCACGGTGACCAGACCTGACATCTCCTATGCTGTAGGCAAGGTTAGCCAATTCATGCAAGATCCTAGGGAGTGCCATCTACAGTCTACCCTGAGTAAATTGGACTATGTTAAATCAGCACCTAGGAAAGGACTACTCTTTCAGAAAAATGGTCATTTGAGGGTTGAAGCGTACTCAGATTCGAGCTATGCTGATGACAAAGGAGACCGCAAGTCAACATCGGGCTTTTGCACCTTTGTTGGAGGAAACCTTGTGAGCTGTAAGGGCAAGAAACAGTCTGTCATCTCTAGGTCCAGTGCATAAGCAGAATATCGAAGTAAGGCATCGACCATATGTGAGTTGAAGTGGTTACGAGATCTCATGGTTAACTTAGGAGAGGTATACAACCATCCTCTACCTATGCTTTGTGATAACAAGGCCGCTATATACATCTCAAAAAATCCGGTCTTCCTTGAGAGAACAAAGCACATTGAAGTCGACTGCAACTTTATTCAGGAAGAGATATTGAAGGAACAAATTTGTACTCCGTTCGTCACCTCCGATAAAGAGTTGGCTGATATCTTCACCAAGCCGATGTCCGCCTCCTTTCTTCACATTTGTGACAAGCTGGGAATGATCGATATATATGCTCCAGCTTGAGGAGGAGTGTTGCAGTTTGGATACCGAGCGGTCTGACTCTGGCGGATTAGGGAACGCACGGTCTGGCGGTTTCTCTCTAGCGGTTTGGAAACCTGGCTGTTGCTGGTTGGTGTCCGGGCGATCTAACAGTTTGTCTCAGGTGACTTGGAGATATGGCAGTCTGGCGATCTCCTATGGCAACATGTTCTCTCTTTCTGGGGGTTGCTAGGCGGTTAGCCTTCTCGTCTAACCATGCGGACAGTTCGGCTTGTTTTTATGTTAAACCGCTTATTCCTGTAATTATTTAGTCCCGCATTGCTTATTTACAATCTCTCTCATCTCCTCCATTCTATAAAAGGGAGGCCATACCTTTGTAATACTCACCTTTTTGGATAATAAAAATTTTTATTATTCCAATTTCTTGTTTCTTCTTGTCTGTTCGTGCACCGCCTGAGCGCGCAGTTATGTCACGACCTTTACTATATCCTTGGAAGTTTTCCCGAAGCAAGCTTTTGCTGGCATATCCATTAGGACGAAATTGACGAAATGAAAATACTGGGATAACTTTAAAATGGAGCTAAATATACGCGATCTGAGGTCACAACACGAGCTCGAACGGTTTCAACTCATTCGCCTGTGGATTGACAACTCTAAGAGCTTTCCGAAATTGTATTGTGTGCCAAAATCAGACGGTCTGATCAAAAGTTTTGGCTGTTTGAAGTGCCTTGCCTTTGGAAACTAAGTCACGTCTTTCTTTTGATTTCCTGTCCGTCGCTTGCGCAGTATGTTTAGGCCACGTGTCCATTCTATTTATTCCGAATATACTGCCTAGTCTGCGTGAGCAGTACCCTCGGGCCCACGTTCGTAGAGAGATCGCGTTCGCCTGATGTAAAAATGGGCATTCATGCAGCCAATCGACAAAAAATGGGCGCAACACAATGACTTCCCAGGAGGGCACCCATCCTTGTACTACTCTCGCCCAATCACGCTTAACTACGGAGTTTTGATGGGATCCGGTGCTCTAGTACTAGTACTGTAACATCCCATTTCCGGCTAGACCCGTAGGAGTCGGTTGGTCGTGACAGAACCCTAGGGAGCCCAAAAATTGAAATAAATCGACCGAGATTTCGGGTCACGGGTTGGTCACGCCCGTGACCGACCCGTCACGCCCGTGACCTAGGGCGTGACTCCTTCGATGATCGTCGATCTTAGGGAGACGATCGTCGAGCGCAGAATTTTCAACCCGGCCCTGTCATGCCCGTGACCAAGATGTCACGCCCGTGACCTAGGGCGTGACCACCCTTCGACGACCGTCGAGCTCAGTTTGACAATCGTCGACCTCAGAATTTGCCATTCGGGCATGTCACGCCCGTGACCAAGGTGTCACGCCCGTGACCTAGGGCGTGACCACCCTTCGACGACCGTCGATCTCAGTTCGACGATCGTCGACCTCAGAATTTGCCATTCGGGCATGTCACGCCCATGACCAAGGTGTCACGCCCGTGACCTAGGGCGTGACCACCCTTCAACGACCGTCGATCTCAGTTCTACGATCGTCGACCCCAGAATTGGCCACCCGGGCCTGTCACGCCCATGACCTATGTGTCACGCCCATGGCATTGACCGAAACGACGGTTCAGGCCCGAAATTATTCTAACACGCGTGGTAATAAATGTTGGTGTGGGAAGTTACACCAGGAGTAATTACGGGCCGTTTTTCCTTCTGTAATTATATAATAAAGGAGGAAGTGTTGGTCTAATAGGAATCGCCACCTGGCAAACACCTATTCATCTTCCACCGTTTCTTATCCCTTCACTATAACCGAAAGGTTATTAAGATGAGCCTTCATGACCATTAAGGCTTTACCCTTTCACCTCCCCACTTGCTGACTTATAAAAGACCCCTTAGAGAAAGATGAGAAGGTTACACTCTTGACCAAACAGACTCAAATCTTTGTACCTTGCTGCAGGAGAAGTTCAGCAACGCCACCACCGCGCCATGGCACCCCGTCGTTCATCTCACCTCCAAACCGCGAACAAGGTCCTCCTCTGCTTCTTCTTTCATGGTAGATCTTAGGATTCTTAGAAAGGAAGTTCGTGTTCAACGGAGCCGGACCTATCTCTCGTTTTCATGGAAAACCATGAAAAATGTAGTTTTGAGTTCGCCGGAAACCGCCACCTCCGGCGGCCAAACCACCGCCGACCGATAGCCATCGCCTCAACGGAGGTGGTGGTGGTGGTGGCCGGCCAGGGAAGTGACCGGACGACCGGTGACGGATCGCGAAAGAGCTACAGGATATATGAGTTTCTGTGTTCTGGTTTTTTCGGGTTCTGTAGAAGATGAACAGTAAAAGCTGTTTATAATATATAAATTATGTAAATGATTTGTAAGGAAAATATACTTAGATGAGCACATTTTGATGCTGCAAAACGAGGCACTTAGAGGCCATTTTAGGAAACATGACCAGTCACAAAAGTTGTAGCCCTTTGAGTCTAGTTTAATTTAAAATTGATTTCAACCCGTTTGGGTAAGCGGTTCGACCGTAGCACCCGTTTTAGTGGGGGCTGTACCTAGAGTTGGGCAGAAATTAAAATGAATGCCCACTCTTCGTCCCTTGTCCAAATGACCTGAAATTTGGGCAGGGGGTTAACCTTAGCTATACCTAAAGGCAGACCAAAAATGGGAAGTTTTGGAGATACTTTGCCTAAAGTTTTTGTTTTAATTTAATTAAGTTAGAGAAATTTATTTAAGTGGTCAAATGACCTCCAAACCCTCCCAAATTTTGGTGAGTGGTCCCTGGCTATAAAACCTAGATCTGTACAAAATTCCAACTAGTTTGGAGGAGTTTTGGGTAGGAAATCTTCTACCCTTAACTAGGCATTAGTGAGACATCTGTTAGTAAAAAGTGCACTAAGAGTTTGGAAAGGTCAAGTCACCTCTACTGAGGCTGATATCTTGACCAATGACTTGTAAGGGTTATTATAACCCACTTGGAGATAATGGTGTGGTTTAGGGTTCGTTTACCCTAGGATCCAAACTCAAACCCTAGATGGAGGGTTTTGAGGGTTGTGAAGGATATGGGGGCAATTGCTCTTGTATTACCTTGAAACTCTGTAGAGTTGACAAAGGCCTGATAAGAATCGTCTGGATGGAATTTTGGAGAATTTGGAGACAAGTAGATACCTTAAAACCCTAACCTTAGTTTTAGGGTAAAATATAAAATGGGTAAAACCAGTCACTAAACCTTACTTAAAAGCTGTGAAATTCGGGTAGAGTGAGTTTTGGATCAGGTAGAACTTATAGCAATTTTTCTGGAATTTTATGTTGATTATTGCTAGCACTTCATTTGTAAAGCTTGCCATGGCCTTAAATGATGTTTTAATTGTTTAGAAATTTCTATTCATTGAAACCTAATGAAATCTTCGAGGTAAATGTTTTAGGTCAGAATAGTTGCCCCTGAATTTTTGTATGATTTTTAGTTGAGTAATTCTAGTACTTCATTCACAGATGTTAGAAAGGGGTTTTATGGTTTAAAAATTAATTATGGATGATATACTTGTTGGAAAATTATGAAACCTGGCCAATGTTATTTTGAATGTCTTATCTGCTTAGTATAATTAATTTACAATTTTGGGATGGATATTTTCTGTACTTGATTCATAAATAACAAAAGATAGAGATTATTTCTAAATTAGTTTTAGTGCTGTTTTTATGATAGAAAAAATTATGATACTTTGGATTTACCATATTGGGATAACATAATATTTATAGTAATATTTCTGGATATCTTGCATGGTTACTTAGGGTAGTTCATGTTCAAACCGGTAACCCATGGGTCTTTCGAGAAAATTAATTAAACATCAGATAAATTAGGAAAATTACCACTTTCTGGATTTAGGCTAGTTATATCATGATAAGTATCCAGTAAATAATTTAGGGCATTTGGATGAGTATTGGATCATTGCATAGCCGGTTCAACATATAGTCTAGGTCGGTCTGCATATAACAAATTTGTGAAATGCAATATGACATGATCTGAGGAAGTCATTGGAGTTAATCATTTTTTCTGGGTGGACAATTGTGGATGATATAACGATAGGATAATATGAATAGTAGTGAGAAGTGGTGATAGCTAGAGTTAAGGGGTGCTCGGGTTCGACGAAAGATCGTCTTCCCCGAAGAGTGGAAAGTTTAAAATCACCCTAGGATAGTTTATCGTAATATGAGAAGGGAATCGGGTTAAGGGAGATCAACTAATAACAATAAGTGCCTTGCGAAAGGGAATTTCGGGCCGTAATGCCGCCGTCTTGGTTCCTAGTGCCCCTTGAGAGCCCTTCATGGGGAATACCGGGGGCAGTCCTGGGCTAACGTAAACTGTAATAACAAACCGACAAGAGTAACTTAGTAACTAGGGCTGCACCCTTCACAAACACTGTTGGCACAGGAAGATTGATGAGAGCTTCGGCTCGGTAGGTTAAGAGACGGATGGGATGGTCCGGGGAGCTTCGGCTCGGTTGGTTAAGAGACGGACGGGATGGTCCGGGGAGCTTCGGCTCGGTTGGTTTGGAAACGGACGTTTTGGTCCGGGGAGCTTCGGCTCGGCTTTTGTGTGTTTACGATTAAACTTGCATGTGCATAAAAAGGAATGAAAATTAAGGTGGTGGGTCTTCGGTATTGGAGGGTCGATGCACCGACGCCAATATACTGACTCGGCAAGTGTGGTTAGCACGTTGCCAACAGAAGTCCGGTGCGCCAGCCGGCAAGAGTACGCAGGTGTCCGCTTAGTGCACCAAGCGTTGAGGCGTACGATAGGTCTGACCGGTAGTGATTTACTAGTTTAGAGGTGGGCGAGGCCCAACCCACCGCTTCCGTCTGCCACTACGGAGGTATCCTGGGAGGTAACGGCTCCGAAAGGGGGAACTAAAGGTCTGTGTGCACAGAGTTGGGTGTGTGAGTTGCACTTGCATGTTTCATCATACCCACTTGCATGTCATAGCATAATCGATTCATTTGACCCTGATACCTAAAGTATAAGTGGTATGGGACGCTTATACGTTAGGACCTGCAAAACGACCCCTTGGTCTATAAGCTTGTGTGGGCAAGTTTATAAATCAAAGGTTAATTTCAATATTTATACATGCTGTTGTTTGATAACCGACACCCCAACGTATAAGTGGTATGAGACACTCTATACGATGGGAGCCTTGCAGAAGATCCCATGGCTTATGCGCTTTCGCACATAAGTTAAGGTTACCTTTCTTACTTTCTGTTTCTGTCATATTATTATAGAATTGCTAGATTAGTTCCGCTGCCATTTGTTTCTTGATGAAATCTCCACCTTCATGTCCTTCCCTTTCTTCCTCTCCGCTCGGTACTTAGGAGCCATGGGGGAAGGGGTAGGGGATGATAGGGCTTAGTCTTTATGACTAACGGTTTTCGAACCGCATCATTTAGGGGATCGTGGAGCCCATCATGGAGGAGCGGCCCCAGAGACCGGTGCGCTTGGAGATGGGGCAGTCTAGCTCCGGAGTTCATACAGCCGGGACCGTGAGTCTCGACCCTGAGTAGTTTCTATTTTAGCTTTCGCATGAGAGATTGTAGTGAGGACATGATGTATCGGGCATAAGCCCGCATTTATAGTACTCTGATTATTGTACTTTGTGGACACTCCCTTCATGGAGATTTTATTTTATATATGTGATTTACTTTCAGTGGACTTGCTGTTACTTCAATTATTCTGCTACCTTTCTGTGATCGAATTGGTCGGCAGAATCGGCGCCTTGTGGTGATGACCCTTCAGGACGTGAAGGTGTCACGGCAAAGCGGCGACTCTGGGTCTAAGACAACGGGTTTTAAAAAGAAAAAAAAGGGGGGTCTTACAAGTACGACCGCACACGTTGGAATACTCCGACACATTTTATTTAAGCCAAGATCCCCGACGCCCAATTTTCTAGATTGCGGGCTCCGTTGCCATTCGGATTAAACAATTTTGGAGACTGAAAATTTTACGCGCGACAATGATTGGGCGCCGCGCCGCCGCCTCTACGTAGGATCCCCGAAATGGGGAAGTGGTGGCGATTTTGCTGCTTGAGCGCACAGTTATGTCGCGGCCTTTACTGTATCCTTGGAAATTTTTCCCGAAACAAGCTTTCATTGGCATATCCATTAGGATGAAATTGAAAAAATGAAAACGTTGGGTTAACTTTAAAACATAGTTGAATATACGCGATCTAAGGGCACAAAATGAGCTCGAATGGGTTCACCCCATTCGCTAGTGGATGGACAGCTCCGAGAGCGTTCTGAAATAGTATTATGTGCGAAAATCAGACGGTCTAATCAAAATTTATAGTTGTTTGAATTGCCTTGCATTTAGATACTAAGTCACGTCTTTCTTTTGATTTCATGCCCGTCGCCTGCACAGGATGATAAGGCCACGCGTCCATTCTGTTGATTACGAAAATTCCGCCCAGTCAGCGTGGGCGGTACCCTCAGGCCAGCATTCATAGAGAGAGCGCATTCGCCGGAGTTAAAAATGGTTGTGCATGAAGAGGAGCGGAAAAAAATTGGCGCAACACGAGGACTTCCCAGGAGTTCACCCGTCCTAGTACAAATCTCACCCAAGCACGTTTAACTGCGGAGTTATGATGGGATCCGGTGCTCTATTGCTGGTATGGTCGCACACTTTGGAATACTCTGACACATTTTATTTAAGCCAAGATCCACGACGCTCGATTTTTCAGATTGCGGGCTCCATTTCCATTTGGATTAAGCAATTTTTGTGGCTCAAATTTGTACGCGCGACAACAACCGGGTGGCCGCGCCGCCGCCTTTATGTGGGATCCCCGAAATGGGGAAGTGGTGGCAATTTTTCCGCCTGAGCGCGCAGTTATGTCGCGGCCTTTACTGTATCCTTGGAAGTTTTTCCCAAAGCAAGCTTTCGCTGGCATATCCATTTTGACGAAATTGACGAAATGAAAACATTGGGATAACTTTAATACGGAGCTAAATATACGCGATCTGAGTGAACAAAATGAGCTGGTACGGGTTCACCCGGTTGGCCAGTGGATAGACAACTCTGAGAGCATTCTAAAATTGTATTGTGCGCGAAAATCAGACTGTTTGATCAAAAGTTATGGTCGTTTGAAGTGCCTTGTATTTGGAAACTAATTCACGTCTTTCTTTAGATTTCCTGCCTATTGTCTATGCTGGATGTTAAGGCCACTCGTCCGTTCTGTTGATTCCAAAAATTCTGCCCAGTCTGCGTGGGAGGTACCCTCGGGCCCGCGTTCGTAGAGAGAACGCGTTCGCTGGAGGTAAAAATGGGCATTCATGCAGCCGAGTGGCAAAAAATGGGTGCAACGCGAGGACTCCGCAGGAGGTCTCCCATCCTAGTACTACTCTTGCCCGAGCTTGCATAACTGCGGAGTTCTGATGGGATCCGGTTGTTGGTACCCTAGTTTTGATTTGAGTTTAGTCCTCTCCTTTGTGCCCCTTGACCCAAGAAATACTTATGGTCAATGGTTAGGAGTCTAGCTGTAGAGTCCTCACTTTTCCAGATTGAGAATTTGGTTAAGTAGTTTTTTCGTTCGACTATAGTCGAACGCCGCTCGACTATCGTCTATCGGCTGATCGACGATCGTCTATCAGTTGGTCGACGCTTTGTCTGCGTTGATAGTTCGACAATCTGTTGATACGTCGACTATCTGTTTTGCGTTGATAGTTCGACTATCTGTTGACAGTTCGACTATCTGCTTGGCGAGATAGTTCGACTATCTGTTCTGATAGGTCGACTATCTGATAGTTCGACTATCTGTTGATAGGTCGACTATCTGTTCCGCCTTGATAGTTCGACTATCTGTTGATAGATCGACTATCTGTTTCGTCTTGATAGTTCGACTATCTGTTGATAGTTCGACTATCTGTTGCCTTTGATAGTTCGACTATCTGTCCTGATAGTTCGACTATCTGATAGTTCTACTATCTGCTGATAGATCGACTATCTGGTTTGTTTTGATAGTTCGACTATCTCTTGATAGATCGACTATCTGTTTTCTGAGGTAGGTCGACTATCTGCTTGATAGGTCGACTATCTCTGTGCGCTTGATAGTTCGACTATCTGTCCAAGATAGATCGACTATCTGATAGTTCGACTATCTGTTCTGATAGTTCGACTATCTGCCGGGTAGTTCGACTATCGTCTTCGATAGGTCGACTATCTGGATCGTTCGACTATCTGCCCGATAGTTCGACGATCTCCGTGCGTCGTTCGACGATCTTCGAGGGTCGTTCGACGTTTTCTGTCTGCCGTTGTATTTTGTATTTATTTATTATATTTAATTAATTAATACATTTTCTGGCACATTATTTTAAGCTGTATGATAAAATAACCAGGCATTATTTGCTCTATTCTTTTTGCCTGAGTTAAAATCTTTTTAGATAAAGTTGTTTGTCTTATTAGCTGTCATTATAAACTACTTTATCTATTGTCAGCCCTTTATAGCCGTTAGACTGAAAAGTCTCCTTTTTGCTATAAAGAGATTATTTCTGATGTGACTTTATTTAGTCCTTCTGTTATTTGATTTAAGCCTGCAGCTTCTTAGAAAGAGGTTTATTCCTTTTATAGAATGTTTTGCTGCAGAGTTGTTTCTGTCTTCTTGATATTTACAGCCCAGGTCTCAAGACTCAGAAGAAGACAAATAATTCAAATGGAAGAGAGTCGTTGCTTGCTGATGATTATAAAAAGGACCCTTTGAAGAAGGATTCAAGCTAGTGTTACACATATTCTCAAGCTCTCAAGCCTTCATCAAGAAAAAGCTTTCTGCTCTCAGCAATTTCCATCTAACTGAGAAGTGTTAAGATCTTCATCTCTTCTTCACCTGAGTTCTCCTGCTTTCAGGAAGTTCAAGCTCAGAGTCCCTTTGAAGAAGAAGAAGAAGATAGCTGCTTGAAGATCTTTGATTTTATTATTTATTTTCTTCCTGTAGCTTTTCCTTCAGAACTTTCTGAAGAGTTTCTCTGCACTGAAGCAAGACTTCACCTGGACATTCTTGAGCCAGGGGGAGCCTTGATTCTTTAGAGCATTCTAGCTCAGTGCAAGTTTTTGTGCTTCTCTAATCTATTGTAAAATAGAGAAGACATCTTAACCTTCTTCCCCCTCCTGTACAGGTTTATTACTCCCTTCAAAAGTATCCCTTGGTGGCAGGGCACCTGATCAAAAACCTGTGCTTGGTTTTTAGACACCTGATCAAAAGTCTAAAGGGTTTCTGGATCTACCTGAAGCAGATCCTGTTGGTGGCAGGGCACCTGATCAAAAACCTGAGTGGATTCCTACCGTGTGGGTAGAAGAGTGGACGTACCCAAGTTGTTTGGGGAACCACTATAAATTTCCTTGTGTCGTCTGGATTCCATTGTTTAATTCCTGTATTGTGGCTGTGATTAGATATAACTAGGTTGCTAGTTGCTGATTAGGTTTTTCCAAGTTTAACTGTAATTACAGTTAGCTTGTGTTTATACACATCACTTGTGTTAGGCTTTAAGGTTAAATCAATATCTATAATCTTTTCATTCCGCACTTCACTCCAAGGGAGTTGGGTAGACTATTAAGTTTTGTCTGTGCAAAATTTGATAACTCTATTCACCCCCCCTCTAGAGTAGTATCGATCCCTTCACTTTCAATTGGTATCAGAGGGAGGTTGACTGACTGTATAGGCTAACACCTAAGTCACAAGATCCTGATAGATACCAAGAGCTTATAGATATTCACTATCATGGCCCAGTCCAAGGATTATTCTAGCACCAGACCTCCAGCATGCAACTTAGCAAAGTTTGGCATCTGGAAGGCAAGGATTAAATTATATATGAACTCTATTGATGAAAGCATCTTTGCTTTTATTTTGTCAGGTCCCCCAAGAGCACCTGCTGCTGCCACTGCCTCATCATCTGATATGAGTGCAGTGCCTCCTCCAGACTACAATGATGAATACAAGAAGGCCAAAATTGCAGATGCCAAGGCAATGAACATACTGGCTCAGACAATGTCTGATGAGGTGTTCCAGAAGGTGGCTGACTGCTCCTCAGCTAAGGCCATGTGGGACACACTGAACCAGATTGTAGCTGGTTCAGCTAATGAAAGGAAGGACAGAAGGTCCAACCTGATCTCACAGTATGAGAACTTCAAGAAAACTGATGCTAAATCAGTTGAAGCTATGTACACCAGGCTCAGCTCAATCATCAATGAGCTGAGGACCCTGGACAAGGACATATCATTGACAGAGGTCAATGATAAGATTCTTATGAGCTTCCCTAGCACATGGGATCTAAGAATCTGGCCCATCAAGGAAGCTAGAAGTACTAATGAGATCTCAACTGAAGCTCTCCTCGGCAAGCACAAGTCGTTTGAGCAAGTGCTGAAGACCAGAGAAGCAGAAGCTGAAGCCAAGACCCCCACTCCAACAAGAAAAGAGCAATCTCTAGCTCTTAAGGCTGCAGATGTTTCTGAAGGCAGCCAATCTAATGAGGAACTTAAGGCATTGTTTGCCAAAAGGTTTCTCAAGATGGGGAGAAAGGAGTTCAGAAAGAAGTCTTCACGATATGAAGACAAACCAAGGTATGATCGCTCTCCCGCTAAAGAAATCATTTGTTATGGTTGCAGGAAGCCTGGACATATCTTGCCAGAATGTCCAGAGGAGAAGAACAAAGAAAAGAGAAAAGAAAAAGAACAACACAGGAAGCACTCCAAGCCATCCTCCTACAAAAACAAGAAGAAGGAGAGAGGTTTCATTGCTGAAACCTGGAGTGATTCTGATGAAGAATCCTCCTCATCAAGCTCCAGTGAAGATGAGGAAGAGAAGAAGGCAAAAGAAGTTTGCCTAATGGCAATAGATGCCTGCAGCAACCACTCTGCTGCAGAGAGTTCTGATTCTGATGAAGAGATGCCTACAGAAGATGAGGTACTTTCTTCTTATGATTTTACTTCAGAAGAATTTAAGTTAGAATTTAAATCTTTATGTTTAGATTTAATTAGCTCAGAAAAGGAAATAAAAGAACTTAGAAATAGGTTAGCTGACTCAGAATCTATAGCCTCTGAAAACATTAGGTTAAAGGAAGATCTCACTACTTATAGTGAAGAAATTAAATTTCTTAAAATAGAGTTAGCTAAGTCTAAGAGATTAGAAGAATCCCTTAATGGTAGAAGCCTTAAGTTGTTAGAAATTACCAGCATGACTAACACTAGGTCAGGTAATGATAAACTAGGCTTAGGAGCTTCTCCCAGTGAACCCCCAGTCCTTCTTAAAAATAATCTTTCAACTCCAGTGAACTTCATTTCAGCTAGTGGAAAGAAGAACACTGAGCAAGTAAATCTGGTAAATAAAACCTTAAATAAAGCTAAGAGAGAAAAGAGAAAGAAGTTTTTCAAAGAAATGCAAAGAGCGTCGAACGCCGCTCGACGATCGGAAGCTCCATGGTCGAACGAAGCTCGACGATCTGAGCGCCCATCGTCGAACGTCGATCGACGATTTCAACATGATTTTCAAAATCATAATCAATTCCATAGAAACCTAAATGAGAATAGAAACCCTAGGTTTGTTGACCCATCATCTGCATGGAGAATCCCACCTAGGAGATCTCACCCACTAGGTTATCACCCTCAGCCTGCATTCTCATATATTTCCAGTTTTTCTTATGTGAAAAACAAGGGACCCAAGGTTACCTGGGTCCACTCTGTCTAAATAATTGTCTTGCAGGTGAAGGCCTATCCAATCACTCAAAATAAGTGGTATTTGGATAGTGGATTCTCTAAGCATATGACAGGAAATAAGGATCTACTGTCAAAGTTCAAAGCTAAGCTTGGCCCAAAGGTTATCTTTGGAGACTCCAGCTGTGGTCAGACAGAAGGCTATGGCAAGATCATAATTGGAGCAGTTACTTTCAAGAGAGTTGCTTATGTCAATGGACTGAAGCATAATCTGATTTCAGTCAGCCAGCTATGTGATGCTGGCTACCAGGTTTCATTTTCTAATTTCTCTTGCAATATTACTTTAAATAATACTGTTGTTTTAGTAGGTATTAGAATAGGTAATATTTACGTAGTAGATTTCAATTCATCTCATTCTGAAATCTGCCTGTTTAATGAAGTAACCCTTAATAATAATTCCCTATGGCATAAAAGGCTTAGTCATGTAAACCTTAAAAATATATCTAGGTTATCTAAGCACAACCTTGTTAGAGGTTTACCTTCTTGCCCCTATAAGAAGGAGAGCCTATGCAAGGCTTGTCAGCTAGGCAAGCAAACCAAAAATTCTTTTAAATCTGTAAATAAAAGTGATTCTCCTAGAATCCTGTATTTATTACATTTGGACCTTTTTGGCCCAATAAATGTACAGAGTTTAGGAGGGAAGTATTACACATTAGTAATTGTAGATGACTTCTCTAGGTTCAGTTGGGTTTTCTTTTTGAGAACTAAGTCTGATAACTTCAAAGCCCTTACAGACTTTCTATTATGTGTGCAGACTGAGTACTCTACTCATGTGGCCTTGATCAGAAGTGATCATGGTACTGAGTTTGACTCTCTTCTCATGCAAGAATTCTGTGAGAGAGAAGGTATCAAACATAGCTTCTCAGCTCCTAGAACTCCCCAACAAAATGGGGTAGTTGAAAGGAACAATAGAACACTAATTGAAGCTGCTAGTACATTGTTGGCAGATGCTAACATGCCTTTATCCTACTGGGCAGAAGCTGTTAGTACAGCCAACTATGTCTTGAATAGAAGTTTGATACACAAACTTAAGTGTAAAACTCCTTATGAGTTGCTTAAAGGAAAGAAACCAAAAATTAATTACTTTAGAGTTTTTGGCTGTATTGTTTATATTCATAATAATAATAAAGAATATATTAGAAAATTTGAAGCAAAAGCTTCAATGAGAATTATGCTTGGATATTCCCAAGTAAGCAAAGCTTATAGGGTTTATAACAAGTCTACCTATAAGATAGAAGAATCTGTGAATGTGACTTTTGATGAGTCTCAGATGTTTTACAAGGAGAAGGAAAATTCTCCTTCCTCCAGTTCTTTGCAGGTACCTGATGTCCCTCAAGAAATTCTTCAACTATCAACTCTTCAGATCACTGAATCAGACAGTGATGAAGACATTGCTGAAGCTGTTGAAGCAGTTGTTGTACCACCAACAGTAGATCAAATTCCTCCTGAGGAATTAATCCCAACTGTTGCTGAAGATCACATCCCACCTGCTGATATTGTCACACTTAGAGATCACCCCACATCTCAAGTGATTGGAGACATATCAGCCGGTGTGCAAACAAGACATCAATTAAGACAGGATGTGATGCATGCTTGTTTCCTCTCACAGGTTGAGCCCCTCACCTTTAAAGATGCAGAGCTAGATCCCCACTGGATCATTGCAATGCAAGAGGAGCTCAATCAGTTTGAGAGATGTAAAGTTTGGACTTTGGTTCCAAGACCTAAAGGCCAACTGATCATAGGCACCAAGTGGGTGTATAGAAACAAGTTAGATGCAAATGGAATTATAGTAAGGAATAAAGCTAGGCTTGTAGCTCAGGGCTACAGACAGGAGGAAGGTATAGACTATGACCAAACCTTTGCTCCTATTGCAAGGCTAGAAGCAATAAGGATCTTCTTGGCCTATGCAGCCTTCATGAAGTTTAAGGTGTTCCAAATGGATGTCAAAAGTGCATTCCTAAATGGTGAGCTTAAGGAAGAGGTGTTTGTTGAACAACCACCAGGGTTTGTTTCATCAACTCAGCCGTCTCATGTTTTTAAGTTGCAGAAAGCTCTTTATGGACTAAAGCAAGCTCCTAGGGCCTGGTATGAGACCTTAGCTAGTTTCCTGTTAGAGCACAACTTTACTAGGGGAGTAGTTGATAGAACCCTTTTCGTCAAGCATCACAAGGACACAATCCTGTTAGTTCAGGTGTATGTAGATGATATTATTTTTGGCTCCACAGATCCCAAACTGTGCAAAAAGTTTTCCAACTTGATGCATTCCAAGTTTGAGATGAGTAGCATGGGTGTGCTGTCTTACTTTCTTGGTCTCCAAGTTAAGCAAGATGTTGATGGCATCTTCATCTCCCAATCCAAATATGCCAAGGAATTGGTAAAGAAATTTGGGATGGCTGATGCTTCAGCAATGCCTACACCCATGGCTACTAATGTAGTTATTGATTCTGATGATCACGGCAAGCCAGTTGATCAAAAGAATTATAGGGCCATTGTTGGTTCCCTATTATATCTAACTGCAAGTAGGCCAGATATAATGTTTGCTACATGACTTTGTGCTAGATTCCAGGTCAACCCCAAGGAATCTCATCTGATTCTTCTAAAGAGAATCCTGAGATACCTGAAGGGATGTCCAAATCTAGGACTTTGGTACCCAGCTGAGTCAGAGTTTGAATTAATTGGATATTCTGATTCTGATTATGCTGGTTGCAGAGTTGACAGGAAGAGCACCTCAGGAACTTGCCAGTTCCTGGGAGAGAGATTGGTCTCTTGGTTCTGTAAGAAGCAGGCTTCTGTCTCAACTTCAACTGCAGAGGCTGAATATATAGCAGCTGCCAGTTGTTGTTCACAGATCCTGTGGATTCAAAACCAGCTTGTGGATTATGGTTACTCACACAAGAACACCAAGATCATGTGTGATAGTACCAGTGCTATCTCAATTGCACAAAATCCAGTGCACCACTCTAGAACGAAGCACATTGAGATTAGGCACCATTTCCTGAGAGATTGTGTGGAAAAGAACAAGATCTGTCTTGAGTTCATATCCACTGAGTTTCAGAGAGGTAATATATTCACCAAGCCTTTAGATGAACAGAAGCATCTGTTCTTTTTAGTTCAACTAGGCATGATTAATGGACGAGACTAAGTGTGACTATATCTGCCTATATTGAAATCTGCTTGAAGATCGTCGAACGATGATCGAAGATCGTCGAACGGATTAAGCCTATCGTCGACCTCTGGTTAATGATAGCTTATCTGTTTGAAGATCGTCGATTGACGTTCGACCATCGTCGAACAGGTTGAGCTCATCGTCGATCTCTGAACGACGACAGCTTGTTGTTTGTGAAGCCAGAAATAGCCGAACGATGGTTCGACTACTCTCCTTCTGAGCCGATCGTCGAACGGCCGTTCGACTATCGGGTCAAGTATCTTTTTAATAGATCGACTATTCCCGGTCTAATATAAAGCCGATAGTCGACCTAGGTTAAAAGATCTTGTGTTTTATCGTCGACGGAGCATGCCCTTTCGCATTCTGCTTTCCCGCTTGCGATTTCCGGGCGTTTCGTCTTCTTCGTTCTCTGCAGCTTTCTCGAGCTTTCTCCAGCGAATCCATGGCGGTTTCCCCAGCAGTTCTAGCCGTCGTGAAGTTTGATGCAGGATTTAGCGTGGATTTCGACGCATTCAGCAGCTGCGATGCAGGAATCGTAGAAGTTCTACAGCTGTGCCGGGATCAGGGTTTAGAGAAGTTAATGTCTGCAAGGATTAAGATCAACATCCCAGAAATCAAGGAATGGGCTTTCATGTCGTCTTCCACAGACGATTCGATGATCGGTACCATCGGCGGAGAAGAGGTAATCCTGACTCCGGCCGTTTTATCTGATGTTTTTGGATTAGTTAATGGTGACGAGGTTTATGAGCAAGACGCTCAGGAATTCGGAAGAATGCTGGTTGAGCTGGGACATGCTGAGGGCATTCCCACGAAGCTGCTCAAAGTGAATTTTCCTTTCAAAATCAAGTTCCTGGCTGAGTTAGTAGGAAAAGTGCTTCTGGGTAAGCACTCTGCTCACGATAATATAACAAGGCAGCAATTCGCACTCATGTGTGCGATTGTTAATCGAAAAAGGATAGATTGGGCAGCAGTTGTGTTTGATTTAATCAGGAAAAAGACTGGTAAGAAGGAAGTCACCCTAGGAAGGGTCATTGGAATCTTCCTTAAGGAAAAATTCCCCCAGCTGCTAAGTTCAACTGCAACAACAATCAATGCGAGCAAGAAGATGGACCCCAACTTGTTCTCTAAGTGGAAGAGAACGTTTGTGAAACCTGCTCCAGCAACATCTGAGGACACAAGGACTGAATCAGTCACTCCTCACCATGTTGAAGCTGGCTCAGCTCTTCCTTCCTCCTCCTCTGCATTGTTGTCTGCCTCAGTTGAAGTTCCATCAACTTCAGCTGAAGTACGACCTTCTTCCTCTGCTGCTCCAGAAACAACTACGGTTGTTCCTCTTTCCCCTCCAGCTTCTCCTCTACCTGCTCATCTGGCTAGGATATCTACTCCTAGCTTTGATTTGTTAGGATCAGAGAGAATTCCTACTCCTCCTGTATCTCCCGTTCATTCCCCAGTTAATTCCCCAAATAACTCTCCTGCTCCATCTCCTGCTCGATCCCCTGTCCACACCATTTCTCATCCCAGCACCACTACCATATCTGCTGCAGCTCCATCCACTTCACATCCTTCATCTATTGAGATCTCTCCTGAGCTTATCTCCCGCATTGTGGAGCTGATTACCCCCTCAATCAAAACCATGATTGAAGAGGCAATCGCTCCCCTTGCAGCCTCCATTGATCTCTTATCTGCCTCCATCAAATCCCTTTCAAAATCTGCTGAGCCATCTTCCTCAAGGGGCCTGGTTTCAGTATCCACTGAAATCAGGCAGGGGGAGATGTTCCATGAAGATGCCTCAGACCATCCTGCCTCCCCTCCAGCTATAAAAGATACAGTCATGTCTGCCCAGGAAGAATCTGCTCAAGCTGAGATAGAAATAGTTCCAGATATTGTAATGACTGCCCAGGAAGAATCTGCTCCTGCTGAGAAAGAAATAGTTCCAGCTGAGAAAGAAATAGCTCCAGTTTTGTCTGATAAGGAAATAGCAGATGGAATCTTGTTATCTGAGATTGCAGTTAAAGTCTGCTTAGAAGATCTTACCTCTCCTGTGATTGCTAGATTCCTAGAAGGAATTATAACTTCATATCTGAATGAATCATGGGAGATGGTTAAGTATGAAGGTAACTCTTTCATTCGTTTTGTTGATGAGTCGATTAATTTGATAGTTTGTGAATACCTTGAGGGAATGATTATCGCTTATTTAGCAGATATGTATTCATAATTTTACAGATGTTATTAAAGAAGATTTAGCTGCTCAGATCATAACAGTTGTTTCTGAAGCTGATCCAAGTGTTTCTGATACTCAAGTAGATCCTGAATTGGAATTCTTTTTAGATAATAAAGAAGATGAGTCTGAGAAAGATGAAGTCAAAGTTGACTCTCCTGTTCTGAATTTGGAAGAAGTTCAAGCAAGAGCAGCCTGGGATTTAAGAGTACAATCTTTAAAAGAGAAAGAAAAAGATCTGCAAATTGAAAAGTCAACCATCTGGGATGACTCTCCAGGGTTGGACTTAGATTCCCTTCTGGCTCTGGATGCCATGGAAGAGGAAAGAGAAAAATCTGCTTCAAAGCTTAAAGAAAAGGCTGTTTCAGAAGCCTATGATCCTTATGAAAATCCTCCCTCATCTCATTCTGATGATGATGATGATTCTGATGTTTCTGAGAAGTCAAAGAGAAAGAAAGCTGCCTCAAAGAAGAGAAAAGCTGCTCCTCCTCCACCTCCCAGTAAGGATAATGATATTCCCTATTACATTCTGAAGGGCATTGACCCTAAATCCAAGGATTTTCAGCACTGGATGAGGTTTTCAAAGAATCAGCAGAAAGAAAGAAAAAGAACTAAGAGGTATGATAGTCCTGTCTCAAGATGGACTCCCAGAGGTCCTCCTCCTCCTCTAGGTGCAGGAGCCTCTGGGAACCTATCAGCTAATCCTGCTGCCTCTTTTGGAAGATCTGCTTCTTTTCAGCCCCAGCCAAGACAAGGTTATCAAAGCTCGCAAGGCAAATTATTTTATGGTTCTCAAAGACAAATGAAGGAGACTGTGGTTCAAAGACCAACCTTTTCCCCACCTCCTTCTCCAAAGAAGAGAATTCCATCTCCATCTCCAGTTCAGTCTGAGGAAATTGTTTCAAAAGGTAAATAGTTTATTTTGTTCTAAAATTTCTAGCAAGAACCCCTTTTGCTAAGTATACTCTAATGTCTTATCTAGTTATTCAAGATAAAATAGCTGATGCTGCTTCTCCTGAGCCTGTGTATGAAAATCTTGAGCTCGATCCTAACTTTAGGATGGCTCGCTTTCAAGAACTAGTTGGAGCAGCTCAAATAAGAAAAGCTAGAGCAGAAGGAAAAGATACGACTGGTCTAACTACCATGTCTGCTTACAGAAAGAAAGAATTTGAAAAGTTCCAGGTTAATCCTGAGATTTTTGATCCATCAAAATATATGGAAAAACATCCTGAAGCAGTAGTCCCAAGAGCTACAGAGCTGAAGATCATTGGTGCGCAGGACCTGAAACTGTCAAAGAAAGAATCTGATGATCCTTTAAGGAAAATCTCTTTTATTTCTAGCTCTTCTATAGCTAAGCCTGACTCTGTTGATCCATAGTTTGATTAACTGTTGTGCTATATTTGTTTATCTGTTTGATAATCTGCTAGTTAATTATTAACTATTTACTGTATTATTTTATTGCTCTTTACCTACCTTTTTGTTTTTGATGTTGAGAGACTTAACTCAAATAGGGGGAGATTGTTGGTACCCTAGTTTTGATTTGAGTTTAGTCCTCTCCTTTGTGCCCCTTGACCCAAGAAATACTTATGGTCAATGGTTAGGAGTCTAGCTGTAGAGTCCTCACTTTTCCAGATTGAGAATTTGGTTAAGTAGTTTTTTCGTTCGACTATAGTCGAACGCCGCTCGACTATCGTCTATCGGCTGATCGACGATCGTCTATCAGTTGGTCGAGGCTTTGTCTGCGTTGATAGTTCGACAATCTGTTGATAGGTCGACTATCTGTTTTGCGTTGATAGTTCGACTATCTGTTGACAGTTCGACTATCTGCTTGGCGAGGTAGTTCGACTATCTGTTCTGATAGGTCGACTATCTGATAGTTCGACTATCTGTTGATAGGTCGACTATCTGTTCCGCCTTGATAGTTCGACTATCTGTTGATAGATCGACTATCTATTTCGTCTTGATAGTTCGACTATCTGTTGATAGTTCGACTATCTGTTGCCTTTGATAGTTCGACTATCTGTCCTGATAGTTCGACTATCTGATAGTTCGACTATCTGCTGATAGATCGACTATCTGGTTTGTTTTGATAGTTCGACTATCTCTTGATAGATCGACTATCTGTTTTCTGAGGTAGGTCGACTATCTGCTTGATAGGTCGACTATCTCTGTGCGCTTGATAGTTCGACTATCTGTCCATGATAGATCGACTATCTGATAGTTCGACTATCTGTTCTGATAGTTCGACTATCTGCCGGGGTAGTTCGACTATCGTCTTCGATAGGTCGACTATCTGGATCGTTCGACTATCTGCCCGATAGTTCGACGATCTCCGTGCGTCGTTCGACGATCTTCGAGGGTCGTTCGACGTTTTCTGTCTGCCGTTGTATTTTGTATTTATTTATTATATTTAATTAATTAATACATTTTTTGGCACATTATTTTAAGCTGTATGATAAAATAACCAGGCATTATTTGCTCTATTCTTTTCGCCTGAGTTAAAATCTTTTTAGATAAAGTTGTTTGTCTTATTAGCTGTCATTATAAACTACTTTATCTATTGTCAGCCCTTTATAGCCGTTAGACTGAAAAGTCTCCTTTTTGCTATAAAGAGATTATTTCTGATGTGACTTTATTTAGTCCTTCTGTTATTTGATTTAAGCCTGCAGCTTCTTAGAAAGAGGTTTATTCCTTTTATAGAATGTTTTGCTGCAGAGTTGTTTCTGTCTTCTTGATATTTACAGCCCAGGTCTCAAGACTCAGAAGAAGACAAATAATTCAAATGGAAGAGAGTCGTTGCTTGCTGATGATTATAAAAAGGACCCTTTGAAGAAGGATTCAAGCTAGTGTTACACATATTCTCAAGCTCTCAAGCCTTCATCAAGAAAAAGCTTTCTTCTCTCAGCAATTTCCATCTAACTGAGAAGTGTTAAGATCTTCATCTCTTCTTCACCTGAGTTCTCCTGTATTCAGGAAGTTCAAGCTCAGAGTCCCTTTGAAGAAGAAGAAGAAGATAGCTGCTTGAAGATCTTTGATTTTATTATTTATTTTCTTCCTGTAGCTTTTCCTTCAGAACTTTCTGAAGAGTTTCTCTGCACTGAAGCAAGACTTCACCTGGACATTCTTGAGCCAGGGGGAGCCTTGATTCTTTAGAGCATTCTAGCTCAGTGCAAGTTTTTGTGCTTCTCTAATCTATTGTAAAATAGAGAAGACATCTTAACCTTCTTCCCCCTCCTGTACAGGGTTATTACTCCCTTCAAAAGTATCCCTTGGTGGCAGGGCACCTGATCAAAAACCTGTGCTTGGTTTTTAGACACCTGATCAAAAGTCTAAAGGGTTTCTGGATCTACCTGAAGCAGATCCTGTTGGTGGCAGGGCACCTGATCAAAAACCTGAGTGGATTCCTACCGTGTGGGTAGAAGAGTGGACGTACCCAAGTTGTTTGGGGAACCACTATAAATTTCCTTGTGTCGTCTGGATTCCATTGTTTAATTCCTGTATTGTGGCTGTGATTAGATATAACTAGGTTGCTAGTTGCTGATTAGGTTTTTCCAAGTTTAACTGTAATTACAGTTAGCTTGTGTTTGTACACATCACTTGTGTTAGGCTTTAAGGTTAAATCAATATCTATAATCTTTTCATTCAGCACTTCACTCCAAGGGAGTTAGGTAGACTATTAAGTTTTGTCTGTGCAAAATTTGATAACTCTATTCACCCCCCCTCTAGAGTAGTATCTATCCCTTCACTTTCACCGGTGCTCTTGTGCTAGAATGGTCGCACACATTAGAATACTCCGGCACATTTTATTTAAGCCAAGATCCCATACGCCCGATTTTCTAGATTGCGGGCTCCTTTGCCATTCAGATTAAGCAATTTTTGCGGCTCAAATTTTTAGGCGCGACAATGACCGTTTCGGCGCGCCGCCACCTCTACGCGGGATCCCCGAAATGGGGAAGTGTTGGAGATTTTACCGCCTCAGCGCGCAGTTATGTTGCAGTCTTTACTGTATCCTTGGAAGTTTTTCCTGAAGAAAGCTTTTGCTGGCATATCCATTAGGACGAAATTGACGAAATGAAAACACTGGGATAACATTAAAACGGAGCAGAAAATACGTGATCTGAGGGAACAAAACGAGCTCAAACGTGTTTAACCGGTTAAACAATGGATGGACAGCTTCGAGAGCAATCGAAAATGGTATTGTGCGCGAAAATCTGACGGTCTGATCAAAAGTTATGGCCGTTTGAAGTGTCATGCATTTGGAAACTAAGTCAAGTCTTTCTTTTGATTTCCTACCCGTCGCATGGGCAGGATGTTTAGGACACGCGTCCGTTCTTTTGATTCAGAAAATTCCACCCAGTCCACGTGGGCGGTATCCTTTGGCCCGCGTTCGTAGAGAGAGCGTGTTCGTCGGATGTAAAAATGGGCGTTCATGCAACCGAGCGGCAAAAAAAGGGTGCAACACGAGGACTTCATAGGAGGTCACCCATCCCAAGACTACTCTCTCCCAAGCTCGATTAACTCCGGAGTTCTGATGGGATCCGGTGCTCTAGTGCTGGTATAGTCCCACACGTTGGAATACTCCGGCCCATTTTATTAAAGCCAAGATCACCGACGCCTGATTTTCTGGATTGTGGGCTCCATTGCCATTCAGATTAAGTAATTTTGCCAGATCAAATTTTTACGTGCGGCAACGATCGGGTCTCCGCGCTGCCGCCTCTACACGAGATCCCCGAAATGGGGAAGTGGTCGCGATTTTGCCTCCTGAGCGCGCAGTTACGTTGCGGCCTTTACTGTATCCTTCGATGTTTTTGCCGAAGCAAGCTTTCGCTGGCATATCCATTAGGATGAAATTAACGAAATGAAAACTTTGGGATAACTTTAAAATGGAGTTTAAAATTACCGATCTGAGGGGACAAAACGAGCTCGAATGGGTTCACCCAATTCTCCAGTGGATGGACAGCTCCGAGAGCTTTTCGAAATGGTATTGTGCGTGAAAATCAGATGGTCGGATTTAAAGTTATGGCCGTTTGAAGTGCCTTGCATTTGGAAACTAAGTCACGTCTTTCTTTTGATTTCATGCCTGTCTCCTGCGCAGGATGTTAAGGCCACGCGTCCGTTCTCTTGATTCCGAAAATTCCGCCTAGTCTGTGTGGATGGTACCCTCGGGCCTGCGTTCGTAGAGAGAGCGCATTTGCCAGAGGTAAAAATATGAATTCATGCAGCCGAGCGGTAAAAAATGGGTACAACACAAGGACTTCCTAGGAGGTCACCCATCCCAGTACTACTCTCGCCCAAGCATGCATATCTGCGGAGTTAGGATGGGATCTGGTGCTCTAGTGCTAGTATGGTCGCACACGTTGGAATACTCTGGCACATTATATTTAAGCCAAGATCCCCGACACCCGATTTTCTGGATTGCGGGCTCCATTGCCATTCAGATTAAGCAATTTTGGTGGCTCAAATTTTTACGCGTGATAACGATCGGGTCGCTGCACCACCGCCTCTACGCGGGATCCCAAAAATAGGGAAGTGGTGGCAATTTTACAACCTGAGCGCGCAGTTATGTCGCGGCCTTTACTGTATCCTTGGAAGTATTTCCCGAAGCAAGCTTTCGCTGGCATATCCATTAGGACAAAATTGACAAAATGAAAACCCTGGGACAACTTTAATTCGGAACTGAATATATGCGTTCTGATGGCAAAAAACGAGCTCGAACGGGTTCACCCAGTTTGCCAGTTGATGGACAACTCCGAGAGATTTCCGCAATATTATTGTGTGCTAAAATTAGACAGTCTGATCAAAAGGTATGTCCATTTAAAGTGTCTTGCATTTGGAAACTAAGTCACGTCTTTATTTTGGTTTCATGCCCGTCGCCTGCGCAGGATGTTAAGGCCATGCATCTATTCTATTGATTCCGAAAATTCCGCCCAGTTCGCATGGGTTGTACCCTTGGGCCTGCGTTCGTAGAGAGAGCGAGTTCGTCGGAGGAAAAAATTGGCGTTCATGTAGCCGAGCGACAAAAAATGGGTGCAACATGAGTACTTCCCAGGAGGTCACTCATCCTAATACTATTCTCACCCGAGCACTCTTAACTGCAGAGTTTTGATGGGATCCGGTGCTATAGTGCTGGTATGGTCGCACACGTTTGAATACTCTGGCACATTTTATTTAATCCAAGATCCCCGACGCCCGATTTTATAGATTTCGGGCTCTGTTGCCATTCGGATTAAGCAATTTGGGCGTCTCAAATTTTTACGTGCGACAACGATCGGGTCGTCGCGCCGCCGCCACTACGCGGGATCCCCGAAATGGGGAGGTGGGTGCGATTTTGCCGCCTGAGCGCGCAGTTATGTCGCGGCCTTTACTATATCCTAGGAAGTTTTTCCCGAAGCAAGCTTTCGCTGGCATATCCATTAGGACGAAATTGATGAAATGAAAATACTAGGATAACTTTAAAACAAAGTTGAAAGTACACAATCTGAGGGCACAAAACGAGCTTGAATAGGTTTACCCGGTTTGGCTGTGGATGGACAGCAACGAGAGCTTTCCGAAATGGTATTGTGAGCGAAAATCAGACGGTCTGATCAAAAGTTATGGTAGTTTGAAGTGCCTTGCATTTGGAAACTAAGTCAAGTCTTTCTTATGATTTCATGCTCGTCGCCTGCGCAGGATGTTAAGGCCATGCTTATGTTTTATTTATTCCGAAAATTCCGCCCAGTCCGCGTGGGTGGTACCCTCAAGCACGCATTCATAGAGAGAGAGAGCATTCGCCGGAGGTAAAAATGGGCGTTCATGTAGTCGAGCGGCAAAATATGGGTGCAACACAAGGACTTCCCATGAGGTCACCCATCCCAGTAATACTCTCGCCCAAGCATGTCTAACTGCGGAGTTCTGATGGTATCTGGTGCTCTAGTGCTGGTATGGTCGCACACGTTGGAATACTCCGACCATTTTTATTTAAGCCAAGATCCCCGACGCCAAATTTTCTGGATTACGGGCTCCATTTCCATTCAGATTAAGCAATTTTGGCGGCTCAAATTTTTACGCATGGCAACGATTGGGTCGTCGTACCGCCGCCTCTACGTTGGATCCCCGAAATGGGGAAGTGGTGGAGATTTTGCCGCAGGAGCACGCAGTTATGTAGCGGCCTTTACTGTATCCTTGGAAGTTTTTCACAAAGCAAGCTTTTGCTAGCATATCCATTAGGACGAAATTGATGAAATGAAAACACTGGGATAACTTTAAAATGGAGCTGATTATACGCAATCTGAGTCCACAAATGAGCTCGAACCGGTTCACCCAGTTTTCCAGTGGATGGACAGCCCCGAGATCTTTCCGAAATGGTATTGTGCGGGAAAATCACACGGTCTGATAAAAAGTTATTATTGTTTGAAGTATCTTGCATTCTGAAACTAAGTCACATCTTTTTTTTGGTTTCATGTCTGTCGTCTGCGCAGGATGTTAAGGCCACACGTCCGTTCTTTTGAATCAGAAAATTTTGCCCAGTCCGCGTTGGAGGTACCCTCGGGCCCGCGTTCGTAGAGAGACCGCATACGCCGGAGGTAAAAATGGGTGTTCATGCAGCTAAGCGGAAAAAAATGGGTGCAACACGAGGAATTCCCAGGAGGTCACCCATCCCAGTACTACTCTCTCCCAGCACGCTTAATTGCAGAGTTATGATGGGATCCCGTGCTCTAGTGCTGGTATGGTCCCACACGTTTGAATACTCCAGTATATTTTATTAAAGCAAAGATCCCCGACGCCCAATTTTTTGGATTGCGGACTCCGTTGCAATTCAGATTATGAAATTTTGGCGGCTCAAATTTTTACGCGTGGCAACGACCGGGTCACCGCGCCGCTGCCTCTACATGGGATCCCCAAAATGGGGAAGTGGTGGCGATTTTGCCGCCTGAGCGAGCAGTTATGTCGCGGCCTTTACTGTATCCTTGGAAGTTTTTCCCGAAGCAAGCCTTCGTTGGTATATCCATTAGGACAAAATTGACAAATTGAAAACACTTGGATAAATTTAATACGGAGCTGAATATACGTGATCTGAGGGCACAAAATGAGGTCGAACAGGTTCACCCAGTTCGCCAGTGGTTGGACAGCTCCGAGAGCTTTCTGAAATGGTATTGTGCGTGAAAATAAGACTGTCTGATCAAAAGTTATGTCCGTTTGAAGTGCCTAGCATTTGGAAATGAAGTCACATCTTCCTTTTTGTTTCATGCCCGTCGCCTGCGTAGGATGTTAAGGCCACGCGTGTAATGCCCCAAAACTCATTAAGGAATGGATAGCGTTCTAACGCCAATTTGGTGCCTGATTAGATTCACACGGCCTGTGACACAGGCGTGTCTAGGTCTGTGTCGTGCCTGAGGTCGACAAAATGCAATCGACGATCCTCGGAGTCAAGCAAGGTTGGGCACACGGCCTGTGACACGGGCGTGTCAAGGGCCTTGTCCTGCTCTGTGTATTGTCTGGCAGTGTCGAGTGAGTTATACGGCCTGGGACACGGGCGTGTCCAAAGTCGTGTCTGGCATACGGGCGTGTCACAGGGCCGTGTCCTGTTCGGGATTCGACGGTTTCGACGTCGATTGGGGCATGCGGCCTATGACACGGGCATGTCCATGTTTGACACGGGCATGTCCCAAGCCGTGTCAGAGGCCGTGTCCTGTTCTGTGTTTATTGGATTACGGAGAGTGTGGAACACAGCCTATTACACGGGTGTGTCCCAAGCCATGTTCGGCCCAGAAAAGTTATTTTCAGGGAAAATCGTGGTCGTTCATTTCCTTCAAATAGGATCCGACGGCTAAGCCTTTCCCCTGCTGGTATATGGCCAGGGGATAAGGGTTTAACCCTCATTTCTTTTCACCCATTCTATTTCTAAAGTGTTCAAGAGAGGAGAGAGATAGGAAGAAGGTGAAAAAGGAATCTGGCCGCCGGTGGAGCTTCAGAGCCCCGATGCTTCAGCCGAGTCTAGATCTGTGGAGACGAGGCCATTACGGAGCTTTTCATTTGTCTAAATCTCCATGGTGCCAAAGCTAACCGTATGGGTAACGATTCTCTTCTTGGATATGTGAAGTCCTCTTCCTTTTTTGCATAGGAAACCCGTTCTCGCAAGTGTGCGGTGAGTGTGAGGTATTCCTTCGGGTGGACATGAATAGTCCTCGTAGTTTTGCATATAGAGTCCGGAATCGAATTATTGACATAGTCATGGTGTGTGAAGCCTACCTGAATAAGTTGATCTGGATCGGTGATGTTTGCATTATGCTTGTAGTGCCGGAGAAGACTCCGTGTCGTTTGCTTTTAGGGTTTTCTACGTGGTAGATTGTAACAGGGAGGCTTGAGGACTAACTCCAAGGTACACCCGGAAAACTGGGCAAAAGCGTGATTCTGCCATCTTGGTGGCCTGGGAGCCAACTTGCACATAATTGGGTTATGAAAAATTTGTGTGATCGATTTGGGACTCGGGAAAGCTTGACCTGAGCCTATGGCTTAAATTAACGTGGCTGTGTGAGCAACGGGTTAGGTGGAACCATACCCGCTCTATATTGTTCAGTTAAAGCAACCTAAGGTACGTAGTACTTACCATTGGCATAGATGGAGGGTCTTAGGCTTAGGCCGGAAAGACTATAATGCTCGCGAGGTTTCGGTCTTAGGGGTGGTGGTGAGACCGCGGATTTCACCGGTTTCATTGAGAATTTGCCCTGAGAGCTTGGGGTGTGCGACTGTGTGTGCCTACGCATGTGGTGAAGTGTGCTAGATTGTGCTTCACTATATTGTTTAGCTATGCTACTAAAATGCAGGGAAGGAACACTGCCACCCCAAATCCGGGATGGGGTCGTTATAATTTGGTCAGCTTTAGCTGACCGTTGCTTTTGTTTTCCACCGCTGTTGTAATGACCCGGGTATAGAGTTCAGAGGCCGCAGCTTGTCTCTCCCCACGGCATCGCTACCATGATACAGCCCAAGAACCCCAACCCCTCTCCATCCACAGGAGGTTTGTTGGTGGCCACAGCCTCCCTTTGATAAGCGAACTCGACAGTTAAGTCCGACCTGTGGGTTATGGGCCCACCATGCCCGGTTCCTGCAACTCGAGAGTTCACAACTCCATTGCCACACAAGCTCTTGGGAGCACACCGCTCAACCAATCACATAATCTAGCTCTCACAGCGGCAACGCATTCAGCTCATGTAGATCGTACAACACAAGGTGCACACAAGCATCCTCACAACCTCCGCAACCTACTCGTTATATCCACAGAGTCTTCACCGGTTCGCAATATAAACATCACCAATCCAGACTAACCGTCTAGATGGGATTCACATAGCATGCCTATTGCGTACTACTCATATCCGGATCTAGATGCAGACTCGACCGGGGATATCAACAATCAACCCGCTGGAATCGCTTACGCTTTCCACCTCTTGGTGGAGGATTCCATGTACATGCATAAAAGAGGACTTCACTTGTCCAAGAAGGAGATCGTTACCCTTGACGATCGCTTCAGAGCCATGGAAAACTGGCCGGTTGGAAATCACCGCGACAGCCTTGCCTCCACAATGCTGGCCTCAGATCTTGAGTCGGACCACTGACACTCCTCCGATATCCTGATCTCTTCTTCTTCTCCTCCTCCAAGCCCTCCCTTCTCTCTATCTTAGAAAGAGAGTGATCAAAAGTATAATGAGAAATCCATCTCATTCCTTTGACTTATCTCTGTAGGAAGAAGCTTAGACTACATGATCCAAGATGAAGGAAATGGACGACCACGATCTGCCCTCAAATATCTATTTTTGTGCTGACATGGCCTGTGACACGCCCGTGTCACAGGCCATGTTCCCTAAGCTGTTAAGGAACCCACTCTATCCAGACAAGTACACTGGCATAGACATGCCTGTGTAAACTCCTAACACACTCGTGTCATGAGGTACACGCCCGTGTTGAGGGGTGTGTCCCTCAGTCAATACAGGATCAACACTCCTGAAAATGACACGGCTAAGGCACACGCCCGTGTCCTTGGACGTATGCCTAACATGCACCTGTGACACGCCCATGTCACAGGCCGTGTGCCTCACTCAACATAGCCTGGTTACCAACCCGAGCAGGACACGGCCTGGGAAACGCGCGTGTCCCTGAACGTGTCGCCTCTCGACGATCGTCGACTATACTATCGTCGAGAACTCGCGACACACTAGAGTACCTAGAGCTAGACACGCCCTGGGACACGCCCATGTCCCAGGCCGTGTCACCCAGACTGAACTCGAAATTGGAATTTGGGGTGTTACAACCATTGTAACGCCCCTAGCCGATCCAACGTGACTATTTCACGGCTCCGCTCTAGGCGATGCTACCGGGCTACAGCTCAATTAGTGATGAGAAGTGAAGGAACTTTATAGTTAAGCATGCTTGGGCGAGAGTAGTACTAGGATGGGTTACCTCCTAGGAAGTCCCCGTAGTGCGGGCTTGACTATCGAGTTTACCTCATCAAAGGGAGGCTGTGGCCACCAACAACCCGCCTGTGGAGGGAGAGGGGTTGTGGTGCTTGGGCTGCAGCCCGGTAGCGTCGCCTAGAGCGGAGTCGTGACATCGTCACGTTGGATAGGCTAAGGGCGTTACAATAAAAGTGCACTTATAATGTAATGACCCGGGTTTAGAGCTCAGAGGTCGCAGCTCTTCTCGCCCCAAGGAATCGCTATTGGGCTACAGCCCAAGCACCCTAACCCCTCTCCAGCCCAATGGAGGGTTTTTGGTGGCCACAACCTCCCTTTGATAAGCGAACTCGACAGGTAAGTTTGGCCATGCGGGGACTTCCCAGGAGGTCACCCATCCCAGTACTACTCTAACTCGAGCACGCTTAACTATGGAGTTCTTTCAACTCACCAATTGAGCTGCGTGTCCTAGGTCGTGTCCTGCTCGGGTTGGTAACCGGGATGTGTTGAATGTGGCACACGGCCTGTGACACGGGTGTATCACAGGGGCGTGTTGGGCACACGGCCAAGGACACAGGCATGTGCCTTAGCCGAGTCCTTTTCAGGAGTGTTGATCCTGTGTTGATTGAGGGACATGGCCCTCAACACGGGCATGTACCTCATGATACGGTCATGTCAGGAATTGACACGGGCGTGTCTAAGCCTGTGTCCTAGTCTAGATAGAGTCAGTTCCTTAATCTCTTGGGGAACACGACATGTGACACTAGCATGTCACAGGCAGTGTCAGCCCAAAAATAGATATTTGAGGGCAGATCGTGGCCGTCCATTTCCTTCATCTTGGATCCTGTGGTCCAAGCTTCTTACTACAGAGATAAGGCCAAGGAATGAGATGGATTTCTCATTATACTTGTGATCATTCTCTTTCTAAGCTAGATAGAAGGGAGAGCTTGGAGGAGGAGAAAGTGAAGAGATCAGGCTGTCGGAGGAGCGTCAGCGGTCCTACTCGAGATCCGAGGCCAACATTTTGGAAGCAAGGACGTCGCGGTGATTTCCAACCGGGCAGTTTTCCATGGCTCCGAAGCGATCGTCAAGGGTAACGATCTCCTTCTTGGACAAGTGAAGTCCTCCTTTATGCATGTAAATGGAATCCTCCACCAAGAGGTGGAAAGCATAAGTGATTCCAGTGGGTTGATAGTTGATATCCCCGGTAGAGTCTGCATCTTGATCCGGAAATGAGTAGTACGGAATAGGCATGCTGTGTGAAGCCCATCTGGACGGTTAGTCTGGATTGGTGATGTTTATATTAAGAACTGGAGAAGACTCTGTGGATGTAACGAGTAGGTTGCGGAGGTTGTGAGGATGCTTGTGAGCTCCTTGTGTTGTACGCTCTACATGAGCTGAATGCATTGTGGCCGTGAGAGCCAGATTATGTGATTGGTTGAGCGGTGTACTCCCAAGAGCTTCTGTAGCAATGAAGTTGTGAACTCCTGTGAGAGAGCTGTGAGATCTGATGGTTATATGGACAGGAAAGGGAAAGACGACCCGCGTTAAGATCTGTGTTATTGACGAGTTGGGCAATGAGAAAAGTCTGACCTATACCTACGTTATGTCTATACGAGAGAAAGCTGGAATAGCCGTGTCGGAGCGCATAACGAGAGATCGATTAGAAGACCGGAATGACTCGTCGATCTGGAATTCTCAAGTGTTTTTGTGAGGTTACCACCTCTGAATGGGATGGGTGAGAGGGTCTCCAGTCTACGCGATGTAATAGACTAATTCTCCATCGCCAACAAGTTAAGAAACACTGATCGGTGGTGGGAGCTAGGGAAATCCGGTACACCGTAAGCGTTCCATGAGTGCACGGAGCGTCTGATACGAAGGCCGGTGTGGGTGATGTTGTTGTACCTGAGTGCACTTGTTGTGATATATATTGTTATTGTAATGCATGCAGGGAAGGAACCACTGCCCCGGGTAAGGGGTAGGGTCATTATAATTGGTCAGCTGAATGCTGACCATTGCTTTGTTTATCACCCGTGGGGTGGACGTCCATATGCAGTTGTTGCGGGCTGAACTGGATTGAGCGGGCTGAAGCCCTTGTTGCTGCTGCTTGTAGGCCCTTGAAGGCCTTGCAAAGAATTGGATTTCATGTATGGACGTCCTGCGTGCCGATGTATGAAACCACCTTTTGTAAAAAGAAACTTGTAAGGCCTTAAGGTCGTGAGAGGTGTGTGCTTGTATACATTCCTGGTGTTTTATATAAATGTGATATTTATATAGTAGTGGACATTCATTGGTTGAGTTCTTGCAATTAATAAACTTCCGCTAGAATGCTCTGGGTTAGGGTGCGATGGTATTTTGGTATTAACCTGTGACCTCGCCATCTATTTGTGGCATATAGTGTAGGGGCCCTGGCCGGACCTTCTATTATATGTTATTTAACGGGTGGAGTCATTACAGCTGAGGTGGAATGTTGATTGCAGGTGCTGCGGAGCCTAGTGGAAAATAGCGTGCGGAAGCCCTTGTTGCTGAGCCGGCCCTTGAAGGCCAATGTGAACATTTATTTTTATACTCATGTGTGACCGGCTTGTGTGCCGATGTTTGGAAGACACTTATTTTTTAAAGTAAACTATTGTAAAGCCATAAGGTCAAGTACTTTGTGTATTTGTACGTTCATTCCTACTTTGGGTTTTTAGTGGACATTCATGTGGTGGCTTGGGTTCTTTTCTTTGCAACATTAAAAATGCTTCCACTAGAATGTGCTCTGTGTAGGACGTGTGTTATTTGAAGGATGGTTTCATTCTGTAACCCTTCGGTCTGCCTGTGGTATATGGCATCGGGCCCCGGCCGGACCTACTACTATATGTCATGTGACAGATAAGGGTGTTACAACGCATCCGTTCTGTTTATTCCAAAAATTCTTCCCAGTCCATGTGGGCGGTACCCTCGGGCCCGCGTTCGTATAGAGAGCGCGTTCGTCGGAGGAAAAAAAGGGCGTTCATGCAGCCGAGCGGCAAAAAATGGGTGCAACGCGAGGACTTCCAATGAGGTCACCTATCCCAATACTACTCTCGCTAAAGCATGATTAACTTTGGAGTTCTGATGGGATTCGGTGCTCTAGTGCTGGTATGGTCACACACGTTGGAATACTCCGACACATTTTATTTAAGATAAGATCCCTGATGCCCTATTTTCTTGATTGAGGCTCAGTTTCCATTAAGATTAAGCAATTTTGGCAGCTCAAATTTTTACGCACAACAACGATCGAGTCGCTACGCCGCCGCCTTTACGAGGGATCCCCGAAATGTAGAAGTGGTGGAGATTTGGTCGCCTGAGTGCGTAGTTATGTCGCGGCCTATACTGTATCCTTGGAAGTTTTTCCCAAAGCAAGCTTTCGCTGGCATATCCATTAGGATGAAATTGACGAAATAAAAACACTGGATAACATAAAAACAGAGCTGAAAATATGCGATCTGAGGGCATGAAACGAGCTCGAACGGGTTCACCCGGTTCGCCAGTGGATGGACAGCTCCAAGAGCTTTCTGAAATGGTATGATACACGAAAATCAGACGGTCTGATCAAAAGTTATGGACATTTGTAGTGCCTTGCATTTGGAAACTAAGTCACGTCTTTCTTTTTATTTCATGCCCATCGCCTGTGCAGGATGTTAAGGCCACGCGTCTGTTCTGCTGATTCCAAAAATTCCGCCCAATCTGCATGGGCGGTACCCTTGGGCACGCGTTTGTAGAGAGAGCGCGTTCGCTGGAGGTAAAATGGGCGTCCATGCAGCCGAGCGGCAAAAAATGTTTGCAACACGATGACTTCCCAGGAGGTCACCCATCCCAGTACTACTCTCTCCCAAACACGCTTAACTGCGGAGTTCTGATGGGATCTGGTGCTCTAGTACTAGTATGGTCCCACACATTGGAATACTCCGGCACATTTTATTTAAGCTAACATCCCCGACGCACAATTTTCTTGATTGTGGGCTCCATTGTCATTCGGATTAAGGAATTTTGGCAGTTCAAATTTTTACGAATGGCAACGACCGCATCGCCGTGCCGCCGCCTCTACGTGGGATTCCTGAAATGGGGAATTGGTGGCGATTTTGCCGCTTGAGCGCGCAGTTTTGTCGCGGCCTTTACTGTATCCTTGGAAGTTTTTCCCAAAGCAAGCTTCCACTGGCATATCCATTAGGACAAAATTGACAGAATTAAAACACTGGGATAACTTTAATACAGAGCTGAATATACGTGATCTGAGGGAACAAAATGAGCTCGAATGAGTTCACCCATTTCGCTAGTGGATGGACAGCTCCGAGAGCTTTTCGAAATGGTATTGTGCACGAAATAAGAAGGCTTGATCAAAAATTATGTCCGTTTGAAGTGCCTTGCATTTGGAAACGAATTCACATCTTTCTTTTTGTTTCATGCCCATCGCCTGCGCAGTATGTTAAGGCCACGCGTCTGTTCTATTGATTCCATAAATTTCGCCCTGTCCGCATGGGCAGTAACATCGGGCCTGCGTTTGTAGAGAGAGCGTGTTTGCCGGAGGAACAAATGGGCGTTCATACAGCCGAGCGACAAAAAATGGGTGCAACACGAGGACTTCCCGGGAGGTCACCTATCCCAGTACTACTCTCGCCAAAGCACGATTAACTGTGGAGTTCTGATGGGATTCGTTGTTCTAGTGCTAGTATGGTCGTACACGTTGGAATACTCCAGCACATTTTTTTTAAGCCAAGATCCCTACCGCCCGATTTTCTTGATTTCGGGCTCCGTTGCCATTCGGATTAAGCAATTTTGGCGACTCAAATTTTTTCGTGCGGAAATGATTGGGTTGTCGCACCGCCGACTCTACGCAGTATCCCCAAAATGGGGAAGTTGTCGCGATTTTGCCGCCTTAGCACACAGTTATGTCGCAGCCTTTACTGTATACTTGGAAGTTTTCCCGAAGCAAGCTTTTGCTGGCATATCCATTAGGACCAAATTGATGAAATGAAAACACTGGGATAACTTTAAAATGGAGCAGAAAATACGCGATCTGAGGGCACAAAACAAGCTCAAATGTGTTCACCCGGTTAACCAATGGATGGACAGCTCCGAGAGCTATCCGAAATGGTATTGTGCGTGAAAATCTGACGGTCTAATCAAATGTTATGGCCATTTGAAGTGCCTTGCATTTGGAAACTAAGTCAAGTCTTTCTTTTGATTTCCTACCTGTCGCATGCACAGGATGTTTAGGCCACGCGTCCGTTCTTTTGATTCCGAAAATTTTGCCTAGTCCGCGTGGGAGGTACCCTCGAGCCCGTATTTGTAGAGAGAGCGCATTTGCTAGAGGTAAAAATGGGCATTCATGCAGCCGAGCGGAAAAAAATGGGGGCAACACGAGGACTTTTCAAGAGGTCACCCTTCCAAGTTCTACTCTCGCACAAGCACGCTTAACTGCTGAGTTCTGATGGGATCTGGTGCTCATGTGCTGGTATGGTCGCACAGATTGGAATACTCCGGCACATTTTATTTAAGCAAAGATCCCCGACACCCAATTTTCTGGATATCGGGCTCCGTTGCCATTCGGATTAAGCAATTTTGGCGGCTCAAATTTTTAACCGTGACAATTATTGAATCGTCGCGCCGCCGCCTCTACGCAGGATCCCCGAAATGGGGAAGTGGTGGTGATTTTGCCTCCTGAGCGCGCAGTTATGTCGCGGCCTTTACTGTATCTTTGTAAGTTTTTCCCGAAGCAAGCTTTTGCTGGCTTATCCATTAGGACGATATTGACGAAATGAATACACCGGGATAAATTTAAAACTTAGCTTAAAATACACAATCTAAGGGCATAAAATGAGCTCGAACTGGTTCACCCAGTTCGCCAGTGGATGGACAACTCCGACAGCTTTCCGAAATGGTATTGTGCGCCAAAATAAGACGATCTGATCAAAAGTTATGTCAGGTTGAAGTGCCTTGCATTTGGAAACGAAGTCACGTCTTTCTTTTGGTTTCATTCCCGTCTCCTGCGTAGGATGTTAAGGTTATGTTTCCGTTCTGTTATTCCGAAAATTCTGCCCAATCTACGCGGGCGCTACCCTCGGGCCCACGTTTGTAGAGAGACCGCGTTCGCCGGAGGAAAAATTGGGCATTCATGCAGCCTGGCGGCAAAAAATGGGCGCAACATGAGGACTTTCCAGGAGGTCACCCATCCCAGTACTACTCTCTCCAAGGCACGATTACCTGAAGAGTTCTAATAGGATCCTGTGCTCTAGTGTTGGTATGGTCGCACAAGTTGGAGTACTCCGACACATTTTATTTAAGCCAAGATCCCCGACGCCCGATTTTCTTGATTGCGGGCTCTGTTGCCATTAAGATTAAGCAATTTTGGCATCTCAAATTTTTACGCGCGGCAACGATCGGGTCGCAGCGCCGCCGCCTCTACGTGGGATCCCCGAAAGGGGGAAGTGCTACTGATTTTGCCACCTGAGCACGCAGTTATGTCGCGGCCTTTACTGTATCAGTGGAAGATTTTCCCGAAGCAAGCTTTCGCTGGCATATCTATTAGGATGAAATTGACAAAATGAAAACACTGGGATAACTTTTAAAAGGACCTTAAAATGCGCAATCTGAGGGCAAAAAATGAGCTCAAACGGGTTCACCCAGTTTGCCAGTGGATGGACAGCTCCGAGAGCTTTTCAAAATGGTATTGTGCGTGAAAATCAGACGGTCTTATAAAAAGTTATGGCCGTTTGAAGTGTCTTGCATTTGGAAATAAAGTCACGTCTTTCTTTTGGTTTCATGCCCATCACCTGCGCAGGATGTTAAGGCAACACGTCCGTTCTGTTGATTCCAAAAGTTCCGCCACGTCCGCGTGGGCAGTACCCTCTGGCCCGCATTTGTAGAGAGACCGCGTTCGCGAGAGGCAAAAATGGGCGTTCATACAGCCGAGCGGCAAAAAATGTGTGCAACACAAGGACTTCCCAGAAGGTCACCCATCCCAGTACTACTCTAGACCAAGCTCGATTAACTGTGGAATCTTGATGGGATCCGGTGTTCTAGCGCTGGTATGGTCGCACACGTTGGAATACTCCGACACATTTTATTTAAGCCAAGATCACCAACGCCCGATTTTCTGGATTGCGGGCTCCGTTGCCATTCAGATTAAGCAATTTTTGTGGCTCAAATTTTTATGCGCGGCAACGATTGGGTCGCCGCGCCACCGCCTCTACGCGGGATCCCCTAAATGGGAAAGTCGTGGCGATTTTCCTGCCTGAGCGCGCAGTTATGTCGCGGCCTTTACTGTATCCTTGGAAGTTTTTCCCGAAGCAAGCTTCCGCTGGCATATCCATTAGGACGAAATTGGCGAAATGAAAACACTTGGATAACTTTAATACGGAGCTGAATATACGCGATCTTAGGTCACAAAACGAGCTCGAACGGGTTCAGCCAGTTCTCCAATGGATGGACTGCTCCGTGAGCTTTTCGAAATAGTATTGTGCGCGAAAATAAACGGTCTTGTTGGGGCTGCGGTTCGGAATCGCCCCCGCGTTGCGGTGCTATGCGGTAATGGCTTAACTGGCTTCCCCGTCCCCGGTCAAAATCTTGATATAAAGATTAGTATGCGCCTTTGACCTTCAGGCCAGTCTTTTGGTACAGTTGGTAGCGCTAAGTCCTCTCAATTGGTGGAGATGCGGGGTACGGGTTCGAAACCCCGGAATAGTTTCCGGTGGGGGGGATTGTTAGGACTGCGGTCCGAAATCGCCCCTGCGTTGCGGCGCTATGCGGTAATGGCTTAACTGGCTGCCCCATCCCCGGTCAAAATCTTGATATAAAGATTAGTATGCGCCTTTGACCTTCAGGTCAGTCTTTTGGTGCTGTTGGTAGCGCTAAGTCCTCTCAATTTCAATTGAAAGAAAGGGGATAGATACTACTCTAGAGGGGGGGGGGTGAATAGAGTAATCAAAAATTGCACTAGCAAAGTTGACTATCTACTCAACTCCCTTGGAGTTAATTGCGGAATGAAGGTTATAGATATTTGAGATGAAAACCCTAAAGCCTAACACAAGTGTTGTGCACAAAAGGCAGCCAACTGTAATTATAGTTAAGGCTTGGAATCCTAAACAGCAACTAGCAAACCTAGTTAAAATCTAATCACAGCCAATCAGCACAGAGAATTAATTAAACAATCCAGACGACACAAGGAATTTATAGTGGTTCCCCAAACAACTTGGGTACGTCCACTCTTCTACCAACAAGGTAGGAATCCACTCAGGTTTTTGATCAGGTGCCCTACCACCAACAAGATCTGCTTCAGGGAGATCCAGAAACCCTTTAGACTTTTGATCAGGTGTCTAAAAACCAACACAGGTTTTTGATCAGGTGCCCTGCCACCAAGGGATACTTTTGAAGGGAGTAATAACCCTTTACAGGAGGGGGGAAAGGAGGTTAGAATGTCTTCTCTATTTTACAATAGATTAGAGAAGCACAAGAACTTGCACTGAGCTAGAAAGCTCTAAAGAATCAAGGGTCCCCCTGGCTAAAAGAATGTCCAGGTGAAGTCTTGCTTCAGTGAAGAAACACTTCATAAAATACTAAAGGAAAAAGCTACAAGAAGATAAATAATATGAAATAGAATTTCTTCTTTAGCCAGCTATCTTCTTCTTCTTCTTCAAAAGACTCTGAGTGAAGATCTTCCTGTAGGCAGGAGAACTCAGGTTGAAGAAGAGTGAAGAACTAAAACTTCTTCTCAGTTAGATGTGAATGAGCTGAGAGCAGTTGGAAACTGTAAGTTCTAAGCTTGAATGCTGCTGTTAGCTTTTTGAATATCAGAACTAGTTGATTTCTTTCTCCAAAGAAGTCTTTAAATAGCAGCAACAGCAACGGCTCTTACTTCAGTTTGAATCTTGTCTTCTACTGAACTCTGCAAGCTGGGCTACAAAAAGCATAAAGCAAAACAAAAAAATTGCAGACAGATATCCTATAAGAGGATAAAGCATTCTAAGAAGCTGCAAATAATTTTTGATGAAATAATACAAGAAAAAGTCACATCAGAAAAGACTATTTACAACCAAGGAAGACTTTTTGAGTCTAATGGCTATAAAGGACAGCCTGACAGATAAAGCAGAAATCATATCTCAGCTAATAAGACAAACAACTTTGTCAGAAAAAGATTAGCTCATGCATAAGGAATGGAACAGATATTGCATGGAAATAATATCACAATTTATTCAAATAATCTTTTATAAAATATACAAAAATAAATATGAAATTAATATCATCATAGAAGACGACAAAACTACTCAAGACATACAACAAAACGTCGAACGACCCTCGGAGATCGTCGACCTAAGCACAGAGATTGTCGACCTATCAGACAGATAGTCGAACGATCCAGATAGTCGAACTATCAAAGAAGATAGTCGAACTACCACAGCAGATAGTCGAACTATCAGGACAGATAGTCGAGCTATCAGATAGTCGATCTATCAGGACATATAGTCGAACTACCAAAGCAAAACAGATAGTCGACCTATCAAACAGATAGTCGAACTATCACAGAAAATAGATGGTCGACCTATCAACAGATAGTCGACCTATCAAAGCAAAATAGATAGTCGACCTATCAACAGATAGTCGAACTATCAGATAGTTGAACTATCCAACCAGATAGTCGAACTATCAAAGAAAACAGATAGTCGACCTATCAACAGATAGTCGAGCTATCAAACAAAACAGATAGTCGACCTATCAACAGATAGTCGAACAATCAGATAGTTGAACTATCCAAGCAGATAGTTGAACCATCAAGAAGAGCAGATAGTCGACCTATCAACAGATAGTCGAACTATCAAGGAAAACAGATAGTCGACCTATCAACAGATAGTCGAGCTATCAACAGATAGTCGAGCTATCACAGACAACAGATAGTCGACCTATCAAGCAGATAGTCGAGCTATCAGGAAGACGATCGTCGATCGGCTGATCGACGATAGTCGAGCGACGTTCGACCATAGTCGAACCAGAAATTACTTAGCCAGATTTTCATCTGGACAGGCAATTCTACACAACTAGAGAATCTATCCTATCAACTAACCTTTGACCATAGATAAATCTTGGGTCAAGAGACAGAAAGAGAAGACTGAACTCAAATCAAAACCTAGGGTACCAACAATCTCCCCCTATTTGAGTTAAGTCTCTCAACAACTAAAACATACAAAACTAATTACTGAAAGTAAATAAAATGCATGAAAAGAAATAATTAAGCAGATAACATCAATCAAACAGATAAACAATTAACAGTCAATTAATGAAATATTAAGATGCTTCAGAGTTAGGTTTAGGATCAAAAGAGTTAGAAACAAAAGTAATCTTTCTAGAGGGATCTAGAGCTTCTTTTCTCGACAACTTCAGGTCTTGTTCTCCAATGATTTTCAATTCTGTTGTTCTTGGGACAACTGCCTCAGGATGCTTTTCCATGTACTTTGAAGGATCAAATATCTCAGGTCTAACCTGGAATTTATCGAGCTCCTTCATTCTGAATTTCGACATTGTGGTCAATCCTGCAGTGTCTTTTCCTTCTGCTTTTGCTTTCTTAATTTGAGCTGCTCCAACAAGTTCAAGAAAACGAGCCATCCTAAAATTAGGATCAAACTCTGGGCTTTCATAAACATTCTCAGAAGATGTATCAACTGGTTCTTTATCCTGAGTAACTAGATAAGAAGGAGGAGCAGACTTAGCAAATATCTTGCTAGAATTTTCAGATAAAATAAATCACTTACCTTTTGGAACATCCTTCACAGAGTGATCTGGCTTAGGAGAGGTTGAGCTTTTGATTTCTTTAGAATGAGGAGGAGAAAATGTTGGTCTTTGATACACCACCTCCTTTACTTGTTCTTTAACAACATCAGGTCTTTGATAGCCAGTTTGAGTTTTACCTTGATGTCCTTGTGAACTTCTCCTTTGAGCTGACTGAGATGGCTTGAATCTTTCAGACCGAGCAGCAGGGTTTGCAGATAAGTTTCCTGAGGCTCCTGCACTGGGAGGTGGAGGACGAGGACCTCTAGGAGTCCATCTTGGGACAGGAGAGTCATACCTCATTGACTTCTTCCTTTGCTTCTGCTGATTCTTAGAGAAAGTTATCCAGTGCTGGAAATCTTTTGACTTAGGATCGATTCCTTTCAGGATATAATACGGAGTATCATTATCTGGATTAGGAGGAGGAGGAGCTACAGCTTTCCTTTTCTTTTTAGCAATTCTTTTTCTTTTTGACTCAGCAGACTCATCAGAATCAATTTCATCTTCAAAATTAGAAGAAATGGGCAGATCATAGGGATCAATTGCTTCTTGCATAACTCTTTCCTTTTCCTTTAGAGCAGCTTTTTCTACTTCTTCTTCCATGGCATCCTGTGCCAGGAGAGCATCTAAATCCAAACCCGGGGAATCATCCCATACAGTAGACTTTTCAATTTGGGCATTTGCAGCTTTTTCTTGTTGATCAGAAACTGTCATGGTGACCAGTTCTGCTTGCACTTCTGGCTGAGCAATCTCAGAAAATTGAGTAACTTGTTCTGTTTCAGATTGAGCTACTGGAGCTGATTGGATAACAGGCTCTTGAACATCTAAAGCTTCTTCCATTTTATCTGTAGTATTATGAATAAAATTTTTCTAAATGACATCTAATCATCCCTTCCAGATATTCCCATATAAGCATATCAGTTAACAAGTCTAAAAAGTAAGTAAAGGGAATACCTTCAGAATCGACCATTGCGTGTCCTAACTCCCATAATTCATCTAGAATGGAAGTGATAACTCCTTCTAGGTACAGGGCGACTAGGGGAGTAGAACATTCTTCCAGGCAAGCTTTGACAATAAATTCAGATTGCAATAATGCATCAGAAATTTCTTTTTCAGATAAAGGAGGAGGAGTTGAATCTACTATTTCTTTCTCTGCCACTGTAGGATGATCTGCTGGAGGGGAGGCCAAAGGCTGCTCAGAGATATCTTCATTAAGCATCTCCCCCTGCCTGATTTCAGTAGATACTGAAACCAGGCCCCTAGAAGAAGAGGGCTCAGCAGACTTTGAGAGTGCCTGAATAGCAGCAGTCAAAGAGGAGATAGAGGAAGCAAGGGGAGCAATCGCCTCTTCAATCATGATTTTGATTGAGGGGGTAATTAACTCCACAATGCTAGAAATGAATGCTGGAGTTATTTCAAAGGATGATGAAGAGGGAATCTCGGTGGATGGATGATCAGCAGGAATGGTGTATTCATGATGGACTGGAGAATGAACTGGAGATGGAACTGGAGATGGAGAGTGAGTTGGAGATGGATGAGTGGATGCAGGGTGATCAATGTGATCGGAAGAAGGAATTGGAGAGTGAAGAGGAGTAGAAATCTCAGAAACCAATAAATCAAAACTGGGTTGAGAGATCTGATACACCGATTCGCAATGGCGGAGAGAGATGGTTAGAGAGAAGAGAAGAGAAAGTGGATGTGGTGGTTGAGAATATTCTCCGATTCTATATCCGATAAAGGCAAGCGTACCTTATCGGTTATAGTATAGGATACTAAAGATTAGTATCAAGGTTGTATTTCCCTGGGGCGTAATGACTACTTCTACTCAAAGGAGAATGCTATTATTTTAACAATTTAAATTTCTATTAAATGTTTAACTAAAAACAGGAATTAAAATACTAAAATAAAAAGAAAACTAAACTACTTGCAGGATAAAAAGAGTTAGAGGTAATGATAAAGAGGCGCACTCGATTCAAGAATCACCTCGGCTACAGACGATTAAGAAAATACGATAGAAAATCTGAACTTAATAGGATAAAGGTCCTTGACCGTGGAGGTTCCTAAAGCTTGAACACGCTTCTCTCGAAGTCATGCCCAACTGAGTTTAGGAAGATCCGACCGACTCTCGTCCAAATCGGAGGCCTAAAACTCGCTTTACGCGGTGAACCCCACTATTGGATTTTACTCCAATCCGGGAGATTTGGACGTCTGCCTCTCTCGAGGGGTGCGTACAACTCCCTTTACTCTTGAATGCTCACTTCATTCTTTCGGCCTCTCGGCTAGCCCAGAATGAAAGCAAAGGCGGAGAGTATATATCGAAAATATACCTCCAACCCGTGATTAATCGAGAGTAATTCAAGGCCCTAACCTAAAAAGAAAAGATTAATTAAAACATCATAACTTAATCGCTCTAACCTCGGATCATCAAGATCGAGTACAAGGAGGATTAGTTAATCATAATGGAGTGGAGGAGGGGGGGATGAGTAGTAAAGCATATAAAAGGAACACTAGTTAAGGAAGAGCACTTATATTAATTAAAAGGAGCAAGTTACACTAATGAAATTGAGATAACAAGTGCATGAATTAAAGTCCTATTCTGGCCCTACGAGTAGCACTAAGCAAGAGCAAGATTACAACAAAAGTTAAAACAAACTAAGATTAAACTAGGGTTAAACAAAAATTACAAAAAGAGGGAGAGAGAGAGAGAGAGAGAGGGCATAAAAAAAAGATGAAGAACCAAAGGGGCAGCACCTCCCCCTCTCTCCAAAAGCTTCCTGAAATGAAGAGGGGGGTCTCTATTTATAGATTTTTTTCTCGGGTTGGTCACGCCCTCCGACACGCCCTAGGGGGGCGTGTCAGGGGGCGTGACAAGTACGGATTTGACCTCGGGAGCTGAATTCTGGCGGGAATGATGATTATTTCGGTACGATGGTGGTCACGCCCTAGGTCACGCCCGTGACAGGGGGGCGTGACAGGCGTGTCAAGTCAAATTCAGCAGTCGCAGGTCCATCAGACGTCGAAATGGGGGCAGTCACGCCCCAGGTCACGCCCGTGACATGGGGCGTGACAGTACTGTTGCGTGCAGCGTTGTAGAATGCATTGAAGGAGGCGGCAGACTTAGGGCAGAGGGCGACACGCCCGGTGTCACCGGACGCCCGGGGAGGGCGTGTCGATGGGGCGTGACAGGGGATTTTTGGCGGGAAGCGGTCTGTTGCGGCTTTCATCAATGGGAACAGGTGATACGCCCTGGGTCACGCCCAAGGACGGCGTGACAGGGGGGCGTGTCAGGGGATTTTTTTCTAGAAATTGGCTGAAACCTGCAAAAAAACAGAAAATAAATATTATTTACAATATTTACATAAAAAGAAGCATAAAATAACATAAAGAAAGAGATTTAAAACCAAAATAACATATTTTTACCCTAATAAATTAAGCTAAAATATGGATCATCAAATTCCCCCATACTTATTATTTTGCTTGTCCTCAAGCAAAGACTACGAGTTAGAGAAAATAAAAAGGATTAATTGAAAAGTTTAAAAATGCTATAAACGAGTAAGACGGGAATTTAGAGGTAGAGAAATTTTTGAAAATGAACCGAAAAGTCTTACTTTAACTTAGCACAGAATTTTATAAATTTTACTAAATATAAAAACAAATCATCCCAAATTTTTACAGAATTAAAACTTAATAAAGTAACGAGTAAAAAGCGCATTGAGTCACTATTAAAGTCTAAGAGACAAATTAAAACCACAATCAATCAAGACAAAATTCAATATTTCTATCAAAAATACTTACTCAATCTAGTTTCTCGCTACTATACTAAAAAGTAAACGTAGAAAGCATGAATCATTAGGGCTTTAATTAGGTGTATAGTTAGGCTTAGGTTTTTAAGGGTGCGATATTCAAAAAGATAAACACGAGGGATATTTGCACACTTAAAACAAAAAGAAAATGAGCTTTGCCAAAATAAAACTAGCCAAAATAAATACTTTTCTTTTCTTTTCTTTTACCTTTTCTTTTTTCACTTATTTTCATCATATTTTTCATTTTTTTTTATACTTATAACTTTTCACTTTTGTAGCAAAAGATAACACAAAGATTTTCCACTAATTTTTCAAAAAGATGCACATTAGCAATTAAAGCTCAAAAATTATTTTAAAGTGTGCATGTAGGTAGGCTATTTGGCCGTGGTGAAATAAAAAGTGGGGCTACAAAAAGGAAAGGAAAAGGCACAAAAATGGCTAGCAATTGTTATTGTTAGGTGAGGTGCAAAGGCTCAAACGTTACAAAAGAAATTCCTAAATCATTTTCATGCTTCCTAAATCTACTCCAAGTAAAGCTTTGAAATTTCAAAAGTGGATAAGCACAAAAAAATAAAAAATAGAGAATTTGCTTTCATGAAAATAATGATAATAAGCGTCTAGACCGTTTTGTGTCTACTACACTTAATACTAATTAACGTTTAAGCAGATTTTAATAATGAAAAATAAGGGATGATGGGTTTTATAAAAGTAAAAGAAATAAAAGAAAGGCTATGGAAAAGTAAAGTAAATTTCAAAAAAATTTCAAAAATAGCATACTACCCTAAATAGGAACACTGCATGAGTCAACATACTACTCGCTAAACATATTTAAACAGAAAATTAATCAAATTTATTCTAACCAAGCAAGTAGACATGAGCTTGAAAAAATAATAAAAAGCAAAGTAGCGGGGTACTAATTGATTTGGCAAAAATTAACTCAATTTAATTTGGGATTTTTTTTCAAAAATATTTATATATATATATATATATATATATTTCAAAAATATAATATATACAACAAATATTTTACATTTTTCTTGATTTTTCTAAAATTTTTATAATTTTTTTTTTATTATTTTGATTTTTCTAAAGTAAAATATTAAGGGAACACTCCCCCATAATTAAAGTTAAACATTGTCCCCAATGTTTAATGTTAAGTATAAAGAGAGAGAAAAGAGAAAAAAGAAATGCAAAGAGAGGGAGAAGATGCTTCCCTAGCGATTGATGCCCAGACGTTGGAAAATGCATCTCCCAAACTTGAGCTAAAGATCGGCTTCAGTCCAAGTTGTGAGGCGAAAAGCGGCACAAACACGCGGGAACTTATTCCTGCACAAAACAAAAGATAAAAAAAAAGGAAAAACAAAAACAAAAACAAAAACAAAAAGAAAAGAGATAAGCAAGGGGTGCCTCCCAAGAGCGCTCTTTGTTTAAAACGTCGTTGAGCTCGACGTATTATGGTTAGCTAAATGGAAAATAAAAAAAGAAATGTAATGGCAGCTCGCGCAATATGCGTTTCGGCGTGAGTGCCAAAACATTTTTTAAGAAAATAAAAATATTTTTTTGTAATTTTTTATTTTTTAAATAAACAAAAAACAAGAAGATTTAGAAAAAGAAAAAAAACTAGAAAAAGAAACTATACTATTAGAAGGGGGCGAAGAAGAAGAAGAAACTAAACTAGAAGGAAAAATAGAACAAGAAAAGAAAACAGAATTTTCGCAAGAAGGGGGAAGAGAAGAAAAAGAAGAAGGCGACGGCGGTTGATCACAAGAAAATGGTTGGACAGAAAAATCCGGTTGCTCAACCTGAATATCAATCATTTCGGTAGATTGGGAGCAAACCGGGATATCCGAAAAATCAATCTCTTCAGAAGATCGAACACAAGAAAGTTCGTCTTCCTCGGAAACTTGAAAAAAAATCGGAATATCGGGGGAAATTTCCTCCTCGAGAGGTTGAAGGCACAAATGAATTTCTGAATAATCGTCTTCCGCAAGTGATTGAAGGCACTGCGGAATATCCGAAGATTCATCATTCGAAAGATAAATAGGAGGAGGAGGGGAAGAAAAAGATGCGGCATCAGCAGCCAAAGCGTCAAAAATCACTTTGAAGTGAGCATTGATGCGTGCATCAAATGCTACACCATCAAAAATGACTTCATTTTCGCTAGAATCAAAAATGGGAGGCGCGCAAACTTGCGGAGAAAAAGTGGAAAAATCTTGAGATGGAATGGATTGATGATCACCTTGGCCCCAAGAATGATCAGGGTGTTGCCACCCTGAGTAGTTCAAAGTAGGGCTAGGATCAAAATGTCCATTCAAGAAATTTCCATAAGAATTAAAATCAGAAAAATTCGGAGGAGTAGGGTAGGAAGGTGTTTGAAAACCATCGTAACCCCATGAAAAAAAAATCACGGACGGATCAATTTGGCCAAATTGATTCGATCCGGAAGGGATAAAATCATGGGAGGATGAAGGATACCTTACCCAACACTCCTCGCGAGAGTGACCGAACTCTCCACAATTAAAACAAAGATTACACATTTTAAAATAAAATTAATCAACCGCGAGAGTGGGGTGAAAGAGACGAGAGAAAAAAAAGAAAAGAAAAAATAAAAATAAAACAAAAACGATAAAATTAATAGCAATCCTTTTTTCAAAATATCAAAACAGTCCCCGGCAACGGCGCCAAAAACTTGATACACCGATTCGCAATGGCGGAGAGAGATGGTTAGAGAGAAGAGAAGAGAAAGTGGATGTGGTGGTTGAGAATATTCTCCGATTCTATATCCGATAAAGGCAAGCGTACCTTATCGGTTATAGTATAGGATACTAAAGATTAGTATCAAGATCGTATTTCCCTGGGGCGTAATGACTACTTCTACTCAAAGGAGAATGCTATTATTTTATCAATTTAAATTTCTATTAAATGTTGAACTAAAAATAGGAATTAAAATACTAAAATAAAAAGAAAACTAAACTACTTGCAGGATAAAAAGAGTTAGAGGTAATGATAAAGAGGCGCACTCGATTCAAGAATCACCTCGGCTACAGACGATTAAGAAAATGCGATAGAAAATCTGAACTTAATAGGATAAAGGTCCTTGACCGTGGAGGTTCCTAAAGCTTGAACACGCTTCTCTCGAAGTCGTGCCCAACTGAGTTTAGGAAGGTCCGACCGACTCTCGTCCAAATCGGAGGCCTAAAACTCGCTTTACGCGGTGAACCCCACTATTGGATTTTACTCCAATCCGGGAGATTTGGACGTCTGCCTCTCTCGAGGGGTGCGTACAACTCCCTTTACTCTTGAATGCTCACTTCATTCTTTCGGCCTCTCGGCTAGCCCAGAATGAAAGCAAAGGCGGAGAGTATATATCGAAAATATACCTCCAACCCGTGATTAATCGAGAGTAATTCAAGGCCCTAACCTAAAAAGAAAAGATTAATTAAAACATCATAACTTAATCGCTCTAACCTCGGATCATCAAGATCGAGTACAAGGAGGATTAGTTAATCATAATGGAGTGGAGGAGGGGGGGATGAGTAGTAAAGCATATAAAAGGAACACTAGTAAAGGAAGAGCACTTATATTAATTAAAAGGAGCAAGTTACACTAATGAAATTGAGATAACAAGTGCATGAATTAAAGTCCTATTCTGGCCCTATGAGTAGCACTAAGCAAGAGCAAGATTACAACAAAAGCTAAAACAAACTAAGATTAAACTAGGGTTAAACAAAAATTACAAAAAGAGGGAGAGAGAGAGAGAGAGAGGGCATAAAAAAAAGATGAAGAACCAAAGGGGCAGCACCTCCCCCTCTCTCCAAAAGCTTCCTGAAATGAAGAGGGGGGTCTCTATTTATAGATTTTTTTCTCGGGTTGGTCACGCCCTCCGACACGCCCTAGGGGGGGGGGGCGTGTCAGGGGGCGTGACAAGTACGGATTTTACCTCGGGAGCTGAATTCTGGCGGGAATGATGATTATTTCGGTACGATGGTGGTCACGCCCTAGGTCATGCCCGTGACAGGGGGGCATGACAGGTGTGTCAAGTCAAATTCAGCAGTCGCAGGTCCATCAGACGTCGAAATGGGGGCAGTCACGCCCCAGGTCACGCCCGTGACATGCGGCGTGACAGTACTGTTGCGTGCAGCGTTGTAGAATGCATTAAAGGAGGCGGCAGACTTCGGGCAGAGGGCGACACGCCCGGTGTCACGCCCGGTGACATGCCCGGGGAGGGCGTGTCGATGGGGCGTGACAGGGGATTTTTGGCGGGAAGCGGTCTGTTGCGGCTTTCATCAACGGGAACAGGTGACACGCCCTGGGTCACGCCCAAGGAGGGCGTGACAGGGGGGCGTGTCAGGGGATTTTTTCTGGAAATTGGCTGAAACCTGCAAAAAAACAGAAAATAAATATTATTTACAATATTTACATAAAAAGAAGCATAAAATAACTTAAAGAAAGAGATTTAAAACGAAAATAACATATTTTTACCCTAATAAATTAAGCTAAAATATGCATCATCAAGATCCCAGCAAGATGAGACGGGAGAGGAGATGCAAGAGGAGATGCAAGGTGAGAAGCAGAAGGTCGTACTTCAATTGAAGTTGATGGAACTTCAACTGAAGTAGACGGCAAAGTAGATGAAGAAGATGGAAGAGATGGATTTGCTAAGCCAGCTGCTTGTAGGGGAGGAGTGACTGAGGCAGTCCTGGTGCTCTCAGATGTAACTGGAGCAACCCATGCGGGAGCGGGCTTCAGGAAGGTCCTTTTCCACTTGGCGAACAGGGATGGATCCATCTTCTTGCTGGCGTTTATTGAGGTAGCAGCTGAAACTAACAGATGGGGATATTTCTCCTTCAGAAAAATCCCAACTACCATACCCAGGGTAACTTCTTTCTTGCCATTCTTTTTCCTGATCAAATCAAATAATACTCCTGCCCAATTGATCTGTTTCTTATTCACAATTGCACACATCAGTGCAAACTGCTGCCTTGTAATATTGTCGTGAGCGGAGTGCTTTCCCAGTAGCACTTTTCCAACTATTTCTGCAAGAAACTTAATCTTAAACGGAAAATTTACTTTAAGCAGCTTAGAGGGAATGCCTTCAGCATGTCCCAGCTCTGTCAGCATCCTCCCAAACTCAGGGGCATCTTGCTCGTACTCTTCATCCCCATTTATCAATCCAAATATTTCAGTTAAAATAGCGGGAGTCAATGTTACCTCTTCTCCGCCAATGGTTCCGGTCATCGAATCATCAGTTGAAGACGAAGTGAATGCCCACTCTTTGATCTCTTGAGTATTTATCTTTATCCTGGAGGACATGAGCTTCTCTAACCCTTGATCTTTGAACAGATTAAGAATTCCCACAATTCCGGATTCGCAACAGCTGAAGGCGTCAAAATCTACACTGAATCCTGCATCAAACTTCACTACTGCTAGGAGCGCTGGAGAAATCGCCATCGAAAGGGCTGGAGAAGACGAGGGAGAGACGGCGAGGACAAAGCGGCAGAAAACGCAAGACAAAGAGCAAGCGGGAAGACGGAATGCGAAAAGACGCTCTCCGTCGACGATAAAAGCAACTATCTCTTAACCTAGGTCGACCATCGGCTTTATATTAAAACAACGATCGTCGATCTATTTAAAAGATATTGGAGACGATGGTCGAACGGTCGTTTGATGATCGGTCCTGAAGCAGAGTAGTCGATCAATCGTTCGACTATTTCTGTCTTCACAAGCAGCAAGCTGTCATCAACCATAGATCGACAATAGGCTCGACCTGTTCGACGATATTCGAATGCCGGTCGACGATCTTCAAGCAGATAAGCTATCATCAACCATAGGTCGACGATAGGCTTGATCCGATCGACTATCTTCGAACGTCGTTCGACTATCTTCGAACAAGTTTTAACAAGGCAGACGTCACACTTAGTCTCTTCCATTAATCATGCCTAGTTGAACTAAAAAGAACAGATGCTTCTGTTCATCTAAGGGCTTGGTGAATATATCACCTCTCTGAAGGTCTGTGGATATAAACTCAAGGCTGATCTTGTTCTTTTCCACACAATCTCTCAGGAAATGGTGCTGGATCTCAATGTGTTTCGTTCTAGAGTGGTGCACTGGATTTTGTGCAATAGAGATAGCACTGGTACTATCACACATGATTTTAGTGTTCTTGTGTGAGTACCCATAATCCAAAAGTTGGTTTTGTATCCACAGGATCTGTGAACAACAACTAGCAGCTGCTATATATTCAGCTTTTGCAGTTGAGGTTGATACAGAGGCCTTCTTCTTACAGAACCAAGAGACCAATCTCTCTCCTAGGAACTAGCAAGTTCCTGAGGTACTTTTCCTGTCAACTCGACAACCAGCATAATCAGAATCAGAATATCCAATTAATTCAAATTCTGACTCAGCTGGGTACCAAAGTCCTAGATTTGGACATCCCTTCAGATATCTCAAGAATCTCTTGAGAAGAATCAGATGAGATTCCTTGGGGTTGACCTGGAATCTAGCACAAAGGCATGTAGCAAACATTATATCTGGCCTACTTGCAGTTAAATACAATAGGGAACCAACAATGGCCCTATAATTCTTTTGATCAACAGGCTTTCCCTGATCATCAGAATCTATAACTATATTAGTAGCCATAGGTGTATGCATTGCTGAAGCATCAGCCATCCTAAACTTCTTTACCAATTCCTTGGCATATTTGGATTAGGAGAAGAAGATGCCATCAGCATCTTGCTTTACTTGGAGACCAAGAAAGTAAGACAGCTCACCCATGCTACTCATCTCAAACTTAGAATGCATCAAGTTGGAGAACTTTTTGCATTGTTTGGGATCAGTGGAACCAAAAATAATGTCATCCACATACACTTGAACTAACAGGATTGTGTCCTTGTGGTGCTTGACGAAAAGGGTTCTATCAACTACTCCCCTAACAAAGTTGTGCTCTAACAGGAAACTAGCTAGAGTCTCATACCAGGCTCTTGGTGCTTGTTTGAGTCCATAAAGAGCTTTTTGCAACTTGAATACATGTGAGGCTGAGATGAAGAAACAAACCCAGGTGGTTGTTCAACAAATACCTCTTCCTTTAGCTCACCATTTAGAAAGGCACTCTTGACATCCATCTGAAAAACCTTAAACTTCATATAGGCTGCATAGGCTAAAAAGATCCTTATTGCCTCCAGCCTTGCAACAGGAGCAAAGGTTTGGTCATAATCTATACCTTCCTCCTGTCTGTAGCCCTGAGCTACAAGCCTAGCTTTGTTCCTTACAATGATTCCATTTGCATCCAACTTGTTTCTATACACCCACTTGGTGCGTATGATCAGTTGGCCTTTAGGTCTTGGAACCAAAGTCCATACTTTACATCTCTCAAACTGATTGAGTTCCTCTTGCATAGCAATGATCTAGTGGGGATCTAGCTCAGCATCTTTAATGGTGAGGGGCTCAATCTGTGAGAGGAAACAAGCGTGCATCACATCCTGTCTTAATTGATATCTTGTTTGAACACCAGCTGATATGTCTCTGTTGGGTACATTGGAAAATGTGTACCTGATTTGAAGAAGTCCAACTTAGCTCAATGATATACATCAAGGTGTATTTGATGTTGTTTTGAGTTGACATGTGCAGGTGAAGAAGTGTTAAAGAATGCAGAAAAATATTCTAAGTCCATGTGTCGACACCTGAAGAAACAGTGTTTACACTTCAGAATATTTGTGTCGACACTTGAAGGAAGCTGTGTCGACACAGAGAAAGATAGTCGACCACATTTGTGTCGACACTGGGAAGCAGTGTCGACTCACAGGAAGATAGTCGACCACATTTATGTCGACACTGGGAAGCAGTGTCGACTAACTAAAAGATAGTCGACCTCGACACAGAAGGAGATAGTTGATGACATTTGTGTCGACACTGGGAGGCTGTGTCGACACAATGAGACTGAGTCGACACACATTTTGGCAGAAGTTGACAATACTTATGTCGACACCAGAAGACTAAGTCGACACATTTTGGCAGAGTCAACAATTGATGTGTCGACACCTAAAGGCAGTGTCGACACATACTGAGTTCTGAATCTACAACAACTGTGTCGACACACAGTACTTGTGCCGACACACTACAAAGTCAAGACCAAGTTATTTTCTGAAGAAAGATGAAGTGTTGAGTCGACATAAATTCTCTGTGTCTACTCATTCTCAAAATAAAGTTCTGAAGAAGCTGTGTCGACTTAAAGGCAAACTTGTCGACATCATCAAAGGCTGTGTCGACACCAAAGTTACTTGTGTCGACGCATATAGACAGTTGGTCTCGACGCTTCCTGACAGTCTGTCTCAACACTTTGCTGACCAAGACTAAGGCACAGGATCTGTTTGAAGACTTGACAGCTGTGGGTTGCAGCCAGTTAACTGATGTTGTCAGACTTGTCAGAAGACAGTTATAAACCGGATCAGCCGGTTACCATTAAGAAGGTTTATAAATAGACAGATTCAGAGAGAAGAAAATAGATTGAACTTTGGCAATCAAATTGAGAAATCAAATCAAGAAGGAGTAATACACTAAAGAAGATCTTCATCAGAAGGTCTAAGAAGACGATCTCAGGATCGATCTAAGAAGAGTTCTAACAAGAATTCAGAAGTATCATCAAAGGTGTTGGATAGAGAGGGATCCACCCATTTTTTGAAGAAGAAGAAGGAAGCCATCTATGGTTTCTCAAGAAGCTGTTTGGAAATCAACTCAGCTAAGTTCAGATTCAAGAAGCTTTGAAGAAAGCTCAGATTCAGTTGATTTCATCAGCTGATCAAGAATTGTCTTGTCCTCTTCTCTCTCAACAAAGGCAAGACATTAAAACTTCTTTTCTAAATTTCTGTAGGATCTGTTTTACACAGATCTGATTTGTAAGCCTGTGATATAAAGGCTGAGTGTAGGAGAGTTGATCTCTGAGTGGTAGGGTTGTTTGCCTGAGTGTAGGAGAAGGTTCTTCTGTGAGTTGTAGGCCTTGTGGCTAGGCTGAGGTAGGGCTGTTGTGCCTGAGTTGTAGGAACCTATCCAGGTTCTGAGCTGTAGGATCTGAGGATCTGAGAATAGTGGAAGTTTGGCCGAATCTAGCATACTGCTAGATAGGTGAAGGGGGAAAGTGGATGTACCCAAACCTTGGGGAACCACTATAAAACATTGTGCAATCTGTGATGATTAAATTTTTGTGATTGCTGTGCTGGTTGTTTTAATTTTGTGATTGAATTCTGCCTAAAAGTATAAACAAGCAATTAGAACCTATTCACCCCCCCCCCCCCTCTAGGTGTTTAGGTTGTCTTGAAAATAAAACTATCAAGTGGTATCAGAGGGAGGTTCCTCAAAAAGGACTTAACAGTCTGAGGTAGATCTGAAAGGAAGAATCAAGATTCAAGAAGATGCGTTCTGGAGAAAATCACAAGGAGTTAGGGTCAATGAAGTTACCCCTCTGCAGGAAGGAAATCTTTGGAATTTGGAAAGAAAGAGTCAGATTATTCATGGAAGCATCTGACCCAAGAATATACATCACAGTTCAGGAAGGTCCCTTCATTCCAATGAAGGTATCAGTTCTTGATGCTAATATTCAAACTCCAAAGAGTTGTTCTGAAATGACCAAGGATGAAGTCATTTTGGCAACCATGGACAAGAGAGCTCAGAATATTATTATGAGTGTCATAGATGATTCTACATTTCACAATCTGATTCACTGCAAGACCTCCAAAGAAATGTGGGACACCTTGATTATCTACATGGAGGGATCTGAAGAAGTAAGACAGGATAGGAAGTCTATGCTCAACCAGGAATATGAATGTTTTAGACAAAGAAAACTGATAGCATAACTGAATGCTATAAGAAATTCTATAGAATTGTGAATGAGTTAATGTCCTATGGAAGAGTCTTCAGTACCTATGAACTGAATGACAAATTCTTAAGATCCTTAACAAAGGATTGGGACACAAAGATCTGTGCCATAAGAGAAGTGGATAAATTGGCAGAGATCTCTCCTCCCACCTTGTTTGGAAAGCTGCTGTCCTATGAAATGCAACTTATGGTGAGGAAGGAGGAGGAAAAGAATTCAAGAGGAGAGCATAGAGAAAAGACTGTGGCATTCAATGCAGAATCCATCAGAAAGAATAGGAGGATATCACCATCCCCTCCTAAGGAAATTGCAGAAGTCAGTTCAGAAAATCAGATTATCAGGATTCAGAAAGCTGTGATTCAGATGCAGACTTTGCTACATTCACAAGGCAATTCCAGAGGTTCTTGAAGAAGAAGCAGTGGAAGTCTAAGCCCTCCACTTCACAGCAAGTTGATGACTATTATCAGAAGAAAAGGTCATCAAGGAAAGAAAAGAGCAGATCAAAGCCCAGCAAGGCTACTACTTTAAAGATTGTCTGCTATTGTTGCAATAGACCTGGACATGTAGTGGCTGACTATCCTGATAAGAGAAAGGAGTCTTCAGATAAGAATAAGACTCATAAAAAGGGCAAGAAGGAGAAATCTTTTGTTGCAAAGAAGGATAAGAGCCTAACAGATCAGTCAACTTCAGAGTCAGAATCTGAAGCAGAAGCATATATTGGACTATATGCTGCATCTGAAGAAGAGGAGTTTCTACAGTTGCTAGACTCCATCTATGATCAAGAGGATCATCAGTGCATGAGACTGATGGCAGGATTAGAAGAGGACATATGCCAGAATCAGTCTGGTCCTAATAAGGTACAATGTCCTTCTATGAAATTTGTTTGTAGTACAAGTACAGAATCAGCTACATCTGCATCAAGTGATGTAGATGTATATGAATCTGAAGGAGATGTCTATCAATTGATAGATAAGTATGGGGACTTGTTGCAGGCCCTTAAGAAAAGCATGAACCTGGTTAAACTTCAGGCTCATGAAATTGCTAAACTAAGGGTAGCTGTAACTGAGTTAGAGAAAGTAATTGATCAAAAGTTAAATGAAATTGCCAAGCTAAAGAATATAACTATTATTTAGATGGGCACAATTAATTATACCAATGATCAAGTGAAGAGTCTGGAGGCCAGACTAAGAATTGAAAAAGATTTAGTGGCTAGTTACTCTAAGCCAAAGTCTGTCTTACCCTTGATAGATGAATTTGTGAATCAAAAGGGTAAGGCAGGATTAGGATTCAAAGGTAACTCCAGGGATGGCCAATTCAAGAGGAAAGGCAAAGCTCCTGTCAAGCCACTGAACTTTTCAGTCCCTATTAAGTTTAGAAAGGTGGAAGTGCCTTCTAACCTATATGATCATGAAAATATTCATGGTCATATTAAGTCTAATGTTCTGAAAAACAAGGGTATAAATGCCAACTGGCCTACCCATGTTCATAAACCCAATGGTTATAAAAAATCAGTGGGTGAAGATCCTGCAGCACCAGCAATGAACAGAAATTCTTTTGTCAAGGATGTATCTAAAACTAGATACAATAGGTTTGAATGTTGGTGTTGTGGCAAGAGAGGCCATTTTGCACTAGACTGCTGGTATAACACAAGTGTTAGAAAGAACAATAGTCAACCTGTTAGAAGAGATAATGGTAGCTTTGTTTATGCTAACTTGAACCAAGGACCCAAGACTTGCTTGGGTTCTAAGGGAAAGTAAATCTGTGTTGCAGGTGTATCCAAGTAGCCATGCCCCTATATGGTACTTAGATAGTGGTTGTTCCAGGCACATGACTGGAACAAAGGGGCTGTTGAAGGAGTATTCATCTGTCAAAGATGGACCTAAAGTGATCTTTGGTGGATCTGAAAAAGGAGTCATCAAAGGATTTGGTAACATTTCTTCTAACCTAATTACTATCACCCAAGTGGCTTATGTAAAAGGTTTGAAACATAATCTAATAAGCATAAGCCAGCTGAGTGATTAAGGATATGACATTTCATTTGTTAAGGATGGATGTCATATCAAAAGGTCAATTGATCAAGAGATCATTTTGACTGGGTATAGGAAGAGAAATGTATATTGTCTTAATTTTGTATGTGAGAATAAGGCTTCTCCCATCTGTCTTGTAGCTGATGACAATGCTTCTCATTGTGTTAAGTGGCACAAGAGATTGGCTCATCTTAACTACAACACAATTGGCCAACTCTTTATCAAAGAGTTAGTGAGGAATGGACCTCAAGTTAAGTGTATGAAGGAAGGGATATGCTCAGCTTGTCAAAAGGGCAAGCAGACAAAATCCTCCTTTCAAAGCCTTGAAAACAAAGATTCTGTGAGGTGCTTATACCTCTTGCATATGGATCTTTTTGGTCCTATGCCAGTTCATAGTCTAGGTAGGAAGGTCTACACTTTTGTGGTTGTAGATGACTATTCTAGATTTACATGGGTGTTCTTTCTGAGACAGAAATCTGAAACCCCAAGTGTCTTACTTAATTTTGTAAAGCAAATTCAGAATGAACTGAATAGTACAGTGGTCAAAATCAGAAGTGACCATGGTACTGAGTTTCAATCTGAAAGCATGACAAAGTTATGTGAAGACTTTGGGATTTTCCAAGAGTTCTCCTCACCAAGAACACCTCAGCAAAATGGAATTGTTGAAAGAAAGAATAGAACATTAATTAACGCTGGTAGAACTCTATTGAGTGACACCTCTCTACCATAATATTTTTGGGCTGAGGCAGTAAACACTGCTTGTCATGTGATCAATAGGGCTTCTATCACCAAGAGCCACAAAAAGACTCCCTATGAGATTATGAAAGGTAGAAAACCAAATCTATCCTACTTCAGAATCTTTGGTTCCAAATGCTATATACTTAACAATAGTAAGTCATATTTGACTAAGTTTGCTGCCAAATCCAAGGATGGGATATTTGTTGGGTACAGCACAAATAGTAAGGCCTATAGAATCTTCAACTTGACTACTCAAGTTGTTGAAGAATATGTGCATGTTGTGTTTGATGAAATAAGATTAATCAACTGTGAGTTGTCTTGTAGATCAAATGACTCAACAGGTATAAGCAAAAGAATAGACAAGCTCTCCATTGCTGAAGCTTCAAGGGAAGATGGAGTATTGGAAAATGAAGGCTATTGTCCAGGGGGAGTATAAGATTCAATAGAAGATGAAGAAAACCAAGAGGTTCAGCATAATGAAGGAGCAGGAGATGTTCAACCAGAAGGGAATCTTCCTCCAGCTACAAGACATTTAAGAGACCATCCAGCAGATCAGATAATAGGTTATCCAAGACAGGGAGTGCAGACTAGAAGCAGAAGTCAAAGCACAGTTCTGCATTCAAGTTTCCTGTCACAAATGGAGCCTAAGAAGTTTGAAGAAGCCATCCAAGACCAGCACTGGACTGATGCTATGCAAGAGGAGCTGAATCAATTCAGAAGGTGCAATGTCTGGGAGCTTGTTCCTAAACCAAGAGGCCACAATATAATTAGGACAAAATGGATCTATAGGAACAAGTTGGATGAGAGTGGAGTAATAGTGAAAATTAAAGCAAGATTGGTTGCTAAAGGATACAGGCAGGAAGAAGGGATTGACTTTGATCAAACCTTTGCCCCAGTAGCAAGGCTGGAGGCAATAAGAATGTTTCTTGCCTATGCAGCCTATCAAGACTTCAAAGTATACCAGATGGATGTAAAGTCAGCATTTCTGAATGGTGATCTTAAAGAAGAAGTATATGTAGAGCAGCCATCTGGTTTTGTAGATCCTCTTAAACCTGATTATGTTTATAAGCTTAGAAAAGCTTTGTATGGGTTAAAGCAAGCCCCAAGGGCTTGGTATGAAACCCTGTCTACTTTCCTTATTGAGAATAAATTCTCAAGAGGAAAAATAGACAAAACTCTATTCCTTAGGGAATCCAAAGGCAAGATCATCTTAGTTCAGATCTATGTTGATGACATAATCTTTGGATCTACTGAAAACAACCTTTGTAAAAAGTTTGCCAAACTTATGCAAGGGAAGTTTGAGATGAGCAGTATGGGGGAACTGAAGTTCTTCTTGGGACTCCAAGTAAGACAGACTAATGATGACTTGTCCATATCCCAATCAAAGTTTACCAAAGAATTAATTAAGAAGTATGGTATGGAGTCATCCTCCACCATGAGAACTCCTATGGGAACAAGTATGCCTATATGCAAAGATGATGCAGGTAAACCTGTTGATGAGACTTTGTATAGAGGAATAGTTGGTTCTCTACTATATCTCACAGCTAGTAGACCAGATATTATGTATGCTACATGTGTCTGTGCTAGGTACCAAGCCTGTCCTAAAGAGTCTCATTATACTGCAGTCAAAAGGATTCTGAGATATCTTAAGGGAACACCTAATCTAGGCCTTTGGTACACTAGGAATAGAGATTTTCTACTAACAGGTTATTCAGATGCAGACTTTGCAGGCTGTAGAGAGGATAGGAAGAGTACAACAGGTACTTGTCAATTCTTGGGAGGAAGATTGATATCTTGGAGTAGTAAGAAGCAGACCAGTGTGGCTATATCTACAACTGAGTCAGAATATGTTGTTGCTGGCAGCTGCTGTGCACAACTATTGTGGATACAGCATCAGCTTAAAGATTATGGTATTCAAGTAAGTAGAACACCTCTTTTGTGTGATTCTAAGAGTGCAATTTCTATTGCTAATAATCTTGTTTCTCATAGTAGAACTAAGCATATATAAATTAAATACCATTTTCTTAGAGATCTTGTAGAAAGAGAAGACATCACATTGGAATTTGTTAAAACAGATTATCAAATAGCAGATGTATTCACTAAGCCTCTGGATGAAACAAAATTCAATAAATTTAAAATTGAATTAGGCATGCTGACCATTGATTAGATTATCAACAAACTTACAAGTAACATATTAGATTATCAAATGCTCTCAAGTGGTGTTGACAGAAACAGAAATTGGCTAAGTAAAATAGTGTCGACACATTCAGTGATAATGTGTCGACTCAGTGAAGTAATGTCGACAAGTCAGAAATATTGTGTCGACACAGAGAATATGTGTCGACACTTAAGAATTAAATTATCGACTTATCTAGGAATGTAGTGTCGACTGCACCAGAATAGTGATGTCGACACTTACAGATTTTGTGTTGACACTTATCCTAAGAGTCGACACAGAATTTCTGATACTCTACTATGTCTCTCAGGTGTTGACATATCCACAATTGGTGTCGACACATAGTAGACAGATTTGTTGTCGAGACAATAGAAGTTTGTGTCGACACGTTCCATCTGTGTCGACACATATAAACTGTTTTTGCCCGCCTTTTGATCTTCTGTCAATAGAAGGTATAAATAGGTCAAGAACTTATTCAGTCGACACGCTTACAAGGTTTTCGAGATTGAAACACTGTGTCAACTTTTCTCTATCTCTCTCTTTTCTCAAGCTTTCTCACCTGAACAATGGCGCCAAAGATTGAAGACAACGTCAATGAAGGTTATGAGTTGGTAAGGAATGCCTTTGCCGAAGCCCCGACAGATGTTCAACGAGTTATCACTCTTATTTCCGAATCCAGATTAGAGTTTTTAGTATCTGAACCTTCTAAGATATGGAAGAAGGAGGTGCATGAATTATTTAACTCTGCATCACTAGGTTCAGATATTCTCAAGATCAAGTCCACTGTTCATGGGTCGCCAGTGAAGATTACCCCAAGAAGTCTAAGGAAGATTCTACATTTACCAATAATTGAGACTGAAGAAGAAGTCCCTGCTTCTGAGTCAAGGGAGGCTATCCAATGGTGCGGATTGGATCCCACCCTGAAAATTGGAGCTGCGTTCAACAGGAAAGGGATGAATCAGCAAGGGAAGTTTTTGTCTGAAGTAGTTGGCAAGGTGATTCTGTGCAAACCAGGGGGACATGATAGGATTTCGGCCTATATGTTCTGCCTAATGACCAGAATTGTGTTTACAATTCCAACTGATTGGTCAGCTGTAATCTTTGAAAAGATTAAGGAAGGAATAAAGAAGCCAAATCTGGCTAGAATTATGAGTTTATATCTGAATGGAGTGATCCCTGAGGTAATGCAACACCTGCCAGGAACAAAGATCAATCACATGAGAAAGATGGACATGAGATTGTTTTCTAGGTGGGATAGGGTGCTGTCTAAGGATGTGCCTGATGAGAGCAGGCAGGACACCCCAGTGAAATCCTCTTCTCATGCTCAAGATACTGAGCAGCTTCAAGAAGAACAAGAGAGGAAGCAGGATGATGATCACCCTGCGTCTACTCCAGCCTAGCAAGACACTATACCTGCACAGATGCAAGGGGATCAAGCTCATTCTCCTGCCCAGAATGAATCTACTCCTGACCAGGTACAGTTGCAGGGGGAGCTGGTGTATTTTCTTATAAAAGACATTTCTAATATTTCAATTTCTGCACAGGTGCAGGGGGAGCAAGTGTACTCACCTGCCCAGGACATTACCAATACTGAACAAGTACTGGGGGAGAAGATGTCAGACCCAGTGCAAGAGGCAGTACAAATTGATATCTCCAAAGATCTGAATATAGAAGATCCAATTGATACATCTTATGTTCAAGCTCAGAAGGAATATACTCTAGATGAGTTATTTCCTAATGTTGATATTGCTACTGATAGAGTAGAAGAGGGGCAAGATATTGAGAAGGCCCTTGACATAAAGATAGAAATTGAGAAGGAGTAAGTGGTTGAGGAGGAGTCTGTGCATGTTGAGGCTGAACAACATGGCACTGAGATAGATATTCATCCACCTCCTCAAGAAAGAGTTCAAATTGATAGTTCATCTAAATCTGAGACTGAAGAAGCCAGAATGGCTAAGAAGAGAAAACTTGTTGTCTTCAAGAGAAGGAGCAAAGGTTATAAGCAGGCTCTACATACTACAACTCAACAATCCCATTCTGAATTTAATTATAACAAGTTTATGGTTGATTTGCAAGTTAAGCTAGATGAACATAGATTGGCAGTTGAAAACTATGTTGATGAGAGCAATAAGTCCCTTCAATTTGACTTGGCTCAGGATATAAAGTAATTCGATTTGAAGTCAATATGCATAAGAAGGAGATGACAGATTGCTTCCATAAGGGAGGTAATGCTGTGGTGTATTTGGCTAAACAACAGCAGTCCATCATCCCTAAAGTGGATGATATTGTTTTAAAGCAAAGTTATGTTTTGGAGAATCAGCTGAGGATGAATGACAATTTAACTGAATCTCATCAAGAAATTATTGATGAATTGAAAAAGACTACTCCAGGGCTGACTGAAGCTAGAGCAAAGGAGATGGAAGAATTTGATAAGAAACTTCAAGATGCTATTGAATCAGTTAAAACTGCTATCACTACCTCTCAAAAGGACATATCTGACAAGCTTCAAAAGTTAAAACCATTTTTTAAAGAGGGTGTGAATTATCTGGATGGCCAGATCAGATTTCAGAAGGAAGATCTAAGAGATCATATTACCAGAGAAGCCATAAAGGGGGAGAGGTTGTTAGTTCATGCTGGCTCAGAGCACACCAAATGGGTGACAAATAGTATTCGAGCCACATTGGGATATCCACATTTGTGTGATGATGCTATGGTGGCTGTGTCAGGAATACAAACAGGTCTACTTGAAGGCAATCAACCTGAGGTTGCCCAAGTCATTTACCCTCCTCCAGATTTTGATATGATTGATCAGCAAGTTCAAGATATGTATAGCCCTCCAAAGGAGGTTAACAGGGTTGTTATTGAGAAAGTGGATAAGCCTGAGGCCAATTTGAAAGAACAACAAGATGCTCTACTATCCAAGAAGAGATTTAGAGAGCAGGCTGAACTTAAGCCAGATTTTGAGCAGTGGAGCTCTACTTCAAGAAATTTTATACTAACTGCATGGAAGGCTGTAAAGGACAAAGAACATGAAAGAGGAAAGTGGTATAATGAAATAGAATGGCAAAAATTTGAATCTAGGCAGGAATCCATAGTACAGTTCAGGAGAAAAGCCAAGATGGGAAGGCTGCCACCAGATGCTCAGGAGCCAAGCAAGTACTTTCCAAAGCCCTTTCATTACTTTGAAAGGCAAAGGCTCAAGGAAGAAGCACAGAAGAAAGCTGAGCTAAAAGGCAAGAAGCTAGCTGAAGTTGCTGAAGCTCCTGTGAAGGCTCAAATCAAATCTGGCAAAGGAATTGTCATAGAAGAGCCTGATCAGTCTTAGTTTTTTAAGTTCTTTCAAATGTGTTTTGTAATGTTGTGTTTAATCTTTCAATGAAAACAACTGTAATCAAACATTACCAAGTTATAAACAAAATTTTGTTTGGAATCACATATTCATGTTCACTCTGTGTTGAATTGTTAATGTTTTGTTTATAAAGTATTCCTGCAATGTCATACATCATCATATTTTTTTTATAAATGGTGTATATCATTGGCTCTATGGGTTATGACTTCTCCAAATAGGGGGAGATTGTTGGGTACATTGGAAAATGTGTACCTGATTTGAAGAAGTCCAACTTAGCTCAATGATATACATCAAGGTGTATTTGATGTTATTTTGAGTTGACATGTGCAGGTGAAGAAGTGTTAAAGAATGCAGAAAAATATTCTAAGTCCATGTGTCGACACCTGAAGAAACAGTGTTGACACTTCAGAATATTTATGTCGACACTTCAAGGAAGCTGTGTCGACACAGAGAAAGATAGTCGACCACATTTGTATCGACACTGGGAAGCAGTGTCGACTCACAGGAAGATAGTCGACCACATTTGTGTCGACACTAGGAAGCAGTGTCGACTAACTAAAAGATAGTCGACCTCGACACAGAAGTAGATAGTCGACCACATTTGTGTCGACACTGGGAGGCTGTGTCGACACAATGAGACAGAGTCGACACACATTTTGGCAGAAGTTGACAATACTTATATCGACACCAGAAGACTAAGTCGACACATTTTGGCAGAGTCAACAATTGATGTGTCGACACCTGAAGGCAGTGTCGACACATACTGAGTTTTGAATCTACAACAACTGTGTCGACACACAGGACTTGTGTCGACACACTGCAAAGTCAAGACCAAGTTATTTTCTGAAGAAAGATGAAGTGTTGAGTCGACATAAATTCTCTGTGTCGACTCATTCTCAAAATAAAGTTCTGAAGAAGCTGTGTCGACTTAAAGGCAAACTTGTCGACATCATCAAAGGCTGTGTCGACACCAAAGTTACTTGTGTCGACACATATAGATAGTTGGTCTCGACACTTCCTAAAAGTCTGTCTCAACACTTTGCTGACCAAGACTAAGGCACAGGATCTGTTTGAAGACTTGACAGCTGTGGGTTGCAGCCAGTTAACTGATGTTGTCAGACTTGTCAGAAGACAGTTATAAACCGGATCAGCCGGTTACCATTAAGAAGGTCTATAAATAGACAGATTCAGAGAGAAGAAAATAGATTGAACTTTGGCAATCAAATTGAGAAATCAAATCAAGAAGGAGTAATACACTAAAGAAGATCTTCATCAGAAGATCTAAGAAGACGATCTCAGGATCGATCTAAGAAGAGTTCTAACAAGAATTCAGAAGTATCATCGAAGGTGTTGGATAGAGAGGGATCCACCCATTTTTTGAAGAAGAAGAAGGAAGCCATCAGTGGTTTCTCAAGAAGCTGTTTGGAAATCAACTCAGCTAAGTTCAGATTCAAGAAGATTTGAAGAAAGCTCAGATTCAGTTGATTTCATCAGCTGATCAAGAATTGTCTTGTCCTCTTCTCTCTCAACAAAGGCAAGACATTAAAACTTCTTTTCTAAATTTTTGTAGGATCTGTTTTACATAGATCTGAGTCGTAAGCCTGTGATATAAAGGCTGAGTGTAGGAGAGTTGATCTCTGAGTGGTAGGGCTGTTTGCCTGAGTGTAGGAGAAGGTTCTTCTCTGAGTTGTAGGCCTTGTGGCTAGGCTAAGGTAGGGCTGTTGTGCCAAAGTTGTAGGAACCTATCCAGGTTCTGAGCTGTAGGATCTGAGGATCTGAGAATAGTGGAAGTTTGGCCGAATCTAGCATACTGCTAGATAGGTGAAGGGGAAAGTGGATGTACCCAAACCTTGGGGAACCACTATAAAACATTGTGCAATCTGTGATGATTAAAGTTCTGTGATTGCTGTGCTGGTTGTTTTAATTTTGTGATTGAATTCTGCCTAAAAGTATAAACAAGCAATTAGAACCTATTCACCCCCCCCCCCTCTAGGTGTTTAGGTTGTCTTGAAAGTAAAACTATCAGTCTCCAATCACTTGAGATGTAGGATTATCTCTAAGTGTGACAACATCAGCAGGTGGGATGTGATCTTCAGCAATAGTTGGGATTAATTCCTCAGGAGGAATTTGATCTACTATTGCTGGTACAGCAACAATTTCTGCAAGGTCTTCATCACAGTCTGATTCAGTGATATGAAGAGTTGAAAGATGGAGAATCTTTTGAGTGACATCTTGTACCTACAATGAACTTGAGGAAGGGGAAGTTTCCTTCTCCTTGTAAAACATTTGAGATTCATCAAAGGACACATGAACAGACTCTTCAATTTTAGAAGAAGATTTATTAAATACCCTATAAGCTTTGCTTACTTGGGAATATCCAAGAAAAATTCCCATTGAAGCTTTTGCTTTAAATTTTCTAAGGTATTCTTTATTATTATTATGAATATAAACTACACAACCAAAGACTCTAAAATAATTTATTTTAGGTTTCTTTCCTTTAAGTAACTCATAAGGAGTTTTACACTTAAGCTTGTGTATCAGACTTCTATTCAAGATATAGTTGGCTGTACTAACAGCTTCTGCCCAATAGGAAAGAGGCATATTAGCATCTGCTAACAATATGCTAGCAGCTTCAATTAGTGTTCTGTTTTTCCTTTCAACTAACCCAATTTGTTGGGGAGTTCTAGGAGCTGAGAAGCTATGTTTGATACCTTCTATCTCACTGAATTCTTGCATGAGAAGAGAGTCAAACTCAGTACCATGATAACTTCTTATCAAGACCACATGAGTAGAGTACTCAGTCTGCATACATAATAGAAAATCTGAAAGGGCTTTGAAGTTATCAGCCTTAGTTCTCAAAAAGAACACCCAAGTGAACCTAGAGAAGTCATCTACAATGACTAGGGTGTAATACTTCCCTCCTAAACTCTGTACATTTATTGGGACAAATAGGTCCAAATGTAATAAATACAGGATTCCAGGAGAATCACTTTTATTTACTGATTTAAATGAATTCTTGGTTTGCTTGCCTAATTGACAAGCCTTGCATAGGCTCTCCTTCTTGTAGGGGCAAGAAGGTAAACCTCTAACAAGGTTGTGTTTAGATAACCTAGATATATTCTTGAGGTTAACATGGCTAAGCCTTTTATGCCATAATGTATTGTTATTGGTTACTTCATTAAATAAGCAGATTTCAGAGTGAGTTGAGTTAAAATCTACTAAATAAATGTTACCTTGTCTAATACCTACTAACACAACATTATTATTTAAAGTAATATTACAAAGGGAGTTAGAAAATGATACCTGGTATCCAGCAACACATAACTGACTTACTGAAATTAGATTATGCTTCAGTCCAGTTACATAAGCAACTCTCTTGAATGTTACAGCTCCAATTGTCATCCTGCTATAGCCTTCAGTTTGACCACAGCTTGAATATCCAAAGATCACCTTTGGGTCAAGCTTTGTCTTGAACCTTGACAGATGTTCTTTATTTCCTGTCATATACTTGGACCAACCACTATCCAAATACCACTTATTTTGAGTGATAGGATAGGTCTTCACCTGCAAATAAATCAATTAAACATTGTGGACCCAGGTAACCTTGGGTCCCTTGTTTTTCACATAAGAAAAACTGGAAATAAATGAATAAGCAGGTTGAGGGTTATAACCTAACGGGTAAGATCTCCTAGGTGGGATTCTCCATGCAGATGATGGGTCAATGAACCTAGGGTTTCTATTTTCATTCTGGTTTCTAAAGTTCTGGTTGGAGTTTTGAAATTCATATTAAAAACGTCGATCAGCGTTCGACGATGGGTGCCCAGATCGTCGATCTCCGTTCGACCATTAGGCCTGCGATCGTCGAGCAGCGTTCGACGCTCTTTGTATTTCCTTAAAAAAAAAATTCTTTTCTCTCTCTTAGCTTTATTTAACGCTTTATTAACTTGATGAACTTGCTCAGTGTTATTTATTCCACTAGATGAAATAAAATTCACTGGAGTTGAAAGTTGGTTTTTAAGAATGATTGGGGGTTCACTGGAAGAAGCTCCTAAGCCTAATTTGTTATTGCCCGACCTAGTGTTAGACATGCTGGTTATTTCAAGCAACTTAAGGCTTCTACCATTCAGAGATTCTTCTAACCTTTTTGACTTAGCTAATTCATTCTTAAGGAATTTTATTTCTTCACTAGAATTAGTGAGTTCTGCTGTTAACCTAATGTTTTCATTAGAAATTAATTCAGATTTAGCTAGTTTAATTCTAAGCTCTTTTATTTCCTTTTCAGAGCTAATTAAATCTAAACATAAAGATTTAAAATCTGATTTAAATTCATCAGATGTAAACTCGTAAGAAGACAATACCTCATCTTCAGTTGGCCTTTCTTCATCAGAATCTGAACTCTCTGCAGCTGTGTGATTGCTGCAGGCATCAATTGCCATCAGGAAAACTTCCTTTGCCTTCTTTTCTTCCTCATCCTCACTGGAGCTTGAGGAGGAAGATTCCTCATCAGAATCGCTCCAGGTTTCAGCAACAAAGCCTCTCTTCTTTTTTTTATTCTTGTAGGAGGATGGATTGGAATGCTTCCTGTGCTTATCCTTGTCTTTCATTTTATCATTATTCTTTTCCTCTGGACAATCTGGAAGAATATGTCCAGGCTTCCTGCAACCATAGCAAATTATTTCTTTAGTAGGAGTGCGATCATACCTTGGTTTTTCTTCATATTTTGAAGACTTCTTTCTGAAGTCTTTCCTTCCCATCTTGAGAAACCTTTTGGCAAATAATGCCATCAGTTCCTCATTGGACTGGCTGCCTTCAGAAGTATCAGCAGCTTTGAGAGCAAGGGTTTGCTCTTTTCTTATAGGAGTTGGGGTCTTTGCTTCAGCCTCAGCTTCCCTGGACTTCAGCACTTGCTCAAAAGACTTGAGCTTGCCGAGAAGGGCTTCTGTTGAGATTTCTGTTGTGCTTCTGGCCTCCTTGATAGGCCAGATCCTCAGATCCCATGTGCTAGGGAAGCATATAAGAGTCTTATCATTGACCTCTGTCAATGAAATATCCTTGTCAAGAGTCCTCAGCTCATTGATGATTGAGCTGAGCCTTGTGTACATAGCTTCAACTGATTCAACATCAGTTTTCTTGAAATTCTCATACTGTGAGATAAGGTTGGACCTCCTGTCCTTCCTTTCATCAGCTGAACTAGCTACAATTTTGTTCATTGTATCCCACATTGCTTTTGCTGAGGAGCAGTCAGCAACCTTCTGGAATACTTCATCAGACATTTTCTGAGCTAGAATATTCATTGCCTTAGCATCTGCTATCTTTGCCTTTTTGTATTCATCATTGTAGTCTGGAGGAGGCACTGCACTCATATCAGTTGATGATGAGGCAGTAGCTGCAGCAGGTGCTCTTGGTGGTCCGGTCAAAATAGAAGCAAAAATACTCTCATCAATAGAGTTCATATATAATTTAATCCTTGCCTTCCAGATGTTGAACTTGGCAAAGTTGCATGCTGGAGGTCTGGTGCTAGAGTAATCCTTGAACTGGGCCATGATAATGAATGTGAATATCTATAAACTTTGGTATCTATCAGGATCTTGTGACTTAGGTGTTAGCCTATTCAGTTAGACAACCTCCCTCTGATACCAATTGAAAGAAAAGGGGATAGATACTACTCTAGAGGGGGGGTGGTGAATAGAGTAATCAAAAATTGTACTAGCAAAGTTGACTGTCTACTCAACTCCCTTGGAGTTAATTGCGGAATGAAGGTTATAGATATTTGAGATGAAAACCCTAAAGCCTAACACAAGTGTTATGCACAAAAGGCAGCCAACTGTAATTACAGTTAAAGCTTGGAATCCTAAACAGCAACTAGTAAACCTAGTTAAAATCTAATCACAGCCAATCAGCACAGAGAATTAATTAAACAATCCAGAGGACACAAGGAATTTATAGTGGTTCCCCAAACAACTTGGGTACGTCCACTCTTCTACCAACAAGGTAGGAATCCACTCAGGTTTTTGATCAGGTGCCCTGCCACCAACAAGATCTGCTTCAGGTAGATCCAGAAACTCTTTAGACTTTTGATCAGGTGTCTAAAAACCAACACAGGTTTTTGATCAGGTGCCCTGCCACCAAGGGATACTTTTGAAGGGAGTAATAACCCTATACAGGAGGGGGAAAGGAGGTTAAGGTGTCTTCTCTATTTTACAATAGATTAGAGAAGCACAAGAACTTGCACTGAGCTATGTTGGTACCCTAGATTTTGCTTTGAGTTTAGTCTTCTCTTTCTATCTCTTGACCCAAGATTTATTTATGGTCAAAGGTTAGTTGATAGGATAGATTCTCTAGTTGTGTAGAATTTCCTGTCCAGATGAAAATCTGGCTAAGTAATTTTTCGTTCGACTATGGTCGAACGCCGCTCGACTATCGTCTATCGGCTGATCGACGATCGTCTATCAGTAGGTCGACGTTCTATCTGCGTTGATAGTTCGACTATCTGTTGATAGGTCGACTATCTGTTTTCTTTGATAGTTCGACTATCTGCTTGGATAGTTCAACTATTTGATAGCTCGACTATCTGTTGATAGGTGGACTATCTGTCCGCTTTGATAGTTCGACTATCTATTTGATAGGTCGACTATCTGTTTGCTTTGATAGTTCGACTATCTATTGATAGGTCGACTATCTGCTCTTCTTTGATAGTTCAACTATCTGCTTGGATAGTTCAACTATCTGATAGTTCGACTATCCGTTGATAGGTCGACTATCTGCTTTCTGTGATAGTTCGACTATCTGTTGATAGGTCGACTATCTGTTTTCTTTGATAGTTCGACTATCTGGTTGGATAGTTCAACTATCTTATAGTTCGACTATCTGTTGATAGGTCAACTATCTATTTTGCTTTGATAGGTCGACTATCCGTTGATAGGTCGACTATCTGTTTTCTGTGATAAGTCGACTATCTGTTTGATAGGTCGACTATCTGTTTTGTTTGGTAGTTCGACTATCTGTCCTGATAGATTGACCCTCTGATAGCTCGACTATCTGTTCTGATAGGTCGACTATCTGCTGAGGTAGTTTGACTATCTTCTTTGATAGTTCTACTATCTGGATCGTTCGACTATCTGTCCGATAGGTCGACGATCTCTGTGCTTAGGTCGACGATCTCTGAGGGTCGTTCGACGTTTTGCTGTATGTCTTGAGTAGTTTTGTCGTCTTCTATGATGTGATTAATTTCATATTTATTTTGGCACATTTTATAAAAGATTATTTGAATAATTTGTGATAATATTTCCGTGCAATATCTATTCTATTCCTTATGCATGAGCTAATCTTTTCTGACAAAGTTGTTTGTCTTATTAGCTGAGATATGATTTCTGCTTTATCTGCCAGGCTGTCCTTTATAGCCGTTAGACTCAAAAAGTCCTCCTTGGCTGTAAAGAGTCTTTTCTGATGTGACTTTCTCTTGTATTATTTCATCAGAATTATTTGCAGCTTCTTAGAAAGCTTTATCCTCTTATAGGATATCTGTCTGCAATATTTTTGTTTTGCTTTATGCTTTTTGCAGCCCAGCTTGTAGAGTTCAGTAGAAGACAAGATTCAAACTCAAGTAAGAGCCGTTGCTGCTGCTGCTATATAAAGACTTCTTTGAAGAAAGAAATTAACTAGTTCAGTTCTCACATACCAAAAAGCTATCAGCAACATTCAAGCTTAAGAACTTACAGTTTCCAACTGCTCTCAGCTCATTCACATCTAACTGAGAAGAAGTTTTAGTTCTTCACTCTTCTTCAACCTGAGTTCTCCTGCTTCCAGGAAGATCTTCACTCAGAGCCTTTTGAAGAAGAAGAAGAAGAAGATAGCTGCCTAAAGAAGAAATTCTATTTCATATTATTTATCTTCTTGTATCTTTTTCCTTCAGTATTTTCTGAAGTGTTTCTGTACTGAAGCAAGACTTCACCTGGACGTTCTTTTAGCCAGGGGGAGCCTTGATTCTTTTAGAGCTTTCTAGCTCAGTGCAAGTTATTGTGCTTCTCTAATCTATTGTAAAATAGAGAAGACACCTTAACCTCCTTTCCACCTCCTATACAGGGTTATTAATCCCTTCAAAAGTATCCCTTGGTGGCAGGGCACCTGATCAAAATCCTGTGTTGGTTTTTAGACACCTGATCAAAAGTCTAAAGGGTTTCTGGATCTACCTGAAGCAGATCTTGGTGGCAGGGCACCTGATCAAAAACCTGAGTGGATTCCTACCTTATTGGTAGAAGAGTGGACGTACCCAAGTTGTTTGGGTAACCACTATAAATTTCTTGTGTCGTCTGGATTGCTTTAATTAATTACTTGCATTGTGGCTGTGATTAGATTTTAACTAGGTTTGCTAGTTCCTGTTTAGGATTACAAGCCTTAACTGTAATTACAGTTGGCTGCCTTTTGTGCACATCACTTGTATTAGGCTTTAAGGTTTAATCTCAAATATCTATAACCTTCATTCCGCAATTAACTCCAAGGGAGTTGAGTAGACAGTCAACTTTGCTAGTGAAATTTTTGATTACTTTATTCACCCCCCTCTAGAGTAGTATCTATCCCCTTTTCTTTCAATTGGTATCAGAGGGAGGTTATCTGACTGAATAGGCTAACACCTAAGTTACTAGATCCTGATAGATACCAAAGTTTTTAGATATTCATTTCACTATCATGGCCCAGTTCAAGGATTACTCTAGCACCAGACCTCTAGCATGCAACTTAGCTAAGTTCAGCATCTGGAAGGCAAGGATTAAATTATATATGAACTCTATTGATGAGAGTATTTTTGCTTCTATTTTCACAGGACCACCAAGAGCACCTGCTGCAGCTATTGCCTCATCATCAACTGATATGAGTGCAGTGCCTCCTCCAGACTACAATGATGAATACAAAATGGCAAAGATAGCAGATGCTAAGGCAATGAACATTCTGGCTCAGACAATGTCTTATGAAGTATTCCAGAAGATTGCTGACTGCTCCTCAGCAAAAGCAATGTGGGATACACTGAACCAGATTGTAGCTGGTTCAGTTGATGAGAGGAAGGACAGAAGGTCCAACCTCATCTCCTAGTATGAGAATTTCATGAAAACTGATGCTGAATCAGTTGAAGCTATGTACACAAGGCTCAGCTCAATCATCAATGAGCTGAGGACTCTTGACAAGGATATTTCATTGACAGAGGTCAATGATAAGATTCTTATGTGCTTCCCTAGCACATGGGATCTGAGGATCTGGCCTATCAAGGAGGCCAGAAGCACAACAAAAATCTCAATAGAAGCCCTTCTCGGCAAGATCAAGTCTTTTGAGCAAGTGATGAAGTCCAGGGAAGCTGAAGCTGAAGCAAAGACCCCAACTCCTACAAGAAAAGAGCAAACCCTTGCTCTCAAAGCTACTGACACTTCTGAAGGCAGCCAGTCCAATGAGGAACTGATGGAATTATTTGCCAAAAGGTTTCTTAAGATGGGAAGGAAAGACTTCAGAAAGAAGTCTTCAAAGTATGAAGAAAAACCAAGGTATGATCGCACTCCTACTAAAGAAATAATCTGTTATGGTTGCAGGAAGCCTGGACATATTCTTCCAGATTGTCCAGAGGAAAAGAATAAAGATAAAAGGAAAGACAAGGATCAGCACAAGAAGTATTCCAAGCCATCCTCCTCCAAGAACAAAAAGAAGGAGAGAGGCTTTGTTGCTGAAACCTGGAGCGATTCTGATGAGGAATCTTCCTCCTCAAGCTCCAGTGAGGATGAAGAAGAAAAGAAGGCAAAGGAAGTTTGCCTGATGGCAATTGATGCCTGCAGCAATCACTCAGCTGTAGAGAGCTCAGATTCTGATGAAGAAATGCCAACTGAAGATGAGGTATTGTCTTCTTATGATTTTACATCTGATGAATTTAAATCAGATTTTAAATCTTTGTGTTTAGATTTAATTAGCTCTGAAAAGGAAATAAAGGAGCTTAGAATTAAACTAGCTGAATCTGAATCAATTTCTAATGAAAACATTAGGTTAACAGCAGAACTCACTAATTCTAGTGAAGAAATAAAATTCCTTAAGAATGAATTAGCTAAGTCAAAAAGGTTAGAAGAATCTCTGAATGGTAGAAGCCTTAAGCTGCTTGAAATAACCAGCATGTCTAACACTAGGTCAGGCAATAACAAATTAGGCTTAGGAGCATCTTCTATTGAACCCCCAATCATTCTTAAAAACCAAATTTCAACTCCAGTGAATTTTATTTCATCTAGTGGAATCAAGAACACTGAGCAAGTTAATCAAGTTAATAAAGCTTTAAATAAAGCTAAAAGAGAGAAAAGAAAACAAAAATTTAAGGAATTACAAAGAGCGTCGAACGCTGCTCGACGATCGCAGGCCCAGTGGTCGAACGGAGATCGAGGATCTGGGTACCAATCGTCGAACGCCGATCGACGTTTTCAACAAGAATTTCAAAACTACACCCAAAACTTTAGAAACCAGAATGAAAATAGAAACCCTAGGTTCATTGACCCATCATCTGTATGGAGAATCCCACCTAGGAGATCTTACCCGTTAGGTTATCACCCTCAGCCTGCTTATTCATTTATTTCCAGTTTTTCTTATGTGAAAAACAAGGGACCCAAGGTTACCTGGGTCCACAATGTTTAATTGATTTAATTGCAGGTGAAGACCTATCCTATCACTCAAAATAAGTGGTATTTGGATAGTGGTTGCTCCAAGCATATGACAGGAAATAAAGAACATATGTCAAGGTTCAAGGCAAAGCTTGGCCCAAAGGTAATCTTTGGAGATTCAAGTTGTGGTCAAACTGAAGGCTATGGCAGGATGACAATTGGAGCTGTAACATTCAATAGAGTTGCTTATGTAACTAGACTGAAGCATAATCTAATTTCAGTAAGTCAGTTATGTGATGCTGGATACCAGGTATCATTTTCTAACTCCCTTTGTAATATTACTTTAAATAATAATGTTGTATTAGTAGGTATTAGACAAGGTAACATTTATTTAGTAGATTTTAACTCAACTCACTCTGAAATCTGCTTATTTAATGAAGTAGCCAATAACAATACATTATGGCATAAAAGGCTTAGCCATGTTAACCTCAAGAATATATCTAGGTTATCTAAACACAAACTTGTTAGAGGTTTACCTTCTTGCCCCTACAAGAAGGAGAGCCTTTGCAAGGCTTGTCAATTAGGCAAGCAAACCAAGAATTCATTTAAATCAGTAAATAAAAGTGATTCTCCTAGAATCCTGTATTTATTACATTTCGACCTATTTGGCCCAATAAATGTACAGAGTTTAGGAGGGAAGTATTACACCCTAGTCATTGTAGATGACTTCTCTAGGTTCACTTGGGTGTTCTTTTTGAGAACTAAGGCTGATAACTTCAAAGCCCTTACAGATTTTCTATTATGTGTGCAGACTGAGTACTCTACTCATGTGGCCTTGATCAGAAGTGATCATGGTACTGAGTTTGACTCTCTTCTCATGCAAGAATTCTGTGAGAGAGAAGGTATCAAACATAGCTTCTCAGCTCCTAGAACTCCCCAACAAAATGGTGTAGTTGAAAGGAAGAATCGAACCCTAATTGAAGCTGCTAGCACATTGTTAGCAGATGCTAATATGCCTCTTTCCTATTGGGCAGAAGCTGTTAGTACAACCAACTATGTCTTGAATAGAAGTCTGATTCACAAGCTTAAGTGTAAAACTCCTTATGAGTTGCTTAAATGAAAGAAACCTAAAATAAATTATTTTAGAGTTTTTGGCTGTATAGTTTATATTCATAATAATAATAAAGAATACCTTAGAAAATTTGAAGCAAAAGCTTCAATGGGAATTTTTCTTGGATATTCCCAAGTAAGCAAAGCTTATAGGGTAATTAATAAATCATCTTCTAAAATTGAAGAGTCTGTTCATGTGATGGAGACGACGGCCCTCAACGCGTTGAAGACGGAGACGGCATGCTTACGGAAATTATCTCACCGCCTCCAAGTAAAGATTTGCGGCGTCGTGACGACCATGTGGAGCGACGTCAAAAGATCCGCCCGCGGCGCAAACCAATCTACTGATAGATTAATTATTTCATTTTCATGTTCCTTTAATTTGCAATGTTTATGACAATGTTTATGTCATGTTGTGTTTCATTTTAATGAGTGTTGTTTTATTTTTTTTATTATGGGCTGTAAATAGCCGAACTAATGTTGTAGCCTATATATAGGCAAGTTGCTTTCATGATGAATAGAATTGAATGAAATAAAATTTGAAACCCTAAAATTGGTTTTCCCTTTCCTCTTCCTCTTGGAGTTCGGCTCCCCTACCCCTCTCTTCCTTGGCCGCCGGCCACCCCTCCCCTTCCTCTCCCTATTTCGGCCTCCTCTCTACCTCCTCCTCTCCAATAGTCCACATAGCCTTCTATCCCTCTCCAAAAACCGAGCCCTCCTCTTCACTTCCAAGAAGGCCGACCCCCTTGCAACATTCCCTAGCCGCCGGCCTCCACCTCCTTCACCACACCCGAGCCCCTCTCTCATCATCAACCCGTCCACCACCTCTCCTCCACCAAACCGTCCACATCTCTCTCAAACAAAATCCGACCACCACCAATATCCTCTTCCCTAAAACCGACCACACCCATACCCTACCAAAACCGACCCTCCTCTTCTTCATCCCTTACAATCCAACCTATTGTCTAATCCCACCATTGGAAAATTCGGCCAAGGCAAGATCAAGTCATTGTGGAATCCCTCTCCGGCTTGAAGCGACGAAGGCGAGCAAGATTTTCATCTCCTTCCGGCGCAACTCCAGCGGATCCGTTGAGGAGCGATCCAAGTAGAGAGTAATCGGAATCACCCATTCCGATTGGGTAACGAAATTCCACCTACCTCTTGTGTGATTTCATTTCTTAGAATAGATCTTGTGGTGGATTATCTTTGGCGTTGTTTTGGATAACTAGAAATTGAATCGTGGATTCCTTCGCATGTTTGTATTTCCCTTTATTATCGTTTATATTCGAGAAGGTTTGGCGAACCTCGTTTGACTTTTGTTGGGAGAGATCTACCCATTCCGAATCGAACTTTTTCGGTAGATCTCTTTTGGTACAACTTCGCTCGGTCGGACCCAATATTGGTCCTTTTAGCCCGATCGAACATTGGCCTTATAGCCCTTGTTGGATCCAACCCGGTGTGGCTACCCGTATGCTAGCATACTGTTGATAGATTTAATTGTGTGGTGTAGGGAAGAGCGATTATGCGAGTGTAGGAATTGGATCGAAGAGTGTCGTGGCGTTAGGCCGTAGTTCCTAACGGTGTGAAACGTGTACGCCTACATCAATTTGGTATCAGAGGGAGGTTATTGTCGATTTCCTAATCGGCACCATCCTTCTATTTTTGGGTAGGCTAAAGAAAATATAAATTTCAAATTTCAAATTTTAAATTTTAAATTTCAAATTTCAAATTTTAAAATTTCAAATTTCAAAATTTAAAATTCAAAATTCGAATTTCAAATTTCAAATTTCAAATTTTAAATTTCAAATTTCAAATTTCAAATTTCAAATTTCAAATTTTCAAATTTCAAATTTCAAGATTTCAAATTTCAAAATTCAAAATTCAAATTTCAAAATTCAAAATTTCAAATTTCAAATTTCAAATTTCCAATTTCAAATTTTAAGATTTCAAATTTCAAATTTCAAATTTCAAAATTTAAAATTTCAAAATTCAAAATTTCAAATTTCCAATTTCAAATTCTAAATTTCAAATTTTCTCAAAATCAAAAAAAAAAAATTCTGGAAATTCTCTGTCTTATTTTAATTAGAAATATATAAAAAAATATTATTTATCATTAAGTCATTATTTTTATTAAGTTATTTTAAAATTTAATAGTTGGTCTGCCAATAGCGGCCTAAATTTCTTATTTTCAGCAAAAACATCAAAAAAAAATTTATTAATAATCTTCATATTTTATTCAGCAAGAAAATCTATTTTATATTATTATTACCCTAGTGGTTAAGCGGGAACAATTCCGACAAACCTATTTTAACTAAGCCAGAAGCATTTCTCCTTGTTTGTGCACAAATTCCGGATCGAGTTTTCTCTCCGATTTTCACAATATGGCCTATGACGTCAATGCTTCTCGAGAAAAATATTTAGGTTCCCTTAGGAACGGTAGAAAGCAATTCCACCGCCCGGTAGTGGATGATATTAAGGCGTTGGTTGGCCAACTAAAGGCTAGTCAAGTAGCACCGCCACCGCGCACCTCTAGGCATGTTAGGATTCCTGCTCCGACCTATGATGGGCTTGGTGGACCGCGAGTGTTTCTACGTTGGGTGGAAGACATGGAGTGTTATTTTGAGCAAAATCACATTGTGGATCCCCATAGGTTTCCCATTGCGAGATTTCAACTATTTGGTCGAGCCTATACCTTCTGGCTCAACGAGGAGAAACGTTTGGGAATGCCCCCCATCGACTCACATGTAGGTTGGCAACTTATGAAGAATTTGTTAACGGATGAGTATTATCCCTCATACTGCCGTTCTCAGTCTTCTGATTATCCGAGTGTAGCGCCGCCTAAGATTTTGCCAATACCGAACAAGCACGTTCCCCCATACTCCCGTACTAGGACGTCTCATGTTATTACACCTCCCTGCCAGGGCACTAGACCCCTACCTGAGTATAAGAATGACTTATCCCCTGAGCTGCATGAATTAGTTGATGACTCCCCTGATGAGTCCATGGCCGTGTCTAGGACTGTGCCCGTCACTGAGGACGAGGCCGATATTACTGACGAATGTATTGACGATGAGGAGATGGGTTACCCTAGTGACCTGGATGAGGATTTCTCCTTTGAGGAATCATCTCCACTTCCCCTCGTCAATGTTTCTGAAACCATGTTTGAGTCTGAGTTGTGTAAAGTTTCCCGTGAGTTGATAGAGTCATCTAGTGGCGACTGCCTCTCTGATAGCGAGTTAGGTGATGACGAGCCAGATGAATTTTCTTGGAAGGAAAATCCTCTGTTTGATTTTTCGATTGATTTTGAGTGCTTGCACCCAGAGTATGTTACTTGGACGATAAATCCGCATTTTGGCATGGGGTATGACTTAGCCCCTCCTCCGACATCTATCGATGCTCCCCTTCATGAGATTTGTACCGCTACTGATGTTGTGATTGATGTGTTGGAAGTTTGTCCTAGTGAGAGAGTACTATTGTTGGAAGACGTTATTGATGTCTGCCCGGATGAGCGTCCCCTGACGCTAACTCCGTCGCGTGAATTTAATTTTGATCTCGACTCTCTCCCAGTTTTAATTTTACCGACTCTCCCTCCTGATCGGTTGATCCGACTAGCGGACCCATTTAAACACAAGTTTTGTATTTCTGATCTAGATCATTGTACTTGGCCAACCTTGCGGGCCCCTCCGTTGGGCATATCACCTTTGACGGTTCGTTACGCTACGTATCCATCTATGGTTATGTCCACGACTGTTTTTGATTCTGATTCTGTGGCCATTAGACCTATTATCCTAGTTGTGTCTCGATGTGCTTACTCTATCGGTCTATTTGCACATGTTTTTCTACCCCCTGATGAAGTCCCGTTAGCGCCACCTGATGTTATCATATTGGTGCCACCTGATGTAGTTCCGCTGGTGTCACCCTACTTATTTCTGTTAGTGGCCACGGTTTGGCCCCATGGGTCATCTCGCTCGCACCTCTTGTCACACCTGAGAGCGTCCAACTCTCTTAGTATTTATGATGCGCAGATTCCCTTGGCATATTTGCATGCCAAGTGTGGTCATAATAATTTTCGAATTAGAACTGCGACTTTGGAGCCATTTGAAGTCATCGTTGATGTGAAGGCTCCCGTCCCCCCTGACTTAACCCCTATATCCTCTGTATTCGGGTTGAGTCACGTAGCCCATGGTTTCACTCCCCACGATTACGCTCATTATGATCCCCTTTTATATAAGCACATTAGTAAAACACTAGCCCTACAAATTAATTTGTATCATATTTATGCTAGCTTACATAAAAGAGTATCTCACTATAAGATGATCGATTTAGATTTGGTGCGTCTCGACCCTAAACGGATGCCTCCAGGCACTTTAGAAAGTTGGCGAGTTGGTAAGCGGAACCTTTATCGGATATTAATGAAATTTGGAGAATTTACATATCATCTGAAGCTTTCCATTGATTGGGGTTTTACCCCTTATTTTGATGTTTCTAATTTAACGCCGTATGATTCTCCACCACATGATTTATCTGCCTGTCCGTTTGGGTCCACTTTGTTCTCGTTGGGTTGGGTTGTGAGTTTATACTTGGATTGTTTTCTTCTTCGGACTTCTCTGGAGGTACGTTGGTTGTTGATGCTAAATTTTGTTTTCCTTTATTGCCTAATGCTTCTCCAAGGTTCCCTAGGAACAAATTTTTGCATGACAGGATACTCCAGGTTGTTGTGCTCTTCTTTCTGAGTGGGGTTGTCTGCCACTCTGAGGTTCTATTGGATGATGCTACCCCGCACCGGTACTTTCAGACCTACTCATCGGTGATGAGTAGTTTTAAGCGGGGGAGGATTGATGGAGACGACGGCCCTCAACGCGTTGAAGACGGAGACAGCATGCTTACGGAAATTATCTCACCGCCTCCAAGTAAAGATTTGCGGCGGCGTGACGACCATGTGGAGCGACGTCAAAAGATCCGCCCGCGGCGCAAACCAATCTATTGATAGATTAATTATTTCATTTTCATGTTCCTTTAATTTGAAATGTTTATGACAATGTTTATGTCATGTTGTGTTTCATTTTAATGAGTGTTGTTTTATTTTTTTTTATTATGGGCTGCAAATAGCCGAACTAATGTTGTAGCCTATATATAGGCAAGTTGCTTTCATGATGAATAGAATTGAATGAAATAAAATTTGAAACCCTAAAATTGGTTTTCCCCTTTCCTCTTCCTCTTGGAGTTCGGCTCCCCTACCCCTCTCTTCCTTGGCCGCCGGCCACCCCTCCCCTTCCTCTCCCTATTTCGGCCTCCTCTCTACCTCCTCCTCTCCAATAGTCCACATAGCCTTCTATCCCTCTCCAAAAACCGAGCCCTCCTCTTCACTTCCAAGAAGGCCGACCCCCTTGCAACATTCCCTAGCCGCCGGCCTCCACCTCCTTCACCACACCCGAGCCCCTCTCTCATCATCAACCCGTCCACCACCTCTCCTCCACCAAACCGTCCACATCTCTCTCAAACAAAATCCGACCACCACCAATATCCTCTTCCCTAAAACCGACCACACCCATTCCCTACCAAAACCGACCCTCCTCTTCTTCATCCCTTACAATCCAACCTATTGTCTAATCCCACCATTGGAAAATTCGGCCAAGGCAAGATCAAGTCATTGTGGAATCCCTCTCCGGCTTGAAGCGACGAAGGCGAGCAAGATTTTCATCTCCTTCCGGCGCAACTCCAGCGGATCCGTTGAGGAGCGATCCAAGTAGAGAGTAATCGGAATCACCCATTCCGATTGGGTAACGAAATTCCACCTACCTCTTGTGTGATTTCATTTCTTAGAATAGATCTTGTGGTGGATTATCTTTGGCGTTGTTTTGGATAACTAGAAATTGAATCGTGGATTCCTTCGCATGTTTGTATTTCCCTTTATTATCGTTTATATTTGAGAAGGTTTGGCGAACCTCATTTGACTTTTGTTGGGAGAGATCTACCCATTCCGAATCGAACTTTTTCGGTAGATCTCTTTTGGTACAACTTCGCTCGGTCGGACCCAATATTGGTCCTTTTAGCCCGATCGAACATTGGCCTTATAGCCCTTGTTGGATCCAACCCGGTGTGGCTACCCGTATGCTAGCATACTTTTGATAGATTTAATTGTGTGGTGTAGGGAAGAGCGATTGTGCGAGTGTAGGAATTGGATCGAAGAGTGTCGTGGCGTTAGGCCGTAGTTCCTAACGGTGTGAAACGTGTACGCCTACATCATCATGTGTCCTTTGATGAATCCCAAATGTTTTATAAGGAGAAGGAAACTTCCCCTTCCTCAAGTTCATTACAGGTACAAGAATCTACCAGAGATGTCACTCAAGAGATTCTCCATCTTTCAACTCTTCATATCACTGAATAAGACAGTGATGAAGACATTGCAGAAATTGTTGCTGTACCACCAATAGTAGATCAAATTCCTCCTGAGGAATTAATCCCAACTATTGCTGAATATCACATCCCACCTGCTGATGTTGTCACACTTAGAGATCATCCTACATCTCAAGTGATAGGAGACATATCAGCTGGTGTTCAAACAAGACATCAGTTAAGACAGGATGTGATGAACGCTTATTTCCTCTCACAGATTGAGCCCCTAACCATTAAAGATGCTGAGCTAGATCCCCACTGGATCATTGCTATGCAAGAGGAACTCAATCAGTTTGAGAGATGTAAAGTATGGACTTTGGTTCCAAGACCTAAAGGACAACTGATCATAGGCACCAAGTGGGTGTATAGAAACAAGTTGGATGCAAATGGAATCATTGTAAGGAACAAAGCTAGGCTTGTAGCTCAGGGCTACAGACAGGAGGAAGGTATAGATTATGACCAAACCTTTGCTCCTGTTGCAAGGCTAGAGGCAATAAGGATCTTTTTAGCCTATGCAGCCTATATGAAGTTTAAAGTTTTTCAGATGGATGTCAAGAGTGCCTTTCTAAATAGTGAGCTAAAGGAAGAGGTATTTGTTGAACAACCACCTGGGTTTGTTTCTTCAACTCAGCCCTCACATGTATTCAAGTTGCAAAAAGCTCTTTATGGACTCAAACAAGCACCAAGAGCCTGGTATGAGACTCTAGCTTGTTTCCTGTTAGAGCACAACGTTGTTAGGGGAGTAGTTGATAGAACCCTTTTCGTCAAGCACCACAAGGACACAATCCTGTTAGTTCAAGTGTATGTGGATGACATTATTTTTGGTTCCACTGATCCCAAACTATGCAAAAAGTTCTCCAACTTGATGCATTCCAAGTTTGAGATGAGTAGTATGGGTGAGCTGTCTTACTTTCTTGGTCTCCAAGTAAAGCAAGATGTTGATGGCATCTTCATCTCCCAATCCAAATACGCCAAGGAATTGGTAAAGAAGTTTGGGATGGCTGATGCTTCAGCAATCCATACACCTATGGCTACTAATGTAGTTATTGATTCTGATGATCAGGGAAAGCCTGTTGATCAAAAGAATTATAGGGCCATTGTTAGTTCCCTATTGTATTTAACTGCAAGTAGGCCAGACATAATGTTTGCTACATGCCTTTATGCTAGATTCTAGGTCAACCCCAAGGAATCTCATCTGATTCTTCTCAAGAGAATCTTGAGATACCTGAAGGGATGTCCAAATCTAGGACTTTGGTACCCAGGTGAGTCAGAATTTGAATTAATTGGATATTCTGATTCTGATTATGCTGGTTGTCGAGTTGATAGGAAAAGTAGCTCAGGAACTTGTCAGTTCCTGGGAGAGAGATTGGTCTCTTGGTTCTATAAGAAGCAGGCCTCTGTCTCAACCTCAACTGCAGAAGCTGAATATATAGGAGCTGCTAGTTGTTGTTCACAGATCCTGTGGATACAAAACCAACTTTTGGATTATGGGTACTCACACAAGAATACTAAAATCATGTGTGATAGTACAAGTGCTATCTCCATTGCACAAAATCCAGTGCACCACTCTAGAACGAAACACATTGAGATCCGACACCATTTCCTGAGAGATTGTGTGGAAAAGAACAAGATCAGCCTTGAGTTTATATCCACAGACCTTCAGAGAGGTGATATTTTCACCAAGCCCTTAGATGAACAGAAGCATCTGTTCTTTTTAGTTCAACTAGGCATGATTAATGGAAGAGACTAAGTGTGACGTCTGCCTTGTTGAAAATTGTTCGAAGATAGTCGAACGACGTTCGAAGATAGTCGATCGGATCAAGCCTATCGTCGACCTATGGTTGAAGATAGCTTATCTACTTGAAGATCGTTGACCGGCGTTCGACGATAGTCGAACAGGTTGAGCTTATCGTCGATCTTTGGTTGACGACAGCTTGCTGTTTGTGAAGACAGAAATAGTCGAACGATTGATCGACTACTCTGCTTCAGGACCGATCGTCGAACGACCGTTCGACCATCGTCTCCAGTATCTTTTAAATAGATCAACGATCGTGGTTTTAATATAAAGCCGATGGTCGACCTATGTTAAGAGATAGTTGCTTTTATCGTCGACGGAGAGCGTCTTTTCGCATTCCGTCTTCCCGCTTGCTCTTTGTCTTGCGATTCCTGCCGCTCCGTCCTCGCCGTCTCTCCCTCGTCTTCTCCAGCCCTCTCGATGGCGATTTCTCCAGTGCTCCTGGCAATAGTGAAGTTTGATGCAGGATTCAGTATAGATTTTGATTCCTTCAGCTGCTGCGAATCCGGAATAGTGGAAATTCTTAATCTGTGCAAAGATCAAGGGTTAGAGAAGCTCATGTCCTCCAGAATAAAGATAAACACTAAAGAGATCAAAGAGTGGGCATTCACCTCGTCTTAAACTGATGATTCGATGACTGGAACCATTGGCGGAGAAGAGGTAACATTGACTCCTGCTATTTTAACAGAAATATTTGGATTGATAAATAGAGAAGAAGAGTATGAGCAAGATGCCCCAGAGTTTGGGAGGATGCTGACAGAGCTGGGACATGCCGAAGGCATTCCCTCTAAGCTGCTTAAGGTAAATTTTCCATTTAAGATTAAGTTTCTTGCTGAAATAGTTGGAAACGTGCTACTGGGAAAGCACTCTGCCCACGACAATATTACAAGACAGCAATTTGCACTGATGTGTGCAATTGTGAATAAGAAACAGATCAATTGGGCAGGAGTATTATTTGATTTGATCAGGAAAAAGAATGGCAAGAAAGAAGTTACCCTGGGTAGGGTAGTTGGGATTTTTCTGAAGGAAAAGTATCCCCATCTGTTAATTTCAGCTGCTACCTCCATAAACGCCAGCAAGAAGATGGATCCATCCCTGTTCGCTAAATGGAAAAGGACCTTCCTGAAGCCCGCTCCTACAGGGGTTGCTCCAGTTACATCTGAGAGCACCAGGACTGCCGCAGTCACTCCCCCTACAAGCAGCTGGCTCAGCAAATCCATCCCTTCCATCTTCTTCATCTGCTTTGCCGTCTACTTCAGTTGAAGTTCCATCAACTTCAATTGAAGTACGACCTTCTACTTCTCACCTTTCATCTCCTCCTGCATCTCCTCTACCCTCTCATCTTGCTAGGATATCTCATCCTAGCTTTGATTTATTGGTTTCTGAGATTTCTACTCCTCCTCACTCTCCAATTCCTGCTTCTGATCACATTGATCACCCAGCATCCACTCGTCCATCTCCAGCTCACTCTCCATCTCCAGTTCCATCTCCAGTCCATCATGAATACACCATCCCTGCTGATCATCCATCCTCTGAAATTCCCCCATCATCATCATCATCATCCTTTGAAATAACTCCAGCTTTTATCTCTAGCATTGTGGAGTTAATTACCCCCTCAATCAAAATCATGATTGAAGAGGCGATTGCTCCCCTTGCTTCTTCTATCTCCTCTTTGACTGCTGCTATTCAAAAACTCTCAAAGTCTGCTGAGCCCTCTTCCTCTAGGGGCCTGGTTTCAGTTTCTACTGAAATCAGGCAGGGGGAGATGCTTGATGAAGATATCTCTGAGTAGCCCTTGGCCTCCCCTCCAACAGATCATCATGCAGTGGCAGAGAAAGCAATAGAAGATTCTGCTCCTCCTCCTCTATCTGAAAATGAAATTTCTGATGCATTATTGAAATCTGAATTTATTGTCAAAGCTTGCTTAGAAGAATGTTCTACTCCCTTGGTCGCCCAGTACTTAGAAGGAATTATCACTTCCTTTCTAGATGAATTATGGGAGTTAGGACACGCAGTGGTCGATTCTGAAGGTATTCCCTTTACTTACTTTTTAGACTTGTTAACTGATATGCTTGTATGGGAATATCTGGAAGGGATGATTAGATGTCATTTAGAAAAAATTTATTCATAATACTACAGATAAAATGGAAGAAGCTTTAGATGTTCAAGAGCCTGTTATCCAATCAGCTCCAGTAGCTCAATCTGAACCAGAACAAGTTACTCAGCCAGAAGTTCAAGCAGAACTGGTCACCATGACAGTTTCTGATCTTCATGAAAAAGCTGCAGATGCCCAAATTGAAAAATCTACTGTATGGGATGATTCCCCAGGTTTGGATTTAGATGCTCTCCTGGCACAGGATGCCATGGAAGAAGAACTAGAAAGAGCTGCTCTAAAGGAAAAGGAAAGAGCTTTGAAAGATGCTATTGACCCATATGATCTGCCCATCTCTTCAAATTCTGAAGATGAAATTGATTCTGATGAGTCTGCTGAGTCAAAAAGAAAAGGAATTGCTAAAAAGAAAAGGAAAGCTGTAGCTCCTCCTCCTTCTAATCCAGATAATGATACTCCGTATTATATCCTGAAAGGGATTGATCCAAAGTCAAAAGACTTCCAGCACTGGATGGCCTTCTCCAAGAATCTGCAGAAGCAAAGGAAAAAGTCAAAGAGGTATGACTCTCCTGTCCCAAGATGGAATCTTAGAGGTCCTCCTCCTCCACCTCCCAGTGCAGGAGCCTCAGGAAACTTATCTGCAAAACCTGCTGCTCAGTCTGAAAGATTAAATCCATCTCAGTCAGCTCAAAGGAGAAGTTCACAAGGATACCAAGGTAAAAGTCAAACTGGCTATGAAAGACCTGATGCTGTTAAAGAACAAGTAAAGGAGGTGGTGTATCAAAGACCAACATTTTCCCCTCCTCATTCTAAAGAAATCAAAAGCTCAACTTCTCCTAAGCCAGTTCATTCTGTGAAGGATGTTCCAAAAGGTAAGCAATTTATTTTATCTGAAAATTCTAGCAAGACATTTGCTAAGTCTGCTCCTCCTTGTTATCTAGTTACTCAGGATAAAGAACCAGTTGATACTTCTTCTGAGAATGTTTATGAAAGCCCAGAGCTTGATCCTAATTTTAGGATGGCTCGTTTTCTTGAACTTGTTGGAGCTGCTCAAATTAAAAAAGCAAAAGCAGAAGGAAAAGACACTGCAGGATTGACCACAATGTCGAAATTCAGAATGAAGGAGCTCGATAAGTTCCAGGTTAGACCTGAGATATTTGATCCTTCAAAGTATATGGAAAAGCATCCTGAGGCAGTTGTCCCAAGAACAACAGAATTGAAAATCATTGGAGAACAAGACTTGAAGTTATCGAGAAAATAAGCTCTAGATCCCTCAAGAAAGATTACTTTTGTTTCTAGCTCTTCTGATCCTAAACCTAACCCTAAAGCATCTTAAAATTTCTATGATTGACAGTTAATTGTTTATCTATTTGATTGATGTTATCTGCCTAGTTATCTCTTTTCATGCATTATATTTTACTTTCAGTAATTAGTTTTGTATGTTTTAGTTGTTGAGAGACTTAACTCAAATAGGGGGAGATTGTTGGTACCCTAGATTTTGCTTTGAGTTTAGTCTTCTCTTTCTGTCTCTTGACCCAAGATTTATCTATGGTCAAAGGTTAGTTGATAGGATAGATTCTCTAGTTGTGTAGAATTGCCTGTCCAGATGAAAATCTGGCTAAGTAATTTTTCGTTCGACTATGGTCGAACACCGCTCGACTATCGTCTATCGGCTGATCGACGATCGTCTATCAGTTGGTCGACGTTCTGTCTGCGTTGATAGTTCGACTATCTGTTGATAGGTCGACTATCTGTTTTCTTTGATAGTTCGACTATCTTCTTGGATAATTCAACTATCTGATAGCTCGACTATCTGTTGATAGGTCGACTATCTGTCCGCTTTGATAGTTCGACAATCTGTTTGATAGGTCGACTATCTGTTTGCTTTGATAGTTCGACTATCTGTTGATAGGTCGACTATCTGCTCTTCTTTGATAGTTCGACTATCTGCTTGGATAGTTCAACTATCTGATAGTTTGACTATCCGTTGATTGGTCGACTATCTGCTTTTTATGATAGTTCGACTATCTGTTGATAGGTCGACTATCTGTTTTCTTTGATAGTTCGACTATCTGGTTGGATAGTTCAACTATCTGATAGTTCGACTATCTGTTGATAGGTCGACTATCTGTTTTGCTTTGATAGGTCAACTATCCGTTGATAGGTCGATTATCTGTTTTCTGTGATAAGTCGACTATCTGTTTGATAGGTCGACTATCGGTTTTGTTAGGTAGTTCGACTATCTGTCCTGATAGATCGACTATCTGATAGCTCGACGAGGTAGTTCGACTACCTTCTTTGATAGTTTGACTATCTGGATCGTTCGACTATCTGTCCGATAGGTCGACGATCTCTGTGCTTAGGTCGACGATCTCCGAGGGTCGTTCGACGTTTTGCTGTATGTCTTGAGTAGTTTTGTCGTCTTCTATGATGTGATTAATTTCATATTTATTTTGGCACATTTTATAAAAGATTATTTGAATAAATTGTGATAATATTTACATGCAATATCTATTCTATTTCTTATGCATGAGCTAATCTTTTCTGACAAAGTTGTTTGTCTTATTAACTTAGATATGATTTCTGCTTTATCTGCCAGGCTGTCCTTTATAGCCGTTAGACTCAAAAAGTCTTCCTTGGCTGTAAAGAGTCTTTTCTGATGTGACTTTCTCTGGTATTATTTCATCAGAATTATTTGCAGCTTCTTAGAAAGCTTTATCCTCTTATAGGATATCTGTCTGCAGTATTTTTGTTTTGCTTTATGCTTTTTGCAGCCCAGCTTGCAGAGTTCAGTAGAAGACAAGATTCAAACTCAAGTAAGAGTCGTTGCTGCTGCTGCTATATAAAGACTTCTTTGAAGAAAGAAATTAACTAGTTCAGTTCTCACATACCAAAAAGCTATCAGCAGCATTCAAGCTTAAGAACTTACAGTTTCCAACTGCTCTCAGCTCATTCACATCTAACTAAGAAGAAGTTTTAGTTCTTCACTCTTCTTCAACCTAAGTTCTCCTGCTTCCAGGAAGATCTTCACTCAGAGCCTTTTGAAGAAGAAGAAGAAGAAGATAGCTGCCTAAAGAAGAAATTCTATTTCATATTATTTATCTTCTTGTATCTTTTTCCTTCAGTATTTTCTGAAGTGTTTCTGCACTGAAGCAAGACTTCACCTGGACGTTCTTTTAGCTAGGGGGAGCCTTGATTATTTTAGAGCTTTCTAGCTCAGTGCAAGTTATTGTGCTTCTCTAATCTATTGTAAAATAGAGAAGACACCTTAACCTCCTTTCCCCCTCCTGTATAGGGTTATTACTCCCTTCAAAAGTATCCCTTGGTGGCAGGGCACCTGATCAAAAACCTGTGTTGGTTTTTAGACACCTGATCAAAAGTCTAAAGGGTTTCTGGATCTACCTGAAACAGATCTTGTTGGTGGCAGGGCACCTGATCAAAAACCTGAGTGGATTCCTACCTTGTTGGTAGAAGAGTGGACGTACCCAAGTTGTTTGGGGAACCACTATAAATTCCTTGTGTCGTCTGGATTGCTTTAATTAATTACTTGCATTGTGGCTGTGATTATATTTTAACTAGGTTTGCTAGTTATTGTTTAGGATTACAAGCCTTAACTGTAATTACAGTTGGCTGCCTTTTGTGTACATCACTTGTGTTAGGCTTTAAGGTTTAATCTCAAATATCTATAACCTTCATTCCGCAATTAACTCCAAGGGAGTTGAGTAGACAGTCAACTTTGCTAGTGTAATTTTTGATTGCTCTATTCACCCCCCCTCTAGAATAGTATCTATCCCCTTTTCTTTCAAGCTAGAAAGCTCTAAAGAATCAAGGCTCCCCCTGGCTAAAAGAATGTCTAGGTGAAGTCTTGTTTCAGTGCAGAAACACTTCAGAAAATACTGAAGGAAAAAGCTACAAGAAGATAAATAATATGAAATAGAATTTCTTCTTTAGGCATCTATCTTCTTCTTCTTCTTCTTCAAAAGACTCTGAGTGAAGATCTTCCTGTAAGCAGGAGAACTCAGGTTGAAGAAGAGTGAAGAACTAAAACTTCTTCTCAGTTAGATGTGAATGAGCTGAGAGCAGTTGGAAACTGTAAGTTATAAGCTTGAATGTTGCTGTTAGCTTTTTGAATATCAGAACTAGTTGATTTCTTTCTCCAAAGAAGTCTTTAAATAGCAGCAGCAGCAACGGCTCTTACTTGAGTTTGAATCTTGTCTTCTACTAAACTCTGTAAGCTGGGCTGCAAAAAGCATAAAGCAAAACAAAAAAACTGCAGACAGATATCCTATAAGAGGATAAAGCTTTCTAAGAAGCTGCAAATAACTTCTGATGAAAAAATACAAGAGAAAGTCACATCAGAAAAGACTCTTTATAGCCAAGGAAGACTTTTTGAGTCTAACGGCTATAAAGGACAGCCTGACAGATAAAGCAAAAATCATATCTCAGCTAATAAGACAAACAACTTTGTCAGAAAAAGATTAGCTCATGCATAAGAAATGGAACAGATATTACATGGAAATAATATCACAATTTATTCAAATAATCTTTTATAAAATATGCAAAAATAAATATGAAATTAATCTCATCATAAAAGACGACAAAACTACTCAAGACATACAGCAAAACGTCGAACGACCCTCGGAGATCGTCGACCTAAGCACTGAGATCGTCGACCTATCAGACAGATAGTCGAACGATCCAGATAGTCGAAACTATCAAAGAAGATAGTCGAACTACAACAGCAGATAGTCGAACTATCAGGACAGATAGTCGAGCTATCAGATAGTCGATCTATCAGGACAGATAGTCAAACTACCAAAGCAAAACAGATAGTCGACCTATCAAACAGATAGTCGAACTATCACAGAAAACAGATGGTCGACCTATCAACATATAGTCGACCTATCAAAGCAAAATAGATAGTCGACCTATCAACAGATAGTTCGAACTATCAGATAGTTGAACTATCCAACCAGATAGTCGAACTATCAAAAAAAAACCGATAGTCGACCTATCAACAGATAGTCGAGCTATCAAACAAAATAGAATAGTCGACCTATCAACAGATAGTCGAACTATCAGATAGTTGAACTATCCAAGCAGATAGTTGAACTATCAAGAAGAGCAGATTAGTCGACCTATCAACAGATAGTCGAACTATCAAGGAAAACAGATAGTCGACCTATCAACAGATAGTCGAGCTATCACAGACAACAGTTGTCGACCTATCAAGCAGATAGTGGAGCTATCAGGAAGACGAACGTCGATCGGCTGATCGACGATAGTCGAGCGACGTTCGACCATAGTCGAACCAGAAATTACTTAGCCAGATTTTCATCTGGACAGACAATTCTACACAACTAGAGAATCTATCCTATCAACTAACCTTTGACCATAGATAAATCTTGGGTCAAGAGAAAGAAAGAGAAGACTGAACTCAAATCAAAACCGAGGGTACCAACAGGTCTGATCATATGTTAAGGCTGTTTGAAGTGCCTTGCATTTGGAAACGAAGTCACGTCTTTCTTTTGGTTTCATTCTAGTTGCCTGTGTAGGATGTTAAGGCCACGCGTCCGTTCTGTTGATTTCGAAAATTCCGCCTAGTCCGCGTGGGTGGTACCCTTTGGCATGTATTTGTAGAGAGAGTGTGTTCGCCGGAGGAAAAATTGGCGTTAATGCAACCGAGCGGCAAAAAATGGGTGCAACACGAGGACTTCCCAGGAGGTCACCCATCCCAGTACTACTCTCTCCAAGGCACGATTATCTGCGGATTTCGGATGGGATCCGGTACTCTAGTGCTGGTATGGTCGCACAAGTTGGAGTACTCCGACACATTTTATTTAAGCCAAGATCCCCGACGCACAATTTTCTGGATTGTGGGCTCCGTTGCCATTCAGATTAAGCAATTTTGGAATTTAAAATTTTTACGCGCGACAACGATCGGGTCGCCGCGCCACCGCCTCTACATGGGATCCCCGAAAGGGGGAAGTGCTACTGATTTTGCCGCCGGAGTACGCAGTTATGTCGTGGCCTTTACTGTATCCATGGAAGATTTTCCCGAAGCAAGATTTCGCTGGCATATCTATTAGGATGAAATTGACGAAATGAAAACACTGGAATAACTTTTAAAAGGACCTGAAAATATGTGATCTGAGGGCAGAAAATGAGCTCGAATGGGTTTACCAAGTTTGCTATTGGATGGACAGCTCCGAGAGCTTTCTGAAATAGTATTGTGTGTGAAAATCAAACGGTCTGATCAAAAGTTATGGCCTTTTGAAGTGTCTTGCATTTGGAAATAAAGTCACGTCTTTCTTTTGGTTTCATGCCCATCACCTGCGTAGGATGTTAAGGCCACACATCCATTCTATTGATTCCGAAAATTCCGCCCAATCCGCGTGGGCAGTACCCTCTGGCCGCATTTGTAGAGAGACCGCGTTTGCTAGAGGCAAAAATGGACGTTCATACAGCCGAGCGGCAAAAAATGAGTGCAACATGAGGACTTCCCAGGAGGTCACCCATCCTAATACTACTCTAGCCCAAGCTCGATTAACTGCGGAATTCTGATGGGATCCGGTGCTCTAGCGCTGGTATGGTCGCACACATTGGAATACTCCGTCATATTTTATTTAAGCCAAGATCACCAACGCCCAATTTTTTAAATTACGGGCTCCGTTCCCATTCAGATTAAGCAATTTTGGTGGCTCAAATTTTTACGTGCGACAACGATTGGGTCGCCGCGCCACCGCCTCTACGCGGGATCCCCTAAATGGGGAAGTCGTGGCAATTTACCCGCCTGAGCGTGCAGTGATGTCACGACCTTTACTATATCCTTGGAAGTTTTTCCCGAAGCAAGCTTCCGCTGGCATATCAATTACGACGAAATTGGCGAAATAAAAACACTGGGATAACTTTAATACGGAGTTGAATATATGCGATCTTCGGGCACAAAACGAGCTCGAACGGGTTCACCCAGTTATCTAGTGGATGGACAGCTCCGAGAGCTTTCCGAAATGGTATTGTGCGCGAAAATAAACGGTCTGATCAAATGTTAAGGTCATTTGAAGTACCCTGCATTTGGAAACGAAGTCACGTCTTTCTTTTAGTTTCATTCTCGTCGCCTGCGGAGGATGTTAAGGCCACGTGTCCGTTCTGTTTATTCCAAAAATTCTGCCCAGTCCACGTGTGTGGTACCCTCGGGCCTGTATTTCTAAAGAGAGTGCGTTCGCCGGATTAAAAAATGGGTGCAACACGAGGACTTCCCAGGAGGTCACCCATCCCAGTACTACTCTCGCCAAAGCACGATTAACTGCGGAGTTCTGATGGGATCCGGTGCTCTAGTGCGATATGGTCGCACACGTTAGAATACTCCGACACATTTTATTTAAGCCAAGATCCCTGACGCCCGATATTATGGATTGCGGGCTCCGTTGCCATTCAGATTAAGAAATTTTGGCGGCTCAAATTTTTACGTGCGGCAACGATCGTGTCGCCGAGCCGCCGCCTCTATGCGGGATCCACGAAATGGGGGACTGGTGGTGATTTTGTCGCCTGAGCGCGCAATTATGTCGCGGCCTTTACTGTATCCTTGGAAGATTTTCAGAAGCAAGCTTTCGTTAGCATATCCATTAGGACGAAATTGACGAAATGAAAACACTGGGATAAATTTAAAACAGAGCTGAAAATACGCAATCTGAGAGCACAAAATGAGCTCGAACGGGTTCACCCAGTTCGCCAGAGGATGGACAACTTTGAGAGCTTTCTGAAATGGTATTGTGCGCGAAAATCAGACGGTCTGATCAAAAGTTATTGCTGTTTAAAGTGCCTTGAATTTGGAAACTAAGTCACGTCTTTCTTTTGGTTTCATGCCCGTCACCTGCGCAGGATGTTAAGGACACGCATCCGTTCTGTTGATTTTGAAAACTCCAACCAGTTCGCATGGGCGGTTACCTCGGGCCCGCGTTCGTAGAGAGAGCGCGTTCGGCGGAGGTAAAAATTTGCGTTCATGCAGCCGAGCGGCAAAAAAATGGGTGTAACACGAGGACTTCCCAAGAGGTCACCCATCCTAGTACTACTCTCGCCCAAGCTCGATTAATTACAGAGTTTTTATGGGATCCAGTGCTCTAGTATTGGTATGGTCACACACGTTGGAATACTCCGACACATTTTATTTTAGCCAAGATCCCCGACACCCGATTTTCTAAATTGCGAGCTCTGTTGCCATTCAGACTAAGAAATTTTTGCGGCTCAAATTTTTATGCACGGCAACGATTGGGTCGTCGCACCGCCACCTCTACGCGGGATCCTCGTAATGGGGAAGTGGTGGTGATTTTGGGGCCTGAGCACGCATTTATGTTGCGGCCTTTACTGTATCCTTGGAAGTTTTTCCCAAAGCAAGCTTTAGCGGGCATATCCATTAGGACGAAATTGATGAAATAAAAACACTAGGATAACTTTAAAATGGAGCTGAAAAATACGTGATCTGAGGGAACAAAACGAGCTCGAACGGGTGCACCTGGTTCGCCAGTGGATGGAAATCTCTGAGAGCTTTCCAAAATGGTATTGTGTGCAAAAATCAGACGGTCTGATCAAAAGTTATGGATGTTTGAAGTGTCTTGCATTTGGAAACTAAGTCATGTCTTTCTTTTGATTTCATGCCTGTCTCCTGCGCAAGAGGTTAAGGCCACGCGTCCGTTCTGTAGATTCCGAAAACTCCGCCCAGTCCGCGTTGGCGGTACCCTCGGGCCCACATTTGTAGAGAGAGCGCGTTCACCGAGGTAAAAATTTGCATTCATGCAGCCAAGCAGCAAAAAAAGGATGCAACACGAGGACTTCCCAAGAGGTCACCCTTCCCAATACTACTCTCGCCCAAGCTTGATTAACTGCGGAGTTCTTATGGGATCTAGTGCTCTAGTGCTGATATGGTCGCACACGTTTGAATACTCCGACACATTTTATTTAAGTCATGATCCCCGATGCCCGATTTTCTGGATTGTGGGCTCCGTTGCTATTCAGATTAAGCAAATTTAGCGGCTCAAAGTTTTACGCGCAGTAACGATCGGGTCATCGCGCGCGCCTCTGCGCTCTGCCTCTACGCGGTATCCCTGAAAAGGGAAGTGGTGGCGATTTTGTCCCCTGAGTGCGCAGTTATGTCACGACCTTTTCTGTATCCTTGGAAGTTTTTCTCGAAGCAAGCTTTCGCTGGCATATCCATTAGGATGAAATTTACGAAATGAAAACACTAGGATAACTTTAAAATGGAATTGAAAATATGCGATCTGAGGGCACAAAATGAGCTCGAACGGGTTCACCTAGTTCTCCAGTGGATGAATAGCCTCGAGGGCTTTCCGAAATGGTATTGTGCGCGAAAATAAAATGGTCTGATCAAAAGTTATGGTTGTTTTAAGTGCCTTGCATTTGGAAACTAAGTCACCTATTTCTTTTGATTTCATGCCCGTCTCCTGCGCAGGATGTTAAGGCCACGCATTCATTCTGTTGATTCTGATAACTCCGCCCAGTCTGCGTGGGCGGTACCCTCGAGCCTGCGTTTGTAGAGAGAGCGCATTCGTCGAAGGTAAAAATGGGCGTTCATGCAGCCGAGCGGCAAAAAATGGGTGCAACACGAGGACTTCCCAAGAGGTCACCCTTCCCAGTACTACTCTCGCCCAAGCACGCTTAACTACGGAGTTCTGATGGGATCCAGTTCTCTAGTGCTGTTATGGTCGCACACGTTTGAATACTCCGACACATTTTATTTAAGCCAATATCCCCGACACCCGCTTTTCTGGATAGCGGGCTCCGTTGCCATTCAGATTAAGCAATTTTGGCGGCTAAAATTTTTACGCGCGGCAATGATCAGATCGTCCCGCACCGGTTCTACACGGGATCCCCGAAATGGGGAAGTTCTGGTGATTTTGCCTCCTAAGCGAGCTGTTATGGTGCGGCCTTTATTGTATCGTTGGAAGTTTTTCCCAAAGCAAGCTTTTGCTGGCATATCCATTAGGACGAAATTGACGAAATGAATACACCGGGATAAATTTAAAACGGAGCTGAAAATGCGTGGTCTGAGGTCATAAAATGAGATCGAACGGGTTCACCCAATTCGCTAGTGGATGGATAGCTCCGAGAGCTTTCCGAAATCGTATTGTGCGTTAAAAATAAGACGGTCTGATTAAAAGTTATGTCTGTTTGAAGTGCCTTGCATTTGGAAACGAAGTCATGTCTTTCTTTTGGTTTCATGCACGTCACCTGTGCAGGATGTTAAGGCCACACGTCCGTTCTGTTGATTCCTAAAATATCGACTAGTCCGCATGGGCGGTACCCTCAGGCCCGCATTCGTAGAGAGAGCGCGTTTTTCGGAGGAAAATGGACATTCATGCAGTCGGTCGGCAAAAAATGGGTGCAACATGAGGACTTCCCAAGAGGTCACCCATCCTAGTACTACTCTAGCCAAGGCACGATTAACTGCGGAGTTCTGATGGGATCCGGTGCTCTAGTGCTGGTATGGTCGCTCAAGTTGGAATACTCCGACACATTTTATTAAAGCCAAGATCCCCGACGCCCGATTTTCTAGATTGCGGGCTCCATTGCCATTCGGATTAAGCAATTTTGGCAGCTCAAATTTTTACATGCGACAACGATCGAGTCGCCGCGCCGCCGCCTCAACATGGGATCCCCGAAATGGGGAAGTGCAGGTGATTTTGCCGCCTGAGCATGAAGTTATGTCGCATCCTTTACTATATCCTTCGAAGTTTTTCCCGAAGAAATCTTTTGCTGGCATATCCATTAGGACGAAATTGATGAAATGAAAAAACTGGGATAACTTTAAAAAGGAACTGAAAATACACGATCTGTGGGCACAAAATGAGCTCGAACGGGTTCACCCGGTTCGCCATTTGATGGACAGATACGAGAGCTTTCTGAAATTGTACTGTGCGTGAAAATCTGACGGTCTGATTAAAAGTTATTGTCGTTTGAAGTGTCTTGCATTTTGAAATAAAGTCACGTCTTTCTTTCGGTTTCATGTCCGTCTCTTGTGCAGGATGTTATGGCCATGCGTCTGTTCAGTCGATTCAAAAAATTCCGCCCAGTCCGCATGGGCGGTACCCTAGTACCTGCATTTGTAGAGAGAGCGCGTTCGCTAGAGGTAAAAAATTGGCATTCATACAGTTGAGCGCAAAAAATGGGTGCAATATGAGGACTTCCCAGGAGGTCACCCATCCACGCACTACTCTCTCCCAATCTCGATTAACTGCAGAGTTCTGATTGGATCTGGTGCTCTAGTGCTAGTATGGTCGCACACGTTGGAATACTCCGACACTTTTTATTTAAGCCAAGATCACCAATGCCCAATTTTCTGGATTGCGGGCTCCGTTGCCATTCAGATTAAGCAATTTTGGCAGCTCATGTTTTTATGCACGGCAACGATCGGGTCGCCGCGCCGCTGCCTCTACACGGGATTCCCTAAATGTGGAAGTGGTGGCGATTTTCCCGCCTGAGCGCGCAGTTATGTCGCAGCCTTTCCTGTATCCCTGGAAGTTTTTCCCGAAGCAAGCTTCCGCTGGCATATCCATTAGGACGAAATTCAAGAAATGAAAAGACTGGGATATCTTTAATATAGAGCTGAATATACGCGATCTGAGGGCACAAAACAAGCTCGAACGGGTTCACCTACTTCGCCTGTGGATAGACAGCTCCGGGAGTTTTCCGAAATGGTATTGTGCATGAAAATAAGACGGTATGATAAAAAGTTAAGGCCATTTGAAGTGCCTTGCATTTGAAAATGAATTCACGTCTTTCTTTTGGTTTCATGCTCGTCGCCTGCGCAGGATGTTAAGGCCACACATTCGTTTTGTTGATTCCGAAAATTCCGCCCAGTACATGTGGGCGGTACCCTCGTGCCCGCATTCGTAGAGAAAGCGCATTGGACAGAGGAAAAAATGGGGCGTTTATGCAGCCGAGCGACAAAAAATGGGTGCAACACGAGGACTTTCCAGGAGGTCACCCATCACAGTACTACTCTCGCCAATGCATGATTAACTCCGTAGTTCTGATGGGATCTTGTGCTCCAGTGCGGTGTGTTCGCACATGTTGGAATACTCCGACACATTTTATTTAAGCCAAGATCCCCGACCGCGGATTTTATGGATTGCGGGCTCTGTTGCCATTCGGATTAAGAAATTTTGGCGGCTCAAATTTTTACGCGCGACAACGATCGTGTCGCCGCGCCGCCGCCTCTATGCGGGATCCACGAAATGCGGAAGTAGTGGTGATTTTTCCGCCTGAGCGCGCAGTTATGTCGCGGCCTTTACTGTTTCCTTGGAAGTTTTTCCGGAAGCAAGCTTTCGCTGGCATATCCATTAGGACGAAATTGAAGAAATGAAAATACTTGGATAACTTTAAAACGGAGCTGAAAATACGCAATTTAAGGTCATAAAATGAGCTCGAACGGGTTCACCAGGTTCGCCAGTGTATGGACAGCTTTGAGAGCTTTCCTAAATGGTATTGTGCGCGAAAATCAGACGGTCTGATCAAAAGTTATGGTCGTTTGAAGTTCCTTGCATTTGCAAACTAAGTCACGTCTTTCTTTTGGTTTCATGCCCATCGCCTGTGCAGGATGTTAAGGCCACGAATCCGTTCATGTTGATTCTTAAAATTCCGCTGAGGTAAAAATGGGCGTTCATGCAACAGAGGGGCAAAAAATTGGTGTAACACCAGGACTTCCCAGGAGGTCACCCGTCCCAGTACTACTCTCACCCAAGCTCGCTTAACTGTGGAGTTCCGATGGGATCCAGTGATCTAGTATTGGTATGGTCGCACAGGTTGGAATACTCTGACACATTTTATTTAAGCCAAGTTCCCCGACACCCGATTTTCTGGATTGCGGGCTTCGTTGCCATTCAGATTAAGCAATTTTGGTGGCTCAAAATTTTCTGCGCTGCAATGATCGGGTCTCCGCGCAACCGCCTCTATGCGGGATCCCCGTAATGGGTAAGTGGTGGCGATTTTTCCGCCAGAGCGCGCAGTTATGTCGCGGCCTTTACTGTATTATTTGAAGTTTTTCCCAAAGCAAGCTTTAGTTGGCATATCCATTAGGACGAAATTGACGAAATGAAAACACTGGGATAACTTAGAAATGGAGCTGAAAAATATGTGATCTGAGGGAATAAAATGAGCTCGAACGGGTTTACCCAGTTCGCCAGTGGATGGAGAGCTCCGAGAGATTTCCAAAATGGTATTGTGCGTGAAAATAAGACGATCTAATCAAAAGTTATGACTGTTTGAAGTGTTTTGCATTTGGAAACTAAGTCACGTCTTTCTTTTAATTTCATGCCCGTTGTCTGCGCAGGATGTTAAGGCCACACGTCCGTTTTGTTTATTCCAAAAACTCCGCCAAGTCCGCATGGGCGGTACCCTCGGGCCCGCGTTCGTAGAGAGAGCGCGTTCGCTGGAGGTAAAAATGGGCATTCATGCCAAGCGGCAAAAAATAGTTGCAACACGAGGACTTCCCAGGAGGTCACCCTTCCCAATACTACTCTCGCCCAAGCACGCTTAACTGCGGAGTTCTAATGGGATTCGGTGCTCTAGTGCCGATATGGTCGCTCACGTTGGAAATCTCTGGCACATTTTTTTAAGCCAAGATCCCTGACACACGATTTTCTGGATTGTGGGCTCCGTTTCCATTCGGATTAAGCAATTTTGGCAGCTCAAATTTTTATGCGCGGAAACGATCGGATCGCCACGCCGCCGACTCTATGCAGGATCCTTGAAATGGGGAAGTGGTGGCGATTTTTCCACCTGAGCATGCAGTTATGTCGCGACCTTTATAGTATACTTTGAAGTTTTCCCGAAGCAAGCTTTCGCTGGCATATCCATTACGACGAAATTAATGAAATGAAAAAACTGGGATAAATTTAATACGGATCTAAATATACGCAATCTGAGTGCACAAAATGAGCTCCAACGGGTTCACCCAGTTCTCCACTGGATGGATAGCTTCGAGAGCTTTTCGAAATGGTATTGTGCGCGAAAATCAGACGGTCTGATCAAAAGTTATGGCCGTTTTAAGTTTCTTGCATTTGGAAACGAAGTCACGTCTTTCTTTTTATTTCATGCCCGTCGCATGCGCAGGATGTTAAGGCCACACGTCGGTTCTGTTGATTCCGAAATTTCCGCCATGTCCGCATGGGCAGTACCCTCGAGCCCGCGTTCGTAGAGAGAGCGCATTCACCGGAGGTAAAAATGGGCGCTCATGTAGTGGAGCGGCAAAAAATGGGTGCAACACGAGGACTTCCCAGGAGGTCACCAGTCCCATTACTACTCTCGCCCGAGCACGCTTAACTGCGGAGTTATGATGGGATCCGGTTCTCTAGTAATGGTATGGTTGCACACGTTGGAATACTCCGGCATATTTTTTTAAAGCAAAGATCCCCGACACTCGATTTTCTGGATTACGGGCTCCATTGCCATTCGGATTAAGCAATTTTGGCTGCTCAAATTTTTACGCGCGGCAACGACTGGGTATCTGCAGGGCCGCTTCTACGCGTGATCCCCAAAATAGGGAAGTGGTGGCGATTTTGCCGCCTGAGCACGCAGTTATGTCGCGGCCTTTACTATATCCTTGAAAGTTTTTCCCAAAGCAAGCTTTCGCTGGCATATCCATTTGGACGAAATTGACGAAATGAAAACACTTGGATAAATTTAATACAGAGCTGAATATATGCGATCTGAGGGCACAAAACGAGCTGTAACCAGTTCACCCAGTTCGCTAGTGGATGGACAACTCCGAGAGCTTTCCGAAATGGTATTGTGCGCGAAAATCACACGGTCTGATCAAAAGTTATGTCTGTTTGAAGTGTCTTGCATTTAGAAACTAAGTCAAGTCTTTCTTTTTATTTCATGTCCGTCGCATGCACAGGAAGTTAATGCCACACGTCTGTTCTGTTGATTCCGAAAATTCCAGCCAGTCCCCGTAGGAGGTACCCTCGGGCCCGCGTTCTTAGAGAGAGCACATTCGTAGGAGGTAAAAATGGGCGTTCATGCAGCTGAGTGGCAAAAAATAGTTGCAACACGAGGACTTCCTAGGAGGTCACCCTTCCTTGTAGTTCTCTCGCCAATCACGAATAACTACGGAGTTCTGATGGGATCTGATGCTCTAGTGCTGGTATGGTCGCACACGTTGGAATACACCGGCATATTTTTTTAAGCCAAGATCCCGGATGCCCGATTTTTTGGATTGATGGCTCTGTTGCATTTCAGATTAAGCAATTATGGCGACTCAAATTTTTACACACGGCAACGATTGGGTCCTCACGCCGCCGCCTCTACGTGGGATCCCCGAAATGGGGAATTGGTTGCGATTTTGCCGCTTGAGGGCACAGTTATGTCACGACCTTTACTGTATCCTTGGAAGTTTTCCCAAAGCAAGCTTTCGCTGGCATTACCATTAGGACAAAATTGACGAAATGAAAACACTGGGTTAACTTTGAATTGGAGCCAAAAATACGCGATCTGAGGGCACAAAACGAGCTTGAATGGCTTCACCCTGTTCGCTAGTGGATGGAAAGCTCTGAGAGCTTTCCAAAATTATATTGTGCGCGAAAATCAGACGGTCTGATCAAAAGTTATGGTTGTTTAAGTGCCTTGCATTGGAAACTAAGTCACGTATTTCTTTTGATTTCATGCTCGTCGCCTTCACACGATGTTAAGGACACGCGTCCATTCTGTTGATTCCGAAAATTCCGCCATGTCCGCGTGGGTGGTACCCTCGGGCCCGCGTTCGTAGTGAGAGCGTGTTCGCCGGAGGTATAAATGGGCGTTCATGTAGCCGAGCTGAAAATGGGTGCAACACGAGGACTTTCCAAGAGGTCACCCATTCGAGTACTACTCTCGCCCAAGCACGATTAATGGCGGAATTTTGAAGGGATCCGGTGCTCTAATGCTCATATGCTCGCACACGTTGGAATACTCCAGCACATTTTATTTAAGCAAAGATCCTCGACGACAGATTTTCTGGATTGCGGGCTTCGTTGCCATTCAGATAAAGCAATTTTGGTTCCTCATATTTTTACGTGCGACAACGATCGGGTCGCCACGCCGCTTCCTCTACATGGGATCCTCGAAATGGGGAAGTGGTGGCAATTTTGCCTCCTAAGCACGCAGTTATGTCGCGGCCTTTACTGTATCCTTGGAAGTTTTTCCCAAAGCAAGCTTTCGCTCGCATATCCATTAGGATGAAATTGACGAAATGAAAACACTGGGATAACTTTAAAACGGAGCTGAATATACGCAATCTGAGGGAACAAAACGAGCTCGAACCAGTTCACCCAGTTCTCTAGTGGATGTATAGCTCTGAGAGCTTTCCGAAATGGTATTGTGTGTGAAAATCACTTGGTCTAATCAAAAGTTATGGCCATTTGAAGTGTTTTGTATTTGGAAAGTAAGTCACGTCTTTCTTTTGGTTTCATGCTCGTCGCCTGCGCAGGATGTTAAGGCCACACATCTTTTTGGTTGATTCCAAAAATTCCACCCAGTCCGCGTTAGCAGTATACTCGGGCCTGCGTTCGTAGAGAGAGGGCATTCGCTGGATGTAAAAATTGGCGTTCATGCATCCTAGCGGCAAAAAATGGGTGCAACACGAGGACTTCCTAGGAGGTCACCCATCCCAGTACTAATCTCGCCCAAGCACGCTTCACTGCGGAGTTTTGATGGGATCTGATGTTCTAGTACTAGTATGGTCGCACACATTGGAATACTTCGGGACATTTTTTTAAGCCAAGATCCCCGACGCTCAATTTTCTGGAGTGCGGGCTTCGTTGCCATTCAGATTGAGCAATTTTGGAGGCTCAAATTTTTACGCGCGACAACGATCGGGTCGCCACGCCGCCGCCTCTACGCGGGATCCCCGAAATGGGGAAGTGGTGGCGATTTTGCTGCCTGAGGGTGCAGTTATGTCGCGGCCTTTACTGTATCCTTGGAAGTTTTTACCGAAGCAAGCTTTCGCTGGCATATCCATTAGTATGAAATTGAAGAAATGAAAGCACTGGGATAATTTTAATACAGAGCTGAATATACACGATTTGCTGGAAAAAAATTAGCTTGAACAGGTTCACCTAGTTCGCTAGTGGATGGACAGCTCTGAGAGCTTTCCTAAATGGTTTTGTGCGCGAAAATAAGACGGTCTGATCAAGAGTTATGTCCATTTTAAGTGCCTTGCATTTGTAAACTAAGTCACGTCTATCTTTTGATTTCATGCTTGTCTCCTACGCAGGATGTTAAGGCCACGCGTCCGTTCTGTTGATTCCGAAAACTCTTCCCAGTCTACGTGGGAGGTACCCTCGGGCCTGCGTTCGAAGAGAGAGCACGTTCGCTGGAGGAAAAAATGGGCGTTCATGCACCCGAGCGGGAAAAAATGGGTGCAACACAAGGACTTCCTAGGAGGTCACCCATCCCAGAACTACTCTCGCCAAGGCACGTTTAACTGCGAAGTTCTGATGGGATTTGGTGCTCTAGTGCTAGTATGGTCGTACACGATGGAATACTCCCGCACATTTTATTTAAGCCAAGATCCCCGACGCCCGATTTTTTGGATTGTAGGCTCCGTTGCCTTTTGGATAAAGCAATTTTAGCGGCTCAAATTTTTATGCGCGACAACGATCGGGTTGCCGCACCGCCGCCTATACGCGGGATCCCTGAAATGGGTAAGCGGTGGAGATTTTGTCGCAGGAACCCACAGTTATGTCGAAGCCTTTACTGTATTCTTTGAAGTTTTTCCCGAAGCAAGCTTTCGCTGGCATATACATTATGACAAAATTGACGAAATGAATACACCGGGATAAATTTAAAATGGAGCTGAAAATAGGCGATCTGAGGGCACAAAACGAACACAAACGAGTTCACCTAGTTCGCCATTGCATGGACAGCTCTGAGAGCTTTTCAAAATGGTATTGTGTGCGAAAATCAGACGGTCTGATCAAAATATATGGTCGTTTGAAGTGCATTGCATTTTGAAACTAAGTCACGTCTTTCTTTTGATTTCATGTCCGTCGCCTGTGCAGGTTGTTAAGGCCATGCGTCCGTTCTCTTGATTCTAAAAATACCGCCCAGTTCGCGTGGGCGGTACCCTCGGGCCCGTTTTCATAGAGAGAGCCAGTTTGTCAGAGATAAAAATGGGCATTCATGCAGCCGAGCGGCAAAAAATGTGTGCAACACGAGGACTTTCCAGGAGGTCACCCATCCCAGTACTACTCTCGCCCAAGCACGTTTTTCTGCGGAGTTCTAGTGGAATCCAGTTGGTGATCGCTAAGCTTCGAAGAACATAAAAGCAACTGAACTAGCAATCCAATGAGGCAAGTATATCTATCGAACTGTAGCTAGGGGACACAAGTGTCGTATTGAAATCCGGGAACTATTGAGTACACTTACTCACACGAAGACTATTATTTTATCGACGGAAACACTAGGGTTTGAGATACTAAATGCAGTCAAGGAAAGGAAATAAAGCTAAAGAACAGAACTAATAGCACTGAACTAAGGAGCATAAAATAAGCGATTACAACGAAGGGCTGAAACTATGAAATGAAAATGCACACGATCAAGAATCACCCCGGCAAAAGACGACTAAGAAATGCGATAAAAACCTAAACTTAATAGGGTAAAGGTCCTTGACCGTGGAGGTTCCTAAAGCTTGAACATGCTTTTCTCCAAATCGTGCCCAACTGAGTTTAGGAAGGTCTGACCGACTCTCGTCTAAATCAGAGGCCTAAAGCTCGCTTTACGCGGTGAACCCCACTATTGGATTTTACTCCAATCTGGGAGATTTGGACGTTCTGCCTCTCTTGATGGGTGCGTACAACTCCCTTTACTCTTGAGCGCTCACTTCAAACTATCAGCCTCTCTGCTAGCCAAGAATGAAAGCAAAGGTGTAGAATATATATCGATGATATATTTCCAACCCAAAATAATTCAAGAGTAATTCAAGGTCTAAAACTCTAAAAATAAAAGGTAGAATTAAAGCATCATAACTTAATCACTCAAACCTCGGATCATAAAGATCGAGTACAAGTAGATTAGTTAATCATAATGGAGTGGAGGAAGGAGGATGAGTAGTAAAGCATAGTAAGAACACAAGTAATAAAGGAGAGAACAAAACACTTTTATATTAATCAAAACAAAGAGCTACAAACTTAAAAATGAAAAATTACAAGTGCATGAAAAGTAAAATAAGCTATCACTCACATTAAGCTACTAAAAGAAATACAAGAGCTAGTACAAAAGCTTAAACTAAACTAGAGTTAAGGGAAAAACACAAAATAAGAAAAGGAGAGAGAGGGAAGAACATGAAAAAGACAAGAAACCAAAGGGGCAACACCTCTCCCTCTCAACCCAAGCTCTTTTGAAATGAAGGGGGAGGGCTCAATTTATAGAAAAACCTAAGAAGGGTGACACGGCCAGCGATACGGCCGTGTTGATGGTCGTGTCATATATAGTTCACCTCGGGCAGCGGTTCTGGCGGGAGTGATCATGGCATCATTTAAATTTCGGGCTCTCCTCTATCGATACTCCCATCGACACGACCGTATTGGTGGACATGTCGACTGTAGTTGATGGACTTTACGCTGGATGCATTTATGGCAGGCAGCAGGCTTCGATGTGATGTAAACACGCACGGCAACACGGCCGTGTGGGTGGCCGTGTACTGCTCGGGAGGGTCTTCAGCTTCTGGAAACAAGGCAACGACACGGCCGTGTTTATTGGCTGTGTCCTTCTCGGGAGAGTCTTCAGCTTCTGGCAATACGGCGGCGACATGGCAAGGTTGACACGTCCAGCAACACGGCTATAAACATGGCCGTGTCCTTCTCTAGAACGTCTCTGGAATTTTCCTCTGGTGACACTCCATGTTGATACGGCAAGGTTGACACTCGCTATGACACGGCCGTGTTAGTGGCCGTGTCAGGTCATTTTTTTACCAAAATTCAGGAAACCTGCAAAAATAGAAATAAACATTAGCGGCAAAAATATTTACATAAGAAAGATAAAAATAAGCTATAATAGAATATTAACGCGATAAAAATAAGGAAAAATACCCAAGTAGTTTAGACTACAAAACGTACTATCACCAGTGCTCTAGAGCTCGTATGGTTGCACACGTTGGAATACTCAGGCACATTTTATTTAAGCAAAGATCCCCGACGCCCGATTTTCTGGATTGCGGGCTCCGTTGCCATTTGGATTAAGCAATTTTGGCGGCTCAATTTTTTACGCTCGACAACTATAGGGTCGCCACACCACCGCCTCTACGCGGATTCCCCGAAATGGGGAAGTGTTGGAGATTTTGCGGCCTGAGCGCGCAGTTATGTCGCTGCCTTTACTGTATCATTGGAAGATTTTCCCGATGCAAGCTTTCGCTTGCATATCCTTAAGGATGAAATTGACGGAATGAAAAACCTGGGATAACTTTAAAACAGAGCCGAAAATACGCAATCTGAGGGTAGAAAACGAGCTCGAACGGGTTCACCCAGTTTGCCAGTGGATGGACAGCTCTGAGAGATTTCTGAAATTGTATTGTGCACGAAAATAAGACAGTTTTATCAAAAGTTATGTCCGTTTGAAGTGCCTTGCATTTGGAAACTAAGTCACGTCTATATTTTGGTTTCTTGCCCGTCGCCGGTGCAGGATGTTATTGTCATGCTTCCGTTCTGCTGATTCCGAAAATTCCGCCCAGTCCGCGTGGGCGTTACCCTCAGGCCCGCGTTCGTAGAGAGAGCGCGTTCGCCGGAGGTAAAAATGTGTGTTCATGCAGTCGAGCGACAAAAAATGGGTGCAACAGGAGGAATTCACAGGAGGTCACCCATCCTAGTACTACTCTTGTTCAAGCACGCTTAACTAAAGAGTTCTGATGGGATCCGATGCTCTAGTCCTGGAATGGTCGCACACGTTGGAATACTCTGGTATATTTTATTTAAGCCAAGATCCCCGACGCCCGATTTTCTTGATAGCGGGCTCCTTTGCTATTCGTATTAAGCAATTTTGGCGGTTCAAATTTTTAAGTGCAGCAATGATTAGGTCGCTGCGCCGCCGCCTTTACGCGGGATCCCCGAAATGGGGAAGTGGTGGCAATTTTGTCGCCTGAGCGCGCAATTATGTCGCAGCCTTTACTGTATCCTTGGAAGTTTTTTCCGAAGCAAGGTTTCGTTGGCATATCCATTAGGAAAAAATTGATGAAATGAAAATACTGGGTTAACTTTAAAACAGAGTTGAAAATACGCAATCTGAGGGCCCAAAACGTGCTCGAACGGATTCACCCTGTTCGCCAGTGGATGGAAAGCTCCGAGAGATTTTCTAAATGGTATTGTGAGCGAAAATCAGACGGTCTGATCAAAAGTTATGGTCGTTTGAAGTGTCTTGCATTTGGAAACTAAGCCACGTCTTTCTTTTGATTTCATGCCCGTCGCATGCGCAGGATGTTAAGGCCATGCGTCTGTTCTCTTGATTTTGAAAATTCTGCCCAGTCTGCGTGGGAGGTACCCTCGGGCCCGCATTCGTAGAGAGAGCCCGTTCACCGGATGTAAAAATGGGCGTTCATGCTTTCGAGTGGAAAAAAATGGGTGCAACACGAGGACTTCCCAAGAGGTCACCCATCCCAGTACTACTCTTGCCCAAGCACGATTATCTGCAGAGTTCTGATGGGATCCGGTGCCCTAGAGCTCATATGGTCGCACACGTTGGAAAACATCGACACATTTTATTTAATCCAAGATCTCCGATGCCCGATTTTCTGGATTCTAGGCTCCGTTGCCCTTCAGATTAAGCAATTTTGGCGGCTCAAATTTTTACGCCCGACAACGATGGGGTCGCCGCGCCGCCTCCTCAATGTGGGATCCCCGAAATGGGGAAGTGGTGGCAATTTTGCCGCCTGAGCGCGCAGTTATGTCGCGACATTAACTGTATTAATGAAAATTTTTCCCGAAGAAAGCATTCACTTGCATATCCTTTAGGACGAAATTGACGAGATGAAAACACTAGGATAACTTTAAAACAGAGCTAAAAATACGCGATCTGAGGGCTAAAATAAGCTCGAACGGGTTCACTAAGTTCGCCAGTGTATTGTCAGCTCTGAGAGCTTTCCGAAATGGTTTTGTGCGCAAAAATAAGACGGTCCGATCAAAAGTTATGTCCATTTGAAGTGTCATGCATTTGGAAACTAAGTCATGTCTATCTTTTGGTTTCATGCCCGTCGCCTACACAGGATGTTAAAGCCACACGTCTGTTATGTTGATTCCAAAAATTCCTCCCAGTCTGCGTGGGCGGTCGTCGGGCCCGCGTTCATAGAGAGAGCTCATTCGCAGGAGGAAAAAATGGGCATTCATGCAGCCGAGCGGCAAAAAATAAGTGCAAAACGAGGACTTACCAGGAGTTCACCCATCCCAGTACTACTCTCGCCAAGGTACGATTATCTATTGAGTTCTGATGGGATTCAGTGCTCTATTGCTTGTATGGTCGCATACGGTTGAATACTCCGGCGCATTTTTTAAGCCAAGATCCTTGTCACCCGATTTTTTGGATTGCGGGCAACATTGCCATTTAGATTAAGAAATTTTGGCAGCTCAATTTTTTTCGTGCGACAATGATCGGGTCGCCTCGCCGCCGCCTCTACGCGGGATCCCCGAAATGGCTAAGTGGTGGCGATTTTTTCCGTCTGAGCGTGTAGTTATGTCGCGGCCTTTACGGTATTCTTGGAAGTTTTTCCCGAAGCAAGCTTTCGCTGGCATATCCATTAGGATGAAATAGACGAAATGAAAACTCTGGGATAACTTTAAAATGGAGGTGAATATACGTGATCTGAGAGCTTTCCGAAATAGTATTGTGCACGAAAATTACACGGTCTGATCAAAAGTTATGGTCGTCTGAAGTGCCTTGCATTTGGAAACTAAGTCACGTCTTTCTTTTGGTTTCATGCTTGTCGCCTGTGTAGGATGTATGGCCATGCATCCATTCTGTTGATTCCGAATATTCCACCCAGTCACCGTGGGCGGTACCCTCGGGCCCGCATTTATAGAGAGAGCGCGTTCGCCGGAGGAAAAAATGGTCGTTAGAGCAGCCGAGCAGCAAAAACTTGGTGCAACACGAGGACTTCCCCGGAGGTCACCCATCCCAGTACTACTCTCGCCAAGGCACGATTAACTGCGGAGTTCCAATGGGATTCGGTGCTCTACTGCTGGTATGGTTGCATACATTGGAATACTCCAGCACATTTTATTTAAGCCAAGATCCCTGACGCCGGATTTTCTTAATTGCGGGCTCCGTTGCCATTCAGATTAAGCAATTTTGGTGGCTCAAATTTTTAGGCGCGACAATGATCGGGTCGTCGCGCCGCCACTTATACGCGGGATACCCGAAATGGAGAAGTGGTGGTGATTTTGCTGTATGAGCACGTAGTTATGTCGCTGCCTTTACTGTATTTTTGGAAGTTTTTCTAGAAGAAAGCTTTTGTTGGCATATCCATTAGGACGAAATTGACTAATTGAAAACACTGCGATATATTTAAAATGGTGCTGAAAGTACGTGATCTGAGGGCACAAAACGAGCTCGAACTGGTTCACTCGGTTCACTAGTGGATGGAAAGCTCCGAGAACTTTCCGAAATGGTATTGTGCGCGAAAATCAGACGGTCTGATCAAAAGTTATGGTCTTTTGAAGTGCCTTGCATTTGGAAACTAAGTCACATATTCTTTTGATTTCATGTCCGTTTCCTGCGCAGGATGTTAAGGCAACGCGTCCGTTCTATTGATTCCAAAAATTCTGCCCAGCCCGTGTGGGTGGTACCCTCGGGCCCGCGTTCATAGAGAGAGCACGTTCGCTAGAGGTAAAATTGGGAATTCATGCAGCCGAGCGGCAAAAAATGGGTGCAACACGAGGGCTTTCCAGGAGTTCTCCCAACCCAGTACTACTCTCGCCCAAGCATGCTTAACTGCGGAGTTCTGATAGGATCCGGTGCTCTGGTGCTGGTATGGTCGCACATGTTGGAATACTCCGGCACATTTTATTTAAGAAAAGATACCTGACGTCCAATTTTCTGGATTGCGGGCTCTATTGCCATTCGGATTAAGCAATTTTGGCAGCTCAAATTTTTACACATGGCAACGATTAAGTCGCCGTGTCGCTGCCTCTACGCGGGATCCCTGAAAAGGGGGAAGAGGTGAAGATTTTTCCACCTGAGCGCGCAGTTATGTCGCGTCTTTTACTGTATCCTTGGAAGTTTTTCCCGAAGCAAGCTTTCGCTGGCATATCCATTAGGATGAAATTAAAGAAATGAAAACACTGGGTTAACTTTAAAACGAAGCTGAAAAATACCCGATTTGAGGGAACAAAACGAGCTCGAACGGGTTCACCCAATTCGCCAGTGGATGGACAGCCCCGAAAGCTTTCCAAAATTGTATTGTCCGCGAAAATCAGATGGTCTGATCAAAAGTTAAGGCCGTTTGAAGTGCCTTGCATTTGGAAACTAAGTCACGACTTTCTTTTAATTTCATGCCCGTCGCCTGCGCAGGATGTTAAGGCCACACGTCCGTTCTGTTGATTCCGAAAATTCAGCCAAGTCCGCGTGGGCGGTACCCTCTGGCCTGCATTCGTAGAGAGAGAGCGTTCGCTGGAGGTAAAAATGGGCGTTCATGCAGCCGAGCGAAAAAAAATGGGTGCAACATGAGGACATCCCAGGAGGTCACCCATCCCAGTACTACTCTCTCCCAAGCACAATTAACTACAGAGTTCTTATGGGATCCAGTGCTCTAGTTCTCGTATGGTCGCACACGTTGGAATACTCTGGCACATTTTATTTAAGCCAAGATCCCCGACGCCCAATTTTCTAGAATGCGGGCTCCGTTGCCATTCAGATTAAGCAATTTTAGCGGCTCAAATATTTACGCGCAGCAATGACCAGGTAGCCACGCGACCGCCTCTACATGGGATACCCGAAATGGGGAATTTGTGGTGACTTTGCCGCCTGAGCGCGCAGTTATGTCGTGGACTTTACTGTATCCATGTAAGTTTTTCCAGAAGCAAGCGTTCACTGGAATATCCATTAGGACGAAATTGACAAAATGAAAACACTGGGTTCACTTTAAAACGGAGCTGAAAATACGCAATCTGAGGGCACAAAACAAGCTCAAACGTGTTCACCCAATTCTCTAGTGGATGGACTGCTCCGATAGCTTTCTGAAATGGTATTGAGCGCGAAAATCGGACGGTCTGATCAAAAGTTATGGAACTTTGAAGTGTCTTGCATTTGGAAACTAAGTCACGTCTTTCTTTTTTATTTCATGTTCGTCGCCTGCGCAAGATGTTAAGGCAACGCGTCCGTTCTGTTGATTCCGAAAATTCCGCCCAATATGCATGGACGGTACCCTCGGGACCGCGTTCGTAAAGAGAGTGCATTCGCCGGAGGTAAAAATGGGCGTTCATGCAGCCGAGCGGCAAAAAAATGGTGCAACACGAGGACTTCCCAAGAGGTCACCCATCCCAGTACTACTCTCTCCCAAGCAAGATTAACTACAGAATTTTGATGGGATGCGGTGCTCTATTGCTCGTATGGTCGCACACGTTTGAATACTCTGGCACATTTTATTTAAGGAAAGATCCCCGATGCCCGATTTTCTGGATTGCGAGCTCCGTTGCAATTCAGATTAAGCAATTTTTGCGGCACAAATTTTTACGCCTGGCAACGACCGGGTCGCCTCGCCGCCGCCTCTACGCTGGATCCCTGAAATGGGTAAGTGGGTGTGATTTTGTCGCCAGAGCACGCAGTTATGTCGTGGCCTTTACTGTATCCTTGGAAGTTTTTCCCGAAGCAAGCTTTTGCTGTTATATCCATTAAGACGAAATTGACGAAATGAAAACACTGGGATAAATTTAATACGGAGCTGAATATATTCGATTTGAGGGCACAAAATGAGCTCAAACGGGTTCACCCAGTTCGGCAGTGGATGGATAGCTCTGAGACCTTTCCGAAATGGTATTTTGCGCAAAAATAAGACGGTCTTATCAAAAGTTATGTCTGTTTGAAGTGCCTTGCATTTTTAAACTAAGTCATGTCTTTATTTTAGTTTCATGCCCATCTCATGCGCTGGATGTTAAGGCCACATGTTCGTTCTATTTATTCCAAAAAATCCTCCCAATTCGCGTGGGCGGTACCCTCGGGCCCGCGTTTGTAGAGAGAGCGTGTTCGCCGGAGGTAAACATCGGTGTTCATGCAGCCGATCGACAAAAAATGGGTGCAACACGACGACTTTCAAGGAGGTCACCCATCCCAATTCTACTCTCGCTAAGGCATGATTTACTATAGAGTTCTGATTGGATTCGGTGCTCTAGTGTTGGTATGGTGACATACATTGGAATACTCCAACACATTATATTTAAGCCAAGATTTCGGACGACCGATTTTCTGGATTGTGGGCTCCGTTGCCATTCAGATTAAGCTATTTTGGCGGCTCATATTTTTACGCGCGGCTACAATCGGGTCGCCTCGCCGCCGCCTCTATGAGGGATCCCCGAAATGGGTAAGTGGTGGCGATTTTGCCGCCTGAGCGCGCAGTTATGTCGCGGCCTTTACTGTATCCTTAGAAGTTTTTCCCGAAGCAAGCTTTCACGCATATCCATTAGGACGAAATTGATGAAATGAAAACACTAGGATAAGTTTAAAAATGAGTTGAATATATGCGATCTGAGGGTACAAAATGAGCTCGAACCGGTTCACCCAGTTCGTTAGTTGATGGACAGCACCAAGAGCTTTCCGAAATGTTATTGTGCGCGAAAATCACGCGGTCTGATCAAAAGTTATGGGAATTTGAAGTGCATTGCATTTAGAAACAACGTCACATCTTTCTTTGGTTTCATGCCGTCGAGCGTCAAAAAATGGGTGCAACACGAGGACATCCCAGGAGGTCACCTATCACAACCCGCATTTTCTCAACAATTATATCATACCGGAGCAAGAGAAAATACGTGTCGTGATGCCACGTCGTGCAAGGGATAACTGCACACGCTCAGGCAAAACCACAGACTCTACACCTTTAGAGAAAATTAGAGTTTAATATGAATGAAAATCATTTAGGTTTGATGGTCGTATCCCGCGGCACAGTGGATCAGCTAGTCCACAATTAAAAGTATATGTATACACATCGGAAAATACTTTAGTTAGCTTGATTTGACATCTACATGAGTATAAACATTCCCAAAGGAAAACTCATGAAATGCAGGACTCTAGATTTATCATAGTATAAGAAAATAGCTTTTACGTTCTTTGGAAAGTAGTGCTTTAGTTTTATAAATATGCTATGCATGAGGTACATATAGTAATACTTTTAGGGTTTTAAAATACATAACATGCAACCTAACATAAACCATTCCCAGCAGCAAGTAAACAACACCCAAAATAGGCAAAATAGCAGTTATGAGTTCATATATAGTATCAAAAGTAAACCACCAGTCGGCGTCAACAACCTGACATGAACCCACTAGTCAGGATATATGTCTGTATAGAAAGAAGAAAACTACCTCACAAGGTCGAGGTACCACATTCTCAACATCCCCGGAGGACACAAGTATGCTCGACCAGAACACTAGCCGCTCAACCTGCTATAACCTGAAACTAAGGCATTCAAAGAAAGAACGCCTCAGCAAGTATATAATCAAAAGAAAACTGGAGCAGTAAAAAGAAGGGCTTACCAACCCAACAACAGGTGCTATCAAAAGAGCGAAAAGGAACTGAATAATATAGTAAGGGTAAAACACTGCAAAAACTGCAAAAAACAACGAGGCAAGGGTATGCTAACATACCAACTTTAACGAAAGTAACTGATAGTCCTAACTTGTGAATCATTAGCTGTGGCAGAGCCATGAATCTGGGTTGGTGACCAAAAATAGTCCTCATCCAAACCCCCAAACCCATAAATACTCAAGGGTACAACGCTGACAGCCTAAACGTCCAACACCAACAAAAGAATCCAGCCTAAACCAGGTCCAAAAACGGTGCCAACACACACAAAAAACCAGCCCAAACTGGGGCTAAAATTATTCCAACAAACCAACAAAACCAACCCAAAACAGAGCCAAAAGGGTGGGACAACGACTCTACACCCAAACAACCCCTTAAAGAGTAACCAAGCAACCCACTAGCCATAATTCACGAGTCGGCCTTCAAACCAGCCGAAAAACATCAAAGAACTGAAAAGAACCCACCCTGACCAACTCATGAGGCAATTACTTGCTTAAGGCAAAAGGCGTTGAGTCCACTAGAAGCGGTGTTGAGTGAGAAGCACTCACTCAGCGCCAAACATAAGAACAGAAAAGTCGTCGAGTCAACTCGGTGCCAAACACAGGAAGGCGTCGAGTCCACTCGACGCCAAGGACTTAGCCGCAAAATCATGTCTGGAAAATGGCGTTGAGTGAGTTCAGCTTACTCAATGCCAAAAGACTTAGAAAAGTCTACTGGATAGATGGCGTTGAGTGAGTTCAGCTCACTCAATGCCAAAAGACATAGAAAAAAACTGCTTGAAAATGGCGTTGAGTTCAGCTCACTCGACGCCAAAAGTTGATGGCGTTTAGTGAGCTTAACTCACTCGACGCCAAAAGACTTAGAAAGATAATCCACTGAATGATGGCGTTGAGTGAGTTCTTCTAACTCAATGCTAAAGGGAGATGGCGTTGAGTGAGCCCACCTCACTCGACGCCAAAAGACTTAGGCAAGACTCTCTCTGGATAATGACATTGAGTGAGTTAAGCTCACTCGACGCCAAAAAGCTTATGGCGTTGAGTGAGTTAAACTCACTCGATTGAACTCACTCGACGCTAGAAGACTTAGAACAATTTTCTGGAAAGTGGCGTTGAGCCAAGAGTAGATTACGTTTAGTGAGCTCAACTCACTCGACGCCAAATGACTTAGACAAAATTCTCTGGAAGGTGGCGTGGAGTGATCACAGCTCACTCGACGCCAAAGGCCAATGGCGTTGAGTGAGCTCTACTCACTCAACGCTTTTGGACTTAGCTTCAAGAGCTACCATCCAGGCATTGAGTGAGATCCACTCACTCAACGCTTTTAGACTTAGACTTAGAACCAACTCAGCTAGGTGTTGAGTGTGTCCACCACACTCAACGCTTTTGGACTTAGCTTAAAATCCACTCAAAGCCTCCAACCCGAGAGCTTTTTCTTAGACAAAAAACAATTCCTCCTACCCTTTATACCAAGATACAGCTATAACCCAAGCTAGAATAACTTAGTAAATTTTAGTCCTACCTCCAGCCACTATATGGACACAAGATCAGCAACTAGGAGAGAGAAAATAGTGAAATCTGGGAAATGTTTACAATGAATTAGCTCGGGATCAACTAGTAACAGCCCTAGCTTTTAGGAGAGTACACTAGACTAATAACTAGGAAAATATAAGCATGAAAAAGAAGAGCTTGGCAAGGGTAAGGAGCACCACTTGCCTCAACCTCCCGGATAGCAGCTGCTCTTCCAATCCAGCACAGCTAGGCCACAAACGGGCCACAAAACAGTAACCTAAAGCTAAAATAGGGGGAAAACCTGAGAAATCCGACAGCCTCAAGTGTCTAAAACAGCCCTAGAGCACGGAAAACATACCTAGGATGGAAGACCTAAGAGGGAGTAGCCCAAATCTGCTTATTCCCGAGGAAACCGAGCTTGAACTCTCGCGAAAATGTCGGCCAAAAGCTGTAGAAATCTGCTGTCTGAAACAAGAGATGGAGGCTAAATGATTCTCTCTTTCGGGAAGAAGAAGAGGGATATATTAAAATAAGTTATCAGCTATACTATATATTATCACCAGCCACCAAGCTAATAAAATAAAGCTAGTATACTATTATAATATGAGTCTTAAGCGACTACAGCTCAAACCGCCATCCTACTATACCGTCACTAGCTAATAAAATATGTACATATAATTTTAAGCTATGACAAGCTATATATTATCCAATTGCTTCCCCTATAATATTTAATAGACTAGATATTAAGGATCTTATATCTTAAGATATACAACAAAAGATGAATATAATATACTAATCAAATAACACGTCCAAATGACGCGAAAATTCCAACTATCTCGGAATTAAATGAAATTCACACCGTAGCTAAATACCCATGCTACAAATCTAGTGGCAAAGTTAAAATCGACATTCAACAAACAAAACTCGGGCTAACACTTACCAAAGCGAAAACACAAGCATTCCCGAAGAGGCACCACCGAGTCAACAAAACAGACTCCGGTTTGCTAGGGAATCTTGCAAACAGGCTACCAAATAAGCCACTAAAAGGCCTAAAGAGATAAGACCACTCTCTAACAACGATAAAGGCCAAAAATACGTCAACGTAATGCCAATCCAAGATTTAATAATCACGGAAAAACCGGGGGCGTTACAGTCACTCTCCCTAAATGAAAGTTTCATCCCGAAACTTTACGCACAACACTTCCACTAAAGAAGGAACATAACAAACTGAGAGGTAAACAGAAGAAAACATACCAGAAAACTCAAAGAAACAGATGAGGGTGAGCCTCCCTCATAGCCTACTCCAACTCCCAAGTCGCGCTTTCCAAGTCCTTGTTCCTCAATAAAACTTTTACCATAGGAATTCTCTTCCTCCGCAACATGCGATCTTGTGAATCCAAAATACGGACATGCATCTCCACATAAGAAAGATTTGGCCTTAACCGAGGCACATAATTTGAAACTTGTCTGTCGCTTAGCACACACTTCCGCAGTTGGCTGATATGAAAAACATCGTGAACACCTGGGAAGTTTGCGGGCAACTCCATCTTATAAGCTGACACACCAATCCGCTCAACAATCTTGAACGGACCCAAAAACCTTGGGTCCAACTTCCGATCTTTTCCAAACCTCTTGATGCCAGCCATCGGGGAAACTTTAAGAAATACCACGTCCCCCACAGCAAAATCCAAATCCGATCTACGCCGGTTGACGTTCTTCTCATAACGTTCTTGAGCTATCCGAAGCATCTCTTGAATAAGCTTTACAACAACTTCCATTTCTTCCAGCGCATCCAGACCCAACAAAACTTTCTCGCAAACCTCAGTCCAAAAGAGGGGAGTTCTGCAGCGTCTTCCATACAGAGCTTCAAAAGGAGCGATTTGCAGGTTTTCTTGATATCTGTTGTTATACGCAAACTCCATAAGCCGCAAACGCTCATCCCACGCTCCTCCATGGTCTAAAATGTTGCATCTAATCATATCCTCCACTATCGTATTCACTCGCTCTGTCTGACCATTGGTCTGCGGTGGTAAGCGGTAAAATATCTCAAATCCGTACCCAAACCTTCTTGCAAACTCTTCCAGAAGCAAGATGTAAATCGGGAGTCTCGGTCTGAAATGATGCTGACGGGAACACCATGCAATCGGATAACCTCATTCACATACAACTCATCTATCTTCTTCATCGGATAATCGATCTTATAAGGGGCGAAGTGAGAACACCTCGTTAATCTATCCACAATCACCCAAACTGAATCATATCCCCTAGGAGATCACGGTAAACCCGTGATGAAATTCATCGAAATGCTCTCCCATTTCTAAGTCGGAATATCCAATGGTGTCAACTTGCCACCAGGCCTTACCTGATCGGCTTTCACACGCTTGCAAGTAGAGCACTCTGAAATAAATCTAGCTATATCTCCATTCATCCCAATCCACCAGACAATCTGCTTCAAGTCCTGATACATCTTGGTAGATCCTGAATGATAAGCAGCGCTTAAATCGTGAGGTTCTCTATATAACATATCTATGATGTCCATAACAGCGGGGATACAAAATCTGTTGTGATACTTTAACGTACCGACCGTGACCTAGGGCGTGACCTCGTCAGCAGTAGATCTGGATCGTCTTTCTGATGTAACCTCGTCAGCGCAATCCAAGAAGGCTTTGCTTCCACCAAACTGCTGTACAAATCGCAGCACCCCAAAGAAATTATAACATCCCATTTCCGGAGAGACCCCTAGGAGTCGGTCTGTCGTGACAGAACCCTAGGAAGCCCAAGAATTGAAAACAATTGACCAAGATTTCGGGTAACGGGTTGGTCACGGCCGTGACCGACCCGTCACGACCGTGACCTTGGGCGTGACCCCCTTCGATGATCGTCGATCTCAGGAAGATGATCGTCGAGCGCAGAATTTGCAAACCAGGCATGTCACGCCCGTGACCTACGTGTCACGCCCGTGAACTAGGGCATGACCCCTTCGACGATCGTCGATCTCAGAAAGACGATCGGCGAGCGCAAAATTTGCAACCCGGGCTTGTCACGCCCGTGACCGACCCGTCACGCCCGTGACCTAGGGCGTGACCCTTCGACAATCGATGATCTCAAAAAGATGATCGGCGAGCGCAGAATTTGCAACACTGGCTTGACACGCCCGTGACCGACATGTCACGCCCGTGACCTAGGGTGTGACCCCCTTTGACGATCGTCGATCTTAGGAAGACGATCAGCGAGTGCAGAATTTACTAACCAGGCCTGTCACGCCCGTGACCTTTGTGTCACGCCCGTGACTTAGGGCGTGACCCCCTTCGACGATCGTCGATCTCAGGTAGACGATCGACGAACTCAGAACTTTCCTCAGGGGACTGTCACGACCGTTACATACGTGTCTCGCCAGTGACAATGGCCAAAATGTCGGTTTAGGCCCGAAATTATTCTAACACGCGTTATAATAAATTATGGTATGGAAAGTTACACCAGGAGTATTTATGGGCCGTTTATTTCTCTAATTACTTAGTAAAAGGAGGAAGTGTTGACCCAATAGGAAATCGCCATTTGGATCAGTCATTTCATCTTCCACCTTTTCCTCTCCCTCCACCGTAACCGAAAAAATTTTAAGAGGAGAGTCTTCATGGCCATAAATACTTACTCTTTCCCTTCCCCACTTGGTGATCTATAAAAGCCCCCTTAGAGAAAGATGAGAAATTTAACACTCTTGACCCAACTGATTTGAACTATTGTTCTTGCTATAGGAGAAGTTCGGGAATGCCACAACCGCGCCATGACAATCTGACGTTCATCTCGCCTCCAAACCGCGAACAAGGTCCTCCTCTACTTCTTCTTTTGTGGGTAGATCTTAGGATCTTAGAAAGGAGTTCGTGCTCAAAGGAGCCGAACCTACCTCGTGTTTTCAAGGATAAACCATGAAAAATATATTTTCGGGTACGCCGGAAACTGCCATCTCCGGCGGCCAAACCACCGCCGACCGATAGCCATCGCCTCGACGGAGGTGGTGGTGGTGGTGGCTGGCCAGGGAAGTGACCGGACGGCCGGCGACGGATCACGGAAGAGCTACAGGAAATGTATTTTTCTGAGTTCTGTTACGGGTTCTGTTTGGTAGGGAATATGAACAGTAAATTCTATTATTATTCATTTATTAATTATAATGAATTATTATCTCCTTTTTAACTTACCTTTTGATATTACCAAACAAGGCACTTAGAGGCCGATTTAGGAAAAATGGCCAGTCACGAAAGTTGTAGCTCTTTGAGTCTAAATTAATTTAAAATTGATTCCAACTCGTTTGGGTCAGCGGTTTGACCGCAGCACCCATTTTAGTGGGGGCTATACCTAAAGTTGTGCAGGAACTAAAATAAATGCCCACGCTTTTTCCCTTGTCCAAATGACCTGAAATTTGGGCAAGGGGTTACCCTTAGTCGTACTTAGAGGCTGTCCATAAATGGGAATTTTTGGAGACATTTTGCCTCAGTTTTTTGTTTTAATTTAATTAAGTTAGAGGAATTTATTTAAGTAGTCAAATTACATCCAAACCATCCCAAATTTTGGTGAGTGGTCCCTGTCTATAAAACCTAGCTCTTTACAAAATTTCAACTCATTTGGATGAGTTTTGGATAGGAAGTCACTTATTCTTAACTAGGCATTAATGAGGCGTTTTTGAGTAAAAAGTGCACTAAGAGGTTGGAGCGGTCAAATCACCTCAACATAGGCTGATATTTTGACCGCTAATTTGGAAGGGTTATTATAACCCACTTGGAGAAAATAATGTGGTTTAGGGTTGGTTTACCCTAGGATCCAAACTCAAACCCTAAATGGAAGGTTTTGAGGGTTGTGAAGGATATGGGGGCAATTGCTCTCGTACTGCCTTGAAATTTAGTAGGGTTGACATTAGCATGATATGAATCATCTGGACTGAATCTTGGAGGATTTCGAGATAGGTAGATACCTCAAAACCCGAACCTTAGCTTTAGGGTAAAATACCAAATAATTAAAATCTGTCACTACACGTTATCTAAAAGCTGTGAAACTCGTGTCGAATAAGTTTTGGGGCGGGAAAAATCTATAGAAATTTTACTTGAATTTTATGATGTCGATTTCCAGCACTTCATTTGTAACGTTTGTTATAGCCCTAATTGATGTTTTAATTATTTGGATCTTCTTGTTCATTGAAACCCCATGAAATCTTGGAAGTAAATGTTTTAGGTAAGGATGGTCGCTCCTGAATTATTGTATACTTTTTAGTTGGGTAAATCTAGTACTCCCTTCACAAATGTTAAAAAGGGATTTTATGCTTTAAAAATTAATTATTGATGATATTGCTGCTAAAAAATTATGAAACTTGGCTAATGCTATTTTTAAGGTTGTACCTATATAATATAATTTATTTATAATTTTTGAATGGATATTCTCTGTACTTGATCCATAAATGATGAAAGATAGAAAATATTGCTAAAAGAGTTTTAGTGCTCTTTTGATGATAGAAAAATTGTGATGCTTTGGATTTACCATTTTTAGATAGCAAAATATTTAAAATAATTTTTTTGGACATCTTGCATGAGTACTTAGGGTAGTTCATGTTCAAACCGGTAGCCCATGGAATATTTGAAGAAATTAATTAAATGCCAGATAAATTAGGAAAATTATAGTTTTCTGATTATAGGTTAATCATATCATGATATACCTCCAGTAAATAAGTTAGGGCATTTGGATGAGTATTGGATTATTTCCTAACCGGTTCGACATATGGTCTAGGTTGGTTTGTACATAGCAAATTGTTAAATTGCAATAGGACATGATCTAGGATAATTGTTGGAGTTAGTCATTTTGTCTGGGTGGATAGATGTGGATGATTTCACAATAGAATGATATGAAGAGTGGTGAGAAGTGGTGTTGGCTAGAGTTAAGAGGTGCTCGGGTTCGACGAAAAATCGTCATTTCCGAAGAGAGGAAGGTTAAAAATCACCCTAGGTTAGTCTATCGTAATATGAGAAGGGAATGGGTAAAGTGAATCAACCAATAACAATAAGTGCCTTGCGAAAGGGAACGATGGGCTTAGGCTACCATCATAGTTCCTAGTGCCCTTTGAGAGCCCTTCACAGGGAATACCGGGGGCAGTTCTTGGTTAACGTAAACTGTAATAACAAACTGAAAAGAGTAACCTAGTAAATAGGATCTCATATTTCACAGACACTGTTGGCACAATAAGATAGTTGGGAGCTTCGGCTCGGTTGGTTAAGAGACGGACGGAATGGTCCGGGGAGCTTCAGCTCGATTGGTTAAGAGACAGGCGTTTTGGTCCGGGGAGCTTCGGCTCGGTTTTTGCTTGATTACGATTAAATTTGCATGTGCATAAAAGGAAAGAAAATTAAGGTGGCGGGTCTTCGGTATTGGAGGGTCGATGCACCGACGCTAATACGCTGACTCGGCAAGTGTTGTTAACACTTCGACAACAGAAGTCCGGTGCGCCAGCCGACAAGAGTACGCAGGAGTCCGCATCGTGCACCAAGCATTGAGGCGTACGATAGGTCTGACCGGTAGTGCTTTACTGGTTTAGAGGTGGGCGAGGCCCAACCCACCGCTTCCGTCTGCCACTACGGAGGTATCCTGGGAGGTAACGGCTCCGAAAGGGGGAACTAAAGGTCTGTGTGCACAGAGTCGGGTGTGTGAGTTGCACTTGCATATTCCATCATACCCACTTGCATGTCATAGCATAATCGATTCATTTTACCCTGACACCTAAAGTATAAGTTGAATGGGATGCTTATACATTAGGAATTGCAAAATGACCCCTTGGTCTAATAGCTTGTGTGGGCAAGTTTATAAATTAAGGTTATATTCAATATATATATGTTGTTGTTTGATAACCGACACCCCAACGTATAAGTTGTATGGGACACTTTATACGACGGGAGCCTTGCAAAAGATCCCTTGTCTTATGCGCTTCCGCACATAAGTTAAGGTTACATTTCCTACTTTCTGTTATTGCTATTATTATTATAGAATTGCTACATTAGTTCCGCTGACACCTGTTTCTTTGATTTAATCTCCACCTTCATGTCCTTCCCTTTCTTCCCCTCCGCTCGGTACCTAGGAGCAATGGGGGAAGGGGTAGGGGATGATAGGGCTTAGTCTTTATGACTAACGGTTTTCGAACCGCATCATTTTAGGGAATCGAGGAGCCCAGTATGGGGGAGCAGCCCTAGAGACCGGTGCGCTTGGAGATGGGGCAGTCTAGCTCCGGAGTTCATACAGCTAGGACCGTGAGTCTCGACCTTGAGTAGATGTTCTGTTTTTGCTTCCGTATGAGTCATTTGTAGTGAGGACATGATGTACCGGGCATAAGCCCGTATTTTTAGTACTCTGATATATTATTTTGTGGACACTCCCTTCGTGGAGACTTCTTTTCTATATATGTGATTTTTCGGTGGACTTGCTTTTACTTCATTGTGCTATCTTTCTGTGATGGAATTGGCCGGCAGAATCGGCGCTTTGTGGTGATGACCCTTCATGGCGTGAAGGTGTCACCGCAAAGGGGCGGTTCTGGGCCTAAGACCCCGGTGTTTTAAAAGAAAAAAAAGGGGGCCCTAAGACCCCGATGCACTTTTTGTAATGGCCTCCCCAGCACCATGCTCACAAGGACGGCCGCCGGCACCCCCAGAACCTCGCTCGAAAGGGTTCAGCCTAACCAGGTCTGCATACCATGCACCCCAACCCCTCTCCTCGCCTGTTTTTTAGTAGAGGTAGGTTGTTGCCACTGGGGATCGAACCCAGGAACTTGATAAGAGACTCTTTACCACAGCTCTCATCACCAACTGAGCTGCAGCTCAGTTGGTGATGAGAGCTGTGGTAAAGAGTCTCTTATCAAGTTCCTGGGTTCGATCCCCAGTGGCAACAACCTACTGCTGCTAAAAAACAGGCGCGGAGAGGGGTTGGGGAGCATGGTCTGCAGACCTGGTTAGGTTGAACCCTTTCGAGCGTGGTGTTGGGGGTGCCGGCGGCCGTCCTTACGAGCATGGTGCTGGGGAGGCAGTTACAGAAATGTCCATCAAAAGAAATTCTTCCACCAACCGCTCGGCGGAGAGATTAATAATCTTCCTTGTCTTTCGGCTTAGGGCATCGGCCACTACATTAGCCTTGCTCGGATGGTACTGGATCTCAACATCGTAGTCGGCAACATACTCCAACCATCGTCGCTGACGCAGATTCAATTCCTTCTGGGTGAAGACATACTTTAAATTCAAATGTTCAATAAAAATCTTGCACTGCGCACCATAAAGTAGATGTCTCCCTAACTTCAGCACAAATATCACAGCTACAAATTCCAAGTCATGTGTAGGGTAGCTCTTCTCATGCATCTTCAATTGCCTGGACCCATACGCAATCACCTTCTCGTCTTGCATCAACACGCAACCAAGACCAACATGCGATGCATCCACATAGACATCATAACCTATGCCCTCCGTAGGCAAAGTCAGAATGGGAGCAGTGCATAATCTGTTCTTGAATTCAAGGAATGCTTCCTCATACTCATCATTCCAAACAAAAGCCACATTCTTCTAAGTTAATCTAGTCAAAGGTGCAGCCAAGGTAGAGAAACCTTCCACAAATCTCCTATAATAGCCGACCAACCCTAAGAAGCTCTGAATCTCCTTGGGTGTGTCAGGTCTCCTCCATTCTGACACTGCAGTTATCTTCTCTGGCCAACTAAAATACCATTCCTATTGATCACATGGCCCAGAAATGAAACCTGAGGCAACAAAAACATGCACTTACTCAACTTGGCGAATAACTCATGGTCCCTCAAGGCAGATAAAACCAAATGCAAATGCTGGTCATGCCCCTCAGCATTGCGGGAATAGATCAGAACAATGTCGATAAACACGACAACAAACTTATCCATGAAGTCCTTGAACACCCGGTTCATTATATCCATAAAGGCTGAGGGCGCTTTTGTCAAACCAAACGACATAACCAGGAATTCAAAATGCCCATGCCTCGATCGAAAAGTAGTCCGTGGAATATTTGACTCACGGACCCTTAGCTGATGATAACCAGAATGAAGATCAATCTTTGAAAACACCGCGCTACCGCGCAGCTGATCGAGCAAATCATCAATCCTTGGCAGGGGATACTTGTTCTTAATATTGACTTTATTTAGCTCTCTATAATCGATGCAAAGCCGCATCGATCAATCCTTCTTTTTAATGAACAGGATAGGAGCACCCCAAGGCGACGAACTTGGCCTGATAAACCCTTTTTAACAATGCATCCAACTAGATACGCAACTCTGCCAGCTCTTACGGGGCCATCCAGTACGGCGCCTTCGCAATAGGACGCATACTAGCTCCAAATCGATCACAAACTCAACATATCGATCAGGTGGAAGACCAGGAAGATAATCAGGAATCACATCAGCAAACTCGCACACAACAGGAATCTCTTCAAGACGTGGCGAAATACCAACAGTCTCCAAAACTGAGACAAAACAAGCAAAACAGCCGGAAACTAACAATGTCTGAGCACATACCGCATATATGACTGGGGAATCCTGGCGCGAATCACCATAAACACTCCCAAGCTATTTGTTGTCCTTTATGAAGTCCAAGGACTTGCCCTTGCACTGGATCACAGCATCGTACCTTGACAACCAGTCCATGCCCAAGATAACGTCGAAACTACCAAGTCGATCACCTTCAAATCTGCCTTTGCTATAAATCCCCTAACACAATCGAACAATCCTAAATGCCCTGATCTAAAACCACAGAATCACCAGAAGAGAACCTGACGCAAAAGTCATCCTCAACTCGATCTAGATCCAAATGGTACCGATCCACGAAGGCTCTAGACACAAACGAGTGGGTAGTGCCAGAGTATAAAAGAACACGCGCCCATCGGTTCTTTACCTTAAAGCTTCTTATAAGTTGTGCACGCATCTAAGGAAACATTCGCTATAACGACAAACAAGAACATTTAAAACTAGGTAGAAAGTCTAACCTGAAATAACCTGAGTTGAAGTCTGCCCTTCTTCTGAGGAAATCACGTTTAGCTTTCCCTTACCTTTATCCAAATGCTGAAGTGGTGGCAATGCCTGGAGTGGCAATGCCTGGAGTGGCAATTCCTGGAGTGGCAATGCCTGGAGTGGCACTTACTGCATCACAGGCTGGAGGTGTGGGCACTGAGCCTTGATGTGTCCTTCCTGACCGCAATGAAAATAGCTTCTTGTCCTCATCCTATCCTTTCCCTAGCAATGGATAACATCATTCCCTGGATGCTTACATGCCAAACAAAATAACTCTTTCCTGGGAGTACCTTGAATTCTATGCACCAGTTCCTTCTCCTGAGCTCCTAAACTTTTGAAACATCTCTCAAAGGGGTGGCCTGACCGACCATAGAAACTACAAATCTCCTTGCTCTTCTTCTTTAAAGCAGCACCAGGTACTTGAAGGCTCTTTCCTTCAACCAACTTCCTCTTATCTTTTCTCATCAACTGCCCTCTTTGCTTGGCATTCTCAATTGCCTCAACTCTCAAAGCAACTTCCACCACTCCAGCATAGCTTGCTGATCCATAAGCACTTGCTAACTGCTGGACATTTCTTCTTAGGCAACAAAGAAAATGCTTAACTCGATCCACCTCGGAACCTACCATGCCACGAGAAAATCGACTCAGTTTGCTGAACACGATCCCATACTCACTAACTGTGAGCTGTCTCTGCTTCAAATGTAAGAACTCATTCCTCAGGCTGTCCCGCTCGACCGAGGGTATAAACTTTCCCATTAGCATTTCCTTAAAGGACTCCCAAGAACATCCTTCCTTAAAGCTCTCCTTTTCTCGCAACCACCAACTCTTTGCTAACCCCTTAAGTTGATATGCGACGATCATCACTCTCTGATCGTCCGTGACTCTAGAATAAGAAAACATCTCCTCAATTGCTATCAGCCAATCATCCAAGACCATGAAATCTGCTTTTCAGTCATAGGTAGGTGGTCCAAGTCATTTAAATTGAGAGATAAACATCATCTCTGGTGGAACCACTATTGGAGGCACCAGAGGAGCAGGAGAGGCAGGAAAGGCTGGACACACAGCAGGGTTCTGCACTCTCGGAGCTATCCCAAACACAACTGATACCAACGACTGAATATGGTACTGCACATCCACCAATTGCCTGGACAAGGCCTCATTGCTCTGTCGCTGACTCTCTATCATCACATTGTTCTGAGAACCTGAAGAATCGCCCTCAGATTGGGGAGTCTGCCTCATCGCAGGATGCTTCGACATCCTATAATTGAATTAGCATGAATCAAGACCTAGCCCAATATCTAGCACAAAACTACCTGGTACAAACAAACATACTTACATATGAGCTTCAACTGCTAACTTGCTCTAGGAATTTTCCATAATGATGTTATGCCTAACCTAGGATTAGTGACCATCACTACACGAACTCATGTGCCTAGACCATGAATGCATGAATTGATATTCCTTCTGACTCAAAACCATGTGTGTACATGTATCATCATGTAAATCTTTAGCATCGCACGTTGTGCTTACACAATGTTATGCTCTGCATGTGGTGCTATGCAGTCTAAAAAAATCTTTAATGCATGTTATGAGCGGCGTACACATGCAATGTTATGCATCCCGTACTACATAACATTACATACAACGAAAAGAGAAAACATGCTAATGGGCATTCATGTGGTCAGGTTATGCATCCCATACTACATAACCCTCACATATTGCCACCTCTGGTGGATCCATATACATACACATATTATGTATCCCATACTACATAATATGCCACGTATACTTCTTGTCATTCTAATGAGTATAGTGCTCGTGCTTCAGCCAAGACGTACTAATGACACATCGGTGTGTGTATGATATGACACTAAACAACCAACACTAACAAGGAAAGGTTGCCCGACAAATTGTCAAGCAACCTCCCTCTGATACTAACTGTAATAACCCGCATTTTCTCAACAATTATATCATATCATAGCAAGTTAAAATATGTGTCGTGATGCCACGTCGTGTAGGGGATAACTGCACACCCTCAGGCAAAACTCCAGACTCTACACCTTTGGAGAAAATTAGAGTTTAATATGAAAGAAAATCATTTAGGTTTGATGGCTGTATCCCTCGGCACAGTGGATTAGCTAGTCCACAATTAAAAGTATATGTATACGCATCGGAAAATACTTTAGTTAGCTTGATTTGACATCCTACATGAGTATAAACGTCCCCAAAGGACAACTCATGAAATGCAGGACTCTAGATTTATCATAGTATAAGAAAATAGCTTTTATGTTCTTTGGAAAGTAGTGCTTTAGTTTTATAAATATGTTATCTATGAGGTACATAAAGTAATACTTTTAGGGTTTTAAAAAACCTAACATGCAACCTAGCATAAACCATTCCCATCAGCGAGTAAACAACCCCCAAAATAGGCAAAATAGCAGTTATGAGTTCATATATAGTATCAAAAGTAAACCACCAGTGAACGTCAACAACCTTACACGAACCCACTAGTCAGGGTATATGTCTGTACAGAAAGAAGAAAACTACCTCACAAGGTCGAGGTACAACACTCTCAGCAACCCCGGAGGCCACAAGTATGCTCCACAAGAACAATAGCCGCTTAGCCGGCTACAACCTGAACCTAAGGCATTTAAAGAAAGATCGCCTCAGCAAGCATTTAATTAAAAGAAAACTGGAGCAGTAAAAAGAAGGGCTTACCAACCTAACAACAGGTGCTATCAAAAGAACAAAAAGGAAATGAACAATATAGTAAGGTTAAAACCCTGCAAAAACTGCAGAAAACAACGAGGCAAGGGTTTGCTAACATACCCACTTTAACTAAAGGAACTGACAGTCCTAACTTGTGAATCATTAGCTGTGGCAGAGCCATGCATCTGAGTTGGTGACCAAAAATAGTCCTCATTCAAACACCCAGACTCATAAATACTCAAGGGTACAATGGTGACAGCCTAAAGGTCCAACACCAACAAAAGAATCCAGCCCAAACCAGGGCCAAAAATGGTGCCAACACACCAACAAAACCAGCCCAAAGCGGGGACAAAATGGTACCAACACACCAACAAAACAAGCCCAAAACAGAGCCAAAATGGTGGGACCACGACTCTACACCCAAACCACCCATTACAGAGTCAACAAGCAACCCAATAGCCATAATTCACAAGTTGGCCTTCCAACCAGCCGAAAAACATCATCGAACTGAAAAGAACCCACCCTGACCAACTAAGGAGGCAATTACTCGCTGAAGGCAAAAGGCATCGAGTCTACTTGTCACGGTGTTGAGTGAGCAGCACTCACTCAGCGCCAAACATAAGAACAGAAAAGGTGTCGAGTCCACTCGGCGCCAAACACAGGAAGGCGTCGATTCCACTCGACGCCAAGGACTTAGCCGCAAAATCATGCCTGGATAATGGCGTTGAGTGAGTTCAGCTCACTCAATGGCAAAAGACTTAGAAAAGTTTACTGGCTAGATGGCGTTGAGTGAGCTCTGCTCACTCAACGCTAAAAGACTTAGAAAAAATAACTGCTGGAAAATGGCGTTGAGTGAGTTCAGCTCACTTGACGCCAAAAGCTAATGGCATGGAGTGAGCTCAACTCACTCAACGCCAAAAGACTTAGAAAAATAATCCACTGAATGATGGCGCTGATTGAGTTCAGCTCACTCAACGCCAAAAAAAGATGGCTTTGAGTGAGCTCAACTAACTCGACGCCAAAGGACTTAGGCAATACTCTCTCTGGATAATGGCGTTGAGTGAGTTCAGCAACTCACTCACTCGACGCCAAAAAGCTGATGGCGTTGAGTGAGTTCAACTCACGCCAGTAGACTTAGAACAATTTTTTGGAAAGTGGTGTTGAGTGAGCTCAACTCACTCGACGCCTAATGACTGATAAATAATTCTTTGGAAGGTGGCGTTGAGTGAGCTGTGCTCACTCGACGCCAAATGTCCAATGAAATTTAGTGAGCTCTACTCACTCAATGCTTTTGGACTTAGCTTCCAGAGCTACTAGCCAGGCGGTTAGTGAGCTCCACTCACTCAACGCTTTTGGACTTTGACTCAGAACCAACTCAGCTATGCGTTGAGTGTGTCCACCACACTCAATGCTTTTGGACTTAGATTAAAATCCACTCAAAGCCTGCAACCCGAGAGCTTTTTCTTAGACTAAAAAAAATTCCTCCTACCCTTTCTACCCAGGTAAAACTATCACCCAAGCTAGAATAACTTAGAAAATTTCAGTCCTACCTCTAGCCACAATATGGACACACGATCAGCAACTAGGAGAGAGAAAATAGTGAAATCTGGGCAAAGTTTACAATGAATTCGCTCGGGATCAACTAGTAACAACCCTAGCTTTTAGGAGAGTACACTAGACTAATAACCAGGAAAATATAATCATCAAAACAATGAGCTTGGCCAGGGTAAGGAGCACCACTTGCCTCAACCTCCCGGATAGCAGTTGCTCTTCCAATCGAGCACAGCTAGGCCACAAAATAGAAACCTGTAGCTAAAACAGGGGGAAAATTTGAGAAATCTGACAGCCTTAAACGTCTAAAACAGCCCTAGAGCACGGAAAAAATACCTAGGATGGAAGACCTAAGAGAGAGCAGCCCAAATCTGCCTATTCCCGAGGAAACCGAGCTTGAACTCTCTCGAAAATGTCGGCCAAAAGCTTCATAAATCTTCTGCCTGAAACAAGATGTTGGGTACATTGGAAAATGTGTACCTGATTTGAAGAAGTCCAACTTAGCTCAATGATATATATAAAGGTGTATTTGATGTTGTTTTAAGTTGACATGTGCAGGTGAAGAAGTATTAAAGAATGCAGAAAAATATTCTAAGTCCATGTGTCGACACCTGAAGAAACAGTGTCGACACTTCAGAATATTTGTGTCGACACTTGACGGAAGCTGTGTCGACACAGAGAAAGATAGTCGACACAGAGAAAGATATTCGACCTCGACACAGAGAAAGATAGTCGACACAGAGAAAGATAGTCGACCTCGACACAGAAAAAGATAGTCGACCACATTTGTGTCGACACTGGGAGGCTGTGTCGATACAGTGAGACAGAGTCGACACACATTGGCAGAAGTCGACAATACTTGTGTCGACACCTGAAGGCAGTGTCGACACATACTGAGTTCTGAATCTACAACAACTGTGTCGACACACAGGACTTGTGTCGACACACTGCAGAGTCAAGACCAAGTTATTTTCTGAAGAAGTTGTGTCGACTTAATGGCAAACTTGTCGACATCTTCAAAGACTGTGTCGACACCAAAGTCACTTGTGTCGACACATATAGACAGTTGGTCTCGACACTTTCTGACAGACTGTCTCGACACTTTGCTGTCCAAGACTAAGGCACAGGATTTGTTTGAAGACTTGACAGCTGTGGGTTGCCACCGATTAACTGATGTTGTCAGACTTGCCAGAAAACAGTTAGAAATCGGATCAGCCGGTTACCATGAAGAAGGTCTATAAATAGACAGATTCAGAAGGAAGTGAAAAAAAGGGTGTATAAAAAGAGAAGAAGGATTACAATCCAATTGAAGTATCAATTCAAGAAAGTGCTAGGCACTAAAGAAGATCTTCATCAGAAGATCTAAGAAGACGATCTCAGGATCGATCTAAGAAGAGTTCTAACAAGAATTCAGAAGTATCATCAAAGGTGTTGGATAGAGAGGGATCCACCCATTTGAAGAAGAAGAAGGAAGCCATCAGTGGTTTCTCAAGAAGCTGTTTGGAAATCAACTCAGCTAAGTTCAGATTCAAGAAGCTTTGAAGAAAGCTCAGATTCAGTTGATTTCATCAGCTGATCAAGAATTGTCTTGTCCTCTTCTCTCTCAAAAAAGGCAAGACATTAAAACTTCTTTTCTAAATTTCTGTAGGATCTGTTTTACACAGATCTGAGTTGTAAGCCTGTGATATAAAGGCTGAGTGTAGGAGAGTTGATCTCTGAGTGGTAGGGCTGTTTGCCTGAGTGTAGGAGAAGGTTCTTCTCTGAGTTGTAGGAACCATTCTGGGTTCTGAGTTGTAGGAACCTATTCAGGTTCTGAGCTGTAGGATCTACGGATCTGAGAATAGTGGAAGTTTGGCCGAATCTAGCATACTGCTAGATAGGTGAAGGGGGAAAGTGGATGTACCCAAACCTTGGGGAACCACTATAAAACATTGTGCAATCTGTGATGATTAAATTTCTGTGATTGCTGTGCTGGATGTTTTAATTCTGTAATTGAATTCTGCCTAAAAGTATAAACAAGCAATTAGAACCTATTCACCCCCCCCCCCCTCTAGGTTTGTAAGTTGTCTTGAAAGTAAAACTATCAAGTGGTATCAGAGGGAGGTTCCTCAAAAAGTACTTAACAGTCTGACGTAGATCTGAAAGGCAGAATCAAGATTCAAGAAAATGGGTTCTGGAGAGAATCATAAGGAGCTAGGGTCCATGAAATTACCCATATGCAGGAAGGAAATCTTTGGAATTTGGAAAGAAAGAGTCAGGTTGTTTATGGAGGCATCTGACCCAAGGATTTACATCACTGTACAGGAAGGCCCCTTCATTCCAAAGAAGGTATCAGAGCTTGATGCAAATATCCAAACTCCAAAGAGTTTTTCTGAAATGATCAAGGATTAAATCATTTTGGCAACCATGGATAAAAGAGCACAGAACTTTATTGTAAGTGTCATAGATGATTCAATATTTTAGAATCTGATTCACTACAAGACCTCCAAAGAAATGTGGGACACTTTGATTGTCTACATGGAGGGATCTGAAGAAGTAAGGCAGGACAGGAAATCTATGCTCAACAAGGAATATGAAAGTTTTAAACAAGGAAAATCTGATAGCATAACTGAGTGCTATAAGAAATTCTATAGAATTGTGAATGAGCTAATGTCATATGGAAGAGTCTTCAGTACCTATGAACTGAATGACAAATTCTTAAGATCCTTAACAAAGGATTGGGACACAAAGATCTGTGCCATAAGAGAAGTGGCTAAATTGGCAGAGATATCTCCTCCCACCTTGTTTGGAAAGCTGCTATCCTATGAAATGCAACTTATGGTGAGGAAGGAGGAGGAAAAGAATTCAAGAGGAGAGCATAGAGAAAAGACTGTGGCATTCAATGCAGAAGCCATCAGAAAGAATAGGAGGATATCACCATCCCCTCCTAAGGAAATTGCAGAAGTCAGTTCTGAAAATTCAGATAATCAGGGTTCAGAAAGTTGTGATTCAGATGAAGACTTTGCTGCATTCACAAGGCTATTCCATAGGTTCTTGAAGAAGAAGCAGTGTAAGTCTAAGCCCTCCACTTCACAGCAAGTTGATGACTATTATTAGAAGAAAAAGTCATCAAGGAAAGAAAAGAGCAGATCAAAGCCCAGCAAGGCTACTACTTCAAAGATTGTCTGCTATTATTGCAATAGACCGGGACATGTAGTGGCTGACTGTCCTGATAAGAGAAAGGAGTCTTCAGACAAGAAGAAGACTCATAAAAATGGCAAGAAGGAGAAATCTTTTGTTGCAAAGAAGGATAAGATCCTAACAGATCAGTCAACTTCAGAGTCAGAATCTGAAGCAGAAGCATATATTGGACTATATGCTGCATCTGAAGAAGAGGAGTTTCTGCAGTTGCTAGACTCCATCTATGATCAAGAGGATCATCAGTGCATGGGACTGATGGCAGGATCAGAAGAGGACATATGCCAGAATCAGTTTGGTCCTAATAAGGTACAATGTCCTTCTATGAAATCTGTTTGTAGTACAAGTACAGAATCAGCTACATCTGCATCAAGTGATGTAGATGCATCTGAATCTGAAGGAGATGTCTATCAATTGATAGATAAGTATGGGGACTTGTTGCAGGCCCTTAAGAAAAGCAAGAACCTGGTTAAATCTCAGGCTCATGAGATTGCTAAACTAAGGGTAGCTGCAACTGAGTTAGAGAAAGTAATTGATCAGAAGTTAAATGAAATTGCCAAGCTGAAGAATATAATAATTATTCAGATGGGCACAATTAATTATACCAATGATCAAGTGAAGAGTCTGGAGGCCAGACTAAGAATTGAAAAAGATTTAGTGGCTAGTTACTCTAAGCCAAAGTCTATCTTACCCTTGATAGATAAATTTGTGAATCAAAAGGGTAAGGCAGGATTAGGATTCAAAGGTAACTCCAGGGCTGGCCGATTCAAGAGGAAAGGCAAAGCTCCTGTCAAGCCACTGAACTTTTCAGTCCCTATTAAGTTTAGAAAGGTGCAAGTGCCTTCTAACCAATATGATCATGAAAATATTCATGGTCATATTAAGACTAATGTTCTGAAAAACAAGGGTGTAAATGCCAACTGGCCTACCCATGTTCATAAACCCAATGGTTATAAAAAATCAGTGGGTGAAGCTGCTGCAGCACCAGCAATGGACAAAAATTCTTTTGTCAAGGATGTATCTAGAACTAGATACAATAGGTTTGAATGTTGGTGCTGTGGCAAGAGAGGCCATTTTGCACTAGACTGCTGGTATAACACAAGTGTTAGAAAGAACAATAGTCTACCTGTTAGAAGAGATAATGGTAGCTTTGTTTATGCTAACTTGAACCAAGGACCCAAGACTTGCTTGGGTTCTAAGGGAAAGTAAATCTGTGTTGCAGGTGTATCCAAGTAGCCATGCCCCTATATGGTACTTGGATAGTGGTTGTTCCAGGCAAATGACTGGAACAAAGGGGCTGTTGAAGGAGTATTCATCTGTCAAAGATGGACCTAAAGTGATCTTTAGTGGATCTGAAAAAGGAGTCATCAAAGGGTTTGGTAACATTTCTTCTAACCTAATTACTATCACCCAAGTGGCTTATGTAAAAGGTTTGAAACATAATCTAATAAGCATAAGCCAGCTGAGTGATTTAGGATATGACATTTCATTTGTTAAGGATGGATGTCATATCAAAAGGTCAATTGATCAAGAGATCATTTTGACTGGGTATAGGAAGAGAAATGTATATTATCTTAATTTTGTATGTGAGAATAAGGCTTCTCTCATCTGTCTTATAGCTGATGACAATGCTTCTCATTGTGTTAAGTGGCACAAGAGATTGGCTCATCTTAACTACAAGACAATTGGCCAACTCTTTATCAAAGAGTTAGTGAGGAATGGACCTCAAGTTAAGTGTATGAAGGAAGGGATATGCTCAGCTGGTCAAAAGGGCAAGCAGACAAAATCCTCCTTTCAAAGCCTTGAAAACAAGGATTCTGTGAGGTTCTTATACCTCTTGCATATGGATCTTTTTGGTCCTATGCCAGTTCATAGTCTAGGTAGAAAGGTCTACACTTTTGTGGTTGTAGATGACCATTCTAGATTTACATGAGTGTTCTTTCTGAGACAGAAATCTGAAACCCCAAGTGTATTACTTAATTTTATAAAGCAAATTCAGAATGAACTGAATAGTATAGTGGTCAAAATCAGAAGTGACCATGGTACTGAGTTTCAATCTGAATGCATGACAAAGTTATGTGAAGACTTTGGGATTTTCCAAGAGTTCTCCTCACCAAGAACACCTCAGCAAAATGGAATTGCTGAAAGAAAGAATAGAACATTAATTAAAGCTGGTAGAACTCTATTGAGTGACACCTCTCTACCATAATATTTTTGGGCTGAGGCAGTAAACACTGCTTGTCATGTGATCAATAGGGCTTCTATCACCAAGAGCCACAAAAAGACTCCCTATGAGATTATGAAAGGTAGAAAACGAAATCTATCCTACTTCAGAATCTTTGGTTCCAAATGCTATATACTTAACAATAGTAAGTCATATTTGACTAAGTTTGCTGCCAAATCCCAGGATGGGATATTTGTTGGGTACAGCACAAATAGTAAGGCCTACAGAATCTTCAACTTGACTACTCAAGTTGTTGAAGAATCTGTGCATGTTGTGTTTGATGAAACAAGATTAATCAACTGTGAGTTGTCTTGTAGATCAAATGACTCAACAGGTATAAGCAAAAGAATGGACAAGCTCTCCATTGCTGAAGCTTCAAGGGAAGATGGAGTATTGGAAAATGAAGGCTATTGTCCAGGGGGAGTACAAGATTCAATAGAAGATGAAGAAAACCAAGAGGTTCAGCATAATGAAGGAGCTGGAGATGTTCAACCAGAAGGGAATCTTCCTACAGCTACAAGACATTTAAGAGACCATCCAGCAGATCAGATAATAGGTGATCCAAGACAGGGAGTGCAGACTAGAAGCAGAAGTCAAAGCACAGTTTTGCATTCAAGTTTCCTGTCACAAATGGAGCCTAAGAAGTTTGAAGAAGCCATCCAAGACCATCACTGGACTGATGCTATGCAAGAGGAGCTGAATCAATTCAGAAGGTGCAATATCTGGGAGCTTGTTCCTAAACCAAGAGGCCACAATATAATTAGGACAAAATGGATCTATAGAAACAAGTTGGATGAGAGTGGAGTAATAGTGAAAATTAAAGCATGATTGGTTGCTAAAGGATACAGGCAGGAAGAAGGGATTGACTTTGATCAAACCTTTGCCCCAGTAGCAAGGCTGGAGGCAATAAGAATGTTCCTTGCCTATGCAGCCTATCAAGACTTCAAAGTATACCAAATGGATGTGAAGTCATCATTTCTGAATGGTGATCTTAAAGAAGAAGTATATGTAGAGCAGCCATCAGGTTTTGTAGATCCTCTTAAACCTGATTATGTTTATAAGCTTAGAAAAGCTTTGTATGGGTTAAAGCAAGCCCCAAGGGCTTGGTATGAAACCCTGTCTACTTTCCTTTTTGAGAATAAATTCTCAAGAGGAAAAATAAACAAAACTCTATTCCTTAGGGAATCCAAAGGCAAGATCATCTTAGTTCAGATCTATGTTGATGACATAATCTTTGGATCTACTGAAAACAACCTTTGTAAAAAGTTTGCCAAACTTATGCAAGGGAAGTTTGAGATGAGCAGTATGGGGGAACTTAAGTTCTTCTTGGGACTCCAAGTAAGACAGACTGATGATGGCTTGTCCATATCCCAGTCAAAGTTCACCAAAGAATTAATTAAGAAGTATGGTATGGAGTCATCCTCCATCATGAGAACTCCTATGGGAACAAGTATGCATATATGCAAAGATGATGCAGGTAAACCTGTTGATGAGACTTTGTATAGAGGAATAGTTGGTTCTCTACTATATCTCACTGCTAGTAGACCAGATATTATGTATGCTACATGTGTCTGTGCTAGGTACCAAGCCTGCCCTAAAGAGTCTCATTATACTGCAGTCAAAAGTATTCTGAGATATCTTAAGGGCACACCTAATCTAGGCCTTTGGTACCCTAGGAATAGAGATTTTCTACTAACAGGTTATTCAGATGCAAATTTTGCAGGCTGTAGAGAGGATAGGAAGAGTACTACAGGTACTTGTCAATTCCTGGGAGGAAGACTGATTTCATGGAGTAGTAAGAAGCAGACCAGTGTGGCAATATCCACAGCTGAGTCAGAGTATGTTGCTGCTGGAAGCTGCTGTGCACAGCTATTATGGATGCAGCATCAGCTTAAAGATTATGGTATTCAAGTAAGTAGAACACCTCTTTTGTGTTATTCTAAGAGTGCAATTTCTATTGCTAATAATCCAGTTTCTCATAGTAGAACTAAGCATATAGAAATTAAATACCATTTTCTTAGAGAACATGTAGAAAAAGAAGACATCTAATTGGAATTTGTAAAAACAGATTATCAAATTGCAGATGTATTTACTAAGCCACTAGATGAAACCAAATTCAATAAATTTAAAATTGACATAGGCATGTTAACCATTGATTAGTGTATTAACAAAATCATCAAGAATGGTATTGAAGTAGTATCAAGTACTTTGAAGTACTTTCAAGTTGTTTTGAACAACAGAAATTGGCCAAGTAAAATGGTGTCGACATATTCAGTGATAATATGTCGACTCAGTAAAGTAATGTCAACAAGTCAGAGATATTGTGTCGACACAGAGAATATGTGTCGACACTTAAGAATCAAATTGTCGACTTATCCAGGAATGTAGTGTCGACTTCACCAGAATAGTGGTGTCGACACATACAGATTTTGTGTCGACACTTATACTAAGAGTCGACACAGAATTTCTGATGCTCTACTATATATCCCAGGTGTCGACATATCCACAAATTGGTGTCGACACATAGTAGACAGACTTGATGTCGAGACAATAGATGCTTGTGTCGACACATTCCATCTGTGTCGACACTTATAGTCTGTTTTTGCCGACTTTTGATCTTCTTTCAATAGAAGGTATAAATAGGTCAAGAACTAAATCTGTCGACACGCTTACAAGGTTTTTGAGACTGAAACCCTGTGTCGACATTCTCTCTCTCTTCTCTCAAGCTTTCTCAACTGATCAATGGCGCCGAAGATAGAAGACAACGTCAACGAAGGTTATGAGTTGGTACGGAATACCTTTGCAGAAGCCCCGACAGATGTTCAACGGGTTATCACTCTTATTTCCGAATCCGGATTAGAGTTTTTAGTTTCTGAACCTTCTAAGATATGGAAGAAGGAGGTGCATGAATTCTTTAACTCTGCATCAGTGGATTCAGATATTCTCAAGATAAAGTCCACTGTTCATGGGTTGACAGTGAAGATTACCCCAAGAAGTTTAAGGAAGATTCTCCAATTACCAATAATTGAGAATGAAGAAGAAGTCCCTGCTTTTAATTCCAGGGAGACTCTCCAATGGTGCGGATTGGATCCCACCCTGAAGATTGGAGCTGCTTTTAACAGGAAAGGGATGAATCAGCAAGGGAAATTTTTGTCTGAAGTAGTTGGCAAGGTGATTCTGTGCAAACCAGGGGGACATGATAGGATTTCAGCCTATATATTCTGCCTAATGACCAGAATTGTGTTTACAATTCCAACTGATTGGTCAGCTGTAATCTTTGAAAAGATCAAGTAAGGAATCAAGAAGCCAAATCTAGCTAGAATTATGAGTTTATATCTGACTGGAGTGATCCCTGAGGTAATGCAACAACTGCTAGGAACAAAGATCAATCACATGAGAAAGATGGACATGAGATTGTTTTCTAGGTGGGATAGGGTGCCATCTAAGGATGTGCCTGATGAGAGCAGGCAGGACACCCCGGTGAAATCCCCTTCTCATGCTCAAGATACTGAGCAGCTTCAAGAACAACTAGTGAGACAGCAGGTTGAAGATCAGCCTGAGTCTTCTCCAGCCCAGCAAGAAACTATACCTGCACAGATGCAGGGGGAGCAAGCTCATTATCCTGCCCAGAATGTATCTACTCCTGACCAGGTACAGTTGCAGGGGGAGCTGGTGTATTTTCCTACAAAAGACATTTCTAAAATTTTTATTTCTGCACAGGTACAGGGGGAGCAAGTGTACTCACCTGCCCAGGACGTTACCAATACTGAGCAAGTACAGGGGGAGAAGATGTCTGACCCAGTGCAAGAGGCAGAACAAATTGATATCTCCAAAGATTTGAATATTGAAGATCTGAATGATACATCTTCTGTTCAAGCTCAGAAGGAATATACTCTAGATGAGTTATTTCCTAATGTTGATATTGCTACTGATAAAGTAGAAGAGGGGCAAGATATTGAGAAGGCGCTAGACATGGAGATAGAGTAAGAAGCTGAGATCGAGCAAGAGGTTGAGAAGGAGAAAGAAATTGAGGAGGAGCAAGTGGTTGAGGGGGAGTCTGTGCATGTTGAGGCTGAACAACATGGCACTGAGACAGATATTCCTCCTCCTCCTCAAGAAAGAGTTCAAATTGATAGTTCATCTGAATCTGAGACTGAAGAAGCCAGAATGGCTAAGAAGAGAAAACTTGTTGTCTTCAAGAGAAGGAGCACAAGTTATAAGCAGGCTCTACAGACTACAACTCAACAATCCCATTCTGAATTTAATTATAACAAGTTTATGGTTGATTTGCAAGTTAAGTTGGATGAACATAGATTGGCTGTTGAAAAATATGTTGATGAGAGTAATAAGTCTCTTCAATTTGACTTGGCTCAAGATATAAAGTCAATTCGATTTGAAGTCAATATGCATAAGAAGGAGATGATAGATTGCTTCCATAAGTGAGGTAATGCTGTAGTATTCTTAACAAAACAACAGCAATCAATTATTACCAAAGCAGATGATATAGCACTGAAGCAAGGCTATGTTCTTACAAATCAGATAAACATGAATGCCAATCTTGAAGACTCTCACAATGTGATTCTTAATGAGTTGAAAAAGACTACTGAAGGGTTGACTGAAGCAAGGGGAAAGGAGATGGAAGAATTTGATAAGAAACTTCAAGATGCTATTGAATCAGTTAAAACTGCTACCACTACCTCTCAAAAGGACATATCTGACAAGCTTCAAAAGTTAAAACCATTTTTTAAAGAAGGTGTAAATTATCTCGATGGCCAAATCAGATTTCAGAAGGATGATCTAAGAGATCATATTGAAAGAGAAGTACTAAAGGGGGAGAGGTTGTTAGTTCAAGCTGGCTCAGAGCACACCAAATGGGTGACAAATAGTATTCGAGCCACATTGGGATATCCACCTTTGTGTGATGATGCTATGGTGGCTGAGTCAGGAATTCAAACAGGTCTACTTGAAGGCAATCAACCTGAGATTGCCCAAGTCATTTACCCTCCTCCAAATTTTGATATGATTGATCAGCAAGTTCAGGATATGTATAGTCCTCCAAAGGGGGTTAACAAGTTTGTTATTGAGAAAGTGGATAAGCCTGAGGCCAACTTGAAAGAACAGCAAGATGCTCTACTATCCAAGAAGAGATTTAGAGAGCAGGCTGAACTTAAGCCAGATTTTGAGCAGTGGAGCCCTACTTCAAGAAATATTATACTCACTGCATGGAAGGCTGTAAAAGACCAAGTTCATGAAAGAGGAAAGTGGTATAATGAAATGGAATGGCAAAAGCATGAAGCTAGGCAAGAGGCAATAGTACAGTTCAGAAGAAAAGCCAAGCTGGGTAGGCTGCCACCAGATGCTCAGGAGCCGAGCAAGTACTTTCCAAATCCATATCATTACTTTGAAAGGCAAAGGCACAAGGAAGAAGCACAGAAGAAGGCTGATCAAAAAGGCAAGAAGCCAGCTGAAGTTGCTGAAGCTCCTGTGAAGGCTCAAATCCAATCTGGCAAAGGGATTGTCATAAGAGACCCTGATCAGTCTTAATTTTAAGTTCTTTCAAAAGTATTTTGTAATGTTTTGATTAAATCATTCAATGTAAAAATCTGTAATCAAACATTACTAAGTTATAAACAAAATATTGTTTAGAATCATATAATGTTCACTCTGTGATGGGTTGTTCATATTTTGTTTATTATTAAGTATTCATGTTATGTCATATATCATCATATTATACTTTTTATAAATGGTGTATATAATTGGCTTTAAGGGTTATGACTTCTCCAAATAGGGGGAGATTATTGGGTACATTGGAAAATGTGTACCTGATTTGAAGAAGTCCAACTTAGCTCAATGATATACATCAAGGTGTATTTGATGTTGTTTTAAGTTGACATGTGCAGGTGAAGAAGTATTAAAGAATGCAGAAAAATATTCTAAGTCCATGTGTCGACACCTGAAGAAATAGTGTCGACACTTCAGAATATTTGTGTCGACACTTGACGGAAGCTGTGTCGACACAGAGAAAGATAGTCGACACAGAGAAAGATAGTCGACCTCGACACAGAGAAAGATAGTCAACACAGAGAAAGATAGTCGACCTCAATACAGAAAAAGATAGTCGGCCACATTTGTGTCGACACTGGGAGGCTGTGTCGATACAGTGAGACAGAGTCGACACACATTGGCAGAAGTCGACAATGCTTGTGTTGACACCTGAAGGCAGTGTCGACACATACTGAGTTCTGAATCTACAACAACTGTGTCGACACACAGGACTTGTGTCGACACACTGCAGAGTCAAGACCAAGTTATTTTCTGAAGAAGCTGTGTCGACTTAATGGCAAACTTGTCGACATCTTCAAAGACTGTGTCGACACCAAAGTCACTTGTGTCGACACATATAGACAGTTGGTCTCGACACTTTCTGACAGACTGTCTCGACACTTTGCTGTCCAAGACTAAGGCACAGGATTTGTTTGAAGACTTGACAGCTGTGGGTTGCCACCGGTTAACTGATGCTGTCAGACTTGTCAGAAAACAGTTAGAAACCGGATCAGCCGGTTACCATGAAGAAGGTCTATTAATAGACAGATTCAGAAGGAAGTGAAAAAAAAGGGTGTATAAAAAGTGAAGAAGGATTACAATCCAATTGAAGTATCAATTCAAGAAAGTGCTAGACACTAAAGAAGATCTTCATCAGAAGATCTAAGAAGACGATCTCAGGATCGATCTAAGAAGAGTTCTAACAAGAATTCAGAAGTATCATCAAAGGTGTTGGATAGAGAGGGATCCACCCATTTGAAGAAGAAGAAGGAAGCCGTCAGTGGTTTCTCAAGAAGCTGTTTGGAAATCAACTCAGCTAAGTTCAGATTCAAGAAGCTTTGAAGAAAGCTCAGATTCAGTTGATTTCATCAGCTGATCAAGAATTGTCTTGTCCTCTTCTCTCTCAACAAAGGCAAGACATTAAAACTTCTTTTCTAAATTTTTGTAGGATCTGTTTTACACAGATCTGAGTTGTAAGCCTGTGATATAAAGGCTGAGTGTAGGAGAGTTGATCTCTGAGTGGTAGGGCTGTTTGCCTGAGTGTAGGAGAAGGTTCTTCTCTGAGTTGTAGGAACCATTCTGGGTTCTGAGTTATAGGAACCTATCCAGGTTCTGAGCTGTAGTATCTGCGGATCTGAGAATAGTGGAAGTTTAGCCGAATCTAGCATACTGCTAGATAGGTGAAGGGGGAAAGTGGATGTACCCAAACCTTGGGGAACCACTATAAAACATTGTGCAATCTGTGATGATTAAATTTCTGTGATTGCTGTGCTGGATGTTTTAATTCTGTAATTGAATTCTGCCTAAAAGTATAAACAAGCAATTAGAACCTATTCACCCCCCCCCCTCTAGGTGTGTAGGTTGTCTTGAAAGTAAACTATCACAAGAGATAGAAGCTAACAGATTCTTTCTTTGGGGAAAAATAAGAGGGATATATTAAACTAAGCTATCAGATATACTATATATTATCATAAGCCACCAAGCTAATTAAATAAAGCTAGCATACTATTATAATATGAGTCTTAAGCGGCTACAGTCAAACCGCCATCCTACTATACCACCACTAGATAATAAAATATGTACATATAATTTTAAGCTATGACAAGCTATATATTATCCAATTGCTGCCCCTATAATATTTAATAGACTAGATATTAAGGATCTTATATCTTAAGATATACAACAAAAGATGAATATAATATACTAATCAAATAACACGTCCAAATGGCACAAAAATTCCAACTATCTTGGAATTAAATGAAATTCACACCGTAGCTAAAAACACACGCTACGAAACTATTGGCAAAGTCGAAATCGTCATCCGACAAAATAAATTGGGGCTAACACTTCCCGAAGCCAAAATACAACCATTCCCGAAGAGGCACCACCGAGTCACCAAAAACAGACTCAGGCTTGCAAGGGAATCTTGCAAACAGGCTACCAAACAAGACACTAAAAGGACTAAAGTGTTAAGACCACGCTCTAACAACGATAAAGGCCAAAAATACGTCAACGTAACAGCAATCCAAAATTAAATAATCACGGAAAAACCGGGGGCGTTACATAACCAATCCTAGTACTACTCTCGCCCAAGATCGATTAACTCCGGAGTTTTGATGGGATCCGGTGCTCTAGTGCTGGTATGGTCGCACACGTTGGAATACTCGACACATTTTATTTAAGCCAAGAACCTCGACTCCCGATTAAGCAATTTTGGCGGCTCAAAATTTCACGCGCGGCAACGATCGAGTCGCCGCACCGCCGCCTCTACGCGGGATCCCCGAAATGGGGAAGTTGTGGCGATTTTGCTGCTTGAGCACGCAGTTATGTCGCGGCCTTTACTGTATACTTGGAAGTTTTTCCCGAAGCAAGCTTTCGCTGGCATATCCATTAGAACGAAATTGACGAAATGAAACACTAGGATAACTTTAAAATGGAGCTGAAAATACATGATCTGAGGGCACAAAAGAGCTCAAACGGGTTCACCGTGTTCAATCGTGGATGGAGAGCTCTGAGAGCTTTCTGAAATTGTATTGTCCGTAAAAATCAGACTGTCTGATCAAAAGTTATGGCCGTTTGAAGTGCCTTGCATTTAGAAACTAAGTCACGTCTTTCTTTTGATTTCATGTTCTTTGCCTAGGCAGGATGTTAAGGCCACTCGTCCATTCTGTTGATTCTAAAAATTGCGCCCATTCTGTATGGGCCGTAACCTTGGGCTCGCATTCGTAGAGAGAGCGCGTTCTCCAAAGGTAAAAATGGGCATTCATGCAGCCGAGCGACAAAAAATGGGTGCAACACGACGACTTCCCAGGAGGTCACCCACCCCAGTACTACTCTCGCCCAAGCACGCTTAACTACAGAGTTCTGATGGGATCCGGTGCTCTAGTGCTAGTATGGTCGCACACATAGGAAAACTCCGGCACATTTTATTTAAGCAAAGAACCCCGATGCCTGATTTTCTGGATTACGGGCTCTATTGCCATTCAGATTAAGCAATTTTTGTGGCTCAAATTTTTATGCACGACAACGATTGGGTCGCCGCGCCGCCGCCTCTACGCGGGATCCCCGAAATTGAGAAGTTGTGGCGATTTTGCCACCAGAGCGCGCAGTTATGTCACGGCCTTTACTGTATCCTTGGAATTTTTCCCGAAGCAAGCTTTCGCTGGCATATCCTTTAGGACGAAATTGACAAAATAAAAACACTGGGATAACTTTTAAAATAGAGCTGAATATACGCAATCTGAGGGCACAAACGAGCTCGAACTGGTTCACCCAGTTCGCTAGTGGATGGACAGCTCCCATAGCTTTCCGAAATGTTATTGTGCGCGAAAATCACACGGTATGATCAAAAGTTATGGCTGTTTGAAGTGTCTTGCATTTGGAAACTAAGTCACATCTTTCTATTGGTTTCATGCCCGTCTCCTGCGCAGGATGTTAAGGACACGTGTCAGTTTTTTTCATTCCAAAAATTCTGCCCAGTCCGTGTGGGAAGTAACCTCGGGCTCACGTTCGAAGAGACAGCGCATTCGCCGGAGGTAAAAATGGGAGTTCATCCAGCCGAGCGGCAAAAAATGGGTGAAACACGAGGACTTCCAAGGAGGTAACTCATCCCAGTAATACTCTCGCCCATGCTCGATAAACTGTGGATTTCTGATGGGATCCGGTGTTCTAGTGCTGGTATGGTCGCACACGTTTGAATACTTCGGCACATTTTATTTAAGCCAAGATCACTGACGCCTGATTTTCTGGATTGCGGGCTCCGTTCCAATCGGATTAAGAAATTTTGGCGGCTAAAAATTTTATGTGCGACAGCGATCGAGTTGCCGCGCTGCCGCCTCTACACAGGATCCTCGAAATGGGGAAGTGGTGGCGATTTTTCCGCCTGAGCACGTTGTTATTTTGCGGCCTTTACTGTATCCTTGGAAGTCTTTCCCGATGCAAGCTTTCGCTTTCATATCCATTAGTACGAAATTGACGAAATGAAAACACTGGGATAAGTTTAAAATTGAGTTGAATATATGCGATCTGAGGGCACAAAATGAGATCAAACCGGTTCACCCAATTCGCCAGTGGTTGGATAGCTCTGAGAGCTTTCCGAAATGTTATTGTGCGCGAAAATCACACGGTCCGATCAAAAGTTATTGGCATTTGAAGTGCCTTGCATTTAGAAACTAAGTCACGTCTTTCTTTGGTTTCATGCCAGTCGCCTGCGCAGGATGTGAAGGCCACACTTAAGGTCTATTGATTCTATAAATTCTTCCTAGTCCGCGTTGGCAGTACAATCGGGCCCGTATTTGTAAAGAGAGCGCATTCGCCGGATTTTAAAATGGGTGTTTATGCAACCGAGCGGCAAAAAATTGGTGCAACACGAGGACTTCCAAGGTGGTCACCCATCCCAGTACTACTCTCACCCAAGCTTGATTAACTACGGAGTTCTGATGGGATCCGGTGCTCTAGTGCTGGTATGGTCGCACACGTTGGAATACTCAACACATTTTATTTAAGCCAAGATCCACGACGAACGATTTTCTGGATTGCGGGCTCCGTTGACATTCAGATTAAGCAATTTTGGCACCTCAGATTTTTACGCGTGGCAACAATCAGGTCGCCGTGCCGCCGCCTCTATGCAGGATCCCCAAAATGGGGAAGTGGTGGCAATTTTACAGCCTGAGCGTACTGTTATTTCGCGGCCTTTACTGTATCCTTTGAAGTTTTTCCCGAAGCAAGCTTTCGCTGGCATATCTATTAGGACGAAATTGACGAAATGAAAACACTGGGATAACTTTAAAATGGAGCTGAAAATACGCGATCTGAGGGCACAAAATGAGCTCAAACGGGTTAACCATTTTCAACCGTGGATGGAGAGCTCCGAGAGCTTTTCGAAATGGAATTGTGTGTAAAAATCAGACGGTCTAATCAAAAGTTATGGCCGTTTGAAGTGCCTTGCATTTGGAAACTAAGTCACGTCTTTCTTTTGATTTCATGTCTGTCGCCTGCGCAGGATGTTAAGGCCACGCGTCCATTCTGTTTATTTCGAAAATTCCGCCAAGTCTGCATGGGCGGTACCCTCGGGCCCGCATTCGTAGAGAACGTGTTCTCTAGAGGTAAAAAAAGGCGTTCATGCAGCCGAGCGGCAAATAATGGGTGTAACAAGAGGACTTCCCAGAAGGTCACCCATCCCAGTACTACTCTCGCCCAAGCATGCTTAACTGCAGAGCTCTGATGGGATCTGGTTCTCTAGTGCTAGTATGGTCGCACACGTAGGAAAACTTCGGCACATTTTATTTAAGCCAAGATCCCTGACGCCTGATTTTTTGGATTGCTGGCTCCGTTTCCATTCAGATTATGCAATTTAAACGGCTCAAATTTTTACGCACGACAACGATTGGGTCGCCGCGCCGCCACCTCTACGCGGGATCCCCTAAATGGGGAAGTTGTGGCGATTTTGCCGCCTGAGCGTGCAGTTATGTAACGGCCTTTACTGTATCCTTGGAAGTTTTTCCTGAAGCAAGCTTTTGCTTGCATATCAATTAGGACGAAATTGAAGAAATGAAAACACTAGGATAACTTTAAAATAGAGCTAAATATACGCGATCTGAGGGCACAAAATGAGCTCGAACCGGTTCACCTAGTTCGCAAGTGGATGGACAACTCCGAGAGCTTTCCGAAATTTTATTGTGCGCAAAAATCACACGGTCTGATCAAAAGTTATGGATGTTTGAAGTGCCTTGCATTTGGAAACTAAGTTACGTCTTTATTTTGGTTTAATGCCCGTCGCCTGCGCAATATATGTTAAGGACACGCATTCCTTTTGTTGATTCCCCAAATTCCGCCCAGTCCGCGTTGGCGGTAACCTCGGGCCTGCGTTCGAAGAGACAACGCATTCGCCGAAGGTCAAAATGGGAGTTCATGCAGTAGAGCGACAAAAAATGGGTGAACCACGAGGACTTTCCAGGAGATCACTCATCCCAGTACTACTCTCTCCTAAGCTCGATTAACTGTGCAGTTCTGATGGGATCCGGTGTTCTAGTGCTGGTATGGTCGCACACGTTGGAATACTCCGGCACATTTTATTTAAGCCAAGATCCCCGACGCCCGATTTTCTTAATTGCGGGCTCAGTTGCCAATCGAATTACACAATTTTGGCGGATCAAAATTTTATGTGCGTCAGCGATCGGGTCGTCGCGCTGCCGCCTCTACGCAGGATCCCCGAAATGGGCAAGTGGTGGCAATTTTGCTGCCTGAACATGTAGTTATTTAGCGGCCTTTTCTATATCCTTTGAAATTTTTCCCGAAGCAAGCTTTCGCTGGCATATCCACTAGGACGAAATTGATGAAATGAAAACACTGGGATACTTTAAAACAGAGCTGAATATATGTGATCTGAGGGCACAAAACAAGATCGAACTGGTTCACCCAGTTTGCTAGTGGATGGACAGCTCCGAGAGCTTTCCGAAATGTTATTGTGCTCGAAAATCACACGGTCTGATCAAAAGTTATGGCCGTTTGAAGTGTCTTGCATTTCGAAACTAAGTCACGTCTATCATTTGATTTCATGCCCGTCGCCTGCGCAGGATGTTAAGTCCACGCGTCCGTTCTGTTGATTCAAAAAATTCTTCCCAGTCCGCATAGGTGGTACCCTCGGGCCGCATTCGCGACAAAAAATGGGTACAACACGAGGAATTCACTGGAGGTCACCCATCACAGTATGACTCTCGCCCAAGCACGCTTAAATACTGAGTTTTGATGAGATCCGGTGATCTAGTGCTGGTATGGTCGCACATGTTGGAATACTCTGACATGTTTTATTTAATTCAAGATCCCCAACGCCCGATTTTCTGGATAGTGGGCTCCGTTGCCATTCATATAAAGTAATTTTGGTGGCTCAAATTTATACGTGTGGCAACGATCGGGTCGCCGCGCCGCTGCCTCTATGCGGGATACCTGAAATGGGGAAGTGGTGGCGATTTTGTTTCCTAAGCGCGCAGTTATGTCGCAGCCTTTACTGTATCCTTAGAGATTTTCCCCGAAGCAAGCTTTCGCTGGCATATCCATTAGGACAAAATTGACGAAATGAAAACACTAGGTTAACTTTAAAACGGAGCTAAAATTTCTCAATCTGAGGGCATGAAACGAGCTCGAACGGGTTCACCTAGTTTGCCAGTGGATGGAAAGCTCTGAGAGCTTTCCAAAATGGTATTATTCATGATGTGATCAAAATTTATGTCCGTTTGAAGTCCCTTGCATTTGGAAACTAAGTCACGTCTTTCTATTTATTTCATGCCTGTCGCCTGCGCAAGATGTTAAGGCCATGCGTCCGTTATGTTGATTACGAAAATTCATCTCAGTCCGCTTGGGAGGTACCCTCGGGCCCACATTCGTAGAGAGAGCTCGTTCGTAGGAGGTAAAAATGGCCGTTCATGCAGTCGAGCGGCAAAAAAATGGTGCAACACGAGGACTTCCTAGGAGGTCACCCATCCCAGTACTACTCTCTCCCAAGAATGATTAACTACGGAATTCTGATGGGATGCGGTGCTCTAGTGCTCGTATGGTCACACACATTGGAATACTCTTGCACATTTTATTTAAACAAAGATCCCGACGCCTAATTTTCTGGATTGCAAACTCCATTGTCGTTCAGATTAAGAAATTTTGGAGGCTCAAATTTTTACACGCAGTAATAATCGGGTCTCCGCGCTGCCGCCTCTACGCGGGATCCCGGAAATGCGGAAATGGTGGCGATTTTGCCGCCTGAGCGCGCAGTTATGTTACGGCCATTACTATATCCTTGGAAGTTTTTCCCAAAGCAAGCTTTCGTCAGCATATCCATTAGGGCGAAATTGACGAAATGAAAACAGTGGGATAACTTTAAAATTGAGCTGAATTTATTCGATCTGAGGGCACAAAATGAGCTCGAACGGGTTCACCCAGTTCACTAGTGGATGGAAAGCTCCAAGAGCTTTCCGAAATGGTATTTTGCGCGAAAATAAGACGGGCTGATCAAAAGTTATGTCCATTTGAAGTGCCTTGCATTTTGAAACTAAGTCACATCTATCTTTTGGTTTAATGCCTGTCGCTTACATAGGATGTTAAGACAACACGTCCATTCTGTTGATTCCGAAAATTCTGCCCAGTCCGCGTGGGCGTTACCCTCAGGCCCGCATTCGTAGAGAGAGAGCGTTAGACGGAGGTAAAAAGGGTGTTCATGCAGCCGAGCGACAAAAAATGGGTGCAACACGAGGACTTCCCAGGAGGTCACCCATCCCAGTACTACTCTCGCCATGGCACAATTAACTATGAAGTTCTGATGGGATTTGATGCTTTAGTGCTGGTATGGTCGCATATGTTGGAATACTCCGACACATTTTATTTAAGCCAAGATCCCCGACGCCCAATTTTCTGGATTGCGGGCTCCGTTGCCATTCAGATAAAGCAATTTTGTCGGCTCATATTTTTAGGTGCGGCAACGATCGGGTTGCCGCGTCGCCGTCTCTATGAGGGATCCCCGAAATGGTGAAGTGGTTCGATTTTGTCGCTTGAGCGCGCAGTTATGTAGCGGCCTTTACTGTATCCTTGGAAGTTTATCCCGAAGCAAGCTTTCGCTGGCATATCCATTAGGACGAAATTGACGAAATGAAAATACTAGGATAACTTTAAAACGGAGCTGAAAATACGCGATTTGACGGCACAAAACAAGCTCGAACGGGTTCACCAAGTTCTCCCATTGATTGACATCTCCGAGAGCTTTCCGAAATGGTATTGTGCGCGAAAATCAGACGGTCTGATCAAAAGTTATGGCCGTTTGAAGTACCTTGCATTCAAAAACTAAGTCACGTCTTTCTTTTGATTTCATGTTCGTCGCCTGCGCAGGATGTTAAGGCCACGGGTACATTCTGTTGATTTCAAAAATTCCGCCCAATCCGCATTTGCGGTACACTCAATCTCGTATTCGTAGAGAGAGCGCATTCGCCGAATTTAAAAATGGGGGTTCATGCAGCCGAGCGACAAAAAATGGGAATAACACGAGGACTTCCACGGAGGTCACCCATCCTAGTACTACTCTCGCCCAAGCTCAATTAACTGTGGAGTTCTGATGGGATGTGGTGCTCTAGTGTTGGTATGGTTGCACACGTTGGAATACTACGACACATTTTATTTTAGCCACGACCCTGATGCCCGATTTTCTGGATTGCGGGCTCCGTTGCCAATCAGATTAAGCAATTTTGCCAGCATATATTTTTACGCACGGTAACAATTGGGTCGCCACGCCGCCGCCTCTATGTGGGATCCCCGAAATGGGCAAGTGGTGGCGTTTGTGCCACCTGAGCGCGGCCTTTACTGTATCCTTGGAAGTTTTTCCCGAAGAAAGCTTTCGCTGACATATCCATTAGGACGAAATTGACGAAATGAAAACACTGGGACAACTTTAAAATGGAGCTGAAAATATGTTATTTGAGGGCCCAAAACGAGATATAACGGGTTCACCATGTTCAATCGTGGATGGAGAGCTCCGAGAACTTTCCGACATGGTATTGTCCGTAAAAATCAGACAATCTGATAAAAAGTTATGGCCATTTGAAGTGTCTTGCATTGTGAAACTAAGTCACGTCTTTCTTTTGATTTCATGTTCGTTGCCAGCGCAGGATGTTAAGGCCATGCGTCCATTCTGTTGATTCCGAAAATTCCGCCCAGTCCGCGTGGGCGATACCCTTGGGCTCGCATTCGTAGAGAGAGCGCGTTCTCTAGAGGTAAAAATGGGCGATCATGCAGCCGAGCGGCAAAAAATGGGTGCAACACGAGGACTTCCAAGGAGGTCACCAATCTCAGTACTACTCTCTCACAAGATCGCTTAACTACATAGTTCTGATGGGATCCAGTGCTCTAGTGCTGGTATGGTCTCAGACATAGGAAAACTCCGGCACATTTTATTTAAGCAAAGATTCCCAACGCCTGATTTTCTGTATTACGGGCTCTGTTTCCATTCGGATTTAGCAATTTTAGCGGCTAAAATTTTTACGCACGACAAAGATTAAGTCACCGCGCTGCCGCATCTACGCGGGATCCCCAAAACGCAAGCAATTCCTGCTTAAGCTTGAAGCAGGAATTCGAATCTTTCGCATCAACGGAAGAAAAAGATAGGAATATATACGACTAGAGTGTTTTCAGAGTTGGCCTGACGTACGCTTACCGAAGTTTTGAGATGTATGTATCTAAATCTACAATCAAGAAACAAGATCGGACGTGATTCCGGTTCGTCTCCATTTTAGTGACACTCTTCCTCAAGCAAGGCAGCCGATAAGTCATCGAAGGGTTTGTGTGAATAATGGACTGGTCAGCATTACTCATTTGAAAGTTTCCCACGGTGATCAAATCTCTTTTCAAATGGGGAAGTTGAGGTGATTTTGCCGACTGAGCGCACAGTTATGTCACAACATTTATTGTATCCTTTAAAGTTTTTCCCAAAGCAAGCTTTCGCTGGCATATCGATTAGGATGAAATTGACGAAATGAAAACACTGGGATAACTTTAAAATAGAGCTGAATATACACGATCTGAGGGCACAAAACGAGCTCGAACCAGTTCACCCAGTTTGTCAGTGGATGAATGGTGGTCAAAACGAGGTTCTTTTATTTAGTTATGAAGGGAAGGTTTTTATTTATATAAAAAGAAAAAGGTTTTTATTTGAAACCGAGTTTTAACGAAAGGTAGGCAAGTGCACCTATCGCGTGTAGTACAGGATATTCCGGTGTTGAATATCGGGGTCGTATTGTTCTCAGGGTCGGCTTACCTGTTTCTACTTTTTCACTGAAAGCCTATTATTTTACCGATAATTTTTTTAGTTTTGGTTATAAAAATGAAAATGGCAAAAAAAACATAAAAAGTGCATAATAATAATAATAAAACATAATAATAAATAGGAAATAAATACAGGAAATAAATAAAGAAGGAAATAAAGTGCAGAAAGCCGATGAAGAACTCAGCGCGATGATATCAAAAAGAGAAATTCAGTAAAATTTCTTTTAATAAAAAGAGATCCTAAATTTTTTTTTTAATTAAGGCGGATACTTGGCCGTGGAGGTTCCACAAGAATGAGCTCACTTATCTCTAGGAATATCGCTCACCTGAATGCTAAGACTATTCGACCGATCGCTAGACCGACGAAGGATCCTCTTAACACCTGCATTAGGCAGAAATAGATGCGCGCACACACACACTCTATTGAAATAAAAGAAAGCTATAAAACTTACTCATAAACGAACGCACACTTGCAAAAAAATAGGAAAAACAAAGTTGCTGAAAAATTAAAACAACGACATTTCTACCGCTAGAATGCGGTAGAAATGCGTAAAAAGAAAAAAAAATTAAACGAGCGAAAAGTTTTGCAAATAAACGCAAAATAAAAATGCTCGAAAAATTAAAACAACTGCATTTCTACCGCTAGAATGCGGTAGAAATGCATAAAAAGAGGAAATAAAAATTGAACGGGTAAAAAGTTTTAAAAATAAAAAGCTAAAACGAAGTGAGCGAAAAATTTAAATAACGATATTTTCATTCTTATGTTTTTATAAAAGATTCTAAAAAGTGAAAATAAAACTAAAAAAGACGAAAAGTTTTACAATCCAAAAAATTCTAAGTTAAAGAAAATGAAAATCAACACTTTTTTAAAACTCTTTTTATAAAATCATAAGGATGAAAACAAGCTAAACCTAAGCGAGTAAGGTGCATGAAAATAAAATCGACATTACAACGGCTAGAAGTTGAGAAAAAAATCCTAAACTAAACTAAGTTATAAAGCTAAAAAGATGAAAACATAAAAAGAAAAGATAAGATTGCTAAATGGAGAGTTGTATAGATCCATTCCAAAGACATATAAAGAGAAGAAAAACATGTTTTATTAACTAAAAGAACGAGTTACAAAGACACAAAAATAAAAGCTAAGGAGAGGGGGAGAAATTTCCCTTACATAGCATTTGGAATTCATCTGGACAGCATAACACCTTAGCAAAATGGACCAAAAAGTGGACAAGAAAAGCTTTTATTTATAGACAAAAATTCGGGTGTGACACGCCCTAGGTCACGGGCGTGACAGGGGGCGTGTCGTTTAGAGACATGTTTGACTTGGCAAATTTTGCTGGCTGGCTTCGTTTTGGAAGGTTGGGGAAGTGACACGTGTCTGTCACGGGCGTGACAGGTGTCAGACACGGGCGTGTCAAGCAGTGGTCGACGATCTTCGAGCTCCAATCGACGATCTAGAAGCTTCTGGAAGTGACACGTGGCGGTCACGGGCGTGATAGGCTTGGTCACGGGCGTGTCGGGGGGCATGACTTGGACAGCTGGCAGTTGTGATGTCGGCAGTGTCGAGTGTTGAAAAAGCATTGAGTGCCGACGTCGACACGGGCGTGACAGGGCATGGACACGGGCATGACTAGGGCGTGTCTGGACGGCGTTGAGTATTGAACAGTAAAATCGTTGAGTGTCGACTGGTGGAAGGCGTTGAGTGCATGACACAGGCGTGACTGGGGGTGTCACGGGCGTGACGGGGGGTGTCACTGGCGTGACAGGTCAAAAAATTGAATTTTTTTGAAAAAATCCAGAAAACAGAAATAAATTAAGTTATTATAAAATTTATAAAAAAAGAAGTATATTATTAAATAAAACAAACTAAAAATGACAAAAAGAAACAAAAATGACTTAAATAAAATGTAAAAATATAGGTATATTTACAACTCATCAATGAACAACTCCGAGAGCTTTCCGAAATGTTATTGTGCGCGAAAATCACACGGTCTGATCAAAAGTTATGGCTCTTTGAAGTGACTTGCATTTGGAAACTAAGTCACGTCTTTCTTTTGGTTTCATGCCCGTCGCCTGCGCGGGATGTTAAGGACAGGCATCCGTTCTTTTAATTCAAAAAATTCTGCCCAGTCAGCGTGGGCGGTAACCTCGGGCCCGCATTCGAAGAGACAGCGCATTCGCCGGAGGTAAAAATGGGAGTACATGCAGCCGAGCGGCAAAAAATGGGTGCAACACGAGGAATTCCCAGGAGGTCACTCATCCCAGTACTACTCTCTCCCAAGCTCGATTAACTGCGGAGTTCTGATGGTATCCGATGTTCTAGTGGTGGTGTGGTCTCACACGTTGGAATACTACGGCACATTTTATTTAAGCCAAGATCCCCGTCGCCCGATTTTCTCGATTGCGGGCTCCATTGCCAATTAGATTAAGAAATGCCGCAGCCTGTACGCAGGATCCCTGAAATGGGGAAGTAGTGGCAATTTTGTCGCGGGAGCACGTAGTTATGTCGCGGCCTTTACTGTATCCTTTGATATTTTTCCCGAAGCAAGCTTTCGCTGGCATATCCATTTGGACGAAATTAATGAAATGAAAACACTAGGATAACTTTAAAACAGAGATGAATATACGTGATTTGAGGGCACAAAATGAGCTCGAACCGGTTCACCCAGTTCGCCAGTGGATGGACAGCTCCAAGAGCTTTCCGAAATATTTTTGTGCACGAAAATCATAGGGTCTGATCTAAAGTTATGGTCATTTTAAATGTCTGGCATTTTGAAACTAAGTCACTTCTATCTTTTGATTTCATGCCCGTCGCCTGCGCAGGATGTTAAGTCCACGCATCCGTTTTATTGATTCCAAAAATTCCGCCCAGTCTGTGTGGGCGGTACCCTCGGGCCCGCATTCGTAGAGAGAGCGCGTTTGCCAGAGGTAAAAATGGGTGTTCATGCAGCTGAGCGACAAAAAATGGGTGCAACACGAGGAATTCCCAGGAGGTCACCCATCCCAGTACTACTCTTGTCCAAGCCTGCTTAACTACGGAGTTCTGATTAGATCCGGTGTTCTTGTGCTTGTTGGAACCAGCAAGGCCGATTCCACCTAAAGCTCGGAACCACTGAGGCAGCTTATGCTTACTCCCTTGGGATCACTCTAGGCGAAGAACTAGACCGGAGGCTTCAGTGAGGAGGTCCCACCTCTTACCTGAAAGAGACTAGAACTAGAGCTCTTCCCCTCCCTAGCCAATACTGAGCTAGGTGCCTTAGAGAAGATAAGAGGAGTCCAGAATGCTTCCTTCTCTAAGGCACCTTACCGGTCTATTTATAGGCCTCTGAACTGGGACTGCCAATAACCAAACTATACTGCTGTGAAAATACCAGAATACCCTTGGCTGGGTCTGCCAACAGCTAAACTCCACTGTCTTAAAAGACTAAATGCAGCCCACGCAGGGTAAAAGAGTAAAAACACCTCCGGGGCCCAGAAGGTGGGCCCGACCTTACCTGAACTGGCCTTAAAACTAAGACGGCCCTTCTCTCGAGGCACCTCTCACTAGGGCCCTCTCGCCAGGCCGAATCCTCTTCACTCGCCTAGGCCCTCTCCTCTCGCCTGGGCCCCTCTCACCGGGCTGAGCCCTTTCTTCCTCTCGCTTGGTCTTCTCTCGCCACGAAGCCTCTCTACTGCACCCCCTCGACTCGCTAGGCCCTCTCCTCTCGCCTGGGCCCCTCTCCTCTCGCCACGAGGCTTCTCTACTGCATCCCCTCGACTCGCCTAGGCCCTCTCCTCTCGCCTGGGCCCCTCTAGCCGGGCCGCGAGCCCGAGGTTGTACAGTGCTGGTATGGTCGCACATGTTGGAATACTCTGACATGTTTTATTTAAGCCAAGATCCCCGACGCCTGATTTTCTGGATAGCGGGCTCCGTTGCCATTCAGATTAAGCAATTTTGGCGGCTCAAATTTTTAAGTGCGGCAATGATCGGGTTGCAGCGTCGTCGCCTCTACGCAGGATCCCCGAAATGGGGAAGTGGTGGCGATTTTGTCACCTGAGCGCGTAGTTATGTCGCAGCTTTTACTGTATCCTTGGAAGATTTTCCCGAAGCAAGCTTTCGTTGGCATATCCATTAGGACGAAATTGACGAAATGAAAACATTGGGTTAAGTTTAAAATGAGCTGAAAATACGCGATCTGAGGGGACAAAACGATCTCTAACGGGTTCACCCAATTCGCCAGTGGATGGACAGCTCCGAGAGCTTTCCGAAATGGTATTGTTCGTGAATATCAGACAGTCTGATCAAAAGTTATGGCTGTTTGAAGTCACATCCGTTTTGTTAATTCCGAAAATTCCGCCCAGTCCGTGTGGCAGTACCCTCGGGTCAACGTTCGTAGAGAGAGCGCGTTCGTCGGAGGTAACAATAGGCGTTCATGCAGCCGAGCAGCAAAAAAGGGTGCAACACGAGGACTTCCCAGGAGGTCATCCATCCAAGTACTACTCTCTCCCAAGCACGATTAACTATAGAATTCTGATGGGATGCGGTGCTCTAGTGCTCTTATGGTCGCACACGTTGGAATACTCTAGCACATTTTATTTAAGCCAAGAGCCCCGATGCCCGATTTTCTGGATTGCGAGCTCCGTTGTCATTCAGATTAAGCAATTTTGGTGGCTCAAATTTTTACGCGCCATAACAATCGGGTCTCCGCGACGCCTCCTCTATGCGGGATCCCCAAAATGGGGAATTGGTGGCGATTTTGCCGCCTGAGCGTGTAGTTATGTTGCGGCCTTTACTATATCCTTGGAACTTTTTCCCGAAGCAAGCTTTCGTTGGCAAATACATTAGGGCGAAATTGACGAAATGAAAACACTGGGATAACTTTAAAACGGAGCTGAATATACGTGATTTGAGGGCATAAAATGAGCTCGAACAGGTTTACCCAGTTCGCCAGTGCATGGACAGGTCCGAGAGCTTTCCGAAATGGTATTTTGCGCAAAAATAAGACAGTCTAATCAAAAGTTATGTCCCTTTGATTGCCATGCATTTGGAAACTAAGTCACATCTATCTTTTGGTTTCATGCCCGTCGCCTGCGCATGATGTTAAGGCTACGCGTCTGTTCTATTGATTCAAAAAATTCTGCCCAGTCCGCGTGGGCGGTACCCTCGGGCCTGCGTTCGTAGAGAGAACGGATTTGAGGGAGGAAAAAATGGGCGTTCATATAGTCGAGCGGCAAAAAATGGGTGAAACACGAGGACTTCCCAGGAGATCACCCATCCCAGTACTACTCTTGCCAAGGCATGATTAACTACGGAGTTCTGATGGGATTCAGTGCTCTAGTGCTGGTATGGTCGTATATATTGGAATACTCTGGCACATTTTATTTAAGCCAAGATCCTCGATGCTCGATTTTATGGATTGCGGGCTCCGTTGCCATTCAGATTAAGCAATTTTGGCGGCTCATATTTTTACGCACGGCAACGATCGGGTCGCCGCGTCGCCGCCTCTATGCGGGATCCTCGAAATGGCAAAATGGTCGTGATTTTGCCGCTTGAGCGCGCAGTTAAGTCGCGGACTTTACTCTATTCTTGGAAGTTTATCCTGATGCAAGCTTTCGCTTGCATATTCATTAGGACAAAATTGACGAAACGAAAACACTGGAACAACATTAAAACAGAGCTGAAAATACGTGATCTGACGGCACAAAACAAGCTCGAATGGGTTCACCCAGTACGCCAATGGATGGATTGCTCCGAGAGCTTTCCGAAATGGTATTGTGCGCTAAAATCAGACGGTCTGATCAAAAGTTATGGCTGTTTGAAGTACCTTGCATTTTTAAATTAAGTCACGTCTTTCATTTGATTTCATGTGTGTGGCCTGCGCAGGATGTTATGGCCACGCGTCTGTTTTGTTGATTTCAAAAATTCTGCCCAGTCCGCATTGGCGGTACACTCTGGCCCGTATTCGTAGAGAGAGCGCATTCGCTGGATGTAAAAATTGGTGTTTATGCAGCCGAGCGGCAAAAAATGGGTACAACACGAGGACTTCCCAGGAGGTCACCCTTCCCAGTACTACTCTCGCCCAAGCTCGATTAACTGTGTAGTTCTGATGGGATCCGGTGCTCTAGTGCTGGTATGTTCACACATGTTGGAATACTCCGACACATTTTATTTAAGCCAAGATCCCCGACGCCCGATTTTCTGGATTGCGGGCTCCATTGCAATTCAGATTAAGCAATTTTGGCGGCATAAATTTTTACACGGGGCAACAATCCGGTCGCCACACTACCGCCTCTACGCGGGATCCCCGAAATTGGGAAGTGGTGGCGATTTTGCCGCCTGAGCGCGCAGTTATTTTGCAGATTTTATTGTATCCTTTGAAGTTTTTCCCGAAGTAAGCTTTCGCTGGCATATCAATTAGGATGGAATTGACGAAATGAAAACACTGGGATAACTTTAAAACAAAGCTGAAAAAACGCAATCTGAGGGCACAAAACGAGCTCAAACGGGTTCACCATGCTCAACCGTGGATGGAGAGCTCCGAGAGCTTTCCAAAATGGTATTGTCCGTAAAAATCAGACAGTTTGATCAAAAGTTATGGCCTTTTGAAGTGTCATGCATTTGGAAACTAAGTCACATCTTTCTTTTGATTTCATGTCCGTCTCCTGCGTACGATGTTAAGGCAACGCGTCCGTTCTATTGATTCTGAAAATTTCACCCAGTCTGCGTGGGCGGTACCCTCGGGCCCGCATTCGTAGAGAGAGTGTGTTCTCTAGAGGTAAAAATGGGCGTTCATGCACCCGAGCGGCAAAAAAAGGGTGCAACACGAGGACTTTCCAAGAGGTCACCCATCCCAGTACTACTCTCGCCCAAGCATGCTTAACTGCAGAGTTCTGATGGGATCCAGTGCTCTAGTGCTGGTATGGTCGCACACGTAGGAAAAATCCGACACATTTTTTTAAGCCAAGATCCCCGACGCCTAATTTTCTGGATTGCGGGCTCCATTGCCAATCAGATTAAGCAATTTTAACGTCTCAAAATTTTATGCGCGACATCGATCGGTTTGTCGTGCTGACGCCTCTATGCGGGATCCCCGAAATGGGGAAGTGGTGGAAATTTTGCCGCCTGAGCACATAGTTATGTCGCGGCCTTTACTGTATCCTTGGAAGTTTTTCCCGAAGCAAGCTTTCGCTGGCATATCCATTAGGACGAAATTGATGATATGAAAAAACTGGGATAACTTTAAAATGGAGCTGAATATACGTGATGTGAGGGCACAAAATGAGTTGGAACCGGTTCACCCAGTTCACAAGTGGATGGACAGCTCCGAGAGCTTTCCGAAATGTTTTTGTGCGCGAAAATCACACGGTCTAATAAAAAGTTATGGCTGTTTGATGTGTCTTGCATTTGGAAACTAAGTCACGTTTATCTTTTGATTTTGTGCTCGTTGCCTGTGCAGGATGTTAAGTCCATGCATCTGTTATGTTGATTCCGAAAATTCCGCCCAGTCTGCGTGGGCGGTACCCTCGAGCCAGTATTCATAGAGAGAGTGCGTTTGCCGGAGGTAAAAATGGGCGTTCACGCAGCCGAGCGGCCAAAAATGGGTGCAACACGAGGACTTCACAGGAGGTCACCCATCCCAGTATTACTCTCTCCCAAGCTCGATTAACTGCGGAGTACTGATGGTATCCGGTGTTCTAGTGCTGGTATGGTCGCACACGTTGGACTACTCCGACACATTTTATTTAAGCCAAGATCCCGGACGCCCAATTTTCTGGATTGCGGGCTCCGTTTCCAATCGGATAAAGCAATTTTTGCAGCTCAAAATTTACGCACGACAGTGATCGGATCGCCGCACTACCGCCTGTACGCGGGATCCCCGAAATGGGGATGTGGTGGCAATTTTTCCTCCTGAGGGCGTAGTTATATCGCGGCCTTTACTGTATCCTTGGAAGTTTTTCCTGAATCAAGCTTTCGCTGGCATATCCATTAGGACGGAATTGACGAAATGAAAACACTTAGATAACTTTAAAATGGAGCTGAATATACGTGATCTAAGGGCACAAAACGAGCTCGAACCGGTTCACCCAGTTCGCCAGTGGATTGAGAGCTCCGAGAGCTTTCCGAAATGTTATTGTGCGAGAAAAACACACGGTCTGATCAAAAGTTATGGCCGTTTGAAGTGTCTTGAATTTGGAAACTAAGTCACGTCTATCTTTTGATTTCATTCCCGTTGCCTGCATAGGATGTTAAGGCCACGTGTATGTTCTGTTGATTCCGAAAATTCCGCCCAGTTCGCGTGGGCGGTACCCTCGCACCCGCGTTCGTAGAAATAGCACGTTCGCCGGAAGAAAAAATGGGCATTCATGCAGCCGAGCGGCAAAAAATGGGTGCAACACGAGGACTTACCAAGAGGTCACCCAAACAAGTACTACTCTCGCCAAGGCACGATTAACTGCGAAGTTCTGATTGGATTCGGTGCTCTAGTGCTAGTATGGTCGCATATGTTGGAATACTCCGACACATTTTATTTAAGCTAAGATCCCCGACGCTTGATTTTCTTGATTGCGGGCTCTGTTGCCATTCAAATTAAGCAATTTTTGCTGCTCAAATTTTTACGCGCGGCAATGATCGGGTCGCCGCGACGCCGCCTCTACGCGGGATCCTTGAAATGGGGAAGTGGTGGCAATTTTTTTGCATGAGCGCGCAGTTATTTCACGACCTTTACTGTATCCTTGGAAGTTTTTCCCAAAGAAAGCTTTCGCTGGCATATCCATTAGGACGAAATTGACGAAATGAAAATACTTGGATAAATTTAAAATGGAGCTAAAAATATGCGATTTGAGGGCACAAAACGACCTCAAATGGGTTCACACAGTTCTCTAGTAGATGGATAGCTCCGAGAGCTTTCTGAAATGGTATTGTGTGCGAAAATCAAACAGTCTGATCAAAAGTTATGGCCGTTTCAAGTGTCTTGTATTTGGAAACTAAGTCACGTCTTTCTTTTGATTTCATGCCCATCGCATGCGCAAGATGTTAAGGCCACGAGTCCATTCTCTTGATTCCGAAAATTCTGCCCAGTCCGCGTGGGCAGTACCCTCGGGCTTGCGTTTGTAGAGAGAGCCCGTTCGCTAGAGGTAAAAATGGGCGTTCATGCAACAGAGCGGCAAAAAATGGGTACAACACGAGGACTTCCCAGGAGGTCACCCATTCTTATACTATTCTCGCCCAAGCATGATAATCTGCAGAGTTCTAAAGGGATTCGGTGCTCTAGAGCTCGTATGGTCGCACACGTTGGAGTACTCCGGCACATTATATTTAAGCCAAGATCTCCGATGCCCGATTTTCTGGATTGCGCGCTCCGTTGCCATTCAGATTAAGCAATTTTGGCGGCTCAAATTTTTAAGCCCGTCAACGATCGGGTCTCCACGCCGCTGCCTCTACACGGGATCCCCAAAATGGGGAAGTGGTGGAGATTTTGTCGCCTGAGCGCAAAGTTATGTCGCGACCTTTATTATATCCATGGAAGTTTTCCCGAAGCAAGCTTTCGCTGGCATATCCTTTAGGACAAAATTGATGAAATGAAAACACTGGGATAACTTTAAAACGGAGCTAAAAATACGCAATTTGAGGGCACAAAACGAGCTCGAATGGGTTCACCCAATTTGCTAGTGGATGGACAGCTTAGAAAGCTTTCTGAAATGGTATTTTGCGCGAAAATAATACGGTCTGATCAAAAGTTATGTGCGTTTGAAGTGTATTGCATTTGGAAACTAAATCACGTCTATCTTTTGGTTTCATGCCTGTAACTTGCGCAGGATGTTATGGCCATGCGTCCATTCTGTTGATTCCAAAAATTCTTCCCAGTCCGCGTGGGAGTTACCCTCGGGCCCGCATTCGTAGAGAGAGCGCGTTCGCTGGAGGTAAAAATGGGTGTTCATGCAGCCAAGCGACAAAAAATCGGTGTAACACAAGGAATTCCCAGGAGGTCACCAATCCCAATACTACTCTCGCCCAAGCACGCTTAACTACGGAGTTTTTATGGGATCTAGTGCTCTAGTGCTGGTAAGGTCGCACACGTTGGAATACTTTGACATGTTTTATTTAAGCCAAGATCCCCGATGTCCGATTTTCTACATAGCGGGCTCTGTTTCCATTCGGATTAAGCAATTTTGGCGGCTCAAATTTTTACGTGCGGCAACGGTCGGTTCGCCGCTCCGCTACCTATACGCGGGATCCCCTAAATGGGGAAGTGGTGGCGATTTTGCCGCCTGAGCGCGCAGTTATGTCGCGGCCTTTACTGTATCCTTGGAAGTTTTTCATGAAGCAAGCTTTCGCTGGCAAATCCATTATTACGAAATTTACAAAATGAAACAACTGGGTTAACTTAAAATGGAGCTGAAAATACATGATCTGAGGGCACAAAATGAACTCAAACGGGTTCACCCAGTTCGCTAGTGGATGGACAGCTCCGAGAGCTTTCCGAAATGGCATTATCCGTGAAAATAAGACGGTCTGATCAAAAGTTATGGCCATTTGAAGTCCCTTGCATTTGTAAACTAAGTCACGTCTTTCTTTTAATTTCATGCTTGTCGCCTGCGCAGGATGTTAAGGCCACACACGCGTTCTGTTGATTCCGAAAATTCCACCCAGTCCGCGTGGACGGTACCCTCGGGCCCGCGTTCGAAGAGACAGTGTGCTTGCCGGAGGTAAAAATTTGCGTTCATGTAGCCGAGCGGCAAAAAATAAGTGCAACACGAGGACTTCCCAGGAGGTCACCCATCCCAGTACTACTCTCGCCCAAGCTCGATTAATTGCGGAGTTCTGATTGTATCCGGTGCTCTAGTGCTAGTATGGTCGCACACGTTGGAATACTCCGACACATTTTATTTAAGCCAAGATCCCCGATGCCCGATTTTCTAGATTGCGAGCTCCGTTGCCATTCGGATTAAGCAATTTTGGCGGCTAAAATTTTTACAAGCGGTAACAATCGGGTGTAAGACCCCCCCTCCCGGAACACAAAACAAGGCACGAGTGGGGTGTTATGCCAAGAACAGTCGCCTTGCGGTAACACTAGCACTCGGGCTAGCCCGTACCACAAGACGTCTATCCTGCCAGCTACAACCAATATCAACACATAAATGCCAACCCAACAATAATATTATAAGAAAGTCAATCCACACTAAGCATAAGTACATAAGTACAATAAAAGAGAAGCTAAACAAGCTTCTACATAATCAGAGTACGTAAATAGAATTGCCTCAAAAGGGCTACAACAAAATCTCTCTCACTCACATCTGTAACTGATGGTAGCGACGGTACCGTCCCCTCAAACACTGTCGTCCTTTCCTGGCTGTCCAGCTGCACAGCCTGCTGCTCCACCTACGGGGCTTCCTCCTAAAAAGGAAGACGTAGAAATCGTTAGTCATAAAGACTAAGTTGCTTCACGTCCGCTCCCCCGGCGACTCCTCGGCACCGGGCGGAGAAGGGAACAGGTACAATATATAAAACAGTAGTACAAACAGGTGAAGTAAGTATACATATCCTAAGTAGCAATAACAGTAGTGTATAAATGAACAAGCTCTTATTCTATAATTTATAGCAGCAAGATAGTATAATGTTATAACAGTAAGTAACTCAACTTATATGGATGCCCATACAAGCATATAAGGTGAGGGTCGTTTAGCAGTAAGTAACTCATCGTATAGGAGTGCCCATACAAACTTATACGATGAGGGTCTTGTGTATGTAATGGAGTGCAATGCTATGTATGCAATGAAATGACACACCCATGATCAAGCACATGCAATCGCTATGTCGACATAGACTTATAGTTCCCACTATTCGAGCAGGTAGCTAACCTCTCAGGCGTCATCCGTCAAGGCCAAACGGTGACAGTAGAGCGGGCATCTCCACTACTAGGCTGGTCTCCACACAACCTGGCGTAGGCCTCCGTACGCCTCAACGATAAGAACACAACAGCGGAGCTCACATGCGTACTATGGCTCAGCGGGTTCTCTTGGGTAAATGAGCACCACGATCCTAGCCCCAAACTGGCCTATGCGTGACACAGAAGGAGCCTCGGAAGTGAGCACGAGGACCAAGCCCAACCGTTCACTTGGCACGGAAGAAGCCTCGGGACGTGAACACCGAGGACCAAGCCCAACCGTCCAAGGTCTAGCTGTCAACTCCCATCGGTGTGACGATTGGCGAGCCGGTAGACTTGTCATACTATCCTTAACCCGGCATTACGATACCATGTGTCGACTCACACCATATGCAACTCCACAATATCGTGGCATGGAAGGAGCCTCGAGACGTGAACACCGAGGACCAAGCCCAACCATCCATCACATATGAAAGGAGACTCGAGACGTGAGCACCGAGGACCAAGCCCAACCGTCCATCACATACGGAAGGAGCATCGGGACGTGAACACCGAGGACAAAGCCCAACCGTCCAACTTTACTCATCTCAACCTCCTTCCAACTAGTGACGGTCAACACCGCAATTGCTAACATCCACAATACTACCCGTAGGGAGACGACACTCTAAGCATTGCATTACTAATTCCCTTCTATCCATTCAACATACATCATGGCCATAGTTAAAACATTCATACCTCCATCAATTTATAACTAGGCATTTATATCAGGCTCTTTCCTTCAATTTGGCTTATCCACAACTCGTTATACGAATTCAGATTTATAACCTCAACTTATCATATCACTATGATAATTATGTCAAAAGTGTTCACCCAAGCCTCGAGTTGGATTGTAACATTAAATTCCACCAAATCGCACTCCACATTAGACAGCCCAGAATATAGGTGCAGCCTTAATCCGGGCAGCAACTTCGACCAACGATTCCCATGGCTACATGAATCCGGGGAGTGCGTGTAACCACTCGTTGGAAAGATGATTTCAAGGGCTACGACTTTCGTGTCTGGTCGAAAGCCTAGATCTTGCCTGAACACCCCAGAAATTGGCCATGAAGATCGATGCGTGCAGAAATCAGATTTCTGTACGCATCTTAAGGCGAGATGAATGACATCCGTTCATCTTCCTCCTTACACCGATCTCTCAAAAACTCCTCCAGAAATTCATCCACCCTTATTCACCCTTACGAAGCCATATTTCTCCACGAATCCCTCTCTCATCTTCACTTTGAAAGATGAAGAGGTTGAAGAAGACTAAAGCTTAGAAAACAAACCTAGGAATGGCTTTCCCTAGGAAATCATCTCCTCACCATCAAGACTCTATGGAGTCGATATCTCTCCTAGAATATAACTACAGATCTAGCACCAAGGGAGAGGGGAGGAAGCTCACCTCATTTCCAGCGGTACCACCATTTCGGGCATGGATCTAGTCGTCCTTCTTTGCGGCATCTCTTGCTTGGTGTAGTCGTTCTTAACGGCAAAGGAGGAGAGAGAGAGAGAGAAAGCTGCCTCTAGGAGCTCCGGCGGTTTCCTCGGCTCTGTCGGTTTTGCGAGGTCCGTGATGACCGCAAGATCGATCGGCAAGGATGGCTAGGGTTTGGCTTTATCGTCTCTTATAAACTGATGCATTAGGTTAAATCCTTCTGCCACATGTCAATGCCCCATTGGACCGCCCATAATGGGTCAAATTGAAGTGACCCAGTCCAAGGAATCATCCAGCACGAATACCGAAGTCCGGTTCGGTCCGCCTGTACAAGCCGTCAAATCTGCCTGTGCAAATAAAACTCCCAAGCCAAATTCGACGGGAATCGACTGTCATTCTAAACGATCGGCGAGAATCATCTGGCATTCTCGACGAATTCGTCGGGTATCAACTATGATACCTGGCGAATTTCACTTAGACAACTTATCGGAAATCTTGGCGTTGAGTGCGTTGAGTATCAGTCAACGATACTCAATGATCGTTGGGTATCACTGGCATTCTCGACGATCGGCAAGAATCGCCGGGCATTCTCGACGATTTTCCCTTAACCCAATTCTCAATCTGCAGTTCTGGATCAGGCGGGTATCGACCATCGATACCCGTCGAATCGACGAGTATCATTCCCGATACCGTCGATCGGCGTGCATTAACTTCCTTTCTCGTCGATTTTATCGGATATCACTCAACCCATCACTCTAATCAACATAATTGACACCTTTTGCCAGTGCGCCCCGAGCCCGAGTCAAGTCTCTTGACTCAAAACTCGTGCGAGGGGCCTAGCGCGAATTGGGACGTTACAAATCATATAAACAAAATAAAAGATTTCGTCCCCGAAATCAGGCTGAGGATATGGGGAGTAAAGCATACAAAAATAACATATGCTTTTAAATAAAATTACCTGAAGGAAACAGCTCCGGGTAGCGTCTTTGCATCAAATCCATTGGCTCCCAAGTAAATTCTTCCTTCCCATTATTAGACCATAGCACTTTTACCAGGGAACACTTTTGCGGCGCAAGGTTCTTATCTCATTATAAACGATCCGCACCGGCTCCAGTCGCATAGATCTGTCAGACGCCACCGTACCATCAGTTGTGGGGATGTATTTTTCGGGCTGCAATAGCGCCTTCCGAAGCGACAATACATGGAACACATCGTGGAGATTCTCTAGTTCTGGTGGCAACTCCAACCGGTAGGCCAACGGGCCAATCCTTTCTACTATGACATAAGGTCCAACGTACCTTGGGCTGAGCTTCTTCATACCTCGTACTCGTGATACTCCATGCATCGGTCGGATTTTCAGAAACACCTTGTCCCCCACTTAAAATTCCACCATCCGGTGTTTAGCGTTATAATACTTCGCCTTCCGACTTTGAGCCTCTAACATACGATCCCGTATCAACCTAACCACCGCATTCGTGTCATCTATATTTTCAACACTCAAAGTATTCGGGTCTTCATCATGCACCCAAGACAAGGGGGTTCTACACCTCCTTCCATATAGGGCTTCATGAGGTGCCATGCCAATGCTAGCTTGATGGCTGTTGTTTTGAGAATTCCACTAAGGGCAAGAGTCATTCCTGAGAGGTCTAAGTTGTTAGCCTAAATCACCTAGAGGGGGGTGAATAGGTGAAATGCGTGTCAAATGCGGAAATAAAAACTAACACAGCACACATCAAGCAATCACAGACGACAAGAGATTTATAGTGGTTTCCCAACCTTGGGTACGTCCACTTTCCTCACCGATCTAACAAATCACTAGACTCGGCTACTCCACTATCTCGGATTGAAAACAATCCTACACCTCGGAACCACGTTCCTACAAAACTCGATCCAACTGGATCTACAAAACTCGGAAGAAAGATCTTCCTACAAATCTCGGAGAAAAACTCCTACAAAGAAATTTTGGTTTGAGAATAAAAAATCAAAACAACAATCTCAGATCTGGATCTTTGACAGTCTTCTTCTTTAGGAACTTCGGCTTGATCAGAAACGGTTGAAGATGACTTGAGAGAGATCCACAAATCTGAAAACTAGAACCACCTCGATCAAGAAGTTAGGTCTGAAATCTTTGAGGCTTGGTGAGATCGAGTGATTCGCTTTTGTCTGGATCGCTGGAGAATTAGTCGTTGAAGACGGAGATCGGCGATCCAGAGTTTCTTCCGATGAACAACGATGGCGGCGGCGGCGTGAGAATTAGGGTTCACGGAATTTTCTCTTTCTTAAAAAGAATATCTCTGTAATCTTGTTATTTAGTCAATTCTGAAATGACCTATTTATAGGTGGACTCCAACGGTCATAATCTTAATTAAGGATGACACGTGGACCAATCAGAATTGACGGATTTAAAATACTTATGGCGAATTCGAACTTAGAAAAATTCTGGAATAGAGAACAGCTATACTCGAGTAAGAGAAGATATACTCGAGTATGGGAATTCAGATACTCGAGTGACAAAGAGGATTATACTCGAGTATGAGAGGAGAACTTTACTGAGTGAAAGATGAACTACTCGAGTATCAGAAGAGATATACTCGAGTATCAGAAAAGATATACTCGAGTATCAGCAAAGATATACTCGAGTGAAAGGAGAATTACTCGAGTATCAGAATACTTACTCGAGTATTAAGATCAACTACTCGAGTATCAGAATACTTACTCGAGTATTAAAATCAACTACTCGAGTATCAGAATACTTACTCGAGTATTAAAATCAACTACTCGAGTATCAGAATACTTACTCGAGTATTAAAATCAACTACTCGAGTATCGAATGATTTACTCGAGTATGAAAATCAACTACTCGAGTATCGAATGATTTACTCGAGTATGAAAATCAATTACTCGAGTATAGAAACACTTACTCGAGTATGACTACTTGAACTTGCAGAGAAGAGAAGAAATGGAGCTACTCGAGTATGATACATGATTTACTCGAGTGATTAAGTTACTTACTCGAGTATGAAAAGAACTTACTCGAGTGATTAACTAACTACTCGAGTATAGATTTATCTACACGAGTATTCAGAGCCTACTCGTGTAAGTCTAACTGATTACTCGAGTATGTCTAACTAGCTACTCGAGTATGTCTAACTAGCTACTCGAGTATTAAGTCTGATACTCGAGTATAAAAAGGGGTTACTCGAGTATTTTGGACTTAGGAATATTTTACTGAGGAAATTAGCTCCAATGCTTCTGTCCATCAATCCAAGTGCATGAATGCGAAGTGTATCCCAATAGAGAGGCTATACATGGGCCAACACTTTGGATCACACAATGAGGAATTACATTGCATGGTCCTGTGTTTGGTGACCCATTATAGACTGACATTGGTCTACACTTGGCAATTAGAACCTACACACATACAACTCAAACACCACATCAAATACATCTTAATTCATCTTAGTTCAAGGTCTGACTTCCTACAAATCTGAGGTATTGTGGAGACAAGCCCAACAATTCCCACGGCTCTCCCCTATCTATCACACACAACCTCAACAGATCCTTCAATGTTTGGATGGTCCGCTCAGACTGCCCGTCCGTCTGAAAATGAAATGCGGTGCTGATGGTAAGACGCGAGCCCAAATACGCCTGCACCACCTTCCACTCCTTGGAGGTAAAGCGACCATCACGGTCCGAAACTATCGTCTTAGGTACGCCGTGATACTGTACAAACTGCTCCACGAAAAGGCGTACTAAGACATCCACATGAGCCTCCTTCTTCATAGGAATGAACCGGGCAACTTTTGTCAGGCGATCGACAATCACCCACACCGAATCATTTCCTGAGCAGGAGCAAGGTAGCCCATGTACGAAGTCCATGGAAATATCGTCGAACTTCCACTCGGGGATTGGCAACGACTGCAACAGGCCACCGGGACTCTTGCACTCCGCCTTCACTCTTTGGAAGGCTTCACAATACGTGACAAAGTACCAGACATCCTTCTTCATTCCTGGCCAACACATCGTCTTCCGTAGGCCGGCGTACATCTTTGAAATTCCTTGGTGCACGGAATATTGAGAGCAATGTGCTTCTCTCAAGATATCCTCCCGGATTCTGCCACCTTTAGGGATGTAGAGCAGGCCGCGAAAGTAAACGAGGCCGTCCTTTAGCGTGTACTCGTCTGTAGTCCCGTCTTCAATTAACTTTATTGTCGGGGCCAAAGCCACATCCAATCTTTTCTCCCCTCAAATCCGGTCCCAGATATCAAAAACTATGCTCATACTGGACAAGTACTCCGTATATTCCGCCGAAGAAGCCTTGAATATTAAAGTAATGTCAATCTCCTCAAACATCTGTTCCAACTCCATGCTCATCAACCGCGACTCTCGGCTCGAGCCAGGTACTTTCCTACTCAACGCATCGGCTACTGAGTTCGCTTTTCCGGGGTGGTAGTTCAAGGTGAACTCATAGTCGCATAGAAACTCTAACCACCGCCGTTGTCTTAAGTTCAATTCCTTCTGGGTATGGACGTACTTCAAGTTTTTATGATCCGAGAAGATTTCGCAGTGGTGCCGTATAGATAATGCCTTCATACCTTCAAGTCGAACACCACTGCTCCTTGCTCCAAATCATGCACCGGGTAATTGATTTCATGCTTCTTCAATTGCCTTGAAGCATATGCAATTACATGCCCGTGCTGTATCAACACCGCTCCCAACCCCTGATAAGACGCGTCCGTGTAAACTTGGAATCTTTCCTTCCCAGACGGAAGGACAAGGATGGGGGTGGAGGTAAGTCTATCCTTCAATTCCTGGAATGCCACTTCACATTGGGGTGTCCACTCAAATGGCACTCCTTTCTTTGTCAAAGAAGTAAGAGGGAGGGCAATCGTGGAGAATCCTTTTACGAACTTGCAGTAGTATCCGGCAAGTCAAAGAAAACTCCTCACATCTGCACTGACTTCAAGGGCGACCACTCCTTCATGGCACGCACCTTGGTCGGATCCACAGCTAGTCCAGCCCCACTGATTACGTGTCCCAAGAAAGCCACTTCCCTGAGCAAGAATTCACACTTGCTAAACTTGGCGAACAGGGCGTGCTCTTTTAACTTTTCCAGAACAAAGGCCAGATGCTCGGCATGCTCTTCCTCCGTCTTAGAGTAAACTAAGATGTCGTCAATGAACACAATGACGAAGACGTCTAGATTGGGCTCAAACACTATATTCATCAAACTCATGAAAGCTGATGGGGCATTTGTGAGCCCAAACAGCATCACTATGAACTCATATAAGCCATACCTTGAGCTGAAAGCTGTTTTTTAAATATCATCCTCTTGTATTCTTAATTGGTAATACCCCCAGCGCAAATCTAGCTTGGAGAACCAATGCACTCCCACCAGTTGGTCGAACAACTCATCGATCCGAGGTAACGGATATGTGTTCCGTACTGTCAGTCGGTTAAGTTCCCGATACTCTATACATAAACGCAAGGTTCCATCCTTCTTCTTAACGAATAGAATAGGGGCTCCCCAAGGTGATGAGCTGGGGCAAACAAACCCTGATTCTACCAACTCCTGCAGTTGAACTCTAAACTCTGCGAGTTATTTCGGGGCCATCCGATAAGGGGTCCTGGAGACAGGCTTAGCTCCTGATACAATCTTAATCTGAAAATCCACTTTCCTATGCGGGGGTAACCCTGGCAATTTCTCAGGAAATACCTCTAGGAAATCCCGTGCTACCCGCACATCCTTCACATCTACCTTCATCTCCTTTAGTTCGAAACATATCATGTAGACTTCATCCCCTCTCATATGCGCCTTCAAGGTCTGGATTGAGGATAACAATAATCGTGGTGCAAATTTTATATCTTGGAAGAACACATCAGTATCTCCATGTCTCAAATAGATTCGCATCTCCGCACAGTCGATCCTTGCATGGTGCCAATCCAGCCACGCCATGCCCAGAATGAGGTCGAATTCTGGTATTCTCAAAATTATGGCAGGGGTATCAAAGGTCTTTCCCCCAATGGTTATCTCCAACTCACACTACGCGGTTGCCGTCATCTCAGATTGTCTGGGAGGCGTACTCTTCGAGCAATACCAGAGGAATATTGCACTCCGTGCATGTCCTTGATGAAGTCTTCAGACACGAAAGAATGTGAGGCACCGGTGTCAAATAACGTATAAGCTGGTTTCCCGCCGACCATCACGGTGCCTAAGTGTCATTAATAATACTCAAGCTAGACGTCTAGTATATCTTAAGCCACTAGAGGATATTAATGAAAGTAGAATGGGTAATTCAAATAGTACCTGCAATCATCTCCTGAGGATTCCGCTCTTGAGTCATGTCCAAGGCATAAATTTGATCTCGAGTGGGTCCGGGGTTTCTTCCTCGTGGTCCACGTCCTCGACCACGCACATACCCTTATTCCCGAGAGGCTGCTGGAGGGAAAGCAAAAGGCGCATCTCCAAACAGTTGCGGATAGTAGCGTCGAATGTGGCCTGGTTGGTTGCATTCAAAGCACACCCATTCCTGCCTTCCGTTGTGTTGCTGAAATTTTTGAGGTGGAGGTAGTGCTGGCGGTTGCGGAACCGGGCGCTCCTCTCTAAAGTTCTGGGGGAAACGCCCGCCACCCCTCCGATATCCTCTTCCTCTTCTATTGTAAAACCTCCTTCTGTTTCTGGGGCCGGCTTCCATCACGCCCTCCGATGTCCTCTTACCACTTCCCAAGTGGTCCGCTTCCAATCTCTTCGCCATATCGATAATCTCTGCCAGACTAGAGTCTGCTATAAATAAAAGGGCTTGCCTTAGGGGATTTCGCAAGCCTTTGTAGAATCGTTTGGCGTACCCTCTATCATCCAACTCTTAGAATTCAGCGAATCTAGCCAAGTGCTGAAACTCCCGTTGGTACTCTGTCACCGGCATGGACCCTTGCTTTAGTGGCAAAAATCTCTCTTCAAGACCATCCCGAGCGGCCGAGGGGATTAAATGCTCTAAGACGGCTTCAGAGAATTCGCTCCAACTAATGTCCTTGTACACTCTTCCACGAAAAGTGGAGCCCATGAGGGACTTCAACCACCTTTTGGCATGCAGCTCTAAGAGTGTCACCACAAGGGTCACCGCCATATTGTTTGGGCATCTTATTCCTGCCAACAATTCTTATATAGTGTCGAGCCACTCTTCCATATGCACCGCCGACTCTGTCCCAATGTAAGCGGGAGGGGAGAGGGCTCGGAAAATTCTTGACCAACCTGATCCCGGACCCTGTTGTTGTACAGGTGCCTGCTGAGATTTGGACCTAAAGGCGTCCAAAATAGCTGTGAGCGTCTGCCCCAGCTCTGATTGTTGGAATTGTGTAGGTACGGACGGAGCAGGGGTGCCCCTCACTGGCTCAGCATGTGCTGGGATCTACACATAGGGTACAAACCTAAGGTTAGGTTTGCTAATTTATGGCCAAAGATGGACAACTTAGTGTGAATTACATATGGGCACACCACTGCTTCCGCTAAGTCAGTCTGTCCCCAAACTGACTAATCAAATGGGGGTGGCACCATTGTTAAGTGACTTTCTCCTTGGAGGATCGTAGCAAGCTGATACCATTTGTAAGACCCCCCTCTCGGAACACAAAACACGGCACAAGAGGGGTCTTATGCCCAGAAGAGCCGCCTTGCGGTAACACTAGCACTCGGGCTAGCCCGTACCACAAGATGCCTATCCTGCCGGCTACAACCAATATCAACACAAAAATGCCAACCCCACCATAATAATATAAGAAAGTCAATCCACACTAAGCATAAGTCCATAAGTACAACAAAAGAGAAGCTAAACAAGCTTCTACATAATCAGAGTATGTAAATAGAATTGCCCCAAAAGGGCTATAACAAAATCTCTCTCACTCACATCTGTAACTAACGGTAGCGACGGTAACGTCCCCTCAGGCCCTGTCGTCCTGGCCTGGCTGTCCAGCTGCACAGCCTACTGCTCCACCTACGGGGTTTCCTCCTAAAAAGGAAGACGTAGCAACCGTTTGTCATAAAGACTAAGTGGCTTAACATCCGCTCCCCCGGCAACTCCTCGGCACCGGGCGGAGAAGGGAACAGGTACAATATATAAAACAGTAGTACAAACAGGTGAAGTAAGTATAGATATCCTAAGTAGCAATAGCAGTAGTGTATAAATGAACAAGCTCTTATTCTACAATTTACAGCAGCAAGAGAGTATAAAGTTATAATAGTAAGTAACTCAACTTATATGGATGCCCATACAAGCATATAAGTTGAGGGTCGTTCAGTAGTAAGTAACTCATCGTATAGGAGTGCCCATACAAACTTATACGATGAGGGTCTTGTGTATGTAATGAAGTGCAATACTATGTATGCAATGCAATGACACACTCATGATCAAGCACATGCAATCGCTATGTCGACACAGACATATAGTTCCACCCAATCAGAGCAGGTAGCTAACCTCTCAGGCGTCATCCGTCATGGCCAAACGGTGACAGTAGAGCGGGCATCTCCACTACTAGGCTGGTATCCGCACTACCTGGCCTAGGCCTCCGTACGCCTCAACGCTAAGAACACAACAGCGGATCTCACATGCGTACTACGGCTCAGCAGGTTCTCTTAGGTAAATGAGCACCAAGATCCTAGCCCCGAACTGGCCTATGCGTGACACGGAAGGAGCCTAAGAAGTGAGCACGAGGACCAAGACCAACGGTTCACTTAGCATGAAAGGAGCCTCGGGACGTGAACACCGAGGACCAAGCAAAACCGTCCAAGGTCTAGCTGTCAACTCCCATCGGTGTGACGATTGGCGAGCCCGTAGACCTGCTACACTATCCTTATCCCGGGATTACGACATCACGTGTCGACTCACACCACATGCAACTCCACAATATCGTGGCATGGAAGGAGCCTCGAGACGTGAACACCGAGGACCAAGCCCAACCATCCATCACATACGGAAGGAGCCTTGATACGTGAACACAGAGGACCAAGCTCAACCGTCCATCACGTACGGAAGGAGCCTCGGGATGTGAACACCGAGGACCAAGCCCAACCGTCCAACTTTACTCATCTCAACCTCCTTCCAACTAGTGACGGTCAACACCGCACTTGCTAACATCCACAATGCTACCCGTAGGGAGACGACACTCTAAGCATTGTGTTTGGTATTGTATCCACAATGTACCTGATTTGAAGAAGCCCCTGAACAAGCTAAGGTTAATAGATAATGTATTTGATGATTTTCTATCAAGTTGTGCTTGCAGTTATTCCACGCTAAGTACACACCAATGTCAGGGTGCAGTGGGTCAATATACACGGGTCTGCGCAACATAATCCTTCGTTGAGCAGATCAGTGTGTTGGCCTACGTGTACTCTCTCTATTGGAGTGTACTTACTTTCAAGCACAGGGTCGAGATAGAGCAAGAGCTGAAGAGGAGCAAGGATGGGTCAAAGAACAGCTCGCGGGAAGATAGACGAAAATTTGTCTAAGTAAGATTCAACGAGAATCACTAAGTGATTCTCGCCGATTCGACGAGAATCACTAGTGATTCTCGTCGAATCGTCGAGAATCACTAACCAATTCTCGCCGAATGCTTCCGGCTGTCTCAGTGCCATCCAGAATTCTGCTAAGGCAGAATCGGCGAGAATCACCAAGTGATTCTCGTCGATTCGTCGAGAATGAATTTTGATTCTCGCCGATTCACTCCGGATGGCTTGCTTTATAGCTAGAAATCCTTTAAGTAGAATTCGACAGGAATTATTAGTGATTCTCGACGATTCGTCGAGAATCACCAATGATTCCCGCCGAATTTGCCTTAGGCGATTTTCATTGGCGCGCTGGACCGGACCAAATGTACAGGCGTTGTTTTGAACTGGATTTAGGGCTACTTTTGGTGGGGCCCACAACGGTCATAAAGGATGACCTACAGTATATATAATCGTGTATTTTGAACAGTAAAGACAATCCATACATACAAAAAGAAAGCGCTGCCAGATTTGACCTAGCGTATCACGTATTCTCTTTCGCCTCCGTCTCCGCGCATAAAGTTGTCGCTGCCGCCGATCGTGGATTCTTCCTGATCTCCCGATGACAGAAGCTTAGCCAAGCAACGCGTCTCATGTGTTTATCTTGAGATCCTTTGTCTCTTGATTTTTTGAACGGGAATATCTTGCCCTTCCGAATCGATTGAGACGATCGATCCAAGTAAGACCGTTGGTAGACCTTGCTAGCTTTGATAGAAAGGTTGGATCTCGAAAGAATCATTGTCGCAATCTGTGCCGCCGCCGATCTTGAAAGAATCGCCGCTGCAATCTTTGCCACCGCCGATCTCGAGGAGATCCTTTCCAAGTGAGAGCTAAGGTCGTGGACTCTTCGTCTTCTTCAATAACGCGTCATCGAACGAAGAGGGACACCTATCGCTCTAAAAGTAGTTTGTATTTTATACTTTCCATTTTTACTTTTGTTTTAAAGGAACGTTGGTTCCTCATTGTATGGGTTAGGTTCAACCCGTGGTGGAGGAGTGGTGACTCCTTCGATTGGAAGGGTTCCTTCTATTAGTGTGAGGATTGGATTTCAATCCGTTTGGTGAAGTGACCGAGTCGTCCCTTGTTGGGAGATTTGTCGAAGGGGGAAAGTGGACGTACCCAAATCGGGGAACCACTATAACTGCATGTGTCTTTCTGTGCTTTGTTTGTTTTCTTTTTATTGTGTAGGTAAAATTTTAATTCCGCAAAAAGACTGCGCATCACCTATTCCCCCCTAGGTTAAGTTAGTTGGCACTAGTGTTACTTTCAAATGGTATCAAAGGGAGGTTGCTCATCAAAAAGGTTAACACCTTGAGTAAGTTCGTGCCACTAGTGTCAAGAAGAAGGCAGATATCTACTATGGACGGAATCAAGTACTCAGGCAAGATCCCAGTGTGCACCAGGCAAAACTTTCCTATCTGAAAGGAAAGGATTAGATTTTACATGGAAGCAGTCGACCATTGACTCTTCATGATCATGGAGGAGGGACCTTATATTCCCACTAAGGCCTCCACCATTGATCCTACCAAAATGGTTCCAAAGAAGCTTTCTGAAATGGACAAGGACAAGATGGTGCTTGTCGGACTTGACGAGAAAGCACAGAACATTCTAGTCAGCGCAGTCGATGACTCCATGATGCAGAACTTCTGTAACTACAGGACAGCCAAGGATATCTGGCACAGCCTGATTATTCTGATGGAGGGCACAGATGAAGTGAGGGATGATCGGAGATCCCTCCTGAACCAGAAATATGAGGCCTTCAGGCAAGGGCCCAAGGAAGAGATCGGAGTTACCTTCGAGAATTTCCTCAAGATCGTCAATGCCCTAAAGGGATATGGAAGAGTGTTTACTGATGGTGAACTGAATGATAAATTCCTTCGGTCCCTTACTAAGGAATGGGACACGAAGATCTGCGCCATCCGAGAGTTTGGAAAATTAGCAGAAACTGATCCTCAGATACTATTTGGGAATCTTTTGTCCTATGAGCTTCAGCTGAACACGAGGAAAGCAGAAGAAGAAGTCGAGAAAGACGCAGCAAAAGAAAAGACTATGGCCCTAAAAGACATTCACTCCAGGAAAGGCAAGGGGGCTGCCTCATCCCGTTCATGGAAAAAGGATGAGGAAGAAGACTCCGAGCCATGCTCCTCCGGCTCAGAGCTGTCTGAAAAAGATTTCTCCCTCATCACCCGAGAATTCAAGAAGTTCCTCAAGTTGAGGAATCAAAGAAAGAGAGACGGCTCCTCCTCCAGAAATCAGAAGAAGAATTACTCTTCTGACAGGTATGCTTCAAAACCGAACAAGCATCGCTCTGCTGACATTATTTGTTTTGGATGCAATAAGCCAGGACATGTCGTGGCTGACTGCCAACAAGGCAAGAGAGAGAAGGGAAAGAGAGAGGAGCACAGGTCCTCTAGAGATAAAAAGAAGGAGAGAAGCTACATCGCAAAGAATCCAAAGACATTGAGTGAATCTGACACATCAGACACCAGTGATGATGAGGAATCCTACTTTGGGCTAATGGGTCGCTCTGACTCCAAAGGAGAATGCCCCCAATTTACAGAGAAGGTAAAAGATCATACCCCTCTCTCCAACTCAGACTCTGACCGTGAGTCTCAGGATGATGATCTCGAGGACAACCCTTCTGCCCGTGAAGAAGAGCTCCTCGACAAGTATGAGCTTCTGCTCAATACTTTCGAGGAGTGCCGCAAGAGATTGAAGGCTGAGAAAAAGGAAGTTAAATTCCTTAAGGGTGAGGGTGTCTCCCTAAGGGAAGAGATTACCAGCTTGATCTCTCTCCGACAAGAGCACCTGGACCTGACTTCTAAGCATTCAGAGTCTCTTAGGCTCCTTGATCTTAAGCAGGAAGAAATCAACAAGTTGGAAGAACAACTTGCGGCAGAAAGGAAGATTTTCAAGAGCTTCTCTATGCCAAAAACTGTTCTTCCACTGGTTGATACCTTCTCTGCTCAGGCCAAGGGAGCTGGCTTAGGGCATGTAGGGGTGTCTGGTGTCTCATCCAGGAGAAACAGGAACCAGAGAAAGAATAAGGCTGCTAAGAAGGCCTCTGCTGCTGAGAAGGGAAAGGCCCCACTCAGTCCTATTACATTCAGAAAGCCTAGCTTTCCCTACAACAAGCATGAATTTGAGTCAACATATGGTCATCACTTAAGGCCCTCAGTTGAAAAGCCTAAGAGAAGAAATGATGGTTGGACCATTCCCCGCAACTTCAGTGAGAGTGTCTTCAAGGCACCTTATGAGGAAATCTACGTGGAAAATTATGGTCACTTCTCTAGCGGCCATAATAGGAAGCAGGCACCAAAGGCCAAGCCTGTTACACTGAGAAACCAGGAGGTGAACGAAATCATGCGACTGATGTCATCATGTTGCCTCCACCTCCAGGTCCAAGGCCCCGGCAGGACCTTCCGTTCCAAGGGTGAAGCAGGTGCCTAGGAGAAAGTATAACAGATTTGACTGTTGGTGCTGTGGAAAAGTTGGTCACTTTGCCATGGATTGCTGGTTCAATCCGAGGAATAACGAGACTCCTCAAGTTGGCAATGCGAGGCTTACCTCTCGTAGGGCTAACCATCCAAGGGGGAGTATGCTAACGAGGAATCTAGGACCCAAGTTCGATTGGGTTCCTATGGGAAATTAATTCTTTTTTACAGGTATGTCCAAAGGCCACCAAAACTCCTATTTGGTACTTGGACAGTGGATGCTCCCGGCATATGACAGGGACAAGAAGCCTGCTGCGTGATTACTCTCACGTCGAGAATGGACCCAATGTCATCTTTGGGGGATCAGATCGAGGAGTCACTAGGGGTTACGGTATGATTTCCAACGGTATAATTTCTATCACCGACGTGGCTTATGTTGAAGGGATAAATCATAACCTGATCAGTGTAAGTCAGTTATGTGATAAAGGTAATGACATTAAGTTCTGCAAGGATAAATGCCTGATAATATTGTGTGCCTCTTCGGAGACGGTATTAACAGACATTAGGAGCAGAAACATCTTCTGTTTAGATTTTCTTAGTTTAGATTCATCTACCCCCCGTGTGCCTAGTAGCAACAGGCAGTGCATCTCTTTGTGAACAATGGCACAAGAGATTGACACATATTAATTTCAAGACAATTAGTATGTTATTTTCTAAAAACTTAGTAAGGGATGCTCCCATCATTAAGTGCATCAAAGATAGCCCCTGTCCTGCATGCCAGAAGGGAAAACAAACTCGGGCTACTTTTAAGGGCATTGCAGACAAAGACTACTCCAGATGTCTTTATCTTCTGCATATGGACTTGTTTGGTCCAGTGCAAGTTCATAGCTTGAGAGGCAAGTCCTATACGCTAGTGATTTTTGATGATCACTCTCGGTTTACCTGGGTGTTCTTCTTAAAACGGAAGTCAGATACGTTTGACATCTTCACAAGTTTTGTCAAGCAAATTCAGAACGAACATAACTGCTCGGTGGTCAAAATCAGAAGTGACCATGGAACAGAATTCGAGTCTGGGGCTATGACAGAATTTTGTGAAGAACATGGTATCTTTCATGAGTTTTCCTCCCCGCGTACTCCTCAGCAAAATGGAGTTGCGAAGAGGAGAAATAGAACTCTCATTGAAGCTTGCACGACAATGTTGAATGACGTTTCTCTCCCAGAATACTTCTGGGCAGAGGCTGTCAATACTGCTTGTCATGTACAAAACCGGGCCTTGATCAAGAAGAGTCATTGTAAGATGCCTTATGAGCTACTGAAAGCCATGAAACCAACCATGTCCTATCTAAGGATTTTTGGCTGCAAATGCTATATACTCAATAACGGGAAGTACCCGCGTACTAAATTTGATGAAAAATGCTTCGAAGGCATATTCATGGGCTATAGTAGCCATAGTCGGGCATATAGAGTTTTTAATAAGAAAACCCTAGTGGTAGAGGAATCCATTAATGTTGTATTTGATGATGGAAGCTTGCTTAACTGCAATTCTTTCAGTGGCATTCTTGAAGATGCAGGTGCAAGACTTGAAGAGCTAAGTCTCGATGAGACCGCTAAAGATGCAACTCCCAAGTACGTCAAGGTTTCCACCTCGACGTTAGCTGGAGAAGTTGACGAGCAGGATAGAGAAAATCTTTCGGAAGAGGGAGAAGCCCGAGAAGATATCCCAGCTCCAGATGCCAGAATCCTAGAGCTCCAACACGTGAGGGATCATCCTAGAGATCATATCATCGGAGATCCTCGTGACGGTGTCAGAACTCGAAGAGGTACAATTAACGAGATTTTGCACCTTTGTTTCCTGTCATAGGTTGAGCCAAAGAAGTTCGACTAGGCAAACAAAGATGCAGCATGGATATTGGCCATGCAAGATGAACTGCATCAATTTGAAAGATGCAACATATGGACGCTTATTCCCAGACCAAAGAACCAGAATGTGATCGGCACCAAGTGGATCTTCAGAAACAAACTGGATGAACATGGTGTCATCATAAAGAACAAGGCCGGGCTGGTGGCTCAAGGTTACAGACAGGAGGAGGGGATTGACTTCGACCAGACCTTTGCACTAGTGGCAAGGCTCGAGGCGATCAGATTTTTCCTGGCATATGCTTCGCACAAAGGATTCACTGTCTATCAAATGGTCGTGAAATCTGCATTCTTCAATGGAACCTGAAAGAGGAAGTATATGTCACACAACCCCCAGGTTTTGTTAATCCTACATTTCCCAATCATGTTTATTTTCTTAATAAAGCTTTATATGGCTTAAAACAAGCTCCTTGAGCTTGGTATGAGACTCTGTCTAGTTTTCTTCTTGAGAACAAGTTCTCTAGAGGAAAAATAGATAAGACATTGTTTCTTAAGGAATTCAAAGGCAAGTTTTGGCTGGTGCAAATCTATGTCGATGACATAATATTCGGGTCAACGAATAACAACCTTTGCAAAAAGTTTTCCAAACTTATGCTAGAGAAGTTTGAAATGAGTAGTATGGGAGAGCTTAAGTATTTCTTGGGACTTCAAGTGAAACAGTCTGAGGATTGGATTTTCATCTCTCAGACGAAGTTCACAAATGAACTCCTCAAGAAATTCGGAATGGAGGGTGCAACCTCTATGAGGACTCCAATGGGATCCACTGTGTCTCTGGACAAGGATGATAAAGGGAAACCTTTTGATGAAACCAAGTACAGAAGCATAATTGGATCCCTGCTCTATCTTACTGCTAGTAGACCGGATATTATGTTTTCCACATGCGTTTGTGCCAGATATCAGGTGAACACTAAGGAATCTCATTATATCTGCAAAGCGGATTCTTAGATACCTTAAAGGTACACCAAATCTTGGCTTGTGGCACCCAAGAAACAATGATGTCGAGCTGATAGGCTTTTCAGATGCTGACTTTGCAGGAAGAAGGGATGATAGGAAAAGCACTTCTGGGACGTGTCAATTCCTCGGAAGAAGGCTTATTTCATGGAAAAGTAAGAAGCAGAATTGTGTCGCAACCTCCACAGTTGAATCTGAGTACATCTCAGCAGGAAGCTGTTGCGCACAACTTCTATGGATCAGAAATCAGCTCAAAGATTATGACGTACAGTTCAGCGAAGTTCCAATGTATTACGACTCCTCAAGCGCAATAGCAATTACAAACAATCCAGTGTCGCACTACAGAACGAAGCATATTGAAGTGCGCTATCACATTATTCGGGAGCATGTGGAAAACAAAGATATATCTCTCTGCTATGTCCCCACAGACAAGCAGGTTGCAGATATCTTCACAAAGCCCCTAGACAAGGCCAAGTTCAGTCTTTTCAAAACTGAACTCGGCATGCTGAACTATGCAGAGTGAAGACTGTACAGCTCAAGGATCTTGGATCAAGGGGGAGCATCAGCAAGGAACTCAAGCTTGAGCACGGATGCAAGATCTGAGGGGGAGCATGTAGCTCCAAGTGAAGTCCCAGATTTGTAGAAGCCGAAAAGGGGGAGATTACCCTCTCGGTTAAGGCTAAGGTGGCTCCAAGTATAAAGTAATGCTCTCAAGGAATTAGTAATGAATTTATCTCTCAACTGGATTGTTCGTTTATGATTTTCATTCCCATATGTCCTATTCACCTTAGCTTGCAGGGTTTAGGCTTCTTCAAATAGGGGGAGATTGTTGGGTATTGTATCCACAATGTACCTGATTTGAAGAAGCCCCTTAACAAGCTAAGGTAAATAGATAATGTATTTGATGATTTTCTATCAAGTTGTGCTTGCAGTTATTCCACGCTAAGTACACACCAATGCCAGGGTGCAGTGGGTCAATATACACGGGTCTGCGCAACGTAATCCTTCATTGAGCAGATAAGTGTGTTGGCCTACGTGTGCTCTCTCTATTGGAGTGTACTTACTTTCAAGCACAGGGTTGAGATAGAGCAAGAGCTGAAGAGGAGGAAGGATGGGACAAAGACCAGCTCACGGGAAGATAGACGAAAATTCGTCTAAGTAAGATTCAACGAGAATCACTAAGTGATTCTCGCCGATTAGACGAGAATCACTCGTCACTAGTGATTCTCGTCGAATCGTCGAGAATCACTAGCCAATTCTCGCCGAATGCTTCCGGCTATCTCAGCGCCGTCCAGAATTCTGCTAAGGCAGAATCTGCGAGAATCACTAAGTGATTCTCGCCGAATCGTAGAGAATGACTTTTCATTCTCGCCGATTCGTCGAGAATGAATTGTGATTCTCGCCGATTCACTCCGGATGGCTTGCTTTTCAGCTAGAAATCCTCTAAGTAGAATTCGACGGGAATCATTAGTGATTCTCGGCGATTCGTCGAGAATCACCAATGATTCCCGCCGAATTTGCCTTAAGCGAATTTCGTTGGCGCGCTCGACCGGACCAAATATACAGGCGCTGTTTTGAACCGGATTTAGGGCTACTTTTGGTGGGTACACAACGGTCATAAAGGATGACCTACAGTATATATAATCGTGTATTTTGAATAGTAAATACAATCCATACATATGAAAAGAAAGCGCGGCCGGATTTGACCTAGCGTATCGCGTATTCTCTTCCGCCTCCGTCTCCGCGCATAAAGTTATTGCCGACGCCAATCGTGGATTCTTCCCGATCTCTCGGCGATAGAAGCTTAGCCAAGCAACACGTCTCACGTGTCTATCTTGAGATCCTTTGTCTCTTGATTTGTTAAACGGGAATACCTTCCCCTTTCGAATCGATTGAGACGATCGATCCAAGTAAGACCGTTGGTAGACCTTGCTAGCTTTGCTACGAAGGTTGGATCTCGATAGAATTGCTGCCGCAATCTGTGCCGCCGCCAATCTTGAAAGAATCGCAGCCGATATCTTTGCCGCCGCCGATCTCGAGGAGATCCTTTCAAGGTGAGAGCTAAGGTCGTGGACTCTTCGTCTTCTTCAAGAACGCGTCATCGAACGAAGAGGGACACCTAGCGCTCCAAAAGTAGTTTGTATTTTATACATTACATTTTTACTTTTGTTGTAAAGGAACATTGGTTCCTCATTGTAAAGGTTGGGTACAACCCGTGGTGGAGGAGTGGTGACTCCTTCGGTTGGAAGGGTTCCTTCCATTAGTGTGAGGATTGGATTTCAATCCGGTTGGTGAAGTGACCGAGTCGTCCCTTGTTGGGAGATAGGTCGAAGGGGGAAAGTGGACGTACCAAAATCGGGGAACCACTATAACTGCATGTGTCTTTCTGTGCTTTGTTTGTTTTCTTTTATTGTGCAGGTAAAATTTTAATTCCGCAAAAAGACCGCGCATCACCTATTCCCCCCCCCTAGGTGAAGTTAGTTGGCACTAGTATGACTTTCACATTGGATTACTAATTCCCTTCTATCCATTCAACATACATCATGGCCATGATTAAAACATTTATACCTCCATCAATTTATAACTAGCCATTTATATCATGCTCTTTCCTTCAATTAGGCTTGTCCACAACTCGTTATACAAATTCAGATTTATAACCTCAACTTATCATATCACTATGATGATTATGTCAAAAGAGTTCACCCAAGCCTCGAGTTGGATTGTAACATTAAATTCCACCAAATCGCACTCCACATTACACAGCCAAGAATATAGGTGCAGCCTTAATACTGGCAGCAACTTCGACCCAGGATTCTCGTGGCTACATGAATTCGGCGAGTGCGTGTAACCACTCGTTGGAAAGATAATTTCAAGGGCTACGACTTTTGTGTCTAGTCGAAAGCCCAGATCTGGCCAGAACACCCCCGAAATAGGCCACGATGATCGCTGCTTACAAAAATTAGATTTATGCACGCATCTTAAGGCGAGATGAACGACATCCGTTCATCTTCCTCCTTGCACCGATCTCTCAAAAACTCCTCCAGAAATTTGTCCGCCCTTATTCACCCTCACGAAGCCATATTTCTCCACGAATCCGTCTCTCATCTTCACTTTGAAAGATGAAGAGGTTGAAGAAGACTAAAGCCCAGAAAACAAACCTAGGCATGGCTTTCCCTAAGAAATCATCTCCTCACCATCAAGACTCTATGGAGTCGATATCTCTCCTAGAATATAACTATAGATCTAGCACCAAGGGAGAGGGGAGGAAGCTCACCTCATTTACAGCGGTACCACCATTTCGCGAGGTCCGTGATGACGACAAGATCGATCGGCAAGGATGGCTAGGGTTCGGCTTTATCGCCTCTTATAAACTGATGCATTAGGTTAAATCCTTCTGCCACGTGTCAATGCCCCATTGGACCGCCCATAATGGGTCATATTGAAGTGACCCGGTCCAAGGAATCATCCAGAGCGAATACCGAAGTCCGGTTCGGTCCGTCTATACAATCCAACGAATCTGTCTGGGCGAAGAAAACGCCCAAGTAAAATTCGATGGGAATCGACTGTCATTCTCGACGATCGGCGAGAATCGTCGGGCATTCTCGACGAATTTGTCAGGGAACAACAATGATACCCGGCGAATTTCACTTAGACAACTTATCGGAAATCCTGGCGTTGAGTGCGTTGAGTATCAGTCAACGATACTCGACGATCGGTGGGTATCACTGGGCATTCTCGATGATCGGCGAGAATCGTCGGGCATTCTCGACAATTTTCCCTTATCCCAATTCTCAATCTGAAGTTCTGGATCCGGCGGGTATCGACGATCGATACCCGTCGAATCGGCGAGTATCATTCCCGATACCCGTCGATCGGCGTGCATCAAATTCCTTTCTCGTCGATTTTATGGGATATAACACAACCGATCACTCTGATCAACATAATTGACACCTTTTGCCAGTGCGCCCCGAGCCCGAGTCAAGTTTCTTGACTCAAAACTCGTGCAAGGGGCCTAGCGCGAATTGGTACGTTACAACGGGTCTCCGCGCCGCAGCCTCTACGCGGGATTCCCGAAATGCAGAAGTGGTGGCAATTTTCTCGCTTGAGCGCACAGTTATGTCGCGGCCTTTACTGTATCCTTGGAAGTTTTTCCCGAAGCAAGCTTTTGCTGGCATATCCATTAAGACGAAATTGACGAAGTGAAAACACTGGGATATCTTTAATAAGGAGATGAATATATGCGGTCTAAGTGCACAAAATGAGCTCGAATGGGTTCGCCCAGTTTGCTAGTGGATGGACAGCTCCGAGAGCTTTCCGAAATGGTATTTTGTGCGAAAATAAGATTGTCTGATCAAAAGTTATGTCCGTTTGAAGCCCCTTACATTTTGAAACTAAATCACATCTATCTTTTGGTATCATGCCCGTCGCATGCGCAGGATGTTAAGGCCACGCGTCCGTTCTGTTCATTGCAAAAATTCTGCCCAGTCCGCGTGGGCGGTACCCTCGGTCCCGCATTCATATAGAGAGCGGATTCGACGGCGGAAAAAATGGGATTTCATGCAGCCGAGCGGAAAAAATGGGTGCAACACGAGGACTTCCCAGGAGGTCACCCATCCCAGTACTACTCTCGTCCAAGCTCGATTAACTGCGGTGTTCTAATGGTATTCGTTGCTCTAGTGCTAGTATGGTCGCAATCGTTGGAATACTCAAGCACATTTTTTTTAAGCCAAGATCCCTGACGCCCGATTTTCTGGATTGCGGGCTCCGTTGCCATTCAGATTAAGCAATTTTGGCGGCTCAAATTTTTATGCGCAGCAATGACCGGGTCGCCATGCCGCTGCCTCTATGTGGGATCCCCGAAATGGGTAAGTGGTGGTGATTTTATCGCCTGAGCACGCAGTTATGTCACAGCCTTTACTGTATCGTTGGAAGTTTTTCCCAAAGCAAGCTTTCACTATCATATCCATTAAGACGAAATTGACGAAATGAAAACACTGGGATAATTTTAATACGGAGCTGAATATACGCAGTCTAAGAGCACAAAATGAGCTCGAACTGGTTCACCCAGTTCGCCAGTGGATGGACAGCTCCGAGAGCTTTTCAAAATGGTATTTTGCGAGAAATAAGACGGTCTGATCAAAAGTTATGTCTGTTTAAAGTTCCTTGCATTTGGAAACTAAGTCACGTCAATCTTTTGGTTTCATGCTCGTCTCCTGCGCAGGATGTTAAGGCCACACATCCATTCTGTTGATTCCGAAAATTCCGCCCAGTACGCATGGGCAGTACCCTCGAGCCCACGTTCGTAGAGAGAGCACATTCACCGGAGGTAAAAATGGGCATTCATGCAGCCGAGCAGCAAAATAAGGGTGCAACATGAGGACTTCCAAGGAGGTCACCCATCCCAATACTACTCTCTCCCAAGCACGATTAACTACAGAATTCTTAGGGGATGTGGTGCTTTAGTGCTCGTATGGTCGCACACGTTGGAATACTCTAGAACATTTTATTTAATCCAAGATCCCCGCTAACCAATTTTCTGGATTGAGGACTCCGTTGCCATTCGGATTAAGCAATTTTGGCGGCTCAAATTTTTACGCGCGATAAAGATCAGGTCGTCGCGCGGTCGCATCTACGCGGGATCCCCGAAATGGGGATGTGGTGGCGATTTTTCCGCCTGAGCGTGCAGTTATGCCGCTTCCTTTACTGTATCCTTGGAATTTTTTCCCAAAGCAATCTTTCACTGGCATATCCATTAGGACAAAATTGACGAAATGAAAACACTAGGATAACTTTAAAACAGAGATAAAAATACGCAATCTAAGGGCACAAAATGAGCTCGAACTGGTTCATCCCGTTCGCCAGTGTATGGGAAGCTCCGAGAGCTTTCCGAAATGGTATTGTGCGTGAAAATCAGACAGTCTGATAAAAAATTATGGTCGTTTGATGTGTCTTGCATTTGGAAACTAAGTCACGTCTTTCTTTTTGTTTCATGCCCGTCGCCTGCACAGGATGTTAAGGCCAAGCGTCTGTTTTGTTTATTCCAAAAATTCTGCCCAGTCTGCTTGGGCGGTACCCTCGGGCCCGCGTTCGTAGGGAGGGCACGTTCGCCGGAGGTAAAAATGGGCGTTCATGCAACCGAGCGGCAAAAAATTGGTGCAACACGAGGACTTCCCTGGAGGTCACCCAACCCAGTAGTAGTCTTATAAGACCCCCTTTTTTTCTTTTTTTAAACAACGGGGTCTTAGGCCTCGAACAGCCGCTTTGTGGTGACACCATCACGCTTGGGAAGGTCGTCACTACAAAATGTCGTTCCTGCCGGCCATATCGATCACATAATATTAGTAAAAGTATGAGAGTACATGAAATTAGAACTCTAACACACGTCCACAATAATCACATATATAGTAACAATTCTCCACGAAGGGAGAGTCCACAGCAATAACAATAAAAGTACTGGAAATAGGACTCATGCCCGATTCATCAAAGTCCTCACTACAAGTCACTCATAGCAGAAGCAAATCTATAAGAACTACTAGCGAATGGGACTAACTGTCCCAGCTGTCTGAACTCGGGTGCTATACTGTCAATTCTCCAAGCGTACCGACCTCTGGGGCTGCACCTCCAAGCTGGGCTCTATGATCCCCTAAAATGATTTGGTCCGAAAACCGTTATTCTAAAATACTGTCCTATCATCCCCCACCCCTCCCTCATGGCTCCTAGGCAACGAGCGAGGAGAAGGAAAGGAAAGGTAATGAAGGTGGAGAATAATAAAGGTAGCAGGTGGCGGCGGAACTAATCTAGCAATTCCATGAAAACATGTAGTAGTAACAAAAGTATATAAGACCAATTATGAAATATGTAACCTTAACTTATATGAATGCCCATACAAACACATAAGCTAAGGGGTCTTCTGCAAGGCTCCTATCTTATAAAAAGTCTCATACCAATTTAAACGATGGGGTGTCGGTTTTCAAGCAAGCAATATATATATCTATAAAATAATAACCTTAGCTTATAAGCACGCTCACGCAAGCTTATAAACTAAGGGGTCATTTTGCAGGGCCTATTGTATAAAGAGTCCCATACAAATTTATAAAATAGGTGTCATGGGTTATATGTAATGGTTATGCTACATCTTGCAAGTATGTCATGGTATGATCTTGCAAGTGCAACACACCCACCCGACTCTGTGCACACAGACTTTTAGCTCCCCCTTTCTGGATCCTAACCTCCCAGGATACCTTCGTAGTGGAAAACGGAAGCGGTGGGTTTGGCCTCACCCACCTCTAAACCAGTAATTGCACTACCAGTCAGACCTATTATATGCCTCGATGTTGGTGAACTAAGAGGAGCTCCTGTATACTCTTTGCCGGCTGGTCCACCAGACTTAATTTGGCAAAGTGCTAAACCACACTTGCCGAGTCAACGTATTGGGGTCGGTGCATCGACCCTCCAACACTGAAGACCCACCACCAAATAATTTATGCACATGCAATCTTTATGTATCAACCACCGATCCAAAGCTCCCTAGACTAACTCGTCCGTCACATCCAAAAACTGAGCCAAAGCTCCCCGGACTATCCCGTTCATCACAATTATCTACCGAGCCTTCGCTCGCCGGGCTATCCTGCCCATTTCAACCGAGCTTACCTACCGAACATCCTAGTTCACCTAACTTCCCGAGACACCGGGGTGTGTGAAAGTGATCCCCTAGTTATACTAGATGCTCTTGAAGTTTATTATTCCTATGGTTTAGGTTAGCCCAGGACTGCCCCCGATATACCCGATGAAGGGCTCTCAAATTGCACTAGGAACTATGATGGTAGCTTAAGCCCATCGTTCCCTTTCGCAAGACACTTATTGTTTTTGGTTATTACCCAAATCCCGATCCCTTCTAATATTATACTGAAATTAATCCTAATGTATTTTGACTCTTCCACTCCACAGGAAAGACGATCTTTCGCAGATCCCGTGCAATTTGAGAACTTTAATGGTACAACATTCTACTCATCCCAACTTCATATGATGAACTCAATTTCATTTTACCCAAACCAACAAACTATTAACCTCAACCCATATGCCCAATTCAAATGTTATCACATTTTCTGTCGTTTTACTATATGCAGACCAACCGATACTATATGCTGTACATGATAGGAGGTATTCCAAATTTTCATCCACAAGCCTTAAAATATTTAATTGGGGTCTATCATGACATGATTAGCATAACTCCAGAAACTTATAATTTTTCTAATTAATTTGGTATTTAATTAATTTTCCCAAAGTTAGGTCATTGGTAATTTGAACATGAAGTATATTATTTTCTCAAGTAATGGCCACCCAAAAATCATGAACACTATATAACAGAGGAATAACAGTAAATACCAAATTTCATGATTTTCCATAAATTATTGGCCTCTAATTAATTAATCCAATAATAAGCCATTAATTATGGGTAAAGAAGAAAGTATTAAAGTTAATCATCAGAAAATTGTAGAAAAATTACTGAATCTCAAGAATGACCAGAAAGAGCCTCTGACCAAAAATCATATTTTATCAAGCTTAATAAGTACAAAAATAAATTCAATTACTTTTACTTCGAAAACAGCACCTTGTGAAACAACTACTATAGATAGACTTCCAAAAATTCAATAAAACTTCACAAAGCTTTAAAATGTCATTTAAGGTCCTCTTACTTAATTTCATAAGTTTCCATTAAGTGGTTTGTTCATAAGAAATTTCTAAGTAGAAGGTGCAACTTGATGGGTTGTGAATGAAGTACCCCATTTAATGATCTAAAATTTATAGTACAAATTTCTAGGGCTTGTTATAGTCTTAAAACATAGCTTGACTAAATATCATTCAAACCCAAGGTTAGAAAGTCACATAACAAAATTCTTCAAGACAACTCATGATAGTGCACTTTTCAAAGGAACCCACTTGTAAACTCATCCAAACAATATGTGGTATATTTTAGTGGTTAATATGATTATGAAAATGACCTCTACTAAAATGTCATGCAGTTCCAAAGTCATATGAGCCACTAGACATTCCCTAAGGTGTATAGACCTAAAATTTACCCAGTGGTTTTAGTGGGGTGCATGTGTCAAAATCCCACCATATCTCTTCCTAGGGAATTTCACCACCCTAGAATCACATGGACTAAACATCATGTCCATACAAGGGAATATCACCACATGCCCTTCACAAATCCCCAAAGTTCAACCCTTAGGGTTTGAACTTGGGTCCTAGGGCAAAACTACCCTAATCCACCCCAAATTCAATGTGAGGGTGTCTTATTTCATAACATGTCACTGACCCAAGTTTCAGCCTCTATTGAGGTGATTTGGCCACTTAAACCCACAAGGGACACTTTGACCTAAATACCCCACTTGGGGCAAGGCTATGGTTTGCTAAAATCCAAACCATATCATCACCAAATGGGATGAAATTTTATACAGAGACCTATAATGACCCAAAGAACCTCTCACAAAAATTTCGGAGAATTTAGAGGTAATTAGGTCCCAAAATTAATTTATCAAGGATTGTTAAATAATTACAAAAACTATAGGAACATTATATCAACCTTTGTTTTTGGTATAGATGAGAGGGACCCCCAGTACAAATATCAAGTCATTTGGATGGCTGGATTGATGGGGGCACTCAAATCAACCTCTGTTCAACCATATGTATAGACCTCACCAAAATGAGTTTTGTAGTCAAACCACTTATCCAAATGGGTTGAGATCAATTTCAAATTAAAGTAGACTTCAAGGGCTGCAATTTGCATGTTGGACACTGTTTAAGGTTTAGCGCTTAAGGGCCTCATTTGTCTGATTTAAAAAAATATACAGTAAAGGGGTAAAAATACACAATTTAATAATTTATCAAAATCACCAGATCCAACGGCTTGGAGATCGTCTTCAACCTCCAGCCTACGGTCGCGATTTTCCCGACCTGGAAGGACTTAAAACCTCATTTCCCAGCCACCCGGCCACTTCCCTGGCCGTCCACCACCACCACCACCTCCGTTTAGGTGGGGGCTATCGCCGGGCGGCACCACGGCTGCCGGAGGGACAGTTTCCGGCGAACCCGCAAGGCATAAAAAGCCATGAAAATCTGAAATTTCCTCACCCGATTGGGCTCAATTGAGCCCGATTTCTCTCCTAATTTATCTAAGATTCTAGCCCATGAGGAGAGGAGTAGAGGAGGACCTGTGTGGGGGGTTGTTTCCTTGCCGGCCGCCGTGTCGCCATTTCCGGCGGTGGAGCTTTTCGTGCTCTGCAACTTTACAACCAACAACCTCGGCTCCTTCAGTAGGATGGTGGAAACGATTGCTCTTGGCTTATGGAAGCTTTTAAAAGAGCCAAATGGGGGATAGAGAGGGTCATAGCTTGAATTCCCATTTCCACCATTAATGGGGAATTTTGCGAAACTAGATTCTCAATGAATTCAGCCCTTGGTGACCTGAAGAATGCTTGAAACTCCTCCCCTACTCCTAAGGAGTTGAATCTAGCCAACAATGGGGAGGGGTGTGGCCATGGCATCAATGCCATTAATGGCCTTGAAAGATGAATTCGGCCATGGGAAAAACTCTGAATCCAGCCACCTTGAGGCTGGAGAAAACCTTTGGTCTCCTCCTAATTAATTCAGGAGGCTGAATCTATCCTTTGGAGATGAAGAGAGGAGGCCCCTTGGCCTTCCAAGACATGAATGACCCTTTTTCTCTCTCCTCCATTAAGGGTAAATGGAGATTTCTCTCTCCTAGTCACCAAGGCGTAATTTGATGACTAATCCAGCCTAATGGAAGCCCACGAACTCATAATATCAATTAAAATAAAGTTAGCCCAAGTGGGTTGGACTTGAGCTTGGGTTAACCCATTTTAGCTAAGTTTGATCTAACACTTGAATTGGGTTGACCGTGGTCAATTTAGCCTTTTGGATTACCCTCGATGGGTCCTTGGTGACCCATTGGGCTCCACTAAGGTCTAGGTAGGGTTGCGTAGGGTTGACTTGCCACCTTGGAGGTCACTTGACCCTTAGTAAGGGCATTTTGACCACTTTGGGGCTAGAGTTGACTTGGGTCAACTTAGCCTCTTAGGTTGACCCCAATGAGTCCTTGGTGACCCATTGACCTCAATTTAGGGTTAGGAGGTCATGTTTGGGGTCCACTTGTCTAAGGAAGGGCCAACTAACCCGAAGTAGGGCAGTTTGACCCATTTAGGGTTAGGGTGGGCTTAGGCCAACTTGGCTACTTTGACTGCCACTAATGGGTCCTTAGTGACCCTATGGACCATCCAAGGGGTTAGGGGTGTTGTGGTGGGGTCATGGAGTCAAGTTGAAGCCCTAAGGTAATCCTAAACTAGTGTTTTGAATTCTACTATTTGCAGACCATGGTGGCCTTCACCTTCCTACCTAAGTTCACCTAGTCTACTTGGACTTCCTTGGGTTTTGTCATGACCTAGTCATGACAAACTAACTCTTAGGGGTCTAGCTGGAAATGGGATGTTACAACTCTCGCCAAGGCACGATTAACTATGGAGTTCTAATGGGATTCGATGCTGTAGCACAGCTATGTCGCGGCCTTTACTATATCCTTGGAAGTTTTTCCGAAGCAAGCTTTCGCAGGCATATCCATTAGGACGAAATTGACAAAATGAAAAAACTTTGATAACTTTAAAAGGACCTAAAAATATGGGATCTGATGGCACAAAACGAGCTCGAACGGGTTCACCCAGTTCGCGAGTGGATTGACATCTCTGAGAGCTTTTTGAAATGGTATTGTGCGCGAAAATCAGACGGTCTGATCAAAAGTTATGTACGTTTGAAGTGCCTTGCATTTGGAAACTAAGTCACGTCTATCTTTTGGTTTCATGCCCGTCGCATGCGCAGGATGTTAAGGCCATGCATCCGTTATGTTGATTCCGAAAATTCCGCCAAATCCACGTGGGCGGTACCCTCGGGCCTACGTTCGTAGAGAGAGCACGTTCGCCGGAGGAAAAATGGGCGTTCATACAGCCGAGCGGCAAAAAATGTGTGCAACACGAGGATTTCCCAGGAGGTCACCCATCCCAGTACTACTCTCGATAAGGCACGATTAACAGCGGAGTTCTGATGGGATTCGTTGCTCTAGTGCTGGTATGGTCGCATACATTGGAATATTTTGGCACATTTCATTTAAGCCAAGATCCTCTATGCCCAATTTTCTATATTGCGGGCTCCGTTACCATTCAGATTAAGCAATTTTGGCGGCTCAAATTTTTACACACCGCAATGATCGGGTCATTGCGCCACCGCCTCTACGCGGGATCCCCTAAATGGGGAAGTGGTGGCGATTTTGTCGCCTGAGCTCACAATTATGTCACGGCCTTTAATGTATCCTTTGAAGTTTTTCCCGAAGCAAGCTTTCACTGGGATATCCATTAGGAAAAAATTGACAAAATGAACACACTGGGATAACTTTAAAATGGAGTTGAATATACATGATCTAAGGGAACAAAACGAGCTCGAACCGGTTCAACAAGTTTGCCAGTGGACTAACAGCTCTGAGAGCATTCCGAAATGTTATTATGTGCGAAAATCACACGGTCTGATCAAAAGTTATGGCCGTTTGAAGTGCCTTGAATTTGGGAACTAAGTCACGTCTTTATTTTGGTTTTTATTGGGTCCATTCGGAACAATGTACCTGATCTGGAGAAGTCCTCTTGATAAATCAATGATATACCCAAAGGTTTATTTGATGAATGCTAAGTTTACATGTGCAGGTTCAATGTGGAGGAAATTATTCGAAGTCAAAGTGTTGAGACAGCATGTGTCGAGACAATACTTCTATGTCGACACAATGTAGATCAGCAGTCTACATAGATAATAGAAGAAGTGTCGAGACATTACTTCTGTGTCGACACAAGGTAGATCAGAAGTCGACATAGAAAACAGAAGATGTGCCGAGATAATACTTATTTGTCGACACAAGGCAGATCATCAGTAAGTTGTGTCGAGACAATATTTCTATCTCGACAAAAGGCAGAATAAAGATATGTCGACACAAATAATAGTTGTGTCGAGATAATACTTCTGTCTTGACACAAGGCAGAACTAAGATTTATCGACACAGGTAACAGATGTGTTGACACAAATAATAGATGTGTCGACACAACTATTCTGAGATGAAAACTATTCTAAGTATGGAAGTGTTGGGTCTGTCAAACATGTCTCAATACAGATTTCGAGACAACTTTTCTACTTTAACATTTATATAACAGAATGTGCCTATTCAACATCAATCTGGTGAAGACTGGTCAGATAATTGTGGTCGACACAGGAAGGCTTCACTTCGATAAAGACAGTTCAAGGAAGGTGTTGCTTGCAGTTGCTGATGTCATCAATAAAAGTCCAAGCCGTCTGTGATTTCTAAAAATAGGAGGCGCTGCCTTCAGAAAAAAACGAATACAGATAGTAGAACTAATTCTATTTTATTCATCAGTCGCTCACTATTCTAAAAGAAAATTCAAGAAGTAGAAAGATAAGAAGAAGTTGATCTTCAAGAAAGTCTTCAGATCCTATTTCTAAGGTTGATCTGGGGATTAAGTGATCTGTTCATCATCATCTTCAAACTATTTAATCTGATCTTCATCAAAAATTTGCTGATTCAGAAGAAATTCAATTTAGCCTGCTTATCTATCAAGAAGGAATCAAACTGTATCTGAGTCGAAAGATCTGTACACACAGATCCAACATATAACAGGTTTTCTATTTTTCTGTAAACTATTTTATCAAACTTTATTGTAAGATCTCCTAGAGATCTGAGTGGGTAGGAGATATTATTCTCTGAGTTTTGTAAGCTGAATCTATAAAGGCTGAGGTAGGATTCTTGGTGAATCTGAGGTAGGTGATTTTGGAAAATCACTGAGATTGTAGTCCTAATCTATAAAGGCTGAGGTAGGAGATTGAGATATCTCTGAGGTAGGAAAAGTGGGTCTGAGTGTAGGTTTCTTGGAGAGAAACTGTTCCTTATAGGATCTGAGGATCTGAGTTGTGAAGGAGGAGCTATCACCTTATATAGCACATTACTAGTGAGGAAGAAGGGGGAAAGTGGATGTACCCTAGATAAGGGAACCACTATGAACTTGATGTGTCCCTTATGTTGTGTGTTGTGTGTTGTGTTCTTTACTGTGTATGATGTGATCAGTTCTTGTTGTTCAATTGTGTATGCTGGGTACAGCTTGTATTCTGAATTGCATTAGAGCACATTACTAAAGATAAAAGAACTATAAAGAATTTTAATAGATCACCTATTCATCCCCCTAGGTGACTTTCTACCCATAGGCTTGAATTTCAAGTGGTATCAGAGAGAGGTTATCCAAAGATAGACCTAACAGTCTGGAAAAGATCATAAGGGTAGTTGAAGATAATCAGACCTATGGCTTCTGAATAAAATAGAGAACTCAATTCAAGGAAATTGCCCATCTGCACTAAGGATAATTTTGCTATATGGAAACAGAGAGTAAGACTATTCATGGAAGCTTCAGATCCAAGAATCTTTGTTAGAATTAAAGAAGGACCCTATGTTCCCATGAAATCATCTATCCTAGATGCAAATATTCAAACTCCCAAGACATTGTCAAAAATGACAAAGGATGAGGTCATACTTGCTACTATGGACAAAAGAGCACAGAACATAATAGTGAGTGCTATAGACAACTACACATTTCAGAATCTGGTGCACTGTAATTATTCTTAGGAAATGTGGGATACCTTGATAGTGTATATGGAAGGTACAGTAGAGGTGAGAGATGATAGAAGGTCATTCCTTAACTAGCAATATGAGGCATTTAGACAAGGGAAGACAGATTCTATTAAACAAACATATGGAAAGTTCTTTAGAATAGTCAATGACTTGAAAAACTATGGGAGGAACTTCTCAAACTATGAACTGAATGACAAGTTCCAGAGATCCCTAAATAAAGAATGGGATATCAAGATTTGTGTAGTATGGGAAATGGGAAATTTGAGAATTCTGCTTCCTCAAGACTTTTTTGGGAAATTAATGTCACATGAGCTTCAACTCAACTTAAGAAAAGCTGAAGCAGAAACTACCAGACAATCATCCCAGTCTAAATCATTGGCCTTCAAACCTGACTCTTCCAAGAAAACTAGAAGGGAAATTCCATCATCACCTAGAAGAGATGAAGAGACAGATAGCACTGGACCTTGCTCTTCTTCAAAAGACATATCAGATGATGAACATGACTTATTTACAAGGCAGTTCAAGAATATATTAAGAAGAAGAAAACAGTGGAGCAATAGGAAACCTTCTGGTTCTAGTTCTCACAAAAGCAAAGACAAACACAGAGACAAATCTGTGATCAGGTATGACACTAATCAGAATAAACAATATAAGACTGATATTATTTGTTTTTGTTGTAACAGGCCTGGGCAAGTCATTGCTGATTGCCCAGTAAAGACAAAGGAGAACAGAAATTCAAAAGAAAGGAAGTTCTCCAAGGATAAGAAATCTGAAAAAGGTCTGATGGCTAAGAAGACAAAGACCTTGTCTGACAGTGATTCTAATTCAACTGAGTCAGAAGAAGAACATGTGGGGCTGTATTCATATAAGGAGTTTATCAAAAGAGCCATCTATAATGGAAATAACTCCACAACTTCATCATCCTATGGTGAATCTGAAAAAGACATGGAAATCAATCTGATGGCTATAACTTATGATCAGGAAACTGGAACTCACAACTGTGGGAATTCTAAGGTAATTTATGATAACTCTTCCTACACTAAGACGTCTTACTATGAGACTAGAGATGAGGTAAACTCAGGTGAATTACTGGTTGATTCACATGAGATTAACTCAGGGACTGAACAGAAGCAACTCATACTTATGTTTGGTAAACTGCTAGCCGCGTTAGTCAAAAATAAGAAGCTTATTAAAGAACAAGCTATAGAAATTGCATCACTAAAAAGTCTTGAGTATCATCACAAGATGGATACTCAGAAACTTTGTCTTCAGGGTTCTAAGTTAACAAATTTAACCAAGATCATTGATGACCAAATAAATGAAATTAAGAAAAAGGATGCAATCATTAAGAAACTAGAAACCAAACTCCTAAATGAAAGGAAATTGGTTGAGTAGTTTTCAAAACCAATGACTATTTTTCCTATTATAGATACCTTCTAAGGAAAACCTAGAGGTGCTCTGGGGTTTATTAAACCCAAGAGAAGAAGGGGAAAAAAGCAAAAGGGATCAAAGGGTCAGACAATTCCATAATCAGCAAAACAATCTAATAATCCAAGAGAACATCTTAAGGATGTGAGAAAAGACCCATCTTGTGTCCACAATCAAGATAAAGCCAAAAGTATTGACTTCTGTCCAAAGGGGTGTCAACACAAAGATTCATTTGTTCCTCCTAAAAGAATATATAATAGATTTGAATGTTGGTGCTATGGAAAGATAGGACACTTTGCCCTAGATTGCTGGTTAAATGCAACAGTGCCTCATAATCTGAAGACAATTCCTTTCAAGAGATCAACTGGTGGCTTTAATAGAGTCACAACTAACAAGAACCTAGGACCCATAATTATTTGGGGTCCTAAGGAAAAATAATTTCTTATTTTGCAGAAATGTCCAAGCTCTAGACCAATCTGGTACTTAGATAGTGGATGCTCCAAACATATGATTGGAACAAGATGAAATTTGAGGGAATATATTCCTGTGGAAAATGGACAAAAAGTGATCTTTGGAGGAGCTGATAAAGGCATCACCAAAGGTTTTGGTAAGATCACAAATGGTCTAGTCTCAATCACTCATGTAGCTTATGTGGAAGGGTTGCAACATAACTTTTTAAGCATAAGCCAATTTTGTGATTTGGGATATGACATATTGTTCCACAAAGATGAGTGCCTAATAAAAAGATCAAGTGACCAAGAGGTCATCTTGACTGGCACTAGATGTGGAAATGTATACTGTTTAAACTTCCTATGTATTTAGTCTGACTCACCCCTATGTCTTGCTACAAGTGAGAATGCTTCACAATGTGTTATATGGCACAAGAGGCTAGCCCACTTGAACTATAAGGTTTTATGCAAACTATATAGTAAGGAGCTTGTTAGGAATGGTCCTAAAATGAGATGCACTAAGGAGAGCATCTGCCCAACATGGAAAAAAGGCAAGCACACTAAATCTTCATTCAAATGCTATGAATCCAAAGACTCTGTGAGGTGTTTATACCTCCTATATTTCGACTTATTTGGTCCTATGCCAGTTCATAGCTTAGAAAGGAGATTATATAGTCTTGTAATTGTTGATGACTACTCCAGATTTAATTGGGTATTCTTCTTAAAGAAAAAGTCTGAAACTCCTGATGTCTTCAAGAATTTTGTGAAACAAATTCAGAATGAACTTAATAGTACTGTGGTCAAAATGAGAAGTGACCATGAAACTGAATTCCAATCTGATTGTATGACAAAGTTTTGTGAAGAACTAGGAATTTAACAAGAATTTGCTTCACCAAGAACACCCCAGCAAAATGGAATAACTGAGAGGAGAAACAAAACTCTCATTGAAGCTGGTAGAACAGTACTAAGTGATTCCTCACTTCTAGAATATTTCTGGGCTAAGGAAATTAACACAGCTTGTCATGTTCTAAATAGGGCTTCAATCAATAAGAGATTAAATAAAACTCCTTATGAACTTATGAAGGGCAGAAAACCAAACATAGTCTATTTCAGAATCTTTGGATGTAGATGTTATGTCCTAAACAATGGAAAAACCTACTTAACCAAGTTTGCTGAAAAGTCTTATGATGGGATATTTGTTGGTTATAGCAACCATAGCAAAGCCTATAGGGTCTATAACTTGAAGGATCAAGTTGTAGAGGAGTCAGTCCATGTTGTATTTGATGAAAGTTCTATGTTCTATGATGGTAAGACAGGTACTTTAAATACAACACAAGTGGACTTTAGGCTAAAGGAACTGGCCATAGAAGATACAAAAATAGGCAAGCATAATTTGCAAGAGGAAATCAACATTGTTGAAGAAGTCCTGAGATAGGATGAACCTGAAGAAACAACTCAACAACATGATCCAGATGGTACAGGAGAAGCTAGAAATGACACTACTAGTAGCTGTCAGGCACCTAAGGGATCATCTAATAGAATTGATCATAGGTGATGCTGCTCAAGGAGTTACCATAAGAAGAAGACATCATAACACAGTGATGTATTCAAGTTTTCTGTCACAAACAGAACATAAAATGTTTGAAGAATCAAATATGCATCCATTTTGGATTGGTGCAATGCAAGAAGAATTGAACTAATTCAAGAGGTGCAAGGTCTAGAAGTTGGTTCCAAGACCTAATGATTACAATATCTTTGGAACAAAATGGATTTACAGAAACAAACTAGATGAAAATGGAGTGGTAATAAGAAATAAGGCTAGACTTGTTGCAAAGGGTTATAGACAAGAAGAGGGAATAGACTTTGACCAGACCTTTGCACTGGTGGCTAGGTTGGAAGCTATAAGACTCTTCCTAGCCTATGTTGCTTACAAAGGTTTCAAAGTATACCAAATGGATGTTAAGTCAGCTTTTCTGAATGGAAACCTCTAGGAAAGAGTATATGTTGAACAACCCTTAGGTTTTGTTGATCCAACTAAACCTTCTCATGTCTATTTACTTTCTAGAGCTCTCTATGGATTAAAACAAGTTCCAAGGGCTTGGTATGAGACTCTATCATAATTCCTTGTAGGGAATAAATTCTCAAGAGGAAAGATTGACAAGACACTATTCTTAAGGGAAGTCAAAGGTAGGACAATTTTAGTATAAATATATGTTTATGACATAATATTTGGTTCTACTGATGATTCACTTTGCACTAGATTTGCTAAGGTAATGCAAAGTAAATTTGAGATGAGTAGCATGGGTGAACTTAAGTTTTTCCTTGGTTTCTAAGTTAAACAATCCCACGATGGACTTTTCATATGTCAATCAAAGTTCACCAAGGAATTAATCAAAAAGTATGGCATGAAAACTGCCACTACTATGAGAATTCCTATGGGATCAACCATGTATTTGGACAAGGATATTGCTGGAAAGCCAGTTGATATTACCTTGTACAGAGGGAGAGTTGGATCACTACTTTATCTAACTGCCTGTAGACTAGATATAAGGTATGCTACTTGCATCTGTCCTAGATATCAAGGTTGCCCTACAGAATCTCATTACACTACAGTCAAAAGGATTCTGAGATATCTAAAGGGCACACCAAATATTGGCCTTTGGTATCCTTGGAGTTGTGATTTTGAACTAATAGGATTTTCAACTGCAGATTATGCAGGTTGTAAAGAAGATAGGAAAAGCACCTCAGGGTCATGTTAATTCCTGGGTAGAAGGCTAGTCTAATGGAGTAGTAAAAAGCAGACAAGTGTGGTCATATCAACAGCTGAATCTGATTACATCTCAGCAGGGAATTGTTGTGCTCAACTTCTGTTGATTAAACATCAGCTACAAGATTATCATTTACAGATAAGTAAATTTATATTATTTTGTGACTCTACTAGTGCTATTTCAATTATAAATAACCCTGTATCACACAGTAGAAATAAGCACATTAAAATAAGATATAATTTTATTAGGGAACATGTAGAAAAGAATGACATCAGTTTAGAATATGTTCCTACTGATAATCAAATAGCTGATATATTTACAAAACCACTAGAAGAAGAAAAGTTTAATTTCTTCAAATTTGAGCTAGACATGCTATGTCTTGAATGAGCCTAAACTTAGTCTAAGTCATCAAAAATGCAAGTATTCTATCCAGCTGTCACATCAAGATATGGACATCATCTGAATCAGGAGTTAAAAAAATTAAGGAGTCAGAAATCAAGCTAAGTATGTTTTGTGTTGATACAAATCAAGTGTTTCGACACAAACTAGGGTTGTCGACATAATTTATGTATATGTGTCGACACAATCTACACTGTCCTGTGTCGACACAAGGAAGTGTGTCGACACTGCTTGTCGAAATGGCTGGAGGTGTGTCGACACAATTCGACACATTTTCTCTTTAGACAAGTTCCATGTGTTGACCTAAGGGATATTTCCAAAATTATGAATATGTCTTAAGGCGACGCCCCCTTTCACCTTCTAAATAGTATGGCCTATAAAAAGGACATAAACTGTATAAATTCTCTACCAGATCCTTCTCTCTTGCTTAGTGTTGAAACCTAGATTTTCTGTCATCGACCCTCGTCAATTTCTCGGTTCGACAATTTCTAAATCAACAACAATAGCTCCAAGAAAGGACGATAATATCAATGAGGGATACGAACTGGTGCACGATGGATTATGATCGGCAGACAAAGAGATTACAAATGTCATTAGCCTAATCCAAGATGCTGGACTTGAGTATCTATTATTTGAGCCGATGATCATATGGAAAAGAGAAGTAGTAGAACTTCTGATAAATGCCTCGATCGATTCTCGGGCCTCCAAGATCAAATTAACCGTAAATGGACATAAGGTCAAGATCACAGGCAAGCAGTTGGCCCAGGTATTTCAATTACCTAGACTTAAACAAGAAGGTATTGTAGACTCCACTAAGACTACTGCAGGACTTCACAGGTGTGGTTTAGACACAATGTCCAAGATTGGGAGTTCACTGAATAGGAAAGGTATGAATAGCCAAGGAAAATTTCTATCTGAAATTGTTGGGAAGGTTCTTTTGTGCAAGACAGGTACACATGAAAGAATCTCAGTTCACATGTTTGAGATAATGCCTAGGATCATTTTCAAACTACAGATAGACTGGAGCAGACTGTTGTTTGAATTAATTGCTGAATGTATGAAGAAACCCAACTTGGGAAGAATACTGAGTTTGTATTTGAATAAAGTGATTCCTGCAGAACTTGATCCAAAACTGGGTTCAAAGATAAATCACATCAGACGGATGGACATGAGGATTTTGTCTAGATGGGACAGAGTCTTGGCAAAAATTACACCAGAATCAAAGAAGCCTAAGAATATCAAGAACAAGAAACCATTACAAGAAGAAAGTGAATCCTCAAGTGACTCAGAAGAGCAGAACAATTTCAGTTCAGAAGGAGCTGAAGTAAGAATCCAAAGGAAAACTCCAAGTATTACAACTGAAACTGGGGATCAGATCAAGGGGGAGTTACAATCCTCTGCAGTATTCAATGGAGAGAAAACCATGGATGAAACAACTATGTTAGATAGTGAAACTGTCACTGACATAGTACAAGATGTTCTCAAAGATCTGAAAACACAATAAAATGAGAATATGCCTGATATTTTAAATGAAAAATCTCCTGAAAAAGATCCTGATAACACAATAGGGATGGATGCTCACATCTAGGGGAGATAACATATCCTCTTAGAGAAAATGTAGCTCCTGTAGAAATTCAACAACCTCGATAAGGTCTAGTAGAAATACCCCTTGATCAACAGGGTGCAGCAGTTGAAGGGGAGCAATTAGCCAAGTTTCCTAAGACCGGAACTGAAGCAATAGCTGATGTAAACACAGCTGTTGACATTATAATTTCATCTAACTCTTATAAGGGTGAGCCCATAAAGCTACATCAAACCAGAATATATGAAAGGAGAAAGAAGAGTCAGAGCTATAAGAAAGCTTTATATTCGCTCCAATCCACTCCATCTGCTTCAATAAGTGAGAGTTCTATCATGGTTCAGTTGCAGATAATGCTAGACAAACAAATAACTGACCTAGAAAAGTATGTGGATGAGAATAGGAAGGATATGGAGTTCCACCTAGCTCAAGATATAAAGTCAATCATATTTGAAGTAAATCTGTTGAAGAAAGAAATGACTGATTGTTTTCACAAAGGAGGCAATGTAGTAGTGTATCTTGCACAACAACATCAAGAATAAAAGTTAAAATAGATGATATAGTGCAAAAGCAAGGCTTTAGTCTTGAGAATCAAAAGAGACTGAATGAAAATTTGGTGGAAATTCATACGACCACTCTTAAGAAGATAGAAGATCAATCAACTTCCTTAGAGGAGAAAGTAAATAATCACCTAACTGAGTTACAAATGAAGCTTATTGTGGATTCAGCTGCACTGATGCAAGCTATAAAAGATTCATCAAAGGCTCTCTCTGATCAAATGACAAAGTTCAAGAATACTACACCACAGGGAACCATCATGTGGTGGATCAAGTGAGATTTCAAAAGGATGATCTGAGAGTTCATATAGAGAGAGAAGTCATAAAGGGGGAGAGAGTGATTGTCAAGTATAGCTCCAAACATGCCAAATGGACTTCTTATAACATAAGAGCCACACTAGGATACCCTCCCTTGTGTGATGATTATCAAGTTACAGAGTTTGGCAGACAAATAGCTCTTATTGAAGGAATTGCTCAGGAGGCAGACAAAATCATATACCCTCCTTCATAGTTTGAGGATATTCATAATCAAGTTCAACTTATGTATATTACACCTCAGTATAAACATAGAGTTAATTCTGAAGAGGTAGAAATGTCTGAAGCTGTTGTACAAAGGGAAAGAGAGGTTAAATTGTCAAAGAAAAGATTTAGAGAGCAGGCTGAGGAGAGACCTTACTTTGAACAATGGATTCCAAGATCAAGGGATCGGACATCATTCTTACCTCATAGAAAGTAGTCATGGCCAACAAACATGATAGGGGTAAGTGGTATTCAGAGCAAAAATGGAGAAAGCATGAAGAGCAACAAACTGCTATCAATAAGTTCAGAAGGGAACAGAAGGAAGGTTTAATTCCTGCTACTGCAATTGAACTATGCAAATACTTTCCTAAGCCCTTTCATTATTTTGAAAGACAAAGAATTAAGGCTGAACAACTTTCCAACATCAAGGACAAAAAAGGCAAGAAGGTTGTAGATGAAAGTATTCCATCTGTTCAGGCCAAAGTACAGTCAGGGAAAGGCATTGTGATTACAGAACCTGATCAGTCTTAGGATGTATTTACTTTGCTTAGAATTAATGTAATTCTATATAAGCTTATTGTAATTTTGAGACTGATAATATTTTGGTATGAGAATGTTTTTGGCAATTTTTATTTCTGCTGTAAAAGTTCATCTGGTTGAATGTTAAATATTTTATGTTGTAATCATCAAGATTATTATATTGGTGTATATCATTGATTTGGGGTTATGACTTCTCCATATAGGGGGAGATTGTTGTGTACTTTGGGAACAATATACCTGATCTGGAGAAGTCCCCTTGACAACTCAATGATATATCCAAAGGTGTATTTGATGAATGCTAAGTTTACATGTGCAGGTTCAAAGATGAAGAAATTATTCTAAGTCAAAGTGTTGAGACAGCATGTGTCGAGACAATACTTCAATGTCGACACAAGGTATATCAGCAATCAACATAGATAATAGAAGAAGTGTCGAGACAATACTTTAGTATCGACACAAGGTAGATGACAGTCGACACAGATAACAGAAGATGTGTCGAGACAATACTTATGTGTCAACACAAGGCAGATCAGCAGTAAGTTGTGTCGATAGTATATTTTTGTCTCAACATAAGGCAGAACAAAGATATGTTGACACAAATAACAGTTATGTCGAGACAATACTTCTGTCTTGACAAAAGGCAGAACTAAGATGTGTCGATACAGGTAACAGATGTTTCGACACAAATAACAGATGTTTCGGCACAACTATTCTGAGATGAAAACTATTCTAAGTATGGAAGTGTTAGGTCTGTCAAACATGTCTCAAAACAGATTTCGAGACAACTTGTCTACTTCAACACTTATATGACAAAATGTGCTGAGTCAACATCAATCTGGTCAAGACTAGTCAGATCATTGTGGTCAATATAGGAAGGCTTCACTTCGATAAAGACAGTTCAGGAAGGTGTTGCCGGCAGTTGCTGATGTCATTAATACTAGTCCAAGCCGTCTAAGATTTCTATAAAAGGATGTGTTGCCTTCAGAACAAAAAATGAATACAGAAGTAGAACCAATTCTATTCTATTCATCAGTCTCTAACTATTCTAAAAGACAAATCAAGAAGTAGAAAGAGACGAAGAAGTTGATCTTCAAGAAAGTCTTCAAATCCCTTTTCTAAGATTGATCTGGGGATTAAGTGATCTGTTCATCAACATCTTCAAACTATTCAATCTGATCTTAATCAAGAAGTTACTGATTGAGAAGAAATTCAATTAAGCCTGCTGATCTATCAAGAAGAAATCAAACTGCAGCTGAGTGGAAAGATCTGTACACACAGATCCAACAGATAACAGGTTTTTTGTTTTTCTGTAAAATGTTTTATCAAATTTCATTGTAAGATCTCCTAGAGATTTGAGTGGTAGGAGATATTATTCTCTAAGTCTTGTAAGCCTAATCTATAAAGGCTGAGGTAGGATTCTGGGTGAATCTGAGGTAGGTGATTTGGGATAATCACTGAGATTGTAGGCCTTATCTATAAAGGCTGAGGTAGGAGATTGAGATATCTCTGAGGTAGGACCAGTGGGTCTCAGTGTAGGTTTCTTGGAGACAAATTGTGCCTTGTAGGATCTGAGGATCTGGGTTGTGAAGGAGGAGCTGTAACCTTATCTAGCATATTTCTAGTGAGAAAGAAGGGGGAAAGTGGATGTACCATGGATAGGGGAACCACTATAAACTTGTTGTGTCCCTTATGTTGTGTGTTGTGTGTTGTGTTATTTTCTATGTATGCTGTGATCAGTTCTTGTTGTTCAATTGTGTATGCTGGGTATAACTTGTTTTCTGAATTGCATTAGGGCATATTACTAAAGTTAAAAGAACTATAAAGAATTTTATTAGATCACCTATTCACCCCCACCCCCTAGGTGACTTTTGACCCATAGGCTTGACTTTCAGTTTCATGCACGTCGCCTGCATAAGATTTTAAGGCCACACATCCATTCTATTGATTCTGAAAATTCCGCCCAGTCCGCGTTGGTGGTACACTCGGGCCCATGTTCGTAGAAAGAGCGCATTCGCCGGATGTAAAAATGAGCGTTTATGCAGCCGAGAGGAAAAAAATGGGTGCAACACGAGGACTTCCTAGGATGTCACCCATCCTAGTACTACTCTCGCCCAAGCTCGATTAACTGTGGAGTTCTGATGGGATCCGGTGCTCTAGTACTGGTATGGTCTCACATGTTGGAATACTCCGAAATATTTTATTTAAGCCAAGATCCCCGACGCTCGATTTTCTTGATTGCGGGCTCCGTTGCCATTCAGATTAAGCAATTTTGGTGGGTCAAATTTTTACGTGCGGCTAAGATCGGGTTGTCGTGCCACCGCCTCTAGCAGGGTCCCCGAAATGGGGAAGTGGTGGCGATTTTTCTTCCTGAGCACACAGTTATGTCGCGGCCTTTACTGTATCCTTTGATGTTTTCCCGAAGCAAGCTTTCGATGGGATATCCATTAGAACGAAATTAACGAAATAAAAACATTGGGATAACTTTAAAATGGAGCTGAAAATACGCGATCTGAGGGCACAAAATGAGCTCAAATGGGTTCACCAAGTTCGCCAGTGATTCACTGGCATATCCATTAGGATGAAATTGACGAAATGAAAACACTAGAGTAAATTTAAAATGGAGCTGAATATACGCGATCTGAGGGCACAAAATGAGCTCGAACAAGTTCACCCAGTTCTCCAGTGGATGGATAGCTCCGAGAGCTTTTCGAAATGTTATTGTGAACAAAAATCACACTGTCTGATCAAAAGTTATGGTTGTTTGAAGTGCCTTGCATTTTGAAACTAAGTCACGTCTTTTTTTTGGTTTCAAGCCCATCGCCTGCGCCGGATGTTAAGGCCACGCGTCAGTTCGGTTGATTCCGAAAATTCTGCCCAGTCTGCGTGGGCGGTAACATCGGGCCCGCGATCCAAGAGACAGCGCGTTCGTCGGAGGTAAAAATTTTTGTTCATGCAGCCAAGCGGCAAAAAATGGGTGCAACATGAGGACATCTTAGGATGTCACCCATCCCAGTACTACTCTTGCCCAATCTCGATTAACTATGGACTTCTGATGGTATCCGGTGATCTAGTGCTTGTATGGTCGCACACGTTGGAATACTCCGGCAATTTTATTTAAGCCAAGATCTTCGACGCCCGATTTTCTGGAATGCGGGCTCCGTTGCCAATCGGATTAAGCAATTTTGGCGGCACAAATTTTTACGCATGATAGCGATCGGGTTGCCACGCTTCCGCCTCTACACGGGATCACAAAAATGGGGAAGTGTTGGCAATTTTGTCACCTGAGCGCACAGTTATGTCGTGACCTTTACTGTATCCTTGGAAGTTTTTCCCAAAGCAAGCTTTCGCTGGCATATCCATTAGAATGAAATTGAAGAAATGAAAACACTGGGATAACTTTAAAACAGAGCTTAATATATGTGATCTAAGGGAACAAAATGAGCTAGAATAGGTTAACCCAATTTTGTAGTGGATGGATAGCTCCGAGAGCTTTACGAAATGGTATTGTGCGCGAAAATCAGACGGTCTGATCAAAAGTTATGGCCGTTTGAAGTGCCTTGCATTTGGAAACTAAGTCACGTCTTTCTTTTGATTTCATTCCCGTCGCCTGCGCATGATGTTAAGGCCAAGCATTCGTTCTGTTGATTACAAAAACTCTTCCCAGTCCGCGTGGGCGGTACCCTCGGGCCCGCATTCATAGAGAGAGCTCGTTCGCCGAAGGTAAAAAATGGGCGTTCATGCTGTCGAGCCACAAAAAATGGCTGCAACACGAGGACTTCCAGGGATGTCACCCATCCAAGTACTACTCCCGCCTACGCACAATTAACTCCGGTGTTCTGATGGGATGCGGTGCTCTAGTGCTCGTATGGTCGCACACGTTGGAATACTCCGGCATATTTTATTTAAGCGAAGATCCCCGATGTCCGTCACCTGTGCAGGATCTTAAGGCCACGCGTATGTTCTAATGATTCCGAAAATTCCGCTCAGTTCGCGTGGGTGGTACACTCGGGACCGCATTCGTAGAGAGAGCATTCGCCGGAGGTAAAAAATTTGCATTCATTCAGCCGAGCAGCAAAAAATATGTGCAACACAAGGACTTCCCAGGAGGTAACCCATCTCAGTACTACTCTCGCCCAAGCTCGCCTAACTGCGGAGTTCTGGGTGGATTCAGGGCTCTAATGCTGGTATGGTCGCACACGTTGGAATACTCCGGCACATTTTACTTAAGCCAAGATCCCCGACACATGATTTTCTAGATTGCGGGCTCCGTTTCCATGTGGATTAAGCAATTTTGGCAGCTCAAATTTTTACGTGTGGCAACGATCGGGTCACTGCGCCGCCGCCTCTTCGCGGGATCCCCGAAATGGGGATGTGGTGGAGATTTTGCCGCCTGAGCGCACAGTTATGTCGCGGCCTTTACTATATCCTTGGAAGTTTTTCCCAAAGCAATCTTTCGCTAGCATATCCATTAGGACGAAATCGACGAAATGAAAACACTGCGATAAATTTAAAACGGAGCTGAAAATACGCGATCTGAGGGCATAAAACGAGCTCGAATGTGATGTAGGTGTACACGTTTGGACCGAAATATAATTACGGACGCACACGACTATCTCTCCACGAACTAAAGTCTACGCTCACACAATCGTTCTACGCTACACCACGTTATTATGTCCAATCAATTATACGCTTGCGTACGGGTAGCCAAACCACTTGGGACCGAATAGAGGTTATAGGCCAATATCCGTTCCGGCTAAAAAGACCAATATTGGATCCGACCGAGTGGTGTTGTACCAAAAGAGATCTACCGAATAAAACACGATTCAGAAAAGGTAGATCTCTCCCAAAAAAAGAAAACGAGGGCTCGCCAAACCCTTTTACGAAAATTAAATCAACCAAGAAAAACGCAACTACAATGAAAGCTAACCACGATGTTTCAATGATTTCAAAATTAACGCTAGAAATTCCACCACAAGACTATCTAAAGAAAGGAACACACGGGTGTGGAAAAGTTCGTTACCCAACCGGAATGGATGATTCCGGTTCTCTCGGCGAGGATCGTTCTTCGACGACTCCACTGGAGTCGCGCCGGTAGGAGAGAAACTCGCCCGCCTTAATCGCGTCACACCAGAATTGGAAATCCACCACGAGGAGGTCTTCTAGATTTGGCAACAAATATATGTAAATATGGTAGGAGAGGGCAAATATGGTAGGTTGTAGGGATTAATATGGAAGGTGGTGGTCGATTTAGGAAGGGGATGAAGAGGGGGTCAGACTTGTTGGTGCTGGGGTTGGCGGCAAGGATTTTGTGGAAGATGGAGGGGCTCGGATTGTAATGAAGGGAAAAGGCCGGTTTTGGAGGGGGTGGCCGGGTTGGTGAGGGGAGGAGGAGGCCGGTGGCTTGTTGGGTGGAAGGGGTCGGTTTTCTTCGTAGAGGAAGAGGAGGGCTCGGGTAGCTAGAGGAAGAGGAAGATATGGAGGAGGGAGGAGGAGGAGGGGAAGTTGGAGGCCGGCGGCCAAAGAAGGAGAGGACTAGAGGATGGCCGAAATTTGCCTTGGAGAGGGAGGAGATTTCAATCTTGAAATTCGGTTTCTTCTTTCATTAATTCAATAATAAAAAATATGAAACATACATGCCTATATATAGGCTACACCACTCAATCTCCACCAGAGAAAATTAAACCACTCATGATGGCTATTTGCATCCATCATGACATAAAAATTACAATAATTAAGAACATGAAATAAAAATAACAAATGATGGTTATAAACACCCATCACACATGAAATTAAAATAACATTGTGACATAAAATACCAAACATAGAAATGCATTATTAATTAATAATAATTTATTAATAATAATTATTATTAAATAATAATATATGGGTTTGCGTTATGGACGGTTATTATGCCGACGCTCCGCATGGTCGTCCGCAAGCATGCCGTCGCTGTCCTCGAAATGTTTTGGGCCGTCGTCTCCATCAATCCTCCCCCGCTCAAAAGTACTAATCACCGATGAGTTGGTCTGAGAGTACCGGTGCAAGAGAGCATCATACACAAAAGACACGTAGCAGCGAACAACACCACTTGAAGAAGAGAGCACTTCAACCTGGAGTATCCTTTCATGCAAAATGTTGGTCCTGGGGACCCTTGAAAAAGCATTAGGCAATAAAGGAAGAAAAGTTTCAACATCAACTACCAACGTACCTCCAGTGAAGACCAAAGAAGAAAGCGATCCAAGCCCAAACTCACTACCCAAACCATGAGAGAACGAAGTGGAACCAAACGGAAAGGCAGATAATTATAGTGGTGGAGAAACATGCAGCATTAAATCAGAAACATTAAAAATAGGGGTATTACCCCAATCAGTGGAAAATCTCAAAAGAAATATGTGTTCTCCTAATTTCATTAATGTCCGTAAAAGGTGCAGCTCACCAACTCGCCCACTTTCTATAGTTCCCGAAAGCAACCGTTCAGGGATGAGACGCACCAAAACAAAATCGTCAATTATACCGTAAGACGCCCTTTTATGTAAGCTAGCAAGAAATGGATAAAGATTTTGTGACGTTGGCAGCGCTTCACTAAAGTGCTTACATAAATAATGTTCATGGCAAGCATAATCTTGCGCAAACGTACTTAGTGCATTCAGTGGTAACGGAACAACATAAGGCGGTACCTACAGAACTAAATCTGGTGGCGCCGAGGGAATCTCATCAGGAGGCACTATAAGCGGCCCTATCCTAAACGTATAATTCGATAAATGATTTTCTTTAAAATTCATGGAGGATAAAATTAGGATAAAGGAAATAGTCGCCACAGACATAAAATCTAAAACATCCGAGGGTGTGACCAATGATGGACTCGTAGGGTAATTGGCCGTCAAAGGGGACATGTCCAAAGGAGGAGCTAAGTCATTCTCAATGTCAAAACACGGGTTTAACGTCCAAGAAAGATTACCCGGTTGCAAGCCATTAAAGTCATATGAAAATTCAAACAATGGATTCGCCCTTACATGAAATTCGTTCGACATGTCTACCAATTCATTAGATATATCATGTAATTCAGAATCAGTGGTCGGGTCATAGGTCAGCAATAATAATACGAGATCTAGGGGCACTAACGGGACCTCATCTAGGGGTATTGGTAGAATGAACTCAGGGGGCACCGTAGAACTCCTGAAATCAATCGTACTACACTCATGTCCTAAATGATCAGTACGTCTAATCAACGGGTTAGGGGGACGAGTCGGTAAAATCAAACCTGGGGTACAATCCAAAAAGTCGTCCAATAATGCAACTTCCTTGCTTTCAATTTCTTCTGACACACTATCAAAGTTATTTAATTTAGAATCAATTAAGGTCTCAGACAAGGGTAAAATTTAGCCCGACTGAAGCTTTAAATCAGGAATGTCAGATAAATGTGTTTGCATCAAAGAAATATCGTTCGGGCTCATAACACTAAAATCATCCAAGGATAACTCGTTCACCCACGATAAGTCTTCCCAATCAGTCAGAATGTCCAATATATCAGGATCATCAGAACAGTCCTCAAAATATCTCTATCTAAGAGGAACCAGCTCGAGTCCGAACAGATCATCTCCTAAGTCACTACTAAGTAAACTCTCATCATCAGGTAAAATGCCTACCGATACAGGTGTAATCTCAGCAGGAGTAACCGTAGGCTCAAAAATGTCGTCGAAGGGGAGTGGAGATGATTCCTCAGTGGTGGAATCCTCATCCAGGTCACTAGGGTAACCAATATCCTCATCGTCGCTATAATCGTCAGGGATAATAGTCTCGTTCTTAGTGACAGGCACACTCGTAACCACAGCCTCAGACTCAATCATGCTAATAGGAACACTCTCACCCCGTGGGCTCATGGCATTCCTAGCACTTACGTCTAGCGACCTAGGGATAAAGGTCCTAAGTTTCTCTTTCCTCTCATAGGTAGGTGTACTCGTGCTTGAGATAAACAGATCTTTGTGGGGCAAGTATCTAGCGTGAGGCTTATAATCATTCCTACAATCAGGAAACTGGGAACGACAGTAGGTAGGGTAATACTCATCCGTTAAGTAATTTTTCATAATCTGCCAACCTATACGTGGGCCGATGGAGGGAATTCCTAAACGTCTTTCCTCATTGAGCCAGAAGGTATGGGCTCGACCAAATAAATGCAGTCTCGTAACGGGAATCCTGTGGGGATCCACAATACGATATTGCTCAAAATAATGCTCCATGTCGTTCACCCAACATAGAAACACTCGCGGTCCACCTAGCCCATCATATGTCGGAGCAGGAATCCTAACACGCCTAGAGGTGCGCGGTGTAACATGATTAGCCTTTAGTTGGCCAATCAACCCCTTAATCTCTTCCACTACCGGACAATGGAAAGGCTTTCTAACGTTCATTACGGAACCTAAAGATTTCATTCGGAAAACGTGAACATCGTAGGCTATTTTTTTGTTTTAATTTTCAGCGGGAAAATGAGGATGAACTACGCGGATTAAGTGCACAAATACAAAGAAATATAGTCTGATTCTATTTTATTTAAAAGATAGACTTGTTCCCACTAATATTTCAAATAATATATAATTTTTTTTTGATATTCTTGTTGGCAAAAATATGGAGATTATTAATTAATTTTTTTCTTATTTTTTTATTGCTGAAAATAAAATTTAGCCGGCTATTGGCAGACCACAAAATTATTTTTTTTTGTTTTAATTTGGAGAAAAATTTGAAATTTGGAATTTGAAATTTTGAATTTTGAAATTTGAAATTTGAAATTTGAATTTGAAATTTTGAAATTTGAAATTGAAATTCGAAATTTGAAATTTGAAATTTGAAATTTTAATTTTGAATTTTGAAATTTTAAATTTTAAATTTTAAATTTTAAATTTGAAATTTGAAATTTGAAATTTGAAATTTCGAAATTTGAATTTTGAATTTTGAAATTTGAATTTTTAAATTTGAAATTTGAAATTTCGAAATTTGAATTTTGAAATTTGAAATTTGAAATTGGAAATTTGAAATTTGAATTTTGAATTTTAAATTTTGAGAGGGGGAGGAGTGCCAATTAGGAAATTGACGAGAACCTCCCTCTGATACCAAATTGATGTAGGCGTACACGTTTGGACCGAAATATAATTACGGACGCACACGACTATCTCTCCACGAACTAAAGTCTACGCTCACACAATCGTTCTACGCTGCACCACGTTATTATGTCTAATCAATTATACTCTAGCGTACGGGTAGCCAAACCACTGAGGACCGAATCGAGGCTATAGGCCAATATCCGTTCCGGCTAAAAGGACCAATATTGGATCCGACCGAGCAGTGTTGTACAAAAAAGAGATCTACCAAATAAAACACGATTCGGAAAAGGTAGATCTCTCCCAACAAAAGAAAACGAGGGCTCGCCAAACCCTTTTACGAAAATTAAATCAACCAAGAAAAACGCAACTACAATGAAAGCTAACCACGATTTTTCAATGATTTCAAAATTAACGCTAGAAATTCCACCACAAGACTATCTAAAGAAAGGAACACACGGTAGTGGAAAAGTTCGTTACCCAACCAGAATGGATGATTCTGGTTCTCTCGACGAGGATCGTTCTTCGACGACTCCACCGGAGTCACGCCGGTAGGAGAGAAACTCGCCCGCCTTAATCGCGTCACGCTGGAATTGGAAATCCACCACGAGGAGGTCTTCGAGATTTGGCAACAAATATATGTAAATATGGTAGGAAAGGGCAAATATGGTAGGTTGTAGGGATTAATATGGAAGGTGGTGGTCGATTTAGAAAGGGGATGAAGAGGGGGTCGGCCTTGTTGGTGTTTGGGTTGGAGGCTAGGATTTTGTGGAAGATGGAGGGGCTCGGATTGTAATGAAGGGAGGAGGCCGGTTTTGGAGGGGGGTGGCTGGGTTGGTGAGGGGAGGAGGAGGCCGGTGGCTTGTTGGGTGGAAGGGGTCAGTTTTCTTCGTAGAGGAAGAGGAGGGCTCTGGTAGCTAGAGGAAGAGGAAGATATGGAGGAGGGAGGAGGAGGAGGGGAAGTTGGAGGCCGGCGGCCAAAGAAGGAGAGGACTAGAGGATGGCTGAAATTAGCCTTGGAGAGGGAGGAGATTTCAATCTTAAAATTCGGTTTCTTCTTTCATTCATTCAATAATAAAAAAATATGAAACATACATGCCTATATATAGGCTATACCACTCAATCTCCGCCATAGAAAATTAAACCACTCATGATGGCTATTTGCACCCATCATGACATAACAATTACAATAATTAAGAACATGAAATAAAAATAACAAATGATGGTTATAAACACCCATCACACATGAAATGAAAATAACATTGTGACATAAAATACCAAACATAGAAATGCATTATTAATTAACAATAATTTATTAATAATAATTATTATTAAATAATAATATATGGGTTTGCGTTCTGGACGGTTATTATGCTGACGCTCCGCATGGTCGTCCGCAAGCATGCCGTCGCCGTCCTCGAAATGTTGTGGGCCGTCGTCTCCATCAGAATGGGTTCACCCAGTTCGCCTGTGGATTGAAAGCTCCGAGAGCTTTCCGAAATGGTATTGTGCGCGAAAATCAGATGGTCTGATCAAAAGTTATGGCCGTTTGAAGTGTCTTGCATTTGGAAACTAAGTCACGTCTTTCTTTTGATTTCACTCCCATCGCAATCGCAGGATATTAAGGCCACGCGTCCGTTCTGTTGATTCCGAAAATTCCACCCAATCCACATGGGCGGTACCCTCGGGCCTGCATTCGTAGAGAAAGCGCGTTCGCTGGAGGTAAAAATGAGCGTTCATGCAGCCGAGCAGCAAAATATGGGTGCAACACGAGTACTTCCCTAGATGTCACCCATCCCAGTACTACTCTCGCCCAAGCACGCTTAACTGCAGACTTCTGACGGGATCTAGTGCTCTAGTGCTGGTATGGTCACACACGTTGGGATACTCTGACACATTTTATTTAAGCCAAGATCCCCGACGCCAAATTTTCTGGATTGTGGGCACCGTTACAATTCAGATTAAGTAATTTTGGAGGCTAAAATATTTTCACGCAGCAACGATCGGGTCACTGCACCGCCGCCTCGACGCGAGATCCTAGAAATAGGGAAGTGGTGGCGATTTTGCCAGCTGAGCGCACAGTTATGTCGCGGCCTTTAATGTATTCTTGGAAGTTTTTCCCGAAGGAAGCTTTCATTGTTATATCCATTAGGACGAAATCGACGAAATAAAAACAATGGAATAACTTTAAAATGCAGCTTAAAATACGCAATCTGAGGGCACAAAATGAGCTCGAACGTGTTCACCCTGTTCTCCAGTGGATGGACACCTCCATGAGCTTTCTGAAATGGTATTGTGTGCGAAAATTAGACGGTCTGATCAAAAGTTACGGTCATTTGAAGTGCCCTGCATTTGGCAACTAAGTCACGTCTTCATTTTGATTTCGTTCCCATCGCCTACGCAGGATGTTAAGGCCAGTGGTTGTAGAGAGTGCGCATTCACAATAGGTAAAAATGGGCATTCATGCAGCCGAGCGTCAAAAAATGGGTGCAACACGAGGACTTGCCAGGAGGTCACCCATCCAAGTACAACTCTCGCCCAGGAAAGATTTACTACGGAGTTCTGATGGGATCCGGTGCTTTAGTTTTGGTATGGTCGCATATGTGGGAATACTCCGGCACATTTTATTTAAGACAATATCCCTGACTCCCGCTTTTTTAAATTGCGGGCTCCATTGCCGGCAGATTAAGTGCGGCTCAAATTTTTACGCGCGGAAATGATCGGATCGTCGCGCCACCGCCTCTACGCGGGATCCCTGAAATGGGGATATGGTGGTGATTTTGCCACATGATCGTGCAGTTATGTCGCGGCCTTTACTGTATCCCTGGAAGTTTTTCTCGAAGCAAGCTTTCGATGGCATATCCATTAGGACAAAATTGACGAAATGAAAACACTGGGATAACTTTAAAACGGAGCTGAAAATACCCGATATCATGGCACAAAACGAGCTCGAATAGGTTCATCCAATTCGCAAGTGTATGGATAGCTCCGAGAGCTTTCCGAAATGGTATTGTACGCGAAAATCAGACAGTCTGATCAAAAGTTATGGTTATTTGAAGTGCCTTGCATTTTGAATCTAAGTCACATCTTTCTTTTTGTTTCATTCCCATTGCCTGCGCAGGATGTTAAGGTCACGCGTCTGTTCTTTTGATTCAAAAAATTCCGCATAGTCTGTGTGGGCGGTACACTTGGGCCCGCGTTCGTAGAGAGAGCGCATTCGCTGGTGGTAAAAATGGGCGTTCATGCAGCCGAGCGGCAAAAAATATGTACAACACGAGGACTTCCCAGGAGGTCACCCATCCCAGTTCTACTCTTGCCCAGGCTCGCTTAACTGCGGAGTTCTGATGGGATCCGGTGCTCTAGTGCTGGTATGGTAACACACATTGGAATACTCCGACACATTTAATTTAAGCCAAGATACCCGACGCCCAATTTTTTGGATTGCGGGCTCCGTTGCCATGCAGATTAAGCAATTTTGACTGCTCAAATTTTTACGCGCGGCAACGATCGGGTCACCGCGCCGCTTATCTATGCGGGATCCCCAAAACGGGGATGTGGTGGCGATTTTGCCGCCTTAGTGCGCAGTAATGTCGCGGCCTTTACTATATCCTTGGAAGTTTTTCCCGAAGCAAGCTTTTGCTGGCATATCCATTAGGACGAAATCGATGAAATGAAAACACTGGGATAACTTTAAAACGGAGCTGAAAATACGCGGTCTGAGGGCACAAAACAAGCTCGAAAGGGTTCACCCAGTTCGTCAGTTGATGGACAGCTCTGAGAGCTTTTCGAAATGGTATTGTGCGCAAAAATCATACGGCCTGATCAAAAGTTATGGCCGTTTAAAGTGCCTTGCATTTGGAAACTAAGTCACATCTTTCTTTCGATTTCATGCCCGTCGCCTGCGCAAGATGTTAAGGCCACACATCCGTTCTATTTTTTCCAAAATTCTGCCCAGTCCGCGTGGGCGGTACCCTTGGGCCCGTATTCGTAGAGAGAGCGCGTTCGCCGGAGGTAAAAATTGGCGTTCATGTAGCCGAGCGGCAAAAAATGGGTGCAACACGAGGACTTCTTAGGAGGTCACCCATCCTAGTACTACTCTAGCCCAAGCACGCTTAACTACGGAGTTTTGACGGGATCCAGTGCTCTAGTGCTGGTATGGTCGCACACGTTGGAATACTCCGGCACATTTTATTTAACCCAAGATCCGTGACGCCCAATTTTCTGGATTGCGGGATCCGTTGCCAATTGGATTAAGCAATTTTGGCAGCTAAAATTTTTAAGTGCAGCAACGATTGGGTCGTCACGCGGCCGCCACTATGCGGGATCCCTGAAATGGGGAAGTGGGGGCGATTTTGCAGCCTGAGCAAGCAGTTATGTCGCGGCTTTTACTGTATTCTTGGAAGTTTTTCCCGAAGCAAGCTTTTGCTGGCATATCCATTAGGACGAAATTGACGAAATGAAAACACTGGGATAACTTTAAAACGGAGATAAAAATACCCGATATGAGGGCACAAAATGATCCCAAACGGGTTCACCCAGTTTGCCAATGTATGGAAAGCTCCGAGAGCTTTCCGAAATGGTATTGTGCGCAACAATCAGACGGTATGATCAAAAGTTATGGCCGTTTTAAGTGCCTTGCATTTGGAAACTAAGTCACGACTTTCTTTTTGTTTCATGCCCCTTGCCTACGCAGGATGTTAAGGCCACGCGTCCATTCTGTTGATTCTTAAAATTCCGCCCAGTCTGCGTGGGCGGTACACTCGGGCCCTCGTTCGTAGAGAGAGCGCGTTCGGCAGAGATAAAAATGAGCGTTCATGCAGCCGAGCGATAAAAAATGGGTGCAACACGAGGACTTCCCAGGAGTTCACCCATCCCAGTACTACTCTCGTACAAGCTTGCTTAACTGCGGAGTTTTGATGTGATCCAGTGCTCTAGTGTTTGTAGGGTCGCACAAGTTGGAATACACCGACACATTTTATTTAAGACAAGATCCCTGACGCCCGATCTTCTGGATTGCGGGCTCCGTTTCCATTCGGATTAAGCAATTTTGGCGGCTCAAATTTTTTCGCGCGGCAACGATCGGGTCGCCGCGTCTCCGCCTCTACGCGAGATCCCCGAAATGGGGAAGTGGTGGCGATTTTCCGCCTGAACGCGCAGTTATGTCGCGGTCTTTACTATATCCTTAGATGTTTATCCCGAATCAAGCTTTCGCTGGCATATCCATTTGGACAAAATTGATGAAATGAAAACACTGGGATAACTTTAAAACGGATCTGATAATAGGAGATCTGACGGCACAAAACAAACTCAAACAGGTTCACCCAGTTCTCCAGTGGATGGACAGCTCTGAGATCTTTCTGAAATTGTATTGTGCGTGAAAAACAGGCGGTCTGATCAAACGTTATGGTCGTTTTAACTGCCTTGCATTTGGAAACTAAGTCACGTCTTTCTTTTGATTTCATGCCCGTCGCCTGCGCAGGATATTAAGGCCATGTGTCCGTTCTGTTGATTCCAAAAATTTTGCCCAGTCCGCATGGGCGGTACCCTCGGCCCGCATTCGTAGAGAGACCGCGTTCTCCATATGTAAAAATGGGCGTTCATGCAGTCGAGCTGAAAAAAATGGGTGCAACACGAGGACTTCCCAGGAGGTCACCCATCCCACTACTACTCTCGCCCAAGCACGCTTAACTGCGGAGTTCTATTGGGATCTGGTGCTCTTGTGCTGGTATGGTTGCACACTTGGGAATACTCAGGCACATTTTATTTATGCAGAGATCCCCAACACCCGATTTTTTGGATTGCGGGCTCTGTTGCCATTCGGATTAAGCAATTTTGGCGGTTCAAATTTTTACACGCGTCAATGATCGGGTCGCCGCGCCGCCGCCTCTACGTGGGATCCCCGAAATGGGGAAGTGGTGGCGATTTTGCGGCCTGAGCAGGAAGTTATGTCATGGCCTTTACTATATCCTTGGAATTATTTTTCCCGAAGAAAGCTTTCGCTGGCATATCCATTAGGACTAAATTGATGAAATGAAAACACTGGGATAACTTTAAAACAGAGCTGCAAATACGCAATCTGAAAGCACATAACGAGCTCGAACTTGATCACCAAGTTCGCCAGTGGATGGACAGCTCCGAGAGCTTTCCGAAATGGTATTGTGTGAGAAAAGCAGACGGTCTGATCAAAAGTTATGGTCATTTGAAGTTCCTTGCATTTGGAAACTAAGTCACGTCTTTCTTTTGATTTCAAGCCCGTCGCCTGCACAGGATGTTAAGGCCACGCGTCCATTCTGTTGATTCCGAATATTCCGCCCAATCCATGTGGGCGGTACCCTCGGGCCCGCTTTCGTAGAGAGAGCGAGTTCTCCCGAGTTAAAAATGTGCGTTCATGCAGCCGAGCGGCAAAAAATGTGTGTAACACGAGGACTTCCCAGGAGGTCACCCATCCTAGTACTACTCTCGCCCAAGCATGATTAACTGCAGAGTTCTGATGGGATTCAGTGCTCTAGTGTTGGTATGGTCTCACATGTTGGAATACACCGACACATTTTATTTAAGCCAAGATCCCCGACGCCCGATTTTTTGGATTGCGGGCTCCGTTGCCATTCAGATTAAGCAATTTTGGCGGCTCAAATTTTTTCGCACGACAACGATTGGGTCGCAGCGACGCCGCCTCTACGCGGGATCCCCGAAAAGGGGAAGTGGTTGATTTTTTTCCGCCTCAGCGCGCAGTTATGTCGCGGCCTTTACTGTATCCATGGAAGTTTATCCCGAAGCAAGCTTTTGCTGGCATATCCATTAGGATGAAATTGACGAAATGAAAACAATGGGATAACTTTAAAACGGAGCTGAAAATACGCGATCTGACGGCACAAAATGAGCTCGAACAGGTTAACCCAGTTCGCCAGTTGATGTACAGCTCCGAGAGCTTTCCGAAATGGTATGGTGCGCGAAAATCAAACGGTATGATCAAAAGTTATGGCCGTTTTAAGTGCCTTATATTTGGAAACTAAGTCACGTCTTTCTTTTGATTTCGTCCCTATCGCCTGCGCAGGATATTAAGGCCACACGCCCGTTCTGTTTATTCCGAAAATTCCGCCCAGTTTGCTTGGGCGGTACACTCGGGCCCGCATTCGTAGATAGAGTGCGTTCACCGGAGGTAAAATTGGGCATTCATGCAATTGAGCAGTAAAAAATGGGTGCAACATGAGGACTTCCCAGGAGGTCACCCATCCTAGTACTACTCTTGCCAAAGCACGCTTTACTGCTAAGTTCTGATGGAATCCAGTGCTATAGTGAAGGTATGGCCTCACATGTGGGAATACTCCGGCACATTTTATTTAGGCCAAGATCCTCGACGCCCAAGTTTCTTGATTGCGGGCACTGTTGCAATTCAGATTTAGCTATTTTGGCGGCTCAAATTTTACGAGCAACAACGATCGGGTCTCCACGATGCCGCCTCTACGCGGGATCCCCGAAATGGGGAAGTGGTGGCGATTTTGCCGCCTGAGCGCGCAGTTATGTCGCAGCCTTTACTGCATCCTTGGAATTTTTTTTCCCAAAGCAAGCTTTCGCTGGCATATGCATTAGGACGAAATTGACGAAATGAAAACACTCGGATAACTTTAAAACAGAGATGAAAATACTCGATCTGAGGGCACAAAATGAGCTCGAACGGGTTCACCCAATTCGCCAGTGGATGGACAACTCCGAGAGCTTTCCGAAATGGTATTGTGCGCGAAAATAAGACGGAATGATCAAAAGTTATGGTCATTTGAAGTGCCTTGCATTTGGAAACTAAGTCACGTCTTTCTTTTGATTTCATGCCCGTCGACTACACATGATGTTAAGGCCATGCATCCATTCTGTTGATTCCAAAAATTTTGCCCAGTCCGCGTGGGAGGTACCCTCGGGCCCGCGTTCGTAGAGAGAGCGCGTTCACCAGAGGTAAAAATGGTCGTTCATGCAGACGAGTGGCAAAAAATGGGTGCAACACGAGGACATCCCAGGAGGTCACCCATCCCAGTACGACTCTCACCCAAGCACGCTTAACTGCTGAGTTCTGATGGGATCCGGTGCTCTAGTGCATGTATGTTCGCACACGATGGAATACTCTGTCACATTTTATTTAAGCAAAAATCCCCGTCGCCCGATTTTCTGGATTGCGGGCACCGTTGCCATTCGGATTAAGCAATTTTAGAGGCTTAAATTTTTACGTGTGACAACGATCGGGTGGCCCCGCTGCCGCCTCTATGCGGGATCCCCGAAATGGGGAAGTGGTGGCGATTTTGTCGCAGCGTGCAGTTAAGTCCTGGCCTTTACTGTATCCTTGGAATTTTTCCCGAAGCATGCTTTTGCTGCTATATCCATTGGAATGAAATTGACGAAATGAAAACATTGGGATAACTTTAAAACGGAGTTGAAAATACGCGATCTAAGGGCACAAAACGAGCTCGAACTGGTTCACCAAGATCGCCAGTGGATGGACAAATCCGAGAGCTTTCCGAAATTGTATTGTGTCCGAAAATAAGACAGTCTGATCAAAAGTTATGGCCGTTTGAAGTTCCTTGCATTTGGAAACTAAGTCACATCTTCCTTTTGATTTCATGCCCGTCGCCTGCGCAAGTGTTAAGGTCACGCGTCCGTTCTGTTGATTCTGAAAATTATGCCCAATCAGCATGGGAGGTACCCTCGGGCCCACATTCGTAGAGAGAGTGCATTCTCCATAGTTAAAATTGGGCGTTCATGCAGCCGAGCGACAAAAAATTGGTGCAACACGAGGACTTCCCAGGAGGTCACCCATCCCAATACTACTCTCGCCCAAACATGCTTAACTGCAGAGTTTTGATGGGATCACATGCTCTAGTGCTGGTATGGTCGCAGGTGTTGGAATATACTTACATATTTTATTAAATCCAGGATCCCTGATGCCTGATTTTCTGGATTGCGGGCCCCGTTTCCATTCAGATTAAGCAATTTTGGCGGCTCAAATTTTTTCGCACGACAACGATCGGGTCATCGTGTCGCCGCCTCTACGCGGGATCCCTGAAATGGGGAAGTGGTGGCAATTTTACAACCTGAGCGCTCAGTTATGTCGCGGCCTTTACAATATCCTTGGAAGTTTTTCTCGAAGCAAGCTTTCGCTGGCATATCTATTAGGACGAAATTGACGAACTGAAAACACTGGGATAACTTTAAAATAGAGCTGAAAATATGCGATCTAGAGGCACAAAACGAGCTGGAACACGATCACCCAGTTCACCAGTGGATGGACAGATCCAAAATCTTTCCGAAATGTTATTGTGCGCGAAAATCAGACGATCTGATCAAAAGTTATGGCCGTTTGAAGTGCCATGCATTTGAATCTAAGTCACGTCTTTCTTTTGATTTCATGCCCATCGCCTAGGCAGAATGTTAAGGCCACGCGTCTGTTCTGTTGATTCCGAAAATTCCACCCAGTCCGTGTGGGCGGTACCCTCGGGCCCGTATTCGTAGAGATAGGGTGTTCGTCGGAGGTAAAAATGGTCGTTCATGCAGCCGAGCGGCAAAAAATGGGTGCAACACGAGGACATCCCAGTAGGTCACCAATCCCAGTACTACTCTCGCCTAAGTACGCTTAACTGTTGAGTTCTGATGGGATCCGGTGCTCTAGTACGGGTATGGTTGCACACGTTAGAATACTCCGTCACATTTTATTTAAGCCAAGATTCCCAACACCCAATTTTCTGGATTGCGGGCACCGTTGCCATTCGGATTAAGCAATTTTGGCGGCTCAAATTTTTACACGCGGCAACGAACGGGTCGCCGCGCTGCCACCTCGACGCGGGATCCCCGAAATGGAGAATTGGTGGCGATTTTATCGTCTAAGCATGTAGTTATGTCGCGGCCATTCGGACGTTGCCATTCGCGAAATGGATGTTTTTCGTGAAGCAGCTTTCACTGGCATATCCATTTGGACGAACTTGACGAAATGAAAACATTGGGATAACTTTAAAACAGAGTTGAAAATATGCGATCTAAGGGCACAAAATGAGCTCGGACGGGTTCACCCAGTTCGCTAGTGGATGGACAGCTCCGAGAGCTTTCCGAAATGGTATTGTGTGTGAAAATCAGACTGACTGATCAAAAGTTATTGCCATTTGAAGTTCCTTGCATTTGGAAAATAAGTCACGTCTTTCTTTTGATTTCATGTCAGTCGCATGCGCAGGATGCTAAGGCAACGCGTCCGTTCTGTTGATTACGAAAATTTCGCCCAGTCCGCGTGGGTGGTACATTCGGGCCCACATTTGTAGAGAGTGCACGTTCGTTGGAGGTAAAAATGGGCGTTCATGTAGCCGAGCGGCAAAAAATAGGTGCAACACGAGGACTTACTAGAAGGTAACCCATACCAGTACTACTCTCTCCCAAACACGCTTTACTATGGAGTTCTGACGAGATCTAGTGCTCTAGTGCTGGTATGGTCATACACGTGGGAATACTCCCGCACATCTTATTTAGGCCAAGATCCCCCACGCCCAATTTTCTGAATTGCGGGCACCGTTGCAATTTAGATTATTTTGGCAGCTCAAATTTTTACGCGCAATAACAATCGGGTCGCCGCGCCGCCGCCTCTACGCGGGATCCCCGAAATGTGGAAGTGGTGATGGTTTTGCCTCCTGAGAGCACAATTATGTCGCGGCCTTTATTGTATCCTTGGAATTTTTTCCCGAAGCAAGCTTTCGCCGGCATATCCATTAGGACGAAATTGACGAAATGAAAACACTGGGATAACTTTAAAATAGAGCTGAAAATACGCGATCTGAGGGCACAAAATGAGCTCGAACGGGTTCACCCACTTTGTCATTGGATGGATAGCTCTGATATCTTTCCGAAATGGTATTGTACGCGAATATCAGACGGTCTGATAAAAAGTTATGGCCGTTTGAAGTGCCTTGCATTTGGAAACTAAGTAACGTCTTTATTTTGATTTCATGCTTGTTGCCTGTGCAGGATGTTAAGGCCTCGCGTCCATTTTGTGGATTCCGAAATTTTCGCCTAGTCCGCATGGGCGGTACCCTCAGGCCCGCGTTCGTAGAGAGAGCGCGTTCGCCGAAGGTTAAAATGGTCGTTCATGTAGCCGTGTGGCAAAAAATGGGTGTAACACGAGGAAATCCTAGGAGGACACCCATCCCAGTAGTAATCTCTCCCATAAATGCTTAACTGTTGAGTTTTGATGAGATCTGGTGCTCTAGTGCTGGTATAGTCGCACACGTTGGAATACTCTAACTCATTTTATTTAAGCCAAGATCCCTGATGCCTGATTTTCTGGATTGCGGGCACCGTTGCCATGAACATCCTACCTCAGACTATGTCTAATAATATATTTCAATAAGTGGCTAAGTGCACTTCAGCCAAAGCCATCTGGGATTCTCTAAATCAGATGATGGCTGGATTTGCTGATGAGAGAAAGGATAGGAGATCCAATCTCATCTCACAATATGAGAACTTTAAGAAGGATGAAGCTGAGTAAGTGAGTGATATGTACAACAGGATTAGCTCTATCATCAATAAGCTAAAGACCTTGGACAAGGACATGACTCTAACAGAAGTCGATGATAAAATCCTTATGTGCTTCCCTAGCACATAGGATTCAAGGATCTTGCCAATTAGAGAAGCCAGAAGCATGACAGAAATCTCTATTGAATAACTTGTTGGAAAGCTCAAATCCTATGAGCAATTAATGAAGACAAGAGATGCAGCAGCTGAAAAGAACACTCCAACACCGATCAGGAAGGAGCACAACATTGCATTGAAGGCTGCTCAAGAATCTGAAGGGACTCCAGTAAATGAAGAATTGATGAGCCTGTATGCCAAAAGATTTGTCAAGATGGCAAAGAAGGACTTCAGAAGAAAGTCATCAAGGCAAGATGACAAGCCAAGGTATGATAAGACTCCATCTAAATAAGTTGTTTATTTTGGATGCAGGAAGCCTGGACACTTTATCTCAGAATGTCCAGAAACTCATAAGAAGGACAGGAGAAGAGAAAAGGATTCCAGAATAACACATCACAGCAAGCCCTCCTCTAGCAAACACAAGAGGAAGGTGAAAGGGTTTGTTGCAGAAACCTGGAGTGATACTGAGGAAGAGTTATCATCCTCCAGTACTACTCTCTCCCAAACACGCTTTACTATGGAGTTCTGACGAGATCTAGTGCTCTAGTGCTGGTATGGTCATACACGTGGGAATACTCCCGCACATCTTATTTAGGCCAAGATCCCCCACGCCCAATTTTCTGGATTGCGGGCACCGTTGCAATTTAGATTATTTTGGCAGCTCAAATTTTTACGCGCAACAACAATCGGGTCGCCGCGCCGCCGCCTCTACGCGGGATCCCCGAAATGTGGAAGTGGTGATGGTTTTGCCTCCTGAGAGCACAATTATGTCGCGGCCTTTATTGTATCCTTGGAATTTTTTCCCGAAGCAAGCTTTCGCCGGCATATCCATTAGGACGAAATTGACGAAATGAAAACACTGGGATAACTTTAAAATAGAGCTGAAAATACGCGATCTGAGGGCACAAAATGAGCTCGAACGGGTTCACCCACTTTGTCATTTGATGGATAGCTCTGATATCTTTCCGAAATGGTATTGTGCGCGAATATCAGACGGTCTGATAAAAAGTTATGGCCGTTTGAAGTGCCTTGCATTTGGAAACTAAGTAACGTCTTTATTTTGATTTCATGCTTGTCGCCTGTGCAGGATGTTAAGGCCTCGCGTCCATTTTGTGGATTCCGAAATTTCCGCCTAGTCCGCATGGGCGGTACCCTCAGGCCCGCGTTCGTAGAGAGAGCGCGTTCGCCGAAGGTTAAAATGGTCGTTCATGTAGCCGTGTGGCAAAAAATGGGTGTAACACGAGGAAATCCTAGGAGGACACCCATCCCAGTAGTAATCTCTCCCATAAATGCTTAACTGTTGAGTTTTGATGAGATCTGGTGCTCTAGTGCTGGTATAGTCGCACACGTTGGAATACTCTAACTCATTTTATTTAAGCCAAGATCCCTGATGCCTGATTTTCTGGATTGCGGGCACCGTTGCCATTCGGATTATGCAATTTTGGTGGCTAAAATTTTTACACGCGTCAACGATCAGGTCACCGCGCTGCCGCCTCTACGCGGGATCCCCGAAATGGGAAAACAGTGGCGATTTTTTCGCCTGAGCGTGTAGTTATGTCCCAGCCTTTACTGTATCCTTTGAAGTTTTTCCCAAAACAAGCTATCACTGGCATACACATAAGGACAAAATTGAAGAAATCTAAGGGAATAAAACGAGCCCGAATGGGTTCACCCTGTTCGCCAGTGGATGGACAACTCCGAGAACTTTCCAAAATGGTATTGTGTGTGAAAATCAAATGGTCTGATCAAAGGTTATGGTCGTTTCAAGTTACTTGCATTTGGAAACTAAGTCACGCCTTTCTTTTAATTTCGTGCCTGTCGCCTGCGCAGTATGTTAAGGTCACGCGTCCATTCTATTGATTCCGAAAATTCCGCCCAGTCCACGTTGACGGTACCCTCCGGCCCGCGTTCGTAGAGAGAGTGCATTCGCTGGAGGTAAAAATGGTCCTTCCTGCAGTCGAGCGGCAAAAAATGGGTGCAACACGAGGACATCCCAAGAGGTCACCCATCCCAGTACTACTCTCGCCCAAGCACGCTTAACTGCTGAGTTCTGATGGGATCCGGTGCTCTTGTGCTGGTATGGTCGCACACGTTGGAATACTCCGACACATTTTATTTAAGCCAAGATCCCCGACTCCAAATTTTCTAGATTGCGGGCACCGATGCCATTCAGATTAAGCAATTTTGGCGGCTTAAATTTTTACGCGCGTCAACGATCGGGTCTTCGTGCTATCGCCTCTATGCGGGATCTCCGAAATGGGGAAGTGGTGGCGATTTTGTCTCCTGAGCGTGCAGTTATGTTGCGGCCTTTACAGTATCCTTGGAAGTTTATCCTAAAGCAAGCTTTCGTTGGCATATCCATTAGGACAAAATTGACGAAATGAAAACATTGGGATAACATTAAAACAAAGCTGAAAATATGCGATCTATGGGTACAAAACGAGCTCGAACGGGTTCAACTAGTTATCCAGTGGATGGACAGTTACGAGAGCTCTCCAAAATGGTATTGTGTACGAAAATCAGACGGTCTGATCAAAAGTTATGGCCGTTTGAAGTTCCTTGCATTTAGAAACTAAGTCATGTCTTTCTTTTTATTTCATGCCCGTCTCCTGCGCAGGATGTTAAGGCCATGTGTCCGTTGTGTTTATTCCGAAAATTCCGCCCAGTCCACGTGGGCGGTAAAAATGGTCGTTCCTGCAGCCGAGAGGCAAAAAATGGGTGCAACACGAGGACTTCCCAGGAGGTCACCCATCCCAATACTACTCTCACCCAATCACGCTTAACTGCGGAGTTCTGATGGGATCCGGTGCTCTAGTGCTGGTATGGTCGCACACGTTGGAATACACCGACAAATTTTATTTAAGCGAAGATCCCAGATGCCCGATTTTCTTGATTGCGGGATCCGTTGCCATTCGGATTAAGCAATTTTGGCGGCTCAAATTTTTTCACGCGGAAATGATCGGGTCTTCGCATTGCTGCCTCTACGCGGGATCCCAGAAATGGGGAAGTGGTGGCGATTTTTTCGCCTGACCGCACAGTTATGTCGCCGCCTTTACTGTTTCCTTGGAAGTTTATCCCGAAGTAAGTTTTCGCTTGCATATCCATTAGGACGAAATTGACAAAATGAAAACACTGGGATAACTTTAAAATGGAGCTGAAAATACGAAATCTGACGGTACAAAACGAGCTCAAACAGGTTCATTGAGTTCGCCAGTGGATGGACAGCTCCGAGAGCTTTCCAAAATGGTATTGTGCGTGAAAATCAGACGGTCTGATCAAAAGTTATGGGCGTTTGAAGTGCCTTGCATTTAGAAACTAAGTCACGTCTTTCTTTTGATTTCATGCCCATCGCTTGCGCATGATGTTAAGGCCATGCGTCCGTTCTATTTATTCCGAAAATTTCGCAAAGTCTGCATGGGCAGTACACTTGGGCCCGCATTCGTAGAGAGGGCGCGTTCACCGGAGGTAAAAATGTGCTTTCATGAAGTCGAGCGGAAAAAAATAGGTCAACACGTGGACTTCCCAGGAGGTCACCCATCCCAGTACTACTCTCGCCCAAGCACGCTTAACTGCGGAGTTCTGATGGGATCCGATGCTCTAGTGCTGGTATGGTCGCACATGTGGGAATACTTCGACAAATTTTATTTAGGCCAAGATCCCCGACGCCCAATTTTCTAGATTGCGGGCACCGTTGCAATTCATATTACGCTATTTTGGCGCTCAAATTTTTATGCGCAGCAATGATCGGGTCGCCGCGTCGCCGCCTCTACGTGGGATCCCCGAAATGGGGAAGTGGTTGCGATTTTGTCTCCTGAGCGCGTAATTATGTCGCGGCCTTTACTGTATCAATGGAATTTTTTCCCGAAGCAAGCTTTCGCTGGCATATCCACTCGGACGAATTTGACGAAAAGAAAACACTGGGAAAACTTTAAAATGGGGCTGAAAATACGCGATCTGAGAGCACAAAATGAGCTTGAATGGGTTCACCCAGTTCGCTAGTAGATGGACAGCTCCGAGAGCTTTCCGAAATGTATTGTGCACAAAAATCAGACGGTCTGATCAAAAGTTATGGTCGTTTGAAGTGCCTTGTATTTGGAAACTAAGTCACGTCTTTCTTTTGATTTCATGCTAGTCGCCTGCGCAGGATGCTAAGGCAACACGTTGTTGGATCCCTAGTTGGATTTGGGCTAGGTTCACTAATTTAGGCTGACTCTGACCCACCTTTTATAGCCAGGGTCTAGCCAAGTATTCCTAGAAATTAGGCTAAGTCCATTTGGTTCAACCTTCTTGGACTAGCCAGTAGAGGACCTCAAAAGATTCAGATTTAGAAGTTTTTCATAAGACAGGTTGATCTGTTCGAAGTTCTTCGAACTCAGCTCGACGATCGTCGATCTACAATCGACGAACTCAAAATTAATTCTCTGAGCTGAGCTAGATGATATTGAAGCTCAGGTCGACGATCAGTTTTCTCCAGACAGATTCTCAGCTCGACTAATTTCTGTTTGATCAAGTTCTGTGTTCGACGATCTTTGAGTGTAGAACAGATTCCTAGGTCGACGTTCTAGGAGCGTAGAATCAGTTTCTTATATTCAGTGTGTGCTTCGCAGAGCTCAGGTCGACGAATAGGATTTCTCAGGTTGACGTTCTAAGAGTGCACGTCGACAAAATCTATTCTCTGGTTGATGAATTTGGTAATCTGTCTGTTCTTTGTTCTTTCCTTTTCTGTTCCCTCTTTATTACTATTTTAAGTCATAAATTCCCTGAGTAATCAATGCTTATATTCCCTATGAATATAGCCGTTCCTGGCAGCATTGATTATGGTATTCATTAGAGGATTTATCTGACATATTTCTCAGGAAGTTGAGGAAACAAAAAATGACAGAATTGCTAGCCGTTTTCCTTCCCAGTTTTCTAGCATGGCATTAATGGTAGTTATTCACATTTCTAAGCAAGATTGGTTATCGAAGACAACACAGAGAGATTACTTTTTAAAAAAGAGACAGACTGAGAACAGGAATATAATTCTTACAGAGCAGAAATAATTACAGAGAGATATTATGATCAAGAGCAAAAACCTCACGATAGCTCTCAATCCTCATCTCTCACTGTGCTCTCAAGAAGATAGAAGAATAATAATAAAAACTGATCAAGAGTCTTCTTCATCTTCTATTTCCAGGAATTTGCTGAGACATTTTAGATCCATCTGTCTAAAGTTCGTGGATCGGTTTTTCACAAGCTGAAGACCTACACACTCCTGAACAAAGCTTCTCAATCCTGAACAACTCTACATCTCTGGGGGGCTTTGACAAGATCTGGAATCCACACAAAGTCTTGTCAAAGTGCATTTGAGAAAAGAGAAGACTAACATCATTTTCTTTCCCACCCCACTATACAGGGTTTTAACTCCCTTCAAAAGTTAGTCTGGTTCAAAAGTCACCTTCCAAAAGACTTGAGTTTGATTTTTGGGCACTTGATCAAAAGCTCAAAGGGTTGCAATATCTCCCTGCAAATAGATATTGTGGTGGCAGTCACTGATCAAAACTTGTAGTGGATTCCTCCCAGGGTGGTAGGAGAGTGGATGTACCTAGTTGGGGAACCACTATAAAATTCTTGTTTTGTTTGTGTGTTTGCTTTTTTCTTTTTGTCCTGTGCTGTGATAGATTAGTGTAGCTTTTTCTTTGCTTATGTTAACTTCTCTTAGCTATTACTATATCACCTATTTTATTACTTAACTTTATATTTGTAAAAAGTTGCAAAGAAATTTTTAATTAACTCTATTCACCCCCCTCCCTCTAGAGTTAACTAGAGATTACTCTCTCTTTTCTTTCAATTAGTATCAGAGCGAGGTTAGTCATTTTTATTCAAACAGGCTAACACCTGAACAAAACAAGATCCTAAGATAATCTCTGATTAAATCTTGTTCCTTTCATATTTTATATCATGACACAAAACAATGATTATGTTAGCACAAGACCTCCAGTTTGCAACTTAACCAAGTTTTCCATCTGGAATACAAGAATAAAACTCTATATAAACTCTATTGATGAAGATATATTCAATTCAATTTAGATAGGACCACCAACTCAAGTGGCCTTCACTCCATCTACTTCAACAAATCTGAGTGATGTTCCACCTCTAGATTGGACAGATGCACAGACGAAAGCTAAGATTGCAGATGCCAAAGCCATGAACATCCTACCTCAGACTATGTCTAATAATATATTTCAAAAAGTGGCTAAGTGCACTTCAGCCAAAGCCATCTGGGATTCTCTAAATCAGATGATGGCTGGATTTGCTGATGAGAGAAAGGATAGGAGATCCAATCTCATCTCACAATATGAGAACTTTAAGAAGGATGAAGCTGAGTAAGTGAGTGATATGTACAACAGGATTAGCTCTATCATCAATAAGCTAAAGACCTTGGACAAGGACATGACTCTAACAGAAGTCGATGATAAAATCCTTATGTGCTTCCCTAGCACATAGGATTCAAGGATCTTGCCAATTAGAGAAGCCAGAAGCATGACAGAAATCTCTATTGAATAACTTGTTGGAAAGCTCAAATCCTATGAGCAATTAATGAAGACAAGAGAAGCAGCAGCTGAAAAGAACACTCCAACACCGATCAGGAAGGAGCACAACATTGCATTCAAGGCTGCTCAAGAATCTGAAGGGACTCCAGTAAATGAAGAATTGATGAGCATGTATGCCAAAAGATTTGTCAAGATGGCAAAGAAGGACTTCAGAAGAAAGTCATCAAGGCAAGATGACAAGCCAAGGTATGATAAGACTCCATCTAAATAAGTTGTTTATTTTGGATGCAGGAAGCCTGGACACTTTATCTCAGAATGTCCAGAAACTCATAAGAAGGACAGGAGAAGAGAAAAGGATTCCAGAATAACACATCACAGCAAGCCCTCCTCTAGCAAACACAAGAGGAAGGTGAAAGGGTTTGTTGCAGAAACCTGGAGTGATACTGAGGAAGAGTTATCATCCTCCAGCTCCAGTGATGATGAAGAAGAAGAGAAGGCAAAGGAAGTTTTCCTAATGGCAATAGATAATTCCAGCAGTCAGCTAGAGGATGAAGCTTCATAATATGAAGAATCTCTATCTGCAGAGGACCAGGTAATAACATCCTATGATTTTGATTCAGAAGAATTTAAAACTTAATTTAAAAAACTGTGCTTAGATCTAATAGGCTTTGAGAAGGAAATCAAACTTCTCAAAGAAAGATTAGCTGAACAAGATAAGTACATTGCTGAAAATACTAAACTAATAGATGAACTTAACTCAGCAAATGAACAAATTGTTTTCTTAAAAACTGAATTAAGAAAAGCCAAGAAATAAGAAGAATCACTTAATGGTAGAAGCTTACAACTGTTAGACATAACAATTACTATAAATTCTAGGGCCAAATAACAGTAAACTAGGACAGGGTGCTTCATCTAGTGAACCACCTATAGTCCAGAAGAATCAGTTATCTAAACCTGTAAATTTCATTTCAGGTAAAGGTAAGAAGAATACTGAATAAGTAGATAAAGTAAATGAAGTCTTAAAACAAATGGAACTTAAACAAAAATCTAAGAACAAGAAGAAAAATAACTACAACAATGTTCAACAAATTTTGTCGCACACAGTTAGACGAAATATGTATAGTTCGTCGACCTCAGAACGACGAACTCCGAACGCCAACTACAATAATAGTTATTCTTGGATCCACGTTCGACGAAACCAGTCTGGTTCATCGACCAGAGATCGACGATATTGGTTCCCTGAGAATGAATATCTTCATTCTTTGAGAAGAGATCGAAGATCTTATCCCAATTCGTCGACCTCAGGTCGACGAACTTACTAGAGTTTGTCGATCCCAGATAAATTTTATAGAAACCTCAACTCTAACATAAGGTCTAATAATAACCATAACCAACCTAGGGAAAATATAAATCCATTCACCCAATTGATAATTCCTCCTAGAATATTTCACCCCTTAGGTTATAAAAGACAACCTGAATATTCTTACATTTCCAGTTTTTCATATGAAAAAATACAAAGACCCAGGTGACCTGGGTCAAGAACATCTAACTTATTTCCTTGTAGGTGAAGAACCATCCTATCACTCAGAATAAGTGATATCTGGATAGTGGGTGCTCAAATCACATGATTGGATGCAAGGACAGCCTAATCAATTTCAAGGCAAAGCTGGGTCCAAGAGTGATCTTTGGAGATTCTAGCTTTGGACAAACTAAAGGCTATGGAGACTTCAATTGTGGAGTTGTCACTTTCAGAAAAGTGGCATATATAAATGGTCTCAAACATAACCTAATATCCATAAGTCAGTTATGTGATGCAGGTTATCAGGTTTGCTTTACTAATTCCAAATGTATTATTTCTTCAAGTAATCAAAATGTTTTAACAGGTTGTAGATAAGGGAATATATACCTAGTAAACATCAAATCTGCTAGTTCAGAAATATGTTTATTCAATCAAGTCAGTAATAACAATATTCTATGGCATAAGAGACTAGGTCATGTTAATGTTAGAAACATCTCTAAGCTATCTAGGGACAACCTTGTCAGAGGATTGCCTTCTGCCCCCTACAAGAAGGAAATCCTATGCAAGGCTTGTCAAGTAGGCAAACAAACTAAAAATAGCTTTAAGTCAATTAATAATAGTGACTCACCTAAGATTTTGTAGTTGCTACATATGGATCTCTTTGGACCCATTGTTGTACAAAGCTTAGGAGGGAAGTCTTACACTTTAGTTATTATAGATTACTTCTCTAGATTCTCTTGGGTGTTCTTCTTGAAAAAAAAGTCAGATAACTTAAAAGTCCTTACAGACTTTCTTAAGGGCATAAAGATTGATTATTCTACTCCAGTTGCATTGATCAAAAGTGATTATGGTACTGAGTTTGAATCTCTTCCCATGCAAAGATTCTGTGAGGAGGAATGTATTAGGCATTATTTTTCTGCTCCTAGAACTCCTCAACAAAATGGGGTAGCAGAAAGGAAAAACAGAACCCTCATTGAATCTGCAGGAAGATTGCTTTAAGATGCACACATGCCCCTATCCTTTTGGGTAGAGGCTGCGAGCACAACAATCTATGTGCTGAATAGGAGTTTGATACACAAACTTAAGGGTAAGACCCCCTATGAATTAATCAAAGGGAAGCAATCTAAAATTGATTACTTTAGAATCTTTGGGTGTAGATGTTTCATTCATAATAATAATAAGAAACACATTAGAAAATTTGAAGCTAAAGCTACAGAGGAAATTTTTCTTGGATATTCCAAAAATAGCAAGGCTTATAGGGTATTCAATAAATCATCTTTAAAAATGAAAGAATCTGTACATATTTATTTTGATGAAGCTAACATGTTTTATAAGGAGAAGGATTCTTCTACCTTAGATTTATTGCAGGTACCTCACTTGTGTGAGAAATTGGATGAGATAAACCTTACACAAAAGGTCATATCACATCCTCCTCCACAAGATGATGAAGATAGTGAAGAAGAAATTTTGGAAGTGGTTGAACCTCCTCCAACAGCAGACATTATTCCACAAGAGGAATTAATTCCAAATGATGTTGCTGAACCAACTCCACCCACTTACTTTGTCACACTAAGGGATCACCCTAGATCTCAAGTGATTGGGGATATATTAGTAGGTTTACAGACAAGGCATCAACTCAACCAAGATGTGATGCATGCCTGTTTCCTCTCTTAAGTTGAGCCTCAATCCGTAAATGATGTAGAGAAAGATCCCCACTAGATTATTGCAATTAAAGAGGAGCTTAATCAATTTGAGAGATGCAGAGTTTGGGACTTTGTTCATAGTCCCAAAGGCTATCCAGTAATTGGAACCAAGTGGGTATTCAGAAACAAAATTGATACCCAAGGTGTAATTATGAGAAACAAGGCTAGGCTTGTTGCTCAAGGCTATAGGGAAGAGGAAGGCATTGACTATGATCAGACCTTTGCTACTGTTGCAAGGCTAGAAGGAATTAGTATTTTTCTTGCTTATGCTGCTTTTAAGAAGTTCAAAGTCTACCAGATGGATGTCAAGAGTGCTTTATTGAATGGAGAACTAAAGGAAGAAGTTTATGTTGAATAACCCCCCAGGTTTTATCTCTTCTACTCATCCCTCATATGTTTTTAAATTGCATAAAGCTCTCTATGGTCTAAAGCAAACTCAAAGAGCTTAGTATGAAACCTTAGCTAGCTTCCTTTTAGAACACAAGTTCTCTAGTGGCATGGTAGATAGGACCCTTTTTACTAAGATGCATCATGATAAAATTTTAGTAGTACAAATATATTTAGATGACATCATATTTGGCTCTACTGATCCCAAACTATGCAAGAGATTCTCTGATCTAATGCATTCAAAGTTTGAGATGAGTAGCATGGGAGAGCTATCATACTTCCTTGGTCTACAAGTGAAGTAATCCCCTGATGGCATATTCATATCCCAATCTAAATATGCAAATGAGTTTATTAAGAAATTTGGGATGGCTGATGCATCCTCTATGAAAACTCCTATGGTTGCCAATATTGTGATTGACTCTGATGAACATGGAAAACCTGTTGATCAAAGCAAGTATAGGGCTATTATTGGATCCCTACTCTATCTCACAACAAGTAGACAAGACATCATGTTTGCTACATGTCTTTCTGTTAGGTTCCAAGTGAGCCCTAAAGAATCTTATCTTATTTTCATTAAAAGGATTTTAAGATATATAAAGGGTTGTCCTAATCTAGGACTCTGGTATCCAATAGAGTCAGCATTTGAGTTTGCTAGATTTTCTGATGCTGACTATGCTGGATGTAGAGTGGACAAGAAAAGTACATAAGGAACATGTCAGTTCCTTGTTGATAGGCTTGTGCCCTGGTTTTGCAAGAAGCAAACATCTGTGTCCACATCAACTACTGAGGCTGAATATATGGCAACTGGTAGCTGTTGTTCACAGATCTTGTGGATACAAAACCAACTCCTGGATTATGGTTTAAATCTAAATAATTCAATCATATTCTGTGATTATACCAGTGCTATATCCATAGCAAATAATCCAATGCATCATTGTAGGACAAAGCATCTAGATATAAGAAATCTTTTCATAAGGGACTGTGTGGACAAACAGAAAATTAATCTTGAATTTATCTCTACTAATTTGCAAAGGGCAGATATTTTTAACAAGCCCTTGGATGAATCTAAACATTTGTTCTTTCTGAATCAGTTAAGAATGATAGATGGAAAGGCATAATTTTAAATTTGTCGTTAGTGTAAATGATCTGTTAACAATTCGTTTACCTGAGATCGACGATTTGCAAACTTATCGTTGGGAGTTATTCGACCGGAGATCGATGAAATCTCTGTGTGTAGTCAGTTTCGTCGACCTGAGATCGACGATCCTGTTTTAGGAAATATTTCTGAGGACGACGAAATATCTCCATATCTTCAGTCTGTGAGCGACGAATTTATCTCTTCATGAAATTTTTCATCGACCTGAGATTGAAGAATTTTCTTTTTCGCAGGATGGAACTTGACGTTTCATATTCTTAAAAACCTTATAACTAGGTTTTCTTTGAGCTTCATCCCACGCTTTTAGTTCCTTTGCACTTGATCTCTCTGTTTCTTTGTTGCAGGTGATCATGGCAATTCCAGCAAGCGCTCTAGCAACAATGAAGTTTGATATGGGTTTTGACATCGACTTCGAGTCTTTCAAATATTCAGATCAAATCTTCCTTGAAATTCTGCAATTGTTTGAAGATTTGCATTTGAAGAATCTAATGACAACCAGGATAAATATTACGGTGACTGAGATTAGAAAATTAGTTTACTTGTTATCGTCTTCAGATGCTTACACATTGGTAGGAATAATAGAGGGTAACACTGTCTCTCTCTCACCCCTGAAATTCTTTTTGAAATTTTTTGTTTATTGAATGGAGAAGAGGACTTAGAAATCGATTATGCTGAGTTTGATGAAATGTTGAATCGAATGGGTTATTCTGGTGACAACCCTAACAAATTGTTGAAGAAATAACTATCTGTAGATTATAAGTTTCTGGTAGATGTTGTAGGAAAAGTTTTGCTGGGCAAGAAAAGCGCCCATGATCACATAACTCGATATAAGTTCCTTGTGATGTGTGCAGTGGCAAACAAGAAGGCCGTGAACTGGGACAAAATTCTGTTTGAATTGATTAAGAATAAACACACAAAGAAGGAAGTGTGTTTTGGACGGATTTTTGGAATTTTTCTTTAGGCCAAGGCTGCTTAATCACTGGTCACCCCGACTATATTCATTAATGCCTCTAAGAGGCTAACCTGCACCTTATTTAGCAGGTGGGAGAGGAGCATCTCTAAGCCATCCAAGGATTCCTCTTCCAGATATTCTGAGAGTACAAGTGCTGTTCAAACCACTTCCCACCCTACTGAGGATATCATCATTCCACCTCCACCTCCACTTGTTCAAACAACTTCAACATCCCTCCAACTTACTTCCACAACTCCAACACATCCACCTACACCTCCTACTTCCCCCATCCATATTTCTTCACCAATTCAATCTTCAGTACATCTATCCCCTCAACATCATTCACCAGAGCATGTTACTCCTCCTTTGTCCCCTCTTCCTTCACATATTTCTGACATTCCTCCTCTTCACAATCTATCATCCCTACCTTCATTAAATCTGTTTTCATCCCCTAGTCATTCTCCATCCCCTCCAAATGAGCAAATGCTAGATTCTCATCCCTACTCTTCCACCTTCAATCCATTTGTATCTACTCAAACCCCACCTGAATTCATGGACATAATTTCACCCTCCATTTCATCCTTTCTACAATCTATCTCTCCTCTTCTTAAACAACTCATAGAAGAGGCCATTTCACCTCTTGCTTCTTTTATTTCATCTCTTGCTGCCCAACTATCTGCATTCCCTATCCCTCCTTCTTAAGTAAGGGTCCTGGCTCCAGTGCTTACTAAAACCAGGCAGGGGGAGATACTCCATGAAGAAGTAGCTCTCGAAGTAGCAGCATCAATAGCATAGATAGAGTTTGTTGATACTGAGATACCAGATGCAGAACTTTCAGAATTTTTGGACATTGACTCTGAGAAAGCGGATTTAGATCATTCTTTCAATATTGATTCTGGAGACTGCTTCATTTCTCCAGCAGTTGAACTTAACTCAATTCTTGATTTCTTTGATCTTATGTATAGCAACATTTTTTCTTTTGTCTCTCCTCAGTACTATACATACCTTGTTTTCTATACAGCTCCAGTTAGCTCAGGAGTCTTATAGCTTATTCAGAATAGCTTTTGAGCTCATGAGCCTGAGCTTGTTCTAGTTTCAGAGTTTGAGCCTATAAAGGTTGTTGAGGATGAGTTCTCTGATCCCAAGGCTTTTTCACTTCCCACTTTTGTCTTCTCTACCTCTCCATTACAAGATATGGATGAGATTTTTACTGAAGAAATGGCTCAGGAAGCTGAAATAGTTCAAGATGTAGTGGTTCCTCCTCAAGATGCTCTACTTCCAGTTCCTCCTTAAGTAGACAAACAGATCTCAAAGGAAATGTTAAAAGCAATAGATGCTCTATCTGACAATCCCCAAAGTTCCTCTAAAGATGACACAGACAATGATTCAGATGATTCTGCTAATTCCAAATCTAAGAAGAAAGTAATCAAGAAGAGAAAGGATGTTCCAAAGGCTGCTCCTAAGCCAAATCCCAACCATGACACTCCCTACTATATTTTGCAGAAAATAACTCCATATCAAGGGATGCCCCAATGGATGTGGTTGTCTAAGAATGATCAGAAAGAAAGGAAGAAGAGGAGAAGGTACAGGTCTCCTCTCAGGCAATTCAGGAAAGACCCTCCTCCTCCTCCTCCCTCTTCAGGTATTTCTAGAAGTGTTACTCAGAGAGCTGCTCTAGTAACAAAGACTTATCATAGACAATTAAGGCATTGCAGTCACCAAACTTCTTCAAGCCATCCTCCTTCAGCTTCATCTAAGAGAGTTTCTGTAGATACTACGTATAAATCATAATAGGACTCTAGTCCAATCAGGCCAGAGACCCCTCCTATTCCATTTGTAGATCCAGAATAGGACACCTCTGCCAAGATGGCTAGATTTTAGGAGTTAGTAATACTCTCTCAGATTATGAAAGCTAAAGCTGAAGGCAAGGATCCTTCTCAGTTTTCAACAATGTCATCTTACAGGAAAGAAGAACTTACCAGGTATGCAAAAGCTAACAAGTTCTTTAATGATGATGAGTATATGAAATTGCATCCAGAGGCTATAGTACCCAGAGCAACTTCTCAGAATATTATTGGTGCATCTGACATGATCATGTCAAAAAGATAAGCTGCTAACCGTAAAAGAGAAATCATATTCAAATAGTCTACTGAAAAGTCTGAGAAAGCTATTCCTAAGCAGAAACAGTAATTTTAGTTATTGTAATTTTATTGTTTAAACTCTATTTTTGCTTATACCATGAAGCATATATTGTAAATATCTGTCGAATGTTTTATTTATGCCAGATATTTGTTTCTTGCTTTATGATTGCTTTATATTTGTTTTTTAGTGACCTCACTCAAATAGGGGGAGATTGTTGGATCCCTAGTTGGATTTGGGCTAGGTTCACTAATTTAGGCTGAGTCTGACCCACCTTGTATATCCAGGGTCTAGCCAAGTAGTCTTAGAAATTAGTCTAAGTCCTTTTAGTTCAACCTTCTTGGACCAGCCAGCAGAGGACCTTAGAAGATTCAGATTTAGAAGTTTTTCAGAAGATAGCTTGATTAGTTTGAAGTTCTTCGAACTCAGCTCGACGATCGTCGATCTCCGATCGATGAACTAAGAGTTAATTCTTTGAGCTAAGCTCGACGATATTCAAGCTCAGGTCGACGATCAGTTTTCTCCAAACAGATTCTCAGCTCGACTAATTTATGTTTGATCAAGTTCTGTGGTCGACATTCTTTGAGTGTAGAACAGATTCTCAGGTCGACGTTCTTGGAGCGCAGAATCAGTTTCTTATATTAAGTGTGTGGTTTACAGAACTCAGGTCGACGAAGAGGATTTCTCAGGTCGACGTTTTCTGATTGCAGGTCGATGAAATCTGTTCTCTGATCGACGAATTCTTTAAGATGTCTGTTCTTTGTTCTTTCCTTATCTGTTCCCTCTTTATTACTATTTTCAGTCATAAATTCCCTGAGTAATAAATTCTTATATTCCCTATAAATATAGTCATTCCTGGCAGAATTGATTATGGTATTCGTCAGAGGATTTATCTGACATATTTCTCGGGACAGTTGAGGAAATGAATAATGATAGAATTGCTAGCTGTTTTCCTTCCCAGCTTTCCAGCAAGGCATTAATTGCAGTTATTCAAATTTCTACGCAAGATTGGTTGTCGAAGACAATACGGAGAGATTACTTTTTTAAAAAAGAGACAGAGACTGAGAACAGGAATACAATTCTTATAGAGCAGAAAAAATTACAGAGAGATATTCTGAGCAAGAGCAAAAACCTCACGGTAGCTCTCAATCCTCATCTGTCACTGTTCTCTCAAGAAGATAGAAGGAGAATAATAAAAATTGATCAAGAGTCTTCTTCATCTTCTGTTTCTAGGAATTTGCTGAGACATTATAGATCCATTTTTCTAAAGTTCCTGTATCTGTTTTTCACAAGCTGAAGACCTACACACTCCTATACAAAGCTTATCAATCCTGAACAACTCTACATCTCAGGGGGAGCTTTGACAAGATATGGAATCCACACAAAGTCTTCTCAAAGTGCATTTGATAGAAGAGAAGACTAACATCATTTTCTTTCCCACCCCACTGTACAGGGTTTTAAATCCCTTCAAAAGTTAGCCTGGTTCACAAGTCACCTTCCTAAAGACTTGAGTTTGATTTTTGGGACACTAATCAAAAGCCCAAAGGGTTGAAATATCTCCCTGCAAATAGATATTGTGGTGGGAGTCACCTGATCAAAACCTATAGTGGATTCCTACTAGGGTGGTAGAAGAGTGGATGTACTCAGTTGGGGAACCACTACAAAATTCTTGTATTGTCTGTGTGTTTGCTGTTTTCTTTTTGTCTTGTGTTGTGATAGCTTTGTGTAGCTTTTTCTTTGCTTCTGTTAACTTCTCTTAGCTATTACTATATCACCTATTTTATTACTTAACTTTATATTTGTAAAAATTTGCAAAAATTTTTTTAATTAACTCTATTCACCCCCCCTAGAGTTAACCATAGATTACTCTCTCTTTTCTTTCACGCATCCATTCTGTTGATTCCGAAAATTCCGCCCAGTCCGCGTGGGCGGTACCCTCGATCCCGCATTCGTAGAGAGAGAGCGTTCACAGGAGGTAAAAATGATCGTTCATGTAGCCGAGCGACAAAAAATGGGTGCAACACGAGGACATCCCAGGAGGTAACCCCTCCCAGTACTACTCTCTCCCAAACACGCTTAACACCTAGTTCTGATGGGATCCAATGCTCAAGTGCTGGTATGGTCGCACACGTTAGAATACTCTGACACATTTTATTTAAGCCAAGATCCCCGACGCCCGATTTTTTGGATTGCGGGCACCGTTGCCACTCAGATTAAGCAATTTTAGCGGCTAAAATTTTTACGCGCGACAACGATCGGTTCGTCGCGCTGCCGCCTCTACGTGGGATCCCCGAAAGGGGGAAGTGGTGGCGATTTGGTCGCCTGAGCGTAAAGTTATGTCGCGACCTTTATTGTATCCTTGGAAGTTTTTCGCGAAGAAAGTTTTCGCTGGCATACCCTTTAGGACAAAATTGACGAAATGAAAACATTTGGGATAACTTTAAAACAGAGTTGAAAATAAGCAATCTAATGGCACGAAACGAGCACAAATGGGTACACACAGTTCGCAAGTGGATGGACAGCTCCGAGAGCTTTCCGAAATGGTATTGTGTGCAAAAATCAGACGGTCTGATCAAAAGTTATGGCCATTTGAAGTTCCGTGCATTTGGAAACTAAATAACGTCTTTCTTTTGATTTTATGCCCGTCTCCTACGTAGGATGTTAAGGCCACGCATCCGTTCTATTGATTCTGAAAATTACGCCCAGTTAGCGTGGGCGGTACCCTTTGGCCCGCATTTGTAGAAAGAGCGCGTTCTCCAGAATTAAAAATGGGCGTTCATGCAGCCGAGCGACCAAAAATGGGTGCAACACGAGGACTTCCCAGGAGGGAACCCATCCCAGGACTACTCTCGACCAAGCACGCTTAACTGCGCAGTTCTGATGGGATCTGGTGCTCTAGTGCTGGTATGGTCGCAGAAGTTGGAATACACTGACACATTTTATTTAAGCCAAGACCCCCGACGCCTAATTTTCTGGATTGCGGGCTCCGTTGCCATTCGGATTAAGCAATTTTGGTGGCTAAAATTTTTTCGTGCGACAATGATCAGGTCACTGCATCACCTCCTCTATGCGGGATCCTCAAAATGGGGAAGTGTTGGTAATTTTACCGCCTGAGCGCACAGTTATGTCGCGGCCTTTACTGTATCCTTGAAAGTTTATCCCGAAGCAAGCTTTCGCTAGCATATCCATTAGGATGAAATTGATGAAATGAAAACACTGGGATAACTTTAAAATGGAGCTAAAAATACGCGATCTGATGGCACAAAACAAGCTCGAACAGGATCACCCAATTCGCTAGTGGATTGACAGCTCCAAGAGCTTTCCGAAATGGTATTGAGCGCGAAAATACGATGGTCTGATCAAAAGTTATGGTCATTTGATGTGCGTTGCATTTGGAAACTAAGTCATGTGTTTCTTTTGATTTCATGCCCGTCGCCTGCGCAGGATGTTAAGGCCACGCTTCTGTTCTATTTATTTCGAAAATTCCGCCCAGTCCTCATGGACGGTACACTCGGGCCCGCGTTGGTAGAGAGAGCGCGTTCGTCGGAGGTAAAAATGGGCATTCATTCAACCGAGCGACAAACAATTGGTGCAACACGTGGACTTCCCATGAGGTCACCCATCCCAGTACTACTCTCGCCCAAGCACGCTTAACTGCGGAGTTGTGACGGGATCCGGTTCTCTAGTACTGGTATGATCGCACACATGGAAATACTCCGGCACATTTTATTTAGGTCAAGATCCCCGATGCCCAATTTTCTGGATTGCGGGCACCATTGCAATTAAGATTTAGCTATTTTAGCGGTTCAAATTTTTACGCGCAGCAACAAGTGGGTCACGACGTCGCCTCCTATACGCGGGCTCCCCGAAATGGGGAAGTGGTGGTTATTTTGCCTCCTAAGCGCGCAGTTATGTCGCGTCCTTTACTGTATCCTTTGAATTTTTTCCCAAAGCAAGCTTTTGTTGGCATATCCATTAGGACGAAATTGACAAAATGAAAATACTGGGATAACTTTAAAACGGAGCTGAAAATACGCGATCAGAGGGAACAAAATGAGCTCGAACGGGTTCACCCAGTTCGCTAGTGGATGGACAGCTCCGAGATCTTTCCGATATTGTATTGTGCGCGAAAATCAGACGGTCTGCTAAAAAGTTATGGCCGTTTGAAGTGCCTTGCATTTGGAAACTTAGTCACGTCTTTCTTTTGATATCATGCTCGTTGCCTGCACAGGATGTTATGGTCAAGCGTCCATTCTGTTGAATCCGAAAATTCCGTCCAGTATGCGTGGGCGGTACCCTTGGGCCCGCGTTCGTAGAGAGAGCGCATTCATCGGAGGTAAAAAGGGTCGTTTATGCAACCGAGCGGAAAAAATTTGGTGCAACACAAGGACTTCCAAGAAGCTCACCCATCCCAGTACTACTCTCGCCCAAGCACGCTTAACTGCAGAGTTCTTATGGGATCTGGTGCTCTAGTGATAGTATGGTCTCACCCGTTAGAATACTCCGACAAATTTTATTTAAGCCAAGATCCCCGACGCCTAATTTCCTGGATTGTGGGCACCGTTGCCAATCAGATTAATTAAATTTTTGCGGCTCAAATATTTACGCACGTCAACGATCGGGTCACCGCGCTGCCACCTCTACGCGGGATCCCCGAAATGGGGAAGTTGTGGAAATTTTGTCGACTGAGCGTGCAGTTATGTCGCGTCCTTTACTGTATCCTTGGAATTTTTTCCCGAAGCAAGCTTTCGCTGGCATATCCATTAGGACGAAATTGACGAAATGAAAACATTGGGATAACTTTGAAACAGAGCTGATAATATTTGATCTAAGGGCTCAATACGAGCTTGAATAGGTTCATCCAGTTCCCCAATGGATGGACAGCTCCGAGAGCTTTCTAAAATGGTATTGTGTGCGAAAATCAGACGGTCTGATCCAAAGTTATGGCCGTTTGAAGTACCTTGCATTTGGAAACTAAGTCACGTCTTTCTTTTGATTTCATGCCTGTCGCCTGGGCAGGATATTAAGGCCACCCGTTCGTTCTGTTAATTATAAAATTCTGCCCAGTCCGCATGGGCGGTACCATCGGGCCGGCATTCGTAAAGAAGGCGAGTTCTCCAGAGTTAAAAATGGGCGTTCATGAAGCCGAGCGGCAAAAAATGGGTGCAACACGAGGACTTCCAAGGAGGTCACCCATCCCAGTACTAGTCCCTCCCAAGCACGCTTAACTGCGGAGTTCTGATAGGATCCAGTGCTCTAGTGCAGGTATGGTCGCACACTTTGGAATACATCGACACATTTTATTTAAGCCAAGATCCCTGACGCTCGATTTTTTGGATTTCGGGCTCTGTTTCCATTCGGATTAAGTAATTTTGGCGGCTAAAATTTTTTCGCACGACAACGATCGGGTCGCCGTGTCGCCTCCTCTACGCGGGATCCACGAAATGGGGAAGTGTTGGCGATTTTGACGCCTGAGCGCACAGTTATGTGGCACCCTTTACTGTATCCTTTGAAGATTATCCCGAAGCCAGCTTTCGCTAGCATATCCATTAGGATGAAATTGACTAAATGAAAACACTGGGAAAACTTTTAAATGGAGCTTAAAATACGCGATGTGACGACACAAAACAAGCTCGAATAGGATCACCCAGTTCGCCAGTTGATGGACATCTAGGAGAGCTTTCCGAAATGGTATTGTGCGCGAAAATAAGACTGTCTGATCAAAAGTTATGGTCGTTTGAATTGTCTTGCATTTGGAAACTAAGTCACGTGTTTCTTTTGATTTCATGCCCGTCGCCTGTGTAGTATGTTAAGGCCACGCGTTTGTTCTGTTTATTTTGAAAATTCTACCCATTCCACGTTGGCGGTACACTCGGGCCCGTGTTGGTAGAGAGAGCACGTTCGCCGGAGGTAAAAATGGGCATTCATGCAGCCGAGCGGCAAAAAATGGGTGCAACACGAGGACTTCCCAGGAGGTCACCCATCCCAGTACTACTCTCGCCCAAGCACGCTTAACTGCGAAGTTCTGACGGGATCCGGTTCTCTAGTGCTGGTATGATCACACACGTGGGAATACTCCGGCACATTTTATTAAAGCCAAGATCCCTGACGCCCAATTTTCAGGATTGTTGGCATCATTGCAATTCAGATTAAGCTATTTTGGCGGTTCAAATTTTTACGCGCGTGTCCCAGGCCGTGTTCCTGAGCTCGACGAATGTCGACCACGAGCTCCGCAGTCGACCACGCCCTGACAGGCCCATGTCACGCCCTGACACGCCCGTGTCACCTGCTCCAAAACCCAAACTTGGCTAAAACGACGCCGTCGATTCCCCTTCCAAGTTTTGGGGTGTTACATTATATAAGGCTTACATCCAAGGGGCTAATAACAGCCCAAAATTAGTGGCTAAACGCACACCACAAGTTCCAAATGATAGAAATAAACTTATTTAATACAATCCATATAAACGGATAAATATAGACCATAAACTAGCAAGATAAATTAAATTAAGTCTTGTTGCGTGGGCGAAGATTGTAGCCGTGATCGCTACGGCGCTGCAAGTCTTTGGTCGGTGGAACATCATCATCATCTTCCGCCACTACCCCATGATCCCCAAGTGCGCCATGGACGTCATCTTCATCACCAAGTTGGCTATCCTGGTGGCCGTTGCCATCAGTCCGTTCTATTGATTCCGAAAATTCCGCCTAGTCTGAGTGGGCGGTACCCTCGGGCCCGCATTCATAGAAAGAGCGTGTCCTCTAGAGTTAAAAATGGGCGTTCATACAGCCGAGCGGCAAAAAATGGGTGCAACACGAGGACTTCCCAGGAGGTCACCCATCCCAGTACTACTCCCTCCCAAGCACGATTAGCTGTGGAGTTCTGATGGGATCCGGTGCTCTAGTACTGGTATGGTCGCACACATTGGAATACACCAACACATTTTATTTAAGTCAAGATCCCCGACGCTCGATTTTCTGGATTGCTGGCTACTTTTCCATTCGGATTAAGCAATTTTGGCGGCTCAAATTTTTTCGCGCAGCATCGATCGAGTCGCCGCATCGCCTCCTATACGAGGAATCCCTGAAATGGGGAAGTGGTGGCGATTTTGCCGCATGAGCGCCCAGTTATATCGCGGCTTTTAGTGTATCCTTGGAAGTTTATCCCGAAGCAAGCTTTCGCTTGCATATCCATTAGGACGAAATTGATGAAATGAAAACACTGGGATAACTTTAAAATGGAGCTGAAAATACGCGATCTGACGGCACAAAATGAGCTCGAACAGGTTCACCCAGTTCTCTAGTGGATTGACAGCTCCGAGGGCTTTCCGAAATGGTATTGAGCCCGAAAATCAGACGGTCTGATCAAAAGTTATGGCCATTTGAAGTGCCTTGCATTTGGAAACTAAGTCACATCTTTCTTTTGATTTCATGCCTGTCACCTGCGCAAGATGTTAAGGTCAGGCATCCATTCTGTTTATTCCGAAAATTCCGCCCAGTCCACATGTGCGGTACACTCGGGCCCGCGTTCGTAGAGAGAGCGAGTTCGCCGGAGGTAAAAATGGGCATTCATGCAACCGAGCAGCAAAAAATTGGTGCAACACGAGAACTTCCAAGGAGGTCACCCATCCCAGTACTACTCTTGCCCAGGCATGCTTAACTGCGGAGTTCTTATGGATCCGGTGCTCTAGTGCTGGTATGGTTGCACACGTGGGAATACTCCGGCATATTTTATTTAGGCCAAGATCCTTGAAGCCAAATTTTCTGGATTGCAGGCACCATTGCAATTCAGATTTAGCTATTTTTACGGCTAAAATTTTCACGCACAACAACTATCGGGTTGTCGCGCTACCTCCTCAACGTGGGATCCCCGAAATGGGGAAGTGGTGGCGATTTTGCCGCCTGAGCGTGCAGTTATGTCACGGCCTTTACAGTTTCCTTGGAATTTTTTCCCGAAGCAAGCTTTTGCTGGCATATCCATTAGGACGAAATGTACAATATGAAAACACTGGGATAACTTTAAAGCGGAGCTGAAAATACACGATCTGAAGGCACAATATGAGCTGGAATGGGTTCACCCAATTCTTCAGTGGATGGACAGCTCTGAGAGCTTTCCGAAATGGTATGGTGTGCGAAAATCAGACGGTCTGATCAAAAGTTATGGTCATTTGAAGTGCCTTGCAATTGGAAACTAAGTCACTTATTTCTTTTGTAGAGAGCGCGCGTACGCCGGAGGTAAAAATGGTCATTCATGCAGCCGAGCGGCAAAAAATGGGTGCAACACGAGGACATCCCAGGAGGTCACCCATTGATGAGTCCTCTTTATATAGTGTTTTTCGGACTCATCTGGGCTAGTTTTCTTTCACTTGCACTTCACTTTTAGTTCGTTATCGTATATATTTCGTCTTATCCTTATTTCCATAGGATGTGGACACTTAGGCCCGTGGTTGTGTATTTTTGTACTTTTATTGTTTGTACTCCTTTTTGTGATTGCCTGGAATGTCTGCACATATCAGTGTTGGTACAGGGTCGTGTGCGTGTTTCGGGTGTTTGGAAAAGGGAATACTGTGCACACTCATCAAATCTATTATGCACAAACACTAGTTGTGCTCCACTGATCATGCGTACTATTCACCGTTTTTCAAGCTCTGTCGGGGCAAATGCACGACCACTGGACATAGTGCGCACGACCACCGGTCGTGTACCACTGATCGTGTGCATTGATTCAATTTTTCCTGGAGTTTTGTTTGGGTAATCGCACGACCATTGGACATAGTGTGCATGACCACCGGTCGTGCCCATTTCTCATGCGCGTTATTCCAGTTCTTCTTTCGATTTTACCATGCTAGTGCGCACGATCACTGGACATATTGCGCACGACCACTGGTCGTGGGCCCATGATCGTGCGCATTGATATTTTTTACTTTATATAAATATGCAGGTTTCGCCCTAATTCAGGAGATCGCCATTTTTCTCCGCCATTTTCATCTCTGAGGAGGGATTCCGTCGTCCTCCTTCATCTTCCACCGTAGGGAAGAGCTTCGGGAAGCATTCACCCGCCAAATCTAAGTCGGAGCTTCCTCTCGGCCTTCTCCTTCATCCTTGAGACTCAAGAAAGGTTTTGACGCTGTATCCAACAAGCAAAAGGGAAGCTTGCAACTTTCTTCCGCAATCGTGACACGATGAAGATGGGTCAATTGGAAGGTAATGACATCCCTTCTCTACCCCGGACACAGTTTCAGGACCGTTGCTAGGATACGGATTGACAACCCAACGATTCCTTCTGTGAACCCTCAGCATGACTTCGTATTCAAACGATCTCTTGACTTGTACTTGCTTTCTTGATTATATGTGTGTTTAAATCTATTTATATTGATTATGTGCACTTTAGTTGTAAACTTTATGTGATTCATGTCTATGTGAACTTGTATTGTTTTACGCTTTAGTTGCTTGAGTTGCACCTTTATTTCCATCCACACATATTGCCGCACTAGCAATTGCTAGTGGCGTGCGTAGCTAAGAGGTGCTTTCGACCCTCATTCTGTAATCCTACTCGTCCATCCGCCCAGCGATTCGGTGCATAGCGTCCTGACTAGTCTTCCATCCCGCCTGGCGAAGCATTGCACAGCGGCGTTACATTTGAGTAGTTTGTAGCATTTTAATTTATTTTTCGCAAACAATCAAACCCCCCCCCCCCTTCGTTAACTCCGAAATAAGGACTTCAATCTCAAGTTCTCCTCAAAATTTAAGTTCACCTTACTGTGTTCCCTTTAGATCGATACTTGGGAAAATTCGCCCATTTTATATTACTTGTGCGACCGGTACACTTGTCGTTCAAACGCATCAAGTTTTTGGCGCCGTTTGCCGGGGAACACAGTCTTGTGAGTTTTTGGAGAGGAGATAATAGATTAAAACCCTTTTCCATCTGTGCATATCATTTTCTTATTTTCTTTAGTTTTTAGGATTTTTATTTTGCTTATTTCTTTTTGCCCTTTTCTGATTTTTGATTTAGATAGCAATCCGTGTTTTTTTATTCTAGTTGTGTAGCACTCTTTTGGTAGATATTTTTTTCGCGATGTACTTGGAAGCTGAGTGTCGTCCACTTGACGCTTTGCACCGACACATCGACTCCATGGCTGCTAAGAATGTCGAGCACTGTATTCGGTGTTTTGCTATGTCAAGGTGTGGGCCACATGTTGAAGGATTGCCCTCATTTGTACGATCCTTCTCCCTCTATGGGCGTGTGCGAAACACCTCCAGTTCACAGATGAATGTTGTGGACAGGCCTACAAGGGTGTTGTCTGGCCCATACACTAACATAGCGCACCCTGCTCGTTCTTTACCTATTGAGATACCAAAGAATCTCTCACTGCATACAGATCCTTCATGGGTCCCTCGCTCCCTTTTTACGAGCTTCCCTTGAGTGATGACGATCACTCTTGTGTTAGCCATCAAAAAGAGGGTCAGGAATCCATAGGCGCTCCTGTATGGGATACAGAGCTTATTCTTGTCGACGGGGTAGCGTCAGCGGATGATTTTGCGATGGGGCCTACTCATTAAGTGCTTGATTTTGAGAGCATCTTCGCCCCTCCGCAATTTTTTCCTGAGTTTGTTACTCATTTATCTTGTGAGTCGCTGATGATGTCTTATTCATGGGCGAGTCGGTGCCTGAGGTTGCACCAAGGTGGTATGAGGAGTATTCTCTTTCCGATGCGGAGGATTGCACCTCTTTATTGGATGAGGCCATTCCTCTTACCACCGCGGACCTCGAGTTCTCGGATTCCGGCCGATACGACTCGTATGATACCGACGATGATCTATGTACGGATCCTGCTGAAAGTGAAACCGGAGTCACTCTCCCATTTTCTGATTATTTTAGTTCTTCCTCTCGTTTATTACTTGACCCCCTTCTTTATCTGAGCCTATGCAGGATGAGTCTCCACGGGTAAGTTGGGATGATGATGTGCCTTGCGCTCATGTCATCGCCATCTTCTCCTGCGGACTTGTGGTAGACGATACCTTGCTGTGGAGGATATATTTTACGGTGAGATGAGTGGGGACCAGTGCTCCTCCTCTTCATACTTCCTATTTCCTCTACCTGTGTTGGGCAGGTATTATTATGTAGGTAGAGCGGTAACTGCTCTATCTCTGTATCGGTACTCATTATCGCAACGGATATTAGGCCAGCTGCCCGTGCCACTTTTATTTTCATAGACCCATTAGCTAGAAGTGTATTGAATCGAATATGTCGTGCTGGGATGACAATAACCCCAGTAGTTATCTTGTATTTTCTGTATTTTTTTTTATTTTCATGTCTATCTTAGTTTTAGTATTACTTTGTATTTTGTATATTTTTCTTTTGTTTTTGCGAAGCTCACCCCTGCAGGTATTCATGGCAACTTCGTATTGGCGGGGTTGTGATTCTTCATATGACGAGCCTACTTCAAGTTTTTCATGCGTCTTCTGGTATGCTAACTAGGTGAGCATTGGGTAACCTTCTCCCTCGTCTCTATTTGATTTTATTTTCAATATCATATGTTATATAGATTAGGTTAAGCCTGGGGAGAGCCACTATTTGTTACCTTTTGCACACACAGTTTATTTGCATACTAGAAGCTTTTATAGTTTTATTTTGATTAGTTCATTGCCTCGCATACCACTGCACCCGTGCTACGAGTTAAACTCGTTTCTTTTGTATGATTTGGGAAAATTATTGTGTTGGCATATGATTGTGAGACAGAGTAAAATGTTGACTCATGTAGTGCTCCTAGTCGAGTGCTCTCGTCTCGTGTATAAATTCGAGTAGATTTAATTTTTTTGTATGGTTATAGTTTTATATTTTTCTATTTGCGTAAAGACTTTTTATTCAACTCAAAAATTAGTGAATCTGGTGTGAATAAAACGGTAGTACAGGGATGTGTGTAGCCGTCACTAGACTCGTTTTTCTCGAGTCGGGAGGAAGGATCATCTTTATCGGTGGCTAAGAACTTGCCCCAAGCTACTCTCAAAGCATTGATGCATGGTTAGTCTAGCGTGAGCGTGATGTAGGCCATCATTTTGGCCCGGTTGAGCTTTGTACTGTTCCTAACATCGTATCCTCGCTAAGCCCCATTGTGCCTACCCCTCTTTTGATTCAGCTCCACCATTATTTCACCAAAGCCTCATAGCCTATCCTAGTCGCACACCCATGTCGAGCTCTAGTGTTTTATATTATCATTTTGGGGTGTTGATGTGGTGGTATTCATTGTGAATATGTGGATGTGCTCCAAGGTTTATATCTGCTGAAATTGTGGAAATAAAAAATGATTTTAAAAAAAGAAAAATATTTGTAAAAAAAAAGTGGAATGAAAAAGTATAATAGAAAATCCTATTGGAGATGTGGTTGTATTTGGAGTAGGCGGTGCACACACTCATATATTAGAAGTTAATTCTGGGGGTGTGGTGTACTCGCATGCATTGTAGTTAGAGTTAGATTCTTTTTATGCTAGCTTATTTGGGTTAGGTGTGTAGCCTTCCTGTTATCTTTATTTACCTCACTGTAACCCAAGCCCCATCTCTTATCCTAAAGTCCTACGGATTCACGCTTGAGTCGAACTAGTGTCGTGGAGAGAGTGTGAATGGGCAAGCGTATGGTCCCCGACATTGGTGGATTCCTTTGGAGTTTATCCTGAGCCTTGGTCTTTGGCAAAGTTCACCTTAGTGGCCTGCCTACTTTATTCCTACATGTGACTGGATGATTCATCGTGATTCTATTTTTGAGTAGTAATAAAATTTGATACGCATTGTGAAAAATATAAACTAATTTACGTACTTAGAAATTTCTTCTAATTATATTTTTAGGCGTACGAGCATGCGACTTCGCATGGTACTCCGTATCACAATTTCTATGTTAGCTGAATCATTTTTTCTGTATGCATAGATTTTGTTTGCTCGGGATGCGCAAATAGGTAAGTCTGGGGTGTGATGAGTCCTCTTTATATAGTGATTTTTGGACTCATCTGGGCTAGTTTTCTTTCACTTGCACTTCACTTTTAGTTCGTTATCGTATATATTTCGTCTTATCCTTATTTCCATAGGATGTGGACACTTAGGCTCGTGGTTGTGTATTTTTGTACTTTTATTGTTTGTACTCCTTTTTGTGATTGCTTGGAATGTCTGCACATATCAGTGTTGGTACAGGGGTCGTGTGCGTGTTTCGGGAGTGTTTGGAAAAGGGAATACTGTGCACACTCATCAAATCTATTATGCACAAACACTAGTTGTGCTCCACTGATCATGCGTACTATTCACCGGTTTTCAAGCTCTGTCGGGGCAAATGCCCGACCACTGGACATAGTGCGCACGACCACCGGTCGTGTACCACTGATCGTGTGCATTGATTCAATTTTTCCTGGAGTTTTGTTTGGGGTAATCGCACGACCATTGGACATAGTGTGCATGACCACCGGTCGTGCGCCATTTCTCATGCGCGTTATTCCAGTTCTTCTTTCGATTTTACCATGCTAGTGCGCACGATCACTGGACATATTGCGCACGACCACTGGTCGTGGGCCCATGATCGTGCGCATTGATATTTTTTACTTTATATAAATATGCAGGTTTCGCCCTAATTCAGGAGATCGCCATTTTTCTCCGCCATTTTCATCTCTGAGGAGGGATTCCGTCGTCCTCCTTCATCTTCCACCGTAGGGAAGAGCTTCGGGAAAGCATTCACCGCCAAATCTAAGTCGGAGCTTCCTCTCGGCCTTCTCCTTCATCCTTGAGACTCAAGAAAGGTTTTGACGCTGTATCCAACAAGCAAAAGGGAAGCTTGCAACTTTCTTCCGCAATCGTGACACGATGAAGATGGGTCAATTGGAAGGTAATGACATCCCTTCTCTACCCCGGACACAGTTCAGGACCGTGCTAGGATACGGATTGACAACCCAACGATTCCTTCTGTGAACCCTCAGCATGACTTCGTATTCAAACGATCTCTTGACTTGTACTTGCTTTCTTGATTAATATGTGTGTTTAAATCTATTTATATTGATTATGTGCACTTTAGTTGTAAACTTTATGTGATTCATGTCTATGTGAACTTGTATTGTTTTACGCTTTAGTTGCTTGAGTTGCACCTTTATTTCCATCCACCACCATATTGCCGCACTAGCAATTGCTAGTGGCGTGCGTAGCTAAGAGGTGCTTTCGACCCTCATTCTGTAATCCTACTCGTCCATCCGCCCAGCGATTCGGTGCATAGCGTCCTGACTAGTCTTCCATCCCGCCTGGCGAAGCATTGCACAGCGGCGTTACATTTGAGTAGTTTGTAGCATTTTAATTTATTTTTCGCAAACAATCAAACCCCCCCCCCCTTCGTTAACTCCGAAATAAGGACTTCAATCTCAAGTTCTCCTCAAAATTTAAGTTCACCTTACTGTGTTCCCTTTAGATCGATACTTGGGAAAATTCGCCCATTTTATATTACTTGTGCGACCGGTACACTTGTCGTTCAAACGCATCAAGTTTTTGGCGCCGTTGCCGGGGAACACAGTCTTGTGAGTTTTTGGAGAGGGAGATAATAGATTAAAACCCTTTTCCATCTGTGCATATCATTTTCTTATTTTCTTTAGTTTTTAGGATTTTTATTTTGCTTATTTCTTTTTGCCCTTTTCTGATTTTTGATTTAGATAGCAGATTCGTGTTTTTTTATTCTAGTTGTGTAGCACTCTTTTGGTAGATATTTTTTTTCGCGATGTACTTGGAAGCTGAGTGTCGTCCACTTGACGCTTTGCACCGACACATCGACTCCATGGCTGCTAAGAATGTCGAGCACTGTATTCGGTGTTTGCTATGTCAAGGTGTGGGCCACATGTTGAAGGATTGCCCTCATTTGTACGATCCTTCTCCCTCTATGGGCGTGTGCGAAACAACCTCCAGTTCACAGATGAATGTTGTGGACAGGCCTACAAGGGTGTTGTCTGGCCCATACACTAACATAGCGCACCCTGCTCGTTCTTTACCTATTGAGATTACCAAAGAATCTCTCACTGCATACAGATCCTTCATGGGTCCCTCGCTCCCTTTTTACGAGCTTCCCTTGAGTGATGACGATCACTCTTGTGTTAGCCATCAAAAAGAGGGTCAGGAATCCATAGGCGCTCCTGTATGGGATACAGAGCTTATTCTTGTCGACGGGGTAGCGTCAGCGGATGATTTTGCGATGGGGCCTACTCATTAAGTGCTTGATTTTGAGAGCATCTTCGCCCCTCCGCAATTTTTTCCTGAGTTTGTTACTCATTTATCTTGTGAGTCGGCTGATGATGTCTTATTCATGGGCGAGTCGGTGCCTGAGGTTGCACCAAGGTGGTATGAGGAGTATTCTCTTTCCGATGCGGAGGATTGCACCTCTTTTTTGGATGAGGCCATTCCTCTTACCACCGCGGACCTCGAGTTCTCGGATTCCGGCCGATACGACTCGTATGATACCGACGATGATCTATGTACGGATCCTGCTGAAAGTGAAACCGGAGTCACTCTCCCATTTTCTGATTATTTTAGTTCTTCCTCTCGTTTATTACTTGACCCCCTTCTTTATCTGAGCCTATGCAGGATGAGTCTCCACGGGTAAGTTGGGATGATGATGTGCCTTGCGCTCATGTCATCGCCATCTTCTCCTGCGGACTTGTGGTAGACGATACCTTGCTGTGGAGGATATATTTTTTACGGTGAGATGAGTGGGGACCAGTGCTCCTCCTCTTCATACTTCCTATTTCCTCTACCTGTGTTGGGCAGGTATTATTATGTAGGTAGAGCGGTAACTGCTCTATCTCTGTATCGGTACTCATTATCGCAACGGATATTAGGCCAGCTGCCCGTGCACTTTTATTTTCATAGACCCATTAGCTAGAAGTGTATTGAATCGAATATGTCGTGCTGGGATGACAATAACCCCAGTAGTTATCTTGTATTTTCTGTATTTTTTTTATTTTCATGTCTATCTTAGTTTTAGTATTACTTTGTATTTTGTATATTTTTCTTTTGTTTTTGCGAAGCTCACCCCTGCAGGTATTCATGGCAACTTCGTATTGGCGGGGTTGTGATTCTTCATATGACGAGCCTACTTCAAGTTTTTCATGCGTCTTCTGGTATGCTAACTAGGTGAGCATTGGGTAACCTTCTCCCTCGTCTCTATTTGATTTTATTTTCAATATCATATGTTATATAGATTAGGTTAAGCCTGGGGAGAGCCACTATTTGTTACCTTTTGCACACACAGTTTATTTGCATACTAGAAGCTTTATAGTTTTTTTTGATTAGTTCATTGCCTCGCATACCACTGCACCCGTGCTACGAGTTAAACTCGTTTCTTTTGTATGATTTGGGAAAATTATTGTGTTGGCATATGATTGTGAGACAGAGTAAAATGTTGACTCATGTAGTGCTCCTAGTCGAGTGCTCTCGTCTCGTGTATAAATTCGAGTAGATTTAATTTTTTTGTATGGTTATAGTTTTATATTTTTCTATTTGCGTAAAGACTTTTTATTCAACTCAAAAATTAGTGAATCTGGTGTGAATAAAACGGTAGTACAGGGATGTGTGTAGCCGTCACTAGACTCGTTTTTCTCGAGTCGGGAGGAAGGATCATCTTTATCGGTGGCTAAGAACTTGCCCCAAGCTACTCTCAAAGCATTGATGCATGGTTAGTCTAGCGTGAGCGTGATGTAGGCCATCATTTTGGCCCGGTTGAGCTTTGTACTGTTCCTAACATCGTATCCTCGCTAAGCCCCATTGTGCCTACCCCTCTTTTGATTCAGCTCCACCATTATTTCACCAAAGCCTCATAGCCTATCCTAGTCGCACACCCATGTCGAGCTCTAGTGTTTTATATTATCATTTTGGGGTGTTGATGTGGGGTGTATTCATTGTGAATATGTGGATGTGCTCCAAGGTTTATATCTGCTGAAATTGTGGAAATAAAAAATGATTTTAAAAAAAGAAAAATATTTGTAAAAAAAAAGTGGAATGAAAAAGTATAATAGAAAATCCTATTGGAGATGTGGTTGTATTTGGAGTAGGCGGTGCACACACTCATATATTAGAAGTTAATTCTGGGGTGTGGTGTACTCGCATGCATTGTAGTTAGAGTTAGATTCTTTTTATGCTAGCTTATTTGGGTTAGGTGTGTAGCCTTCCTGTTATCTTTATTTACCTCACTGTAACCCAAGCCCCATCTCTTATCCTAAAGTCCTACGGATTCACGCTTGAGTCGAACTAGTGTCGTGGAGAGAGTGTGAATGGGCAAGCGTATGGTCCCGGACATTGGTGGATTCCTTTGGAGGTTATCCTGAGCCTTGGTCTTTGGCAAAGTTCACCTTAGTGGCCTGCCTACTTTATTCCTACATGTGACTGGATGATTCATCGTGATTCTATTTTTGAGTAGTAATAAAATTTTGATACGCATTGTGAAAAATATAAACTAATTTACGTACTTAGAAATTTCTTCTAATTATATTTTTAGGCGTACGAGCATGCGACTTCGCATGGTACTCCGTATCACAATTTCTATGTTAGCTGAATCATTTTTTCTGTATGCATAGATTTTGTTTGCTCGGGATGCGCAAATAGGTAAGTCTGGGGGTGTGATGAGTCCTCTTTATATAGTGATTTTTGGACTCATCTGCGCTAGTTTTCATTCACTTGTACTTCACTTTTAGTTCGTTATCGTATATATTTCGTCTTATCCTTATTTCCATAGGATGTGGACACTTAGGCCCGTGGTTGTGTATTTTTGTACTTTTATTGTTTGTACTCCTTTTTGTGATTGCCTGGAATGTCTGCACATATCAGTGTTGGTACAGGGGTCGTGTGCGTGTTTCGGGAGTGTTTGGAAATAGGAATACTGTGCACGCTCATCAAATTTATTGCGGACGACCACTGGTCGTGCGCAACTGATCGTGCACACTATTCGCCGGTTTACAAGTTCTGTCGGGGCAAACGTACGACCACTGGACACAGTGCACACGACCACCGGTCATGCGCCACTGATCGTGTGCATTGATTCAATTTTTCCTGGAGTTCTGTCTTGGGTAATTGCACGACCATTGGACATAGTGCGCACGACCACCGGTCGTGCGCCACTTATCGTGCGCGTTATCCATGTTCTTCTTTGGATTCTGCCATGCCAGTACGTACGATCACTGGACATATTGCGCACGGCCACTGGTCGTGCGCCCGTGATCATGCGCATTGTTATTTTATGTTGTCTATAAATACGTAGGTTCCGCCCTAATTCGGGAGATCGCCATTTTTCTTCGTCGTTTTCATCTCCGAGAAGGGATTTCATCGTCCTCCTTCATCTTCCACCGTTGGGAGGAGCTTTGGGCAAGCTTTCACTGCCAAATCTAAGTCGGAGCTTCCTCTCGGCCTTCTCCTTTATCTTTGAGCCTTAAGAAAGGTTTTGACGTTGTATCTAACAAGCAAAAGGCAAGCTTGCAACTTTCTTCTGCAATCGTGACACGAAGAAGACTGGTCAATTGGAAGGTAGTGACAACCCTTCTCTTCCTCGGACGCAAGTGAGGACCGTGTTAGGACGCGGATTGACAACCCGGCGATTCCTTCTATGAACCCTCAGCAAGACTTCGGATTTGGTCGATCTCTTGACTTGTACATGCTTTCTTTTTTAATATGTATGTTTAAATCTATTTATATTGATTTTGTGCACATTAGTTGTAAACTTTATGTGATTCATGTCTATGTGAACTTGTATTGTTTTACGCTTTAGTTGCTTGAGTTGTCCCTTTATTTCCATCCACCACCACATTGCCGCACTAGTAATTGCTAGTGGCGTGCGTAGAGAAGAGGAGCTTTCGACCCTCATTCCATAAGCATACTCGTCCATCCACCTAGCGATTTGGTGCATAGCGGCTTGACTAGTCTTCCATATTGCCTGGTGAAGCATTGCATAACGACATTGCATAGGAGTAGTTTGTAGCATTTTACTTTATTTTTTGCAAACAATCAAAGCCCCCTCCCCTTCGTTAACTCTGACCTAAGGACTTCAGTCTCAAGTCCTCCTCAAAAATTAACTCCACCTTACTGTGTTCCCTCGATATCGATACTTGGGAAAATTCGCTCATTTTATATTACTTGTGCGACCAGTACACTTGCTGTTCAAACGCATCAACCATCCTAGTACTACTCTCGATCAAGCACGCTTAACTGCTGAGTTCTGTTGGGATCCAGTGCTCTAGTGCTGGTATGGTCGCACACGTTGGAATACACCGACACATTTTATTTAAGCAAAAATCCCCGACGCCTGATTTTCTGGATTGCGAGCATCGTTTTTATTCAGATTAAGCAATTTTGGCGGCTCAAATTTTTACACGCAGCAACGATCGGGTCGCCGCACTGCCGCTTCTACGCGGGATCCCCAAAATGGGGAAGTGGTGGCGATTTTGTCGCCTGAGCGTGCAGTTATGTCGCGACATATACTGTATCTTTGGAAGTTTTTTCCAAAGCAAGATTTCGCTGGCATATCCATTAGGACGAAATTGATGAATTAAAAACATTGGGATAACTTTAAAATGGAGCTGAAAATATGAGATCTAAGGGCACAAAACGAGCTCGAACGAGTTCACCCAGTTCGCTAGTGGATTGACAGCTCCAAGAGATTTTCGAAATGATATTGTGTGCGAAAATCAGACAGTCTGATCAAAAGTTATGGCTGTTTGAAGTTCCTTGCATTTGGAATCTAAGTCACGTCTTTCTTTTGATTTCATGCCCGTCGCCGGAGCAGGATGTTAAGGCCACGCGTCCATTATGTTGATTCCGAAAATTCCGCCCAATCCGCGTGGGCGGTACCCTCGGGCCCGCATTCGTAGAGAGAGGGCGTGTTATCCAGAGTTAAAAATGAGCGTTCATGCAGCCGAGCGGCAAAAAATAGGTGGAACACGAGGACTTCCCAAGAGGTCACCCATCCCAGTACTACTCTCGCCCAAGCACGCTTAACTGCGGAATTCTGATGGGATCCGGTGCTCTAGCCTGGTATGGTCGCACACGTTGGAATACACTGGCACATTTTATTTAAGCCAAGATCCCCGACGCCCGCTTTTTCTGGATTGCGGGCTCCGTTGCCATTCAGATTAAGCAATTTTGGGGGCTCAAATTTTTTCGCGCTGCAACGATCGGGTCGCCGCGTCGCCACCTCTACGCAGGATCCCCGAAATGGGTAAGCGGTGTCGATTTTACCGCCTGAGCGTGTAGTTATGTCGCGGCCTTTACTGTATCCTTGGAAGTTTATCCCAAAGCAAGCTTTCGCTGGAATATCCATTAGGACTAAATTGACAAAATGAAAACACTGGGATAACTTTAAAATGGAGCTGAAAATACGCGATCTGACGACACAAAACGAGCTCGAACAGGTTCACCCTGTTCGCCAATGGATGGACAGCTCCGAGAGCTTTCTGAAATTATATTGTGCGCAAAAATCAGATGGTCTGATCAAAATTTATGGCCGTTTGAAGTGCCTTGCATTTGGAAACTAAGTCACGTCTTTCTTTTGATTTCATGGTCGTCACCTGCATAGGATGTTAAGGCCACCCGTCTGTTCTGTTTATTCCGAAAATTACTCCCTGTCTGCGTGTGCGGTACACTCAGGCCCGCGTTCGTAGAGAGAGCGTGTTCGCTGGAGGTAAAAATGGGAGTTCATGCAGCCGAGCGGCAAAAAATTATGAGGACTTCCCAGGAGGTCGCCCATCCCAATACTACTCTAGCCCAAGAAAGCTTAACTGCGGAGTTCTGACGGGATCCGGTGCTCTAATGCTTGTATGGTCGCACATGTGGGAATACTCCGACACATTTTATTTAGGCCTAGATCACCGATGCCCAATTTTTTGGATTGCGGGCACTGTTGCAATTCAGATTAAAATATTTTGGCAGCTCAAATTTTTACGCGCAGCAACGATCGGGTCGTCGTGTCGCTGCCTCTACACGGGATCCCCGAAATGGGGAAGTGGTGGCAATTTTGACGCCTGAGCGCGCAGTTATGTCACGGACTTTACTGTATCCTTGGAATTTTTTCCAGAAGCAAGCTTTCGCTTGCATATCCATTAGGACGAAATTGACGAAATGAAAAAACTGGGATAAACTAAAATGGAGCTGAATATACGCGATCTGAGGGAACAACATGAGCTCGAACGGGTTCATAAAGTTCTCCAGTGGATGACAGCTCCGAGAGCTTTCCGAAATGGTATTGTGCGCGAAAATCAGATGGTCTGATCAAAAGTTATGGCCGTTTGAAGTGACTTGCATTTTGAAACTAAGCCGCGTCTTTCTTTTGATTTCATGCTCGTCGCCTGCACAGGATGTTAAGGCCACGCGTCCATTTTGTTGATTCTGAAAATTCCGCCCAGTCCGCATGGGCAGTACCCTTGGGCCTGCATTCGTAGAGAGAGCACGTTTGCTAGAGGTAAAAATGGTCATTCATGCAACCGAGCGGCAAAAAATGGGTGCAACACGAGGACATCCCAGGAGGTCACCCATCCTAGTACTACTATCACCCAAGCATGCTTAACTGCTGAGTTCTGATGGGATCTTGTGCTCTAGTGCTGGTATGGTCACACACGTTGGAATACTCCGACACATTTTATTTAAGCCTAGATCCCCCACACCCGATTTTTTAGATTGCGGGCACCGTTGCCATCGGATTAAATAATTTTGGCGGCTCAAAATTTTACGCGCGGAAATGATCGGGTCGCAGCGCTGCTGCCTCAACGCGGGATCCCCGAAATGAGGGAAGTGGTGGCGATTTTTTCTCCTGAGCGTGCAGTTATGCCGCGGCCTTTACTGTATCCTTGGAAGTTTTTCCCAAAGCATGCTTTCGCTGGCATATCCATGAGGACGAAATTGACGAAATGAAAACATTGGGATAACTTTAAAATGGAGCTGAAAATACGCGATCTAAGGGCAAAAAACGAGCTCGAACTGGTTCACCCAATTGGACAATGGATGGACAACTCCGAGAGCTTTCCGAAATGGTTTTGTGTGCGAAAATCAGACGATCTGATCAAATGTTATGGCTGTTTAAAGTTCCTTGCATTTGGAAACTAAGTCACTTCTTTCTTTTGATTTCATGCCCGTCGCCTGCGCAGGATGTTAAGGTCACGCGTCCGTTCTATTGATTCCAAAAATTCCGCCCAGTCCGCGTGGGCAATACCCTTGGGCCCGCATTCGTAGAGAGAGCGCGTTCTCTAGAGGTAAAAAGGGGCGTTCATGCAGCCGAGCTACAAAAAATGGGTGCAACACGAGGACTTACCAGGAGGTCACCCATCCTAGTACTACTCTCGCCCAAGCACGCTTAAATGCAGAGTTCTGATGGGATTCGGTTCTCTAGTGCTGGTATGGTCGCACACGTTGGAATACACTATCATATTTTATTTAAGCAAATATCACCGACGCCCGATTTTCTGGATTGCGGGCTCCGGTTCCATTCGAATTAAGAAATTTTGGCGGCTCAAATTTTTTCGCGCGGCAACGATCGGGTCGCCGCGTCGCCGCCTCTATGCGGGATCCCCGAAATGGGGAAGTTGTGGCGATTTTCTCGCTTGAGCGTGCAGTTATGTTGCGGCCTTTACTGTATCCTTGGAAGTTTATCCCGAAGAAAGCTTTTGCTGGAATATCCTTTGGGACGAAATTGACGAAATGAAAACACTGGGATAAATTTAAAACGGAGCTCAAAATACGCGATCTGACGGCACAAAATGAGCTCGAACAAGTTCACCCAGTTCGCCAGTGGATGGACAGCTCCGAGAGCTCTCCGAAATGGTATTGTGCGCGAAAATCAGACGGTCTGATCAAAAGTTATGGCCGTTTGAAGTGCCTTGCATTTGGAAACTAAGTCACGTCTTTCTTTTGATTTCATGCCCGTCGCCTGCGTAGGATGTTAAGGTCACGCGTCTGTTCTGTTTATTCCAAAAATTCCACCCAGTCCGCATGGGCGGTACACTCAGGTCCGCGTTCGTAGAGAGAACGCATTCGCCGGAGGTAAAAATGGGCGTTCATGGAGCCGAGCGGATAAAAATGGGTGCAACATGAGGACTTCCCAGGAGGTCACCCATCCTAGTACTACTCTAGCCCAAGCATGCTTAACTGCAGAGTTCTGACGGGATCCGGTGCTCTAGTGCTGGTATGGTCGCACACGTTGGAATACTCCGACACATTTTCTTTAAGCCAAGATCCCCGACGCCCAATTTTTTGGATTGCCTGCATTGTTGCAATTCAGATTAAGCTATTTTAGGAGACTAAATAACCAGAAAAACGGCTGTCATTCCCCCCCTAACATGCCCTCCCCAGGAATGTCCCAGGGCGTGACACGGGGGGTGTCACCCTCTACCCGAAACCTTCTGCCTCATTAAATGCTTTTCCACCTCAGCACGCCAACTGTATAACCTGTCTAGACGCCCCCTACACGGGCGTGACCCCGGGCGTGTTCACCCCCTTTTCCATGACAGACAGATTTCCAACCAATGATTAAGACTTGACCTACGCGTCACGCCCCCCCCCCCCTACACGGGTGTGACCCAGGGCGTGCCAGCCATCGTGCCTATAGAAGCACAATCATCCTTCCTGCCAGAATCCAGAACCCGAGGTCAACCCCGTACGTGTCACTCCCTCTGGCATGCCCTCCCCGGGCGTGACCTAGGGCGTGACCTAGGGCGTGACCAACCCGAGAATTTTTCCTATAAATTCTAGGGCCCCCTTCCATTTCAGAACAAGTTTGGGTTGAGAGGGGAGGTGCTGCCCTTTTGTTTTCTAGTGTTTTTTATGCTTTTTCTCCCTCTCTCTCACCTTCTCATTTTAGTTTTTCTTAACCCTAGTTTAGTTTAAGCTTTTGTAATAGCTTTTGTTCTTCATTTAGTAGTTTAATGTAATGCAAGCTTAGTCTTTTCATTTCCATGCAAGTGTAGCTCCTTCATTTCAAGTTGTAACTTTCTCTTAATATTAATATAAAAGTGCTCTTTTCTTATATTTGTGTTCTATGCATTTCTACTCATCCCTCTTCCTCCACTTCGCTATGATTAACTAATCCTCCTTGTACTCGATCTTGATGATCCGAGGTTCGAGTGATTAAGTTATGATGCTTTGAATTTAACGTTTCTTTTTAGGGTTTAGGTCTTCGAATTACTCTTGATTTTTCTCGTTTGGAATTATATTATCGATATATATCTTCCAATTCTGTTTTCACTCTTAGCTAGCCGAGAGGCTCGTAGTTTGAAGTGAACAATCAAGAGTAAAGAGAGTTGTACGCACCCCTCGAGAGAGGCAGACGTCCAAATCTCCCGGATTGGAGTAAAATCCAATAGTGGGGTTCACCGCGTAAAGCGAGCTTTAGGCCTCTGATTTAGACGAGAGTCGGTCGGAACTTCCTAAACTCAGTTGGGAACAACTTCGATAAAAGTGTGTTCAAGCTGTAGGAACCTCCACGGTCAATGACCTTTACCCTATTAAGTTTAGGTTTATTTATCGTGTTTTAATCGACTTTAGCCGAGGTGATTCTCGATCGAGTGCATCTCCATTTCATCATTCCAATCCTTCGTTGTAATTGCTTTTTTTATGCTTTCTATTTAACTGCATTTGTTCTCTTTTTATGCAATATTTCCTTTCTTTTGCGCGTTTAGATTTTTCTTTAACCCTAAAGATTTCCGTTGATAAAATAATAGTCTTCGTGTAAGTAAGTGTAATCAACAGTTCCCGGATTTCAATACGACAATTGTGTCCCCTAGCAACATTTCGATGGGTATACTTGCCTAATTGGATTTATAGTTCGGCTCTCTTTTCTTAAGAGGAAAGCGATCACCACAGCTCCAAGAGCTTTCCGAAATTGTATTGTGCGCGAAAATCAGACGGTCTGATCAAAAGTTATGGCCGTTTGAAGTGCCTTCTATAGGGAAAAAAGTCACGTCTTTCTTTTGAGTTCATGCTCGTCGCCTGCATAGGATGTTAAGGCCACGCGTCCTTTCTGTTGATTCCGAAAATTCTGCCTAGTTCCCGTGGGTGGTACCCTCGGGCCCGCGTTCGTAGAGAGAGCGCGTTCGCTGGAGGTAAAAATGGGCGTTCATGCAGCCGAGCGACAAAAAATGGGTGCAACACGAGGACATCCTAGGAGGTCACCCATCAAAATACTACTCTCGCCCAAGCACGCTTAACTGTTGAGTTCTGATAGGATCCGGTGTCCTAGTGCTGGTATTGTCACACACGTTGGAATACTCCGACATATATTATTTAAGCCAAGATTCCCGACGCCCAATTTTCTGGATTGTGGGCACCGTTTCCATTCGGATTAAGCAATTTTGGTGGTTCAAATTTTTACGCACGACAACGATCGGGTCGTCGTGTTGCCGCCTCTACTCAGGATCCCCGAAATGGGGAAGTGGTGGCGATTTTGTCACCTGAGCGTGCAGTTATGTCATGGCCTTTACTGTATCCTTGGAAGTTTTTCCCGAAGCAAGTTTTCGCTGGCACATGCTGTTGGGGCAAACGTACGACCACTGGACACAGTGCACACGACCACCGGTCATGCGCCACTGATCGTGTGCATTGATTCCATTTTTCCTGGAGTTCTGTCTGGGGTAATCGCACGACTATTGGACATAGTGCGCACGACCACCGATCGTGCGCCACGTATTGTGCGCGTTATCCCAGTTCTTCTATGGATTCTGCCATGCCAGTATGTACGATCACTGGACATATTGCGCACGACCACTGGTCGTGTGCCCGTGATCGTGCGCATTGTTATTTTCTGTTGTCTATAAATATGCAGGTTCCGCCCTAATTCGGGAGATCACCATTTTTCTCCGCCGTTTTCATCTCCGAGAAGGGATTTCATCGTCCTCCTTCATCTTCCACCATTGGGAGGAGCTTTGGGCAAGCTTTCACTGCCAAATCTAAGTCGGAGCTTCCTCTCGGCCTTCTCATTCATCTTTGAGCCTCAAGAAAGGTTTTGACGTTGTACCCAACAAGCAAAAGGCAAGCTTGCAACTTTCTTCTGCAATCGTGACACGAAGAAGACTGGTCAATTGGAAGGTAGTGACAGCCCTTCTCTACCCCGGACGCAAGTGAGGACCGTGTTAGGATGCGGATTGACAAACTCGGCGATTCCTTCTGTGAACCCTCAGCAAGACTTCGGATTCGGTCGATCTCTTGACTTGTACATGCTTTCTTGTTTAATATGTGTGTTTGAATCTATTTATATTGATGATGTGCACAATAGTTGTAAACTTTATGTGATTCATGTCTATGTGAACTTGTATTATTTTACGCTTTATTTGCTTTAGTTGTCCCTTTATTTCCACCCACCACAGCATTGCCGCACTAGTAATTGCTAGTGGCGTGCGTAGAGAAGAGGAGCTTTCGACCCTCATTCCGTAAGCATACTCGTCCATCCGCCCAGCGAATCTGTGCATAGCGGCTCGACAAGTCTTCCATATCGCCTGGTGAAGCATTGAATAACGACATTGCATAGGATTAGTTTGTAGCATTTTACTTTATTTTTCACAAACAATCAAAGCCCCCCCCCCCCCCCTTCGTTAACTCTGACCTAAGGACTTTAGTCTCAAGTCCTCCTCAAAAATTAAATCCACCATACTGTGTTCCCTCGAGATCGATACTTGGAAAATTCGCTCATTTTATATTACTTGTGTGAGTACACTTCTTGCCGTTCAAACGCATAAACCATCCTAGTACTACTCCGATCAAGCACGCTTAACTGCTGAGTTCTGTGGGATCTGGTGCTCTAGTGCTGGTATGGTCGCACATGTTGAATACTCCGACACAGTTTAATTTAAGCACAAATCCCCGATGCCTGATTTTCTCGGATTGCGAGCATCGTTTCTATTCAGATTAAGCAATTTTGGGCGGTTCAAATTTTTTACGCGTAGCAACGATCGGTCGCCGACACTGCCGCTTCTACGCGGGATCCCCGAAATGGGGAAGTGGTGGCGATTTTGTCTCCCTGAGCGTGCATTTATGTCGCGACATATACTGTATCTTTGGAAGTTTTTAACGAAGCAAGCTTCGCTGGCATATCCATGAGGACGAATTGACGAAATGAAAACATTGGGATAACTTTAAAATGGAGCTGAAAAAACGCGATCTAAGGGAAAAAAGAGCTCGAACTGGTTTCACCCAATTGGCCAATGGATGGACAACTTTGAGAGCTTTTTCGAAATGGTTTTGTGTGCGAAAATCAGACGATCTGATCAAATGTTATGGCTGTTTAAAGTTCCTTGCATTTGGAAACTAAGTCACTTCTTTCTTTTGATTTCATGCCTGTCGCCTTGCGCAGGATGTTAAGGTCACGCGTCCATTCTATTGATTCCGAAATTACGCCCAGTCCACGTGGGCGATAACCCTCGGGCCCGCAATCGTAGAGAGAGCGTGTTATCTAGAGGTAAAAAGGGGCGTTCATGCATCGAGCGACAAAAATGGGGTGCAACACGAGGACTTCCCAGGAGGTCACCCATCCTAGTACTACTCATCGCCCAAGCACGCTTAAATGCGGAGTTCTGATGGGATCCAGTGCTCTAGTGCTGGTATGTCGCACACGTTGGAATACACCGTCACATTTTATTCAAGCCAAGATCACCGACGCCCGATTTTCTAGATTGCGGCTCCGGTTCCATTCGAATTAATGCAATTTTGGCGCCAAATTTTTTTTCACGACGAAAAGATCAGGTCGCCGCGTCGTCGCCTCTATGCGGAATCCCCGAAATGGGGAAGTGGTGCGATTTTGTCGCCTGAGCGTGCAGTTATGTTGCGACCTTTACTGTATCCTTGGGAAGTTTATCCCGAAGCAAGCTTTTCGCTGGAATATCCATTAGACGAAATTGACGAAATGAAAACACTGGATAAAATTTAAAACAGAGCTCAAAATACGCGATCTGACGGCACAAAACGAGCTCGAAACAAGTTCACCCAGTTCGCCAGTGTATGGACAGCTCCGAGAGCTTTCGAAATGGTATTGTGCGCGAAAATCAGATGGTCTGATCAAAAGTTATGGCCGTTTGAAGTGCCTTGCATTTGGAAACTAATCCACGTCTGTCTTTTGTTTTCATGTCCCGACACCTGCGTAGGATGTTAAGGTCACGCGTCTATTCTGTTTATTCCGAAAATTCCGCCCAGTCCGCGTGGGCGGTACACTAGACCCGCGTTCGTAGAGAGAACGCATTCGCCGGAGGTAAAATGGGCGTTCATGGAGCCGAGCAGCAAAAAATGGGTGCAACATGAGGACTTCCAACGAGGTCACCCATCCTAGTACTACTCTAGCCCAAGCACGCTTAACTGCGGAGTTCTGACGGGATCCGGTGCTCTAGTGCTGGTAGGGTCACACACATGGAATACTCCGACACATTTTATTTAGGCCAAGATCCCCGACGCCCAATTTTATGGATTGCGTGCACCGTTGCAATTTAGATTAAGCTATTTTTGTGGCTCTAATTTTTACGCGCAGTAATGATCAGGTCGCCGCGCCCCCGCCTTTACGCGCGATCCCCGAAATGGGGAAATGGTGGCGATTTTGCCGCCCAACACGCAGTTATGTCGCGGCCTTTACTATATCCTTGGAATTTTTTCCCGAAGCAAGCTTTCGCTGGCATATACATTAGGACGAAAATTTACGAAATGAAAGCATTGGGATAACTTTAAAACCGAGCTGAAAATACGCAATTTGGGGGCAGAAAATGAGCTCGAACGGGTTCACCATGTTCGCTAGTGGATGGACAGCTTGATAATACATTTTGTAGCCTAAACTATTATCGTATTTTCTAGTTTTGAAGGCGCTAATCGTATATTATTAGCTTAATTTTTTATCTTTCTTATGTAAATATTATTTCCACTAAAATTTTCTTGTCTTTTTGCAGGTTTCAAGAATTTTGGCCACAAATGACCTGACACGCCCCCCTGTCCGCCCTCCCTAGGCGTGTTACAGGGTGTGTGACCTAATCCCGAGGAAGCTTGCTGACGGAGACTAAATAAACCGGAAAAACTTGTCATTCCCCCCATGACACGCCCTCCCCGGGCATGTCCCAGGCGTTACACGGGGCTGTCGCCCTCTCTTCCCCCGAAACCTGCTGCCGCATTAAATGCTTTTCCACCTAAGCACGCCAACTTACTATCACACCCCCCTACACGCGTGACCCCAGGGACGTGTTCGCCTCCTTTTCCAAGACTGACGGATTTCCGACCAATGATTGAGACTTGACGTACGCGTCATGCCCCCCCCCCCCCCCCCCACACGGGTGTGACCCTGGGTGTGTCAGCCATTGTATAGAACCAATCATCCTTCCTGCCAAATCCAGAACCCGAGGTCAACCCCATACGTGTCACTCCCTCTTGCATGCCCTCCCACCGTGCGTGACCTAGGGCGTGACCAACCTGAGAATTTTTCCTATAAATTCTAGGGCGCCCATCCATTTCAGAACAAGTTTGGGTTGAGAGGGGAGGTGCTGCCCTTTTGTTTAACTAGTGTTTTTTTATGCTTTTTCTCCCTCTCTCTCTCCTTCTCTCATTTTAGTTTTTCTTAACCCTAGTTTAGTTTTAAGCTTTTGTAATAGCTTTTGTTCTTCATTTAGTAGTTTAATGTAATGCAAGCTTAGTCTTTTCATTTCCATGCAAGTGTAGCTCCTTCATTTCAATGTTGTAACTTTCTCTAATATTAATAAAAAAGTGCTCTTTTCTTATATTTTGTGTTCTATGCATTTATACTCATCCCTCTTCCTCCACTTCGCTATGATTAACTAATCCTCCTTGTACTCGATCTTGATGATGATCCGAGGTTCGAGTGATTAAGTTATGATGCTTTGAATTTACCGTTTCTATTTAGGGTTTAGGTCTTCGAATTACTCTTGATTTTTCTCGTTTGGAATTATATTATCGATATATAATTTCCAATTCTGTTTTTCACTCTAGCTAGCGACTCGTAGCGTGCAGTTGTACGCACCCCTCGAGAGAGGAAGACATCCAAATCTCCCGGATTGGAGTAAAATCCAATAGTGGGGGTCACAACGTAAAGCGAGCTTTAGGCCTCCGATTTAGACGAGAGTCGGTCGGAACTTCCTAAACTCAGTTGGGAACGACTTCGAGAAAGTGTGTTTCAAGCTGTAGGAACCTCCACGTCAATGACCTTTACCCTATTAAGTTTAGGTTTATTTTTCGTGTTTTAATCGACTTTAGCCGAGGTGATTCTTGATCGAGTGCATTTCCATTCAATCGTACCAATCCTTCGTTGTAATCTGCTTCTTTTATGCTTTCTATTTAACTGCATTAGTTCTCTTTTTATGCAATATTTCCTTTCTTTTGTGCGTTTATATTTCTCTTCAACCCTAAAGATTTCTGTTGATAAAATAATAGTCTTCGTGTAAGTAAGTGTAATCAACAGTTCCCGGTTTTCAATACGACACTTGTGTACCCTAGAAACATTTCGATAGGTATACTTGCCTAATTGGATTGCTAGTTAGGCTCTCTTTTCTTAAGAGGAAAGCGATCACCATAGCTCCAAGAGCTTTCCGAAATGGTATTGTGCGCGAAAATCAGATGGTCTGATCAAAAGTTATGGCCGTTTGAAGTGCCTTCTATTGGGAAACTAAGTCACGTCTTTCTTTTGAGTTTATGCTCGTCGCCTGCCACAGGATGTTAAGGCCACGCGTCCATTCTGTTGATTCCGAAAATTCTGCCCAGTTCACGTGGGTGGTACCCTCGTTTGCGTTCGTAGAGAGAGCGCGTTCGCTGGAGGTAAAAATGGGCGTTCATGCAACCGAGCGAAAAAAAATGGGTGACAACACGAGGACATCCTAGGAGTCACCCATCCAAATACTACTCTCTCGCTCAAGCACGCTTAACTGTTGAGTTCTGATAGGATCCGATGTTCTTGTGCTGGTATTGTCGCACACGTTGGAATACTCCGACACATATTATTTATGCAAAGATTCCCGACGCCCAATTTTCTGGATTGTGGGCACCGTTTCATTTCGGATTTAACAATTTTGGTGGGTCAATTTTTTACGCGCGGCAACGATTGGGTCGTCTTGCTGCCCGCCTCTACCTCCAGATCCCCGAAATGGGAAGTGGGGGCAATTTGTCACCTGAGCGTGCAGTTATGTCATGGCCTTTACTGTACCTTGGAAGTTTTTTCCCGATGCAAGTTTTTCGCTGGCACATGATTCCATTAGAACCACTGAACATTGATGA